>CM042082.1:23177145-24427145 GCA_023509865.1 Trypoxylus dichotomus | reverse complement strand
AAACCATAACAAACATATTCAAGCACATACGTACACATATACATACAATATTATTGGTGGTTAGAACGAAGTATTACTATTGTATACGCATAGACTTGTACTTCTTATGATTTCGTTAATATATGTATTAAACAGACTCTGAGTTTAATTTACTAAACCTACCCAGCAGTTCACCGGCAATCAGTCCAATATACCAATTGGACGCTAACAAAAGAGTTAATACAATAGAAAAGTAGTCTATATTATGCCGGTTTCGGACCACATAATTTTGAACACACAAATTTAGAGATATTTATCGATTTTACATACATTTATATATGCATTCTAGTCATCATTATCATTATTTCAACACATTTATATCAAAACCACGTTTTTTATCAATTTTTGCTCGTACAAACCAAAAATCAACATAAAAAACAATTTTCTGAGTCCCCACTAAATTGTGAGCCACTAAAAACAGACATGTTTTCTAAATTCGGTGTTGTTTATATTAATTTTTAACACATTTACCTAAAAACGCTCATTTTCACTAATTGAAACCTCAAAATAACATAAAAAAATTCAATTATTGAAATACCACGAAATCGTGAACATCTAAAAATAACTGTATATTTTCTAGTTTTACTGCTGTTTTACTAATTTCTATATAATTTATTCATGAAAAATCATTAATATTGTTTACCAATTTTTTGAGGCTGACTCTCAAGTCCATCCCTGAGGGTATCTGCTATAGACCCGTTCAAATATTCAAAACTTATTTTATCATCAACATGTCTTTGTGAACGTAAACATGTACAATCAGTCTAACTTAATAGTCGAACGAACAAACTTACCGACATTCTGCTGTCTTCTTCAGTCTAGATACGGAGGGCAACTTATCTGACAAAGACAGCAGAATGTCGGTAAGTTCGTTCGTTCGACTATTAAATTAGACTGACTGTACATAAAACGTAACGTCAAACGTAAAGGTGAACACTGAACGTGACGTAGTCTAACGTTAAAATATAAGTGCATATTAATACACAACTTTTTTAATAAAAATATTCTAACAATAAAAAGAATAAATCTATTGAAATCTTTAAAATCAGACACTTATTTTGGGACAGATGGAGTAATACAATATTTATTAATGCAAAAAAAGTAACACAATGTTAAAATAAAAAGTAAATCGAAAAATCCTCCCAAACAACTTCTTTACACAATCACCTGTAACAATTAATAAAATTGCATAGATAATAATAAAAAGATATTGACATATTTTCTTACCCTTTCATTTGAACTAATTTTTTTAACGTTTGATCATAGTATTTTTGAGTATTCATTTTTAATTTTATCAATCCTATTCTATCGCAACAGTTTATTTCTATTTCTAGTTCCAACGCCTGGCATCCATATCCATTAACATTGCTTTCATTCAGTATGGTGGGGTCATATTTAACAATATCATATGGTAATAATAGCAATGCAGACCTGTGGTCGAATCGATAAACTGCTATCTCATAACACTGACTAAGATTAATTTTTGTCAGCCATGCTGCACCGAGAAACACTATACGGGTCTCCATCTCTGTTTTACTAATTTCTATATAATTTATTCATGAAAAATCATTAATACTGTTTACCAATTTTTTGAGGGTGGCTCTCAAGTCCACCCCTGAGGGTATCTGGTATAACACATGGGCTGAAAAGTCCCGGGCCTAACAAAGAAAACACGTTTTTTTTGGTTCAAAATTAGCTTTATTCATCAACGTAATCTCCATCGAGAGCAACGCAATCATTCCAGCGCCGCTCTAACATTTCAATACCACTTTTGTAGAACGATTTATCTTTTACCTCAAGATAGGCCTCAGTTTCAGCGATAACCTCTTCATTCGTGCGAAATTTCTTGCCGGCGAGCATTTTTTTGAGGTCTGCGAACAGCCCGTAGTCGCTGGGAACCAAATCTGGCGAATACGGTGGATGTGGGAACAATTCGAAGTTCAATTCATGTAGTTTTGCCATTGTTTTGATTAACTTGTGACACGGTGCGTTGTCTTGATGAAACAAATTTTTTTCTTTGCCATATGCGGTCGTTTCTTTGCAATTTCGGTCTTCAAGCGCTCCAATAATGCTATATAATATTCACTGTTGATGGTACTTCAGGCGCTTTGGACGAGGTTCACCGGTTGCTGTTCACGCAGATGACGATCGTTTTGATTCCGGAGTGAAGTGATGGATCCATGTTTCATCCATTGTCACATATCGACGCAAAAATTCCGGTTCGTTACGTTTAAACATGGCCAAACACTGCTCAGAATCATCAACACGTTCTTGTTTTTGGTCAACAGTGAGCAAACGCGGCACCCACTTTGAACAGAGCTTTCTCATAGTCAAATGCTCATGCAATATAAAGCCAATACGTTCTTTTGATATCTTTACGATGTCAGCTAACTCACGCAACTTCACTTTTCGATCATTCAAAACGATTCTGTGGATTTTTTTTATGTTTTCTGGTGTTACCGCCTCATTTGGACGACCACTGCGTTCTGCATCATCGATGTCTCTACGACCATGTTTGAAGTCAGCAAACCAACGTTTTATTGTTGTTTCTGATGGAGCGGAGTCCCCATAACACTTTTCAAGCCATTTCTTCGCTTGATCGGTACTCTTAGCACAATAACTCACAAACTAATGAATAGAATATCATAACATTTTAACAGCTATCTTTTTAAGGTTAGTACTAATTGAGAGAAAGGTGAAATAAAACTAGCGTCATCTATGTGTTAGGCCCGGGACTTTTCAGCCCGGGAGACGTTATATTCAGTGTGTATACCTTTACGTTTGACGTTACGTTTTATGTACAGTCAGTCTAATTTAATAGTCGAACGAACGAACTTACCGACATTCTGCTGTCTTTGTCAGATAAGTTGCCCTCCATATCTAGACTGAAAAAGACAGCAAAATGTCGGTAAGTTTGTTCGTTCGACTATTAAGTTGGACTGATTGTACATGTTTACGTTCACAAAGACATGTTGATGATGATAAAATAAGTTTTGAATATTTGAACGGGTCTATAGCAGATACCCTCAGGGGTGGACTTGAGAGTCAGCCTCAAAAAATTGGTAAACAATATTAATGATTTTTCATGAATAAATTATATAGAAATTAGTAAAACCTGGTGTCTAGTTTATTCTGTCACCCTAGTGTATATTTCCTCAAATTTTTCTATCACGTATTAAGATATTACTGTTAATTTTTCTTTCTGTGTTCCACCCTTTTCTACACTTGCCTCCTATCGATACAGTTGTCGTAGGGAGTCCTCCAAACGATGGTAGCGGATTATGTAACAACAATTTATCCACAGGATCAAAGAACTGTTACTGTCGATAAGTATACAATTATTAATGTGCTGCAAATCATCACTGAGCTTCGAAAAACCAACCCCGAACGGAATCGTCCTCCACCAAGGCAGTGCAAGTTCGCACATAGCACGCAAAACAATTGAATTTTTAATGCAACAAAACGTCAAATTGTTAGACCATCCTCAGTACAGTCCAGACTTGAGTCCCAACAATTTCTTTGTCAAGTCAAGAACACTGCATGGTCGAAGATTCCTGCCGTTAGAAGGAGCAGTCGATGCTTTCGAAAAGCAATTTTTAACTGTACCAAAAAGCGACTGGAATAATTGTTTACAGAATTCAAGTGTCTTAATCTTCGTGGAAAATGCTTCCAAAAACAATAAAGTGTTTAAGAGGGATCTACTATTTTATTCCGGCTCTATGTGCCGGACTTAAGCTCATAGATCACAGAAGGAAATTTTCCTAAACAAAACTGCCTGGTGGAAGTATTGACCAAACTACAAACTGATTTTATGAACCGATGAAATAAATATTGCTAAGATAATATTTTCAAATTAACCGTTTAACTGTCAGCCATTTTGTAAACTAACTGAAAGAACGACGGTATAAGAACGATGCAACATTTTAATTCACAATGGAGGAAACTATTACCTAGTATTTTCCATTTTTTTATGCAATGTATCTCGTGATCTAAGCCCTTGTTGTACTCACTTGAGAATTAAAACTGTGTAACTCTAAGTCAATCTCTTCAATTGAATTATCCTTCAGACGTATTCAACTTTAGAAAAGTTAACTTTCCGCTTCTGTATAGCCCTTTGTGTTCGACTGGCTGGTCTACTCTGGAAACCCTGGGCGATGTGAATAAGACTTGCGATGTTTTTTACAGCGTTCTTCGCGGAGTACTTTGTACCAGTCCCTAAATATAGATCAAAAATGTTGCCCAAATATAGGAAGCACAGGAGCCGTTATTACTATGTCCAAGAAAGTAAAGTAATTGATGCAACGTCTTAATTTAAAAGAGTGGAAGCTATTAAATATATTGAGAAAATTTTTTTGTTAGCGCCGTAGTCTTTTGTTTTCCTGCCAACTTAGTCCGTAGGTATAACAACCGCCTCCTAAGAAGTCTGTGTATAACCAAAGAAACTCTAATGAAGTTCGTAGGACGATATGATTGGATTACGCTCCAAATCAGCCCGCGCTGTTTTACTACTCGAGCGATATTCACAGATCCGAACAGCTGCTTGCGTGTCGTCTTCGTTAAACAAATTATTTTCTTAGACGAACGATACGATGGTATAAGTATAGGGAACAAAAGAAAATATACGCCGTCTGGAGGAGCAGCTGAAGAACGACGCGAGAAATGGAAAGAAAACACTAAGGCGTCGAATTGAACGCACTCTAATGACTGATATAAACAGAGATGGGTTCGGGGGAAAAACAAAAGACGGTGAAAAGTAGATTCGATCTCGAATGGCTCGTTAGATCTCGTCGCAAAAAGATGTTACAAGAGAATCCCTCTTTAGCTATTTTTATTGCGAAGCCTCGATGTGGAGTAATGTAATATTTTCTTGTACGTTCTAATGGCAAATCCAATAATAACTAAATTGCGTCAAGTCAACAGTGGTACGGATAAGGTTTCTGTTTTGCCGAGAACAAAGCCTATTGTTAGTTCCATAGTATGTAAGAAAATGAATCATTTGCGAAATATTGCAATAGTATTGTGTGAAATAAATTGTTGCAGTTTATTTTCTTCCTTTCTACACGTGATTCTTTTCTATGCCTCTTCGGATGCAGATGTTCAGGATTCTGTCTAGCTTTTGGCGTGCCCTGATTCCTTTCTCCGATAGGGTTATTTATTTTAGCACTTTTTGATCAGCCTATCATCGCTCACTCTGCTTACGTGCTTGTTCCAGCATTTTCTTCGTTTTCTTATCCATTCTCCCACGTCTTTTTTTTTACTTCTTTTACTATTGCGTTTACTCTGTTTCGATCTTTTTTGTATCATGTCCAGTCTTCTTGGTTCTTGGTTCGAAGGGAATTGATTTATGTTCTTTTGTTTTGTTCGTATAACTCTTTTATTTCTGGGGTAAACTATAGTGTCTTATTTGTTTTATTGAGATTCACTTGTCTCTTTCCTAGAGTTTCATTAGCTGTGTCAGTTTAGGGTTTTCCATTGTACATCCACATTGTTTTTCATGTAGATTGGGTTCGGCTTTTCGAAGTTGAGTTTATGCATACATTGTGGTTTAGATGTGCAAGCGATGTTTGTTATCATTTTGCCAAACACCAATTTGTGATCACTACCTATGTTAGCTGCATTGAGTGTTCTCACATCGAGTATCATTTGTGGTGTGATCCTCCTATTAGTGATGATATAATCTATTACAGATTGTCGATTCCTTGCATTTTTCCAAGTATATTTGTACTCCATATGGTGTTAGAAGGAGGTGCTGTTAATTCTCATTTTGTTTGCTATGCAGAACATTTTTAGCAGGTCTCTATTATCATTAACAGTTTCTTCGTTAAACCTCTGGGTTGTAAACTCTAATGGTTCATTCCTAATTCTGGCGTTCGGGTGTCCCATGACTACAATATTTTCCTTTGCTCTGATCTTGTCACCGACTGTTTATATCTCTTCATAAAACCTCTCTCTGTCTTCTGTTCTTTGCTTATATCAAGCGCATACACACTTATGAAATTGGGTCTGTCGTCGTGGTTTGCTATTGTGACGTGTAGTATTTTGTCGCTTACATATTGTTCTCTTTCTATTTGTTCTTTGTATTTTTTATCTATGACTAGGCCAACATCCGTATGCCGTCTTCTCTCTCGGGATATTCCACTATACAATAATTTCCATTTCCATCTTTTCCTTTTCTTTCTTTCTTTGTCTCACTAATAGCGCATATTTCAATGTTATTGCTCCTTAATTCACAGATTATTTCCTGATCTTTTATTGTTCAGGACATGATGTTCCATGTAGTGATTTCTTGTTTGTTTTTATTCCATATCGGTAGTCTTTTTCTCGCCGGGGTCGCTAACTTTAGATCCGTCCAGTTCCGAGGCAAATATTTGACTCTGTGAGCTATCTTTTTTCGCCCAGGTACGGAGCTGACTTCATCTGAGAACCATCCTCCTTTATCTTTGGCTTGGAACCGGCAGTTACAATTACCAAGCTACTCAATCCACCTAACACTTATCAGAGTTGCAGTTAATGGCGCTAACTGTCTCAACAACCTTGTCGTGGTAATTCACTTGTGATGATTAGGGCTCACAAATTTGAGGCAGAGGGTAAAATAAAATTGTTTATGATGTATTCTTTCAATTCTTTGAATTTCCATGTAGTATTTTGACTCCGGATTTCCCCGAACACTCGTTATATTATGCAAACTTCTCAATTTTTAATTTTTACAGGTTTCGTGGAGTATACTTTACATTCGTATATTTTCTTTAGTTGAGTTCAAACACCAATGTGTTCTCGGGCACTCTATGTCTAATCCAATGTAAATACTCGTGTTCTTTGGGTAAGTTTATCTTAGCGATCGGCAATACAACAACCGAAAAGGTTGAATCGACAAATTAAACGTTCGGGTTCAATAGAAGGTTCCCCTAAAGTAAACGTTCTTACAGCGCAATTAGAGAACGGCTCTCCGTACGAGATAGGACCTTAAACGAAACACGCCCGTGTTAGATGGCGTCCTTCTTCGCAATCGATTTCGACCGCACGGTTTTCGACGAACCGTTGCCCATTGAACGTGTTACGTACATAAACGTTTCGTTCGAACGGAACAGAATTGGTGAATTTTGTACGCGTTGAATGTACCTAGGTCCCCCATTAAAGGTATTAAACTGTTTGTTGCTTCGGGATGTGGTAAGAAATAAGAAGAGTAATACAGTTTCGATAGGGTGTTGTGAATGGTGTAGTTCAAACTTTAACGAATTCTTTGGAGTATTACAAAAAGGTCTGCATGAAGGTTGAAAAAAAAAGTATCAGTCCTAGATGGGATGGAAAAAAGTTTTGTCGTGTAATTTTCGTGTGGTGTCTGCATAAAATAGAATTTAAAATACTTCTTGGGGTTAAATAAAATTTTGAAACTTCTAGGGAAGCTTCGAACATCCCTGAGGTGAAATAATGCAGAACGAATCGTCCAAAAATTTATGTAGTAGTACAGATAGGCAACAGTATTGCTTCTCACAATTTTATATTCTGCGTGAGGTCCATTATATTCCATCAGTTGCACTGTTTAGAGATATTTTAAAAATATCTAGTTAGGATCTGACGGTTAAAGAGATAGATTTACCAACATCAGAAGAGCAACCATCACAAGCTGATGCATGATATGCCACTGTAGGCAGATTAATTTCTATACCAACCGAATATGATGGAATAAGATCACTTGATCTGAAGTCCTTTTAGCCACATTTAATCTTATCTCTGACTATTGAACACCGTCACCAATATTTGCCATTGCCCATGCAATAACAAAAACTTTTCTGTGTTTTGAGGAAAGTGTTCTCATCAGGTACTCATCACGGCTGGTCCATTATATCAAGGTATAAAGATTGGAGCCAGTGTTTATAGGATAGCTTTTCTTAGGTTCCTTTCCAAAAATAGCAAAGGATGTTTTGGAAAACTATATTGAAACGCAAAGTTGACCAAAACTTTCGATTTGAGAGAATAATTTGTGAAGTCTTCTCTTAAATCAACCTCAAAAAGAAAAAAATATGTTAGATCACACTGGTTAGAAGAGTTTGACTTGGGGTACATTTTAAATGACGATTGCAAGGACTGTGTGGATGTACAATTCACAGGTATAGCAGTAAAGTACACTCACACAAATTAATTAATTAGCGGAACGCAGCGTTTCGAGAGCACGTGGGCTCCCATTGTCAACGCTGCGTTCCGCTTATTACTTAATTTGTGTGAGTGGAGTTTACTGCTATACCTGTGGGGTACATTTTACATAAGCGAATTTGAAAGGCAACATGTACAGTTACCTTTATTATGGTGCTGATTAGAAGTCTTCTGCGACTACAACTAATCTTTGCTATATTCTAGTACCTTACTTCATGCTTTTCAATACCCAGATGCTCATATCTTGAACAGAAACAATCACATCCAAATATAGAGTGAAATCTAATGAGTGTAGTGATTAGTGTGTACTTAGAAAAATGGTTTGGGTTCCAAAATAAGAGGTATTTGAGGTTACCTTTTTAAATGTACGAGGATGGTATTTATCATACCTGCGCTAAGAAAGACAACGCTATTCTTTTATATTTACTAAATTTTTCAATAGAATTTTCTCTCTGGCGATGTTAAAACTTTTTGAAGTCATCCGAATGTTAGTATCTATCAAACTCTGCAGAAGAGGTTTCTGTTTCGGCAAAGAGCTCTTCATTAGAGGTGGACTACTTTTTACCAACCGATTTTTTCAAGTTTAAAAAAGAAGAAGTCACAGAGAAACAAATCTGGCGAATATGATGGAAGGGTGCACCAATTCGTACCGCAATTAGACTAGTTTTGTTGTTGCAATTGTTGATGAGTAGGCTTTAAATCATGAAATCTGTTACCAAGAGCTGTAATCTAAACTTTATTTTGTACTAAATTCAAATCGTAAGCCTAGAGATCGATATTTCTGATTTTATTTTGCTAAGATCCAAAACGCAAATTAATTCATTGCCATCTTGTTGTGTTGCGTAATGTATGAATTGACTACTTAATCCAAAGTCGGCCGGCTTTATATTTTGAGTCATCCGTATCTTGTAAGCCTTCGCATGAGTATTTTTGTGCAGAATTCTAAATAAGGTGATTTTTAGAACGGTTAATTGCTAAGCATAACGACGAACTATTATTTTTGGATTCCTAACAGCATCCACATCTTCAATATTTTCCTCCCAATTGACTGCTACGATGATGTTTTATTTTTTTCATGTTTTACTATCCCAGTTTGTTCATTTTTTTTTAACAGTCGTATATGACGTAACTTTGAAGATACTTTCACTAAATTTCAAAGAACTTCCGGATAATAAATACGTATCAATTGTCTACATTTCAATTTGTATTAATCGTAATGTATTTGCTTGTCATCTGTCAAACAACATATGGTATCACAGTACAATAAACGGCGGGAAATTTAGGCAAAAAAGATCTACAATGACATTTCGTACAGGTAAATAATTGTTGCTTTTATTAAATTAAAAGAACATCGAAAAATAAGAGACAGTATAATAAACAAGTGACGATTGCAAGGACTGTGTGGATGTACAATTTACAGGTATAACAGTAAACTCCACTCACACAAATAATTAATTATGCGGAACGCAGCGTTTCGAGAGCACGTGGGCCGACTGTCGGTAACACGGTTGACAATGAGAGCCCACGTGCTCTCGAAACGCTGCGTTCCGCATAATTAATTATTTGTGTGAGTGGAGTTTACTGGTATACCTGTGAATAATAAACAAGAATGAATAATTGCTCGGTGCACAAAGCTTCCGGAATTTAATCGCCACCGTATAGGTGAAGCATTGATAAACTTGGTTTGGCTCAGTAAATTCCGCTGCTAAAATTAAAAATGTGGGCAAACTTTATAAGCACTTATTTTCGACGGTGACTTTCAATGGAACTTTTCATCAGAATTTTTCCTGTAGAATCAAACATCGAATGTTGAAAAACCTCACAGATGTAGGTTGGAGAAATATAAATTACAGAGGAGAAGGCCTAAGCTCACGTGTTTACCTCCATAAATTCCTATAGAATTTGTTAGCGTTTGTTTAATTTTGATTACTACAGTCCCTGTCCATTTTTATTATTGTCACCTTATAAATTTAAACTCTTATCTGTTTCCAACGGAATAATTTACAAATGCGAGTATAAAATTCATGAATATGGTTTAGAGTTTGTATCTAAATGCGTCCCCTAAACATCTTTCTAAGAAATTGAGAAAGTGCCGCTTAATGACCTCTTGACCTTGCCAGATGAGAAAAGACTGCGTATTGAGGCATCGTTGGGCACAGGAGAGTATTCTCAACGCATAATTGGAAAGAACGAAGTATACTGACAAACAGTGCAGCTTATCGTCGTTTTAATGAAAGAAGATGTATCTACTGTTAGTACAGGAAGACCGTTTTGCTGCAAGAAAAAAAAATCGAGATGATCGACATATCCTACAGCTAGCAACTGAAAACTGAGGTTTATCCCCCAAAGAAATGGAAATGTAATGTCTCAACAAGGAGTGCAAATATCCGTAGACGATTGTACGAAGCCGGATTAAAATGGAGACGCTCCTTGAGAAAGCCAAGATTAACACCAATGATGAAGCGAGCATGTCATGAATGGGCAAAACGTCATCAACATTAGACAACACACACAAAAAATATAAAATCCAGCATACTACGTATTACGTTTTCTAGTTTATCCGAAATACGCCGTTTCTAAAACGCACCTAAATGCGACATTCTCTAAATATGTGTGTACTGACAAGCATTCCCAATGGCTAGTCGAATAATACTGAACAAGCGTGCTTTTAATACGGGTACTCGATTCTCCGTGTCGCGAGCTTCACCCCTTTACTTTATTCATCGCACGGCACTGAAACTTACCCCTCTTTGCCGAGACTAATCATTACATAAACAATATGTGTTATTTATATTTTGAAATAACACATGGGCTGAAAAGTCCTGGGCCTAACACATAGATGACGCTAGTTTTATTGAAGTCACCTTTCTCAGTTGGTACTAACCTTCAAAAGACAGCTATTAAAATTTCATGATATTCTATTCATTAGTTTGTGAGTTATTGTGCTAAGAGTCACGCTACTTTTGTTATTTTCAAAACAATGGATCAAAAACAATTTCGTGTTTTAATTTTACACTGCTTCTTGATGGGAAAAAAATTACCGCTTAAGCGAAGCAATGGCTTGAAAAGTGTTATGGGGACTCCGCTCCATCAGAAACAACAATAAAACGTTGGTTTGGTGACTTCAAACGTGGTCGTAGAGACACCGATGACGCAGAACGCAGTGGACGTCCAAATGAGTCGGTAACACCAGAAAACATCAAGAAAATCCACAAAATCGTTGTGAATGATCGAAAAGTGAAGTTACGTGTGTTAGCTGACATCGTAAAGATATCAAAAGAACGTATTGGCTTTATATTGCATGAGCATTTGACTATGAGAAAGCTCTGTTCAAAGTGGGTGCCGCGTTTGCTCACTGTTGACCAAAAGCAAGGACGTGTTGATGATTCTGAGCAGTGTTTGGCCATGTTTAAACGTAACAAACCGGAATTTTTCTGTCGATATGTGACAATGGATGAAACATGGATCCATCACTTCACTCCGGAATCAAAATGATCGTCATCTGAGTGGACAGCAACTGGTGAACCTCGTCCAAAGCGCCCGAAAGCACAACAATCGCCTGGAAAGGTTATGGCCTCGGTATTTTGGGATGTGCGTTGTGTAATATTCATCGACTATCTTGAAAAAGGAAATACCATCAACAGTGAATATTATATAGCGTTATTGGAGCATTTGAAGGCCGAAATTGCAAAGAAACGACCGCATATGGCAAAGAAAAAGAATATGTTTCATCAAGACAACGCACCGTGTCACAAGTCAATCAAAACAATGGCAAAACTACATGAATTGAACTTCGAATTGCTTCCACATCACTGTATTCGCCAGATTTGGCTTCCAGCGACTACTGGCTGTTCGCAGACTTCAAAAAAATGCTCGCCGGTAAGAAATTTCGCACGAATGAAGAGGTTATCGCTGAAACTGAGGCCTATTTTGAGGCAAAAGATAAATCGTTCTACAAAAGTGGTATTGAAATGTTAGAGCGGCGCTGGAATGATTGCGTTGCTCTTGATGGAGATTACGTTGATGAATGAAGCTAATTTTGAACCAAAAAAACCGTGTTTTCTTCGTTAGGCCCGGGACTTTTCAGTCCATGTGTTAATATGCGTTGAATAATAAATATTTCTTCATTGCTGTGAATATCTGCCAATAGAAAATAAATAGTTGTACACCCTGATTGTCAAACTTTCCGTCAATATTCTTATATATGAGTTCGTTTTCCTTTCATAATTTCCGCAGTGTTGACTTTGAATGTCCATTATTATGACTTCTTGATGGTTCCCGCAATCTATCAATCGTAAGTAAAGCATATCACGCAAACTTTCAAATATTGCAAATGAAATATAACACTAGTCCGTCGCAAAACTCGAACAACTTTATTTTTTATCTCGTCGGTACGATGCTGTTATATTGCAACATAGAATAGACCTGAGTTTGATACCCATGTGGTTAACCTGAGTCAAGTTTACTTCGGCATAACAGTCCCTCTACAACCGGGGAACGATGTATAAATGTGTACGGTACACGTCAGCACGTCTTAGCCGCTCATTGCAACGTACGACGTCTACACGTGCTGAAGTTTATTCGACCACGATTTCGTAGTATATGATGTGGTACGCGGAGTTGCATGTTATATGCAAAACGGGACGCCGTTAAATGTAAACGTTGCGGTAAGAAGCCTTGATTTGTCGCGTTCGTAGAGCTTTTAACTGGCGTTTGTATACGCCCCACATATACATATATGCACATTTGTAGTGCGGTAATATAGTTAAAAGCACTACTAAATTTCTATTCCGAACGTCCCTATGAATTCGAAATTAGATTTCCTATATTGAAATGAATGGAAGTGTGTAATAATCTGCGTGATTAATATAATTATACCACTCACGTGATGTATTAATCCACTAGATAGTGCTTACGTAACAAGCGATAATCATGTATTTCAAGCATTTGACTAATGAATGGAAGTGACCCTTCTTGATTTAATCTAGTAGGCTATTATAGCCGTATTGTACTGACGATCTGCTAATATCAACTAATTAGAGAAACGTCATGGTATAAGTTAAAGCATCTTGGAGGCTATTCGCTGGATAAAGCTTTTGTGAGAAACACTATAGTGCTCAAATAATTAACAAATGCTTCATAGAAATGAGAGCGAATTAAAAGAGGAATGATTTCACCTTTTTAGTTTCAGTTTTACTGTAAGCTTGAGACACCATATAATACTGCATTTTGCGCCATTCTGGCAAAATAATATTGTATCTTGAGAAGCCAGGCAATGTATATTTTTTTTTTGGTTTTCTATTCATTTCTGGAAAGTTCTTCCAAATTTCTCAATAAAGACCTTCTAAAGACAGCGCCCGATCTAGCTCGATAGCAGCTACCACCCTCAATTTGGCCGTCTCTCATTTTGCCGCCCCAAGCATTTGCCCCCGTGGATCAGGCCCTGGTAGTAGATTTAGTATATCTTTTTTTATTTTGAAGCAATTATAAAGGGATTTACCAATTGTCATCGTGGTTGTTTTTAAACGGCAGTATGGGTTTTAGTATTACATGTTCGATAGGTCTCCCTATCTTCTTGGGATAACAGTCAATTTCCTTGGATTTACTCGCAGAATTTTCTAAAAAAAGAAATTTTTTAGTTCCAAACGGGTATGATTTGTAAATACGTTTTTTACATAGTTTAGGATTTTTAATAATTCTTGATTCTGTAAGATGAAATAAAATAAAGAGTTACAATGAGAAAATTAAAGGCATATAATTAAATTTAAACCGTAGCCAATTCACTTCCTGGCAGTGATAACTTCCTTGTCCGAAACTTCTAAAGAAGTTATTTAATTACCTGATCTTCGAATTCGTTGGGCGATTTACATAATCACCATTTTTCAAATAAGCAAATTAGCAACAGATTAGCTGATCTAGTCATTCAATAAATTCTTCTCTTCCTATTCATCCCATTCATCACATTTTCGAGCTACTTTACTATAATGTGGTGTAACACCGTCTTGTTGAAGGCACCATCCAGATGGAATACATTTTGAATTGTAGGATTATTTTGTTCCACCAAGTCTAAGTATTTCTGGTCACTAAGTCTACTTTTAATAAAGAGTATCCTAATTAGACGATTATAAACATGCATTAATTTTTTGTGGATACTGGAAATGAATTTCTTCACTCCATTGTCGATTACAGCTAACCTTATTCATGGTGCCATTTAAATTGAAACTAGCTTCATACAATTGAACGCAGAAAATCTGGAATCCTCCCAGTTTCACTGGTAACCTTCTTCTAAATTCAAGCCTTATATCGAAATCGTCTTCTGAAACCTCTCATAGGTTATCCACTTTGCGCGCGTAGTATTTACGTTTAAATCCTTGACAAGGTGAGTAGTAAGCGTTCTTGGGTTTTTCGAAAGTTCCAGTAAATACTTTATAGTCTTAATATTTGTTGCAATTTGCAATCGATCATATCTAACGCAATCCTTCAGAATCTTTGGGTCTGTCCAGTAAAGGTGTCCACTCGTAAATAGTCCAAATTGGAAGCTCTACAAATATTTAGATTTGATAAAGGATGGATCTACTGTGTTAGATTAAACATGATAGCTATCCACCCCAACGGGTGTCAAAACACCTCAGCAATTAGGAAGAGACCATGTCCTTCAAGAGCAATGAGTAGCTGCCAAGTTTCACGAGGAGCTAACGAATTTGATATTTTTTGTTTTCTGTTGTACATTAATTAGGGAAGTGGTAGACATTTACGTACATATATTTTTTTTATTCTTTAGTGGGCCTTGTTTGTCTATAATGCAGTAATTGTTGCCAACACTAATCTTTCCACAACTGTATTCCTAGATATTGTCAGTTTTTGCATTCATTCTGTTTATTTCTTAATTTCTACTGTTTATGTTTAAATCTTTCTAGGCATTTCGTATTTTAATTTTTACTGTTAGTTTTGGATTTTGCAACAAATTAGGGAGATGTGAGGAATATTTTCGTTTTCAAACTGTAAATAGCGGTGTGTATTTCCTTGGAGCAATTAAGTTCCCTAAATTGAGGGATCTTCTTCTAAAATTATCGAGAACCAAGGACCTTCGTGAGAGAATTACTAAAGTGTGGATTAGTTTAGAAGGAACTATAGTATAGGTGTTTATCCTAGCAAAACGAAATTGTACCTGTAAGATGCTCGGCAAGGTATTTTTTTAGGTTTCCATTCACTTCTGGAAGTTTGGTGTCCATACATAAAAAGTCTAAATTGAAAACTTGGCAAATATTTGAATTTATCGAAATGGATTCACTGTATTAAATTAAACGTGATAGCCATCCAACCCAACCACTGTCTGTACACCTCAGCCATTAGGAAGAGATCGTATCGGAGTAATGGGTATTTGAAGACTATACGGGTACCGGCAGATTATCTACGGTGTCCGTTTAAGATTGGAACCAATCATAAGGCAATGAATCCAGGCGAGCACAACCATTATTAGGAGAAACCTGAAATTGGAATATTATTACTACAAGAAATGAAAAACAATAAATTCTTTTATCTTCCATAGCGAGTTTTCACGGTTACGATTCCTAATTAAGACCCAAATTATTACGGCTTACAAGGCTTACCAAGAAAACATTGAAACATATTTCAGCATATTTCAAAAGATAATCTTTTCACTCAAAATTCTTCTCTTCTAATAGTTCCTATCCGTTTCGAATGTTAGCTACCATGCATACTCTTTTAACTTTGTTTGCTGCTGCTTGGAATAATTCAGTCGTAGTCATACCGGACCAGGTTCTGAGACTTTTCGACCAAGAAATTAGCCCCTGTAGAATATTATGCAGTATGTTAGTTAGTTTCCAAAATGCAACTGTAAATCTATAAATTACGCATTGGCTCACTACAAGATCTTCAGAAAAATTTCGTTGTGTTTTTCCACTATTATATCGACCTATAATCGTTCGAGATTCTATTTATGACAGATTGATATAGTTATATTTCCATTTCAAGTAGCACTCTAAACTACAAATCTCCACTACTACTCGCAGAGTAAGCACTGACCAAGGAACGTGTTGGTATCTGTTTCTATCCCTCTCCAGCCTTCCCAAAGATGATCCCTTTAAAACGTGCATTAACATATTACAATATGTCTATGTACTGGGTTTTTTATTTAGGAAGGTTAACATTAGATTATAGAAATGCTTGTGATTGCTGTATCAACTTACACCATTTTTATTGGCTGAGAAATTGCAAGCTTTATCGATCTTTTTATGATTCTGGTAATTTGGAGGTCACGACGTCAAAATTTTGGCGCGAAAGCATTTCCAAATATTTCACCAATTTTCACGAGAAGCTAATGGTACAGTAATTTTTCGTTTTTAAAATTGGTACTAGGTAGCTGCCAAATTCCACGAGATGCTATCGAAATGGTTAAGTTCTGTAAAATAGTTCTGTTTGCAAACAATGTTCCATACGTGAAATATCTAAATTAGAGACTTTGAGGTACACTACGGTGAAATTTATTACTCATACGTATAAATAGCGAAGTCAAAATAATTAACGAAATGTTTAGGAGACCGGATGTAACATGAGCATAAAGACTCAGTACCTTTACATCCACTTAGACCGTTTTACAGAAAACTTAGGTGATGTTGGTGAAGGACAGGGGGAAAGATTTCACAAAGATATCAGCATTATGGAGAAAAGGTACCAAGGAAGGTGGGATACCCATGTGATGGCCGATTGTCGCTGGAATCTTCTGCTCGACTGTTCCGGTAAACTTCACGCAAGGAAATCTTATAAAAGGAAATTTGACGATTGGAAGTTGTATATGCATATTTTTCTGTTAAATAAATACACCGTACCCATTTTATTGTGTTTTCGGTTAACGGTTATCAAATAGCAATATTTAAAAAGTTATGTACATTACAAAGCAATATATCTAATTTTGGCGAGTTCTTCTGGCAGAAAGAGTGAACTTCGAAAACTAGATCTGATAGAACAAATCTGACGACATTTTTGAATCAGGTACCCCAAAATTGCTTAACTACACTTCAAGAATCCGAGGCACCAAAATGTATGTTGGCTAGTGTTGTCTGTGGTGTCCATTTAGGATTGGAACCAATAATAAGGCAATTAATCCAGGAGAAGCCTGGCATTGTAACGCTATTACTACAACGAATGGAAAGCAAAATCTAAATTACTTAGCTTAGTGAATTTTCATGGTTACGATTCGAAGTTAAGACGCAAATGAGAGCAGCTTAGAAGGGTTATTATGAAAGCCTTGGAAGATATTTCAGTATATTTGAAAAGACAATCATATTTCTTCAAACTGATAAGCTTACATTCTCAAATTTCAATCCCAAATTTTATGGAGGAAATTGACAAGACATTTCATGTTTAGCTTGTTTAGTTTGAAAGAATTGGCATGCACACATAGATTCAATATGGCTGTTCCACTTGCAAGGTTGTAATTGTGTTACTACAAATTGATATCTTCTCTGCTAAGTGTAAATTGAACATTGAAATTACAGTATACCTTTAAACCTCAAAAAATTCTATTCAACGGTTTTGTTGCACTAGTTACACGAATAGGTAAGTTTAAAACTGTATTACGATTAAATATTCTCTAAGAATGGACTCATTATATAGACCTGAAACACAAAAACCATCATCGATCATGAACGATAAACCAACTTCAAGTAAAACTACTGCTTCCCATACCAGCTTTCGCGTTTACAACCACCGCCCCCTTTGCAACCAGTACCAACAGTTCCCCACTGAAGGGATGCGTCATTTCGACGCGAAGGCTTCAGAACTGTCTGCCAACTGTGGATTAGTTCGGGCCCGCAGCTTATCTCGCGCTGAACGTCTGAATAATAACTGACATCAACTGAACTCAACTTTATATATACGCAGCAGATTCCCGCCGGCGGCGGAGGAGGCTCGCATCCCTTTCACCTCACACTCTCTAACCACTAACATATTAATTCTGGCGTTAAAAATTACGTTTAGTAACAGAACACTGTGGGAGCGATATCACGTCATAATGTAGCCTCTGTTCGAGGAAAACGCATTGGTCTTTGTTCTTGCGTGCGGGAAAATCTTTTAAACGAATTGAATAACTTTCCCGAATTTATCACAACGCGATTATGAGGAAAGATTGCCTAGAACCGAGACAGTTCTGAATGTCAGTGCGGCTATGCGGATTCGGTGGTAAGAGACGCTTTTGTCTAGAAGGGATGTTTCATCTTTTTGTCGCTCGGATGGGACAAGGGACCACTGACATGGGTTGGATTTTAGATATGCCTATAGCACTGTCACTGGCTGTTATATTGTTTGTCATTCAAATCATGTTTCATTAATTCCTTTTGGCATGGCGCATAAGCTAATCAAAACCTTATCGCAAGGCAAAAAGTTATTTGTAAAATTATATCACATTACATAATATTTTGTAGATCTTGTCAAGGATTTTGGGACAAGTCAGAAAACAGATATCTACAGCAGCAGGCAACGTGTTATAGATTCTACATTGAAAATAATATAATGTACTAAGTGAGAGCAGGTGAATGCTCCTAATTATAACTACAATCCTTATTTAAATTATGTACATATTTATAATTTGTTATGGTAATTAAAGTCGTCAAAAAGATGCTTAAAGGTTATGAAGTTTTCGTTTTCGCACCTAGAACAACGAATGAATGTAAAAGTATCACACTGAATGCGACGGGGATGAAATGGAAGGTCTTGATTTGAAAAGGCAAAATTCGTGGGATGTACGAATGGTCCAGGTCGATTCTCTATATAACCGAACTTGCACCAGGCATATGCACAGAAATTGATATATTTAGAGGACGGCAATTGATTGATAATTGACGATTGCAAATTTATGACATTATTTCGCAAATGGAGATTTACACCATAATTTGAGATAAAAAAACCAGCTCAGAAAATCATCGTATAAATCCCTTCCAAATTCGAAATCCATAGACGTCTAATGGTTCCATAGTACCTGTTGTCTTCTTTGGTGCTATCAGTATTTGATCATCTTTGTTGAATGGGACTTCTTTCTCCAATGACTGCGGACACTGATATGTCCATGAGTCCAAAAGTATAAGACCCTTTGATCCAGTGCTTAATAAGTATTAAGAAACCAATTGTTAAATAAATTAGTGGTTAAGTTATCTGAAAATGAAGCTTGAAGAATAACTTTTGCAGGTTGAAACAGGGTTTGTTGCACTTGAGTCCCAAATTTGCCACCAGGTTCTTTAAGTACTATCGGTAGTGGAGACATAAGTTTACTGGATGGTGATATTAAAAAAAAATAGATTAAATCGTAAGAGAGCATGCATGTGATTGTAGTGACAGTTCTTCTAAAGAGATGCTAATGAACTGGTGGCCTGTTAGACTCATGTTATAGAGAAGATGAAGTGGAAATGTATCTAAGGAGGAATGTTGTATGGATTGCAGCATATGTAGGGAAGACTATTCTTGAAATAGCGGTCCGATAATCTTAAGCTCATTTGAAGATGACAAATTGTTTTAAATATTTTGTACCACACATACGTAATCTTATAAAAAAGAAAGGAATATTTAGAAGAAATGGAATAGTAAAATGTAGAAAATTAATACAATCTTTGTGTTAATCAATGAATATTTGGTAATATTTATAAATATCTATTATTGTACTAGCAAATAATGAGATTACCTCTCCGATGAATACAGCCAATGAAATGTAGTACACTAGGGTGACAGAATAAAATAGACACCAGGTAAAGCCGTATAAATATGTAAACAGCTAAATTCTAAGAAAGAATTAAGAACTTTCTCTTGTCATTAGGGTAGGGGTAGATGTATCGGAAGGAATTCGTCATAGTTTAGTATCGTTACAACTATGCCTTGCTTACAAGGTTCGGGTGATATTAGCGACTTCACCCGGGGTCGCATCGTTGGCCAGAGTGAACGCGGCGTTTCGCAACGTGAAATAAGTAATTTTTTAAATATTCTGTTGTCCACAGTTAACCGTGTGATTACACAATTTAAACGCAAGGAAAAAACAACAGCGGAGCCGAGACCACGTCGTGCCGGACCTTCTGAAAGAAGACAAAGGGTGCTTGTGCGCGAAGTGTTAAGAGAAGCGCGAAAAGGTACAGCTGAGGTTGCGGCAACTTCACAGAAAAGTCAGCGTACCGTTCTGCGATACCTCCACAGTGTGGGGATGTATAAAAGGGTGGCAAAGAAAAAACCTCTCCTTACGGCGTTTCAAAAACGGCGCCGAATGGCTTGGCCAATTGAAATGCGAACGAAGCCCGAAGAGTTTTGGCGGTCTGTCATTTTTTCAGACGAAAGCAGATACTGCCAATTCAGTGATAGTGGTCGTACGTGGGTATGGAGACGTTCGTCACAGCAACTGGACGACAAATTTTTGCATCAGCAATTAGTAATCTGCGACGGAAATATAAATGCGGCGAAATATATCCAAATATTAAGAAGACGCCACTTTTACGGAGGATGGAGCACCCTGCCACAAAGCAAGAACAACAACCACATGGAAAGAGGAACAGGGGATTCGGATTTTACCATGGCCTGGCCAATCACCAGACATGAATCCGATAGAGAATGTGTGGCACATAATCCAAACAAATATGGCGAAACGACCCCGAAAGCCCAGCAATAAGGAAGAACTCGTGGCAGCTGTTACAGAAGAGTGGTTAAATATTCCAGAAGACACCATTAATCATTTAATAGATTCTATGCCTCGACGACTCGCAGCACTTCACGCAAGTAAAGGTGGATCGACAAAATATTAGTCTAATTTAAAAATTTTAAAATATTTTGTATGTATAATTAGTAGGTGTCTATTTTATTCTGTCACCCTAGTGTAGTTCAGTGAGATTGTTTAATATGCTTTAGAGACATGACAAGATCCTTAGACATTTAATCAAGTTACGATCAATAAGACATTCAATCAATCCTTGTTGCAAAGTAAATATCCCATTACATCAATAAATATGATAAATAGCGCGACAAAAAACTAAAATTAAATCACCCTACATCGTCCTTCTTTCATCTTTTTATCGAACACAGCAGCAATCCATTACGTCCACCGGATATACATGATGACAGGCGAGGAAAAAACACCAACTTGTCACGACTTAATAATTTTCATACTCGCCTGTAACGTTCAGCGCTCCTTCACGACGACGAAACAACGCACCGCCATTAGCTATATATATATACGTGCGCGGGCGCCCGTTCTTCCACCCCAATTTCATCGGAGAACCGATGCGCTCACACCCCATTAAACTAGCCCCATCTTTTAACCAAGATAAATACCGTTTACGGTGCAAGAAGCCAAAAATTCGCGCCAACTCAGGCATGCACAATCAATCTACGTAGATAGGACGAAACATACATCAATGTCTGGCGGATGTCCGACGTCCTTGCTGACGTGGGCTGCATAGCAGAAAGAGTCGTGCATGTCGAGTATTAGCGACGGGCGGTATGGCTTGAAATTTTTAGCCGAACCGAAGCTCGCTTTTTGAAAGGTTGTCAGGTTGCGATAATGGTATGTGAAGACGACAATCGAAAATAAGGCAAAGTGTGTGAAAGCGTGGGATTTGGAGCTTTGACAACATGTTGACGAGATTAAAGTATGACGTGGTATAATGGGGTAAACTGGCGCATTGCTTTTTAAGTGAAAACGCTGGTAAGCTATCTAGTGTGAGGATAAAATGCATAACAAAGGGATTTGATGTTCGGATTACATTTTTATCTTGAGTTATTGTGAGCTTACTTTTTACAAGTAGCTCTTTTCTATTTACTTACACATGCAACATAAATGTGGCGCTGAGCGTACGTGCATATATTTTTATGGTTTGCATCAATGTTTAACTAGATTGCTGGATGGATCTGTTTTACTAATATTCTCGAAGCGTTCCTTGTTCTGATAAGCAACTACATCGGCATTTTGTTCGTCGGAATATCCACGTAGATGTTTTAAACTTCTATATCGTTATATGTTTTGCCTGTATGAGGTGTGAGCTGGCAACACTGAATTTCTAAATACCACCATACTTAAGTAGCAAGCTTTCGCCACGGAATAATAGAAGGGATAATTTTGCCGGCTTTTTTGATGTTTGTGTGGTCTTATTTTCTGACCCTCACAATGAAGTGAAGTTAGTTATCCACCATATTCAAAATAATGAAGTGGTAGAGAATTCAAACGACAAAACTGTAATTATAATTTATTGTGTTGATTTGTAAGCAACACGCTTGAACAAAGGGTTAGAAAGGTAAATAATACGAGCATACTTTCATTTTAGCAACAACAATAACATTTAGAGAAAATTAGACGTATACACTTGATTATAAATTATAGAAGTTGATTATAGAAGTGTTCAAAAAATATGTATAGTAGACATTGTACTTCGAAGCTTTGCTTCAATTCGTAGTTTGTACTTTGGATCACTTAGGATAATCATTGTCTTATAGAAAAAATGAGCGTTCAAATCGTCTTCGTGAAACCCTTGAAGCTCTTTTATGAAAGCATCACGGCAAATTACACTTTCTCTCAATTGTTAGTCGATAATTGGAATTTCGTGTGATACAATAATATTACAAGGTGATTGAAGTATGTTTACGACCACATCACACCTACGGTAGAGGAAGAGTAATATTATTAAAGATGTTACCTTTCCACCCAAAAACGAATTATATGATTGTGTCAACAATTCCTACTTTTTGTCTCTCCTTCGAAGCGGTCTTCTTGTTTGTTCTTTGAGAGTATTAGCCCGGTCGCTGGGAAAAGTGCACACATTTTTCGCCTTAATGTCAATATAGAGTCTGGTATATTGCAATCATTATGTCTTGCATTAAGCATAATATTGTAGTAAATGAGAAGTCAGGTTCGCTTATAAAATATGATGGATGTGACAGATTTATTCACGTAATATCATATGGGCTGAAAAGTCCTGGGCCTAACACATAGATGACGCTAGTTTTATTGCAGTCACCTTTCTCTCAGTTAGTACTAACCTTCAAAAGACAGCTGTTAAAATGTCATGATATTCTATTCATTAGTTTGTGAGTTATTGTGCTAAGAGTCACTTTAGTTATTTTCAAAACAATAGATCAAAAACAATTTCGTGTTTTAATTTTACACTGCTTCTTGATGGGAAAAAATACCGTTCAAGCGAAGCGATGGCTTGAAAAATGTTATGGGGACTCCGCTCCATCAGAAACAACAATAAAACATTGGTTTGCTGACTTCAAACGTGGTCGTAGAGACACCGATGATGCAGAACGCAGTGAACGTCCAAATGAGGCGGTAACACCAGAAAACATAAAAAAAATCCACAAAATCGTTTTGAATGAACGAAAAGTGAAGTTGCGTGAGTTAGCTGACGTCGTAAAGATATCAAAAGAACGTATTGGCTCTATATTGCATGAGCATTTGACTGAGAAAGCTCTGTTCAAAGTGGGTGCCGCGTTTGCTCATTGTTGACCAAAAACAAGAACGTGTTGATGATTCTGAGCAGTGTTTGGCCATGTTTAAACGTAACAAATCGGAATTTTTGCGTCGATATGTGACAACGGATGAAACATGGATCCATCACTTCACTCCGTAATCAAAACGATCGTCATCTGAGTGGACAGCAACTGGTGAACCTCGTCCAAAGCGCCCGAAAGCACAACAATCGGCTGGAAAGGTTATGGCCTCGGTATTTTGAGATGTGCGTGGTGTATTCATTGACTATCTTGAGAAAGGAAATACCATCAGCAGTGAATATTATATAGCGTTATTGGAGCGTTTGAAGGCCGAAATTGCAAAGAAACGACCGCATATGGCAAAGAAAAAAATTTTGTTTCGTCAAGACAACGCACCGTGTCACAAGTCTATCAAAACAATAGCAAAACTACATGAATTGAACTTCGAATTGCTCTCACATCCACCGTATTCGCCAGATTTGGCTCCCAGCGACTACTGGCTGTTCGCAGACCTCAAAAAAATGCTCGCCGGTAAGAAATTTCGCACGAATGAAGAGGTTATCGCTGAAACTGAGGCCTATTTTGAGGCAAAAGATAAATCGTTCTACAAAAGTAGTATTGAAATGTTAGAGCGGCGCTGGAATGATTGCGTTGCTCTTGATGGAGATTACGTTGATGAATAAATCTAATTTTGAACCAAAAAAACCGTGTTTTCTTTGTTAGGCCCGGGACTTTTCAGCCCATGTGTTATATTCCGAACTGTCTAAGATAGAAATAAAATGTTTGCGACCTACTCTAAGGTGTCGATTAAAATATATACGTATTGAGCGTGAGAAGCGGGTTCACCAAATTTCTAAATTAATAACTTCGCAGTATTTCTTCAGACAGCGGTATTTATAAAATGATTTGTCGTTCCTTCCTAGACAACGGCATCAACAAACAAGAACGGATTCAATATAATATTGAAACAGTACATAACATATTGAGTCGAACAAATGAATGCTGATCAAATAAAACCTATTGGACTTTTAAAAGTTGATCCCACCAAGCAACCACATGTTCGCCCAATTCACGTGCGCCCCTGTACAAGTGAAGATGTCTTCGAGGTACTGCGAAAATTTAGAAATATTAATTTAGCTTCCGAATTTGCCCATGTATCTGTTATTTGATCGCACTCCTAAGCAAGTTGAATTCTTTAAGACAGTTAAATCTGGAACTAATTACTCGAGCAGCTAAAAGTGGAACACTATTCGAGCATCGAATACAGACATTTTGTTCCGATTATTGTTACTATTAAGCAGGAGAACTAACTGTATCCAACAAACTAACGGTTTCATTTAAGATATACAATCAGAATGTAAGGGATATAAATAATAGAACACACACTTTTGATAATAACTTAATTAATTGTTCTGCTAATATTGTACGAGTATTAATAACACAAATAGGACAATTAACTTTTTGCAGATAATTACACTGGTGTACGTAAGGACAGAAATTTTGTTGCAGTCAATCGAAGTAGAGGGCTTTTGACACTGGGTGTGAAGAGTGTCTCATTTGCCTCGACATCCATTCTGGTTGCTAGGATGACCTAATGTTGAAGTACTAAGACCCATAATAATATTTTTGGGGGTTTATCATTTTTATAATACGACTTGTACGTGACCACTGTTCCATGTTGCCATACACCATTAAATAATAGAGAAAATGTCATCAATTAATCAGCAAATTTTTCGGTATCGCTGAAAGACCTTGTATTTATATATTCTTTATCTACGAATATCTATAGAACGGCAATATCCGATAAAAAAAATCATTCATTCAATCATCATCGCAACACAACTATTATGAAGTAATTCCTGCACCATCTTTCTCCATTCCCGACGTTATTATTATTCAGCTGTTCAGAAGATAACTCTACCAGAGATTCCAGCATTGCGGGTTTTATGAAAATACGTGAGCTTCCATTCTCCGCTAAATAGTTTTATTTTTAGGGGCGGATAAGGAAGCGGAGGATGAGAGAGTAGGGCGTTAGCTTTTGATAAATGCCGGGCGCCGGGACGTAGGGTTTTAGATTGTTTTAGCGGCACATATCAAGCGACAACGCCACAAGATAAAGGATGATGTATCGTGTCTGGCGCTTGTTCTACTTCAAATGAATGAATTTAATGCGGTGAGGAGATTACTTTTCTAAAGTGGCTATGGTAAACGGAATATACGAGGTGGTACCTAAAACTTTTCGAAATTTGTATTACGCGGGTAGACGAATACGGTTACTTTAATACGTCCCTGGGTGGGGTTGCGTACACCTTTTGTAAGTGAGTAACGTAGGCGGTGTTATTGTAAATGGAAATGTATTTTGTTAGGTAACGGTTTCCCTTACCTTGGCTTTCGATTCATTTTTTTTAAATGTAGTGACGGAGATGTCTGACAAGCTCTATATCAATTGAAGGGAAAATGATAGCTGGTCCTGATAATATTCCCGATTTTGTCGTTAGGGACTGTAGATTTGTTCTTTGTGGGTCGCTCCTTCACATTTACAATCTAATAATGGAACATAGAGTTTTTCCAAGTAATTGGGAAGAATCTCGTGCTACTCCTGTTTTTAAGTCCAGGTGGAGGAATAATATTCGAGATTATTGCCCGATATCTATATTATGTAACTTTTCTAAAGTTTTTCAAATTATGTTATATAAATATATTGATTCACACGCTGTTGCTAAACTGTCTCCAGCGCACCATGGTTTTATTAAAGCTAGATCAAGAGTGTCCAACTTGTGTGCATTTTCTCATGATGTGTCTGAGGCTTTAGATCTACATCTTCAGACAGATGTTATTTATACAAACTATGCTAAGGCTTTCGGTAGGGTTGAACGTCAAATTCTATTACGTAAACTGCATGTATGGAGTATTTCTGAGGATCTGATACTATTATTACAATCTTATCTGAGTGGGAGTAGCAATTACGTTGAAACTGTGGTTGTCGTTCGAGCTTATATCTGTCTCTTTTGAGTGTGCCACAGGGCTTTGTTCTTGGACCACTCTAAATATCTATTATATGCCGATGACCTTAAACATTTTTCGTAGAATATACTCCACTACAGATTCTGACACTTTGCAGGGTGACCTGCTATCTATTCATTTTTTGTGTTTGCTAACTGCAAAGCGATGTTGGTGGTGACCTTTTAACGTGTTATGAGGCGTATAGAGATCTTCGCATATTATTTGATACCAGGTTAACATTTAATAAACATATTGTAATTACACTAGGGTGAGAGAATAAAATAGACACCAGGTAAAGCGGTATAAATATGTAAACAGCTAAACTCTAAGAACGAATTAAGAACTTTCTCTTGTTATTAGGGTAGGGGTAGATGTATCGGAAGGAATTCGTCGTAGTTTAGTATCGTTACAACTATGCCTCGCTTACAAGGTTCGAATTTTTAAATATTCCGTTATACACAGTTAAACGTGTGATTACACAATTTAAGCGCAAGGAAAAGACAACAGTGGAGCCGAGACCAGGTCGTGCCGGACCTTCTGAAAGAAGTAAAAAGGGTGCTTGTGCGCGAAGTGTTAAGAGAACCGCGAAAAAGTACAGCTGAGCTTGCGGCAACTTCACACAAAAGTCAGCGCACCGTTCTGCGATACCTCCACAGTGTGGGGATGTACAAAAGGGTGGCAAAGAAAAAACCTCTCCTTACGGCGTTTCAAAAACGGCGCCGAATGGCTTGGGCAATCGAAATACGAACGAAGCCCGAAGAGTTTTGGCGGTCTGTCATTTTTTCAGACGAAAGCAGATACTGCCAATTCAGTGATAGTGGTCGTACGTGGGTAGGGAGACGTTCGTCACAGCAACTGGACGACAAATTTTTGCATCAGACGGTGAAATACGGCGGTGTGAACATCATGGTGTGGAGCGCGATATGGTATGGTGGAAGATCGCAATTAGTAATCTGCGACGGAAATATAAATGCGGCAAAATATATCCAAGTATTAACAGAAGGATTACTACCGATATTCGACAACGCCATTTTATCTAAAGAAGACGTCACTTTTATGGAGGTTGGAGCACCCTGCCACAAAGCAAGAACAACAACCACATGGAAAGAGGAACAGGGGATTCGGATTATACCATGGCCTGGCCAATCACCAGACATGAATCCGATAGAGAATGTTTGGCACATAATCCAGACAAATATGGCGAAACGACCCCGAAAATGTTACAGAAGAGTGGTTAAATATTCCAGAAGACACCATTAATCATTTAATAGATTCTATGCCACGACGACTCGCAGCACTTCACGCAAGTAAAGGTGGATCGACGAAATATTAGTCTAATTTAAAAATTTTAAAATATTTTGTATATATAACGAGAATAGAATCTTTTTTAATTAGTAGGTGTCTATTTTATTCTGTCACCCTAATGATATGTCAATAGTCCCTTAAAACACTAACCTTACTGTCTCGCAGTTCTAAACACTTGAGCAGTGATGCTTTTGTTGCTTCATTTGTTCGATCGAGATTAGAATATTTTATAGTTCTATTGTGTAGAATCCGGGATATCATGAATATATGACTTTAGTTTGTAAATACCACGTTTTCTTGCAACATGACAATTTATATACTAATGTTTTAAAAGAATTTGCATTGATTTCTTTGGCGGATCGCCGTGTTGCATCATAAATAATTTTTGCATGTTTTAAAATTATGATCTACAAGTTCCGGATTTCCTTTCCCTTTTAAATTTTTACATACCAAGGCTTAATGGTAAGAATAGATTAACTTTTTACCTTCCCGTGGTTAACACCCGCCATCATTTTCAGTCACCATTCATGTCAAAATCTAATACCGTTAATGCATATGTATCTAGATTTGATTTGTTTAACATTACTATCAATTTCAGCTTTCAGGCAACTTTTGTTTTATCAATTTTCTGTTGCTTAAGAAATTTTTGTATTTGGCTTTGCTATTGTTTTCATTTGGTACTACACACTTACTCTTGTTTTATAATAGTTATCATGGCACGATTATGCTGCAATAATGTTACTCGATAATAAATAATAATGATTGTTATTATTATTATCTGCTCGTGTTTACGATTCTACAACAATAATTCTAACAATTTAATGGAACAAAGAATTTAATCCTTACGTACATTTTTCTAACTTACTAGTAAGACCAACAAACAGATACTTTCAAATGATAATCTTCTGGAAGGATCTGTTGGCTAGTCAACTTGAGCTATTATACGTTTCTAGACGTCTAGAATATTTTGATCACTTATTAAAGTAAACTTTTTAAAATAACTTTACTAACGCAAATGGATTATTGTAGATATGTTGACGTGAACAAAATTATTATACGTCCATCCAGCATTCCCCAAAGCGTTCAATATTTAAGCGTGTAACTGTCCTGGGATTGTCTCATGGGAGTATAAGAAGAACTCTACACAGATATCTTCACATGCACCCATACAAAATGATGGTTGCTCAAGAACTAAATGAGACAGATTTCGAAACTCGCAAAGCTGTCTGTGAGGCTATTCTTCAGAACATTTCCCATGCCGTTATTTTGATTTCGTCTGATGATACCCACTTCCACTTGTAAATAAACAAAATTTCTACTACTGAGCAGCAGAAATCCCTGAGAAGCTTCACCAACGACTACGTGGCGATGCGTTTGCGTAACAGTTTAGTGCGCAGTTTCTGAATTTGGCGTGTAGAGTTCGTTTCTTCTCGAAGAAGATCGGCTAATGGTAACAGTTATTTCGAATGGCTACTGTCATATGATCGGGACTTTCCCCCTATTAAAGGAGCGAGAGAAGTCTAGTTTCAACAAGACAGAGCCACAGCTTACACTTCGCGGCGTTCTTTAACAATTTTGAGGGAGTTATTTCCTGCACGTCTTCTCTGTTTACAAGAAGATATCGCCTGGCCCTCAAATTCACCCGATTTATCACCTTATGATCGCTCCCCAACCCTGTAAGTACTCAAGAAAGCAATTAACCAGGCACTGGTTTCCATTCCACCGAAAATAGTACAAATAACTATGGAAAACTTCCGGGAAAGAATTCGTCAATATGACAACAGTGGAGGATGCCATTTACCGGATATAATTTTTAAAACCAAGTGGAAAGTGTAAAATAGCCTGTATCAACGTACTTTCGACGTGTCGATGGCCGTAATTGTAATTAAGAAGAGGATAAAATAAGATTTCAGTTAACAAAGTTGAGAGATACGCATGCTATTCTGGAGGGCGATTGTGCGGGTATGCCCAACGGTATTCTCTACCTCTGCTTAACTACAACTAGAAAGCCCTATCCTCACATAGATCTTTTCAATTTAAATCGATTCAATGAAGCCCTCATTCCGTATTACTGCGAGGTGAGGGGGTGTATCGCTAGACATGCGTTAATCGTTCCAAGTGATGCCGGTGTTCGATTCATTTTCGAGTCGTCCAGAATGCAATCAACAGCTTGCAGGTTTTCACTCTGTATATTATGTTCCTAGTTTTTGTGTGTTTACAACGTTAGAAGAAAACTAGCTGGCTATGCTGTCGACAATTGCAACTGCTTTGACTCCTTGTTCTCTTCTTCTTCACCATCCAGTAACAGCACACTAAAGAACAGCACTTCAACCCTTCATCTTGCACGCCGAACCAACCTGAAATGCTACTTCTATACACCGTTCTAGATGAGCCATCACCACATCAGTTTTTAATAAATTAGTGCTTTTATGTATAACTATGTTGTTGAAAAATGCAAATGTGTTTCAATGCTCTTAAGCAACGGTGTATGTTTCTTTTAATTTCCACGTTTCAGTAAGTTAAATTATACTGGTACACTTTTTTGTCGAAATACTACACATTTACATTGATTAATCCAGTCCATGAAATGCACACCTTCTACCAAACTTCCTAATTACTTCAACGTTTCTTATAGCATTACGACCTATCTCCGAAGTGGTTCCTCGACAATCCTTCAAAAAAATTAAGTTAATTAGTGCCGGAAGCGAAGTCGTCGTCTACAAGGTTAATTGCAAAAAACAATACAGACTCAAGCACAGACATATAGCCGACACACGACGCGAGCAGCGTACAAGTACGTGACACAATTATTTAGTCTCCCGCCAGTTTTTCCTTCGATCCTCTTTCGTTTCAATATCGCCCATCCTACGACGTCTAAAATATATCTTCCTTTAAGCGATACAAAGGAGAATCGCGGCGCTTTTCACTTCATATAGGAATTACGATCGCACCACGTCGGTAGGTGTATATACGTGCGGGCCTCCCGGGCGAAAGTGAAGCCCTCTCCACATTTAATTTATGGTCCGAACGTCTCCGGGAGTTTCTTATTTATTTTTCCAATTTTCGCCGTTCCCGGCCTTTTATCCTCCGCGCCGACCTTTTGCGTTAAACACACTATCCGGTAAGTTCGGGAAGAATGGAGAGGGAGAAGATAAAGTACCGTGAACGCGAAAAGCAATAACAGCGGCGTAACGCAGGGGAGCGAGGGGATTGCCGTCTTGTTTACAAACGGCGAACACCAGCTAACAAGTTGTAAAACGTAATAACGCACCGAGTTGTCAGTGCTTCTTGTACAGGAAGAAGAGGTTAGCTGATAAAGTGTGTAAGAATCTTGAGGTGCATGATCAAGTTTGTCAAGGTTTCGATTTAAATGGAGTAGCTATAGATAACTTTAGTAATCTATCTCTATCTACCGAATCGAAAGCATTGCCAATAATAATAATAATAGCGATTGTTGGAAATATATATTTCGTATTATGTATTGTACGAGGGCAATCTCAAAACAAAGGTCTCCTATTTTTTGGGGACGCAGAGAAGTTTTAATACGGTTGTTGGCAACACTGTTGTGAGTGGTGCATTCTCCGCTACCACATGAGCACGCAGGCGTTTCGCTCGGATGCTCAGTCTTTTTTTTATTTTAACGGAAAAGTTACAATATCGGGAGGTGTGTGGAAGATGGCTGCCGCGTACGCTGACAGAAGACCACAAACGGCAACGGGTTGATTCTTCCCGCGAATTTCCATAGCGGCGAATATGGAGACGAAAAGGACAACTTCTTGGACTCGATTGTCACGGGTGACGAAACCTGGGCATTCCATTTTACACCTGAGACAAAACAACAGTCACGCGAGTGGCGACATCCCTCTTCGCCCAAGCCACGAAATTCAAGCAAACACAATCTGCCGGTAAAGTCATGCCAACTGTGTTTTGGGACAGGAAACGGGTACTGTTGGTCGACTTTCTGCCTGCTGGGACAACAATCAACGCTGACAGGTACTGTGAAACACTGAAGAAACTCCGCAGGGCAATTCAGAACCGGAGAAGAGGGATGTTGAGCAAGGATGTAAGCATTCTCCACGACAACGCCCGTCCTCACGTCGCCCGTCCTCACGTCGCCCGTCAAACCTGCAACATTTTGGTTGGAACGTCATCACACACCCACCCTACAGTCCGGACTTGGCACCCAGCGATTTCCACCTGTTCCCTAAGTTGAAGGAACATTTGTCTGGACGGCGGTTCTGCTCCGATGATGAGGTGAAAGATAGGTTCAACGCTTCCTGGAGGGCATGGCGGCAAGCTGGTATGACATGGGCATTGTAAAACTGCCACAGCGTCTACAAAAATGCATCGACCGAAATGGCGATTATGTTGAAAAATAAAGCATTCTTTTTTTGGGATTGCCCTCGTATTACACACCAGCGTATGCTCTAATTAACCTGGTGAAGAGAAAGTTTGAGGATCAAAATATTGTTGTAGACATGAAGAAATATTCGACACAATATCACAAACAAAGCTAATGAAAAACAAAAAGCTTTAGGCATAAAAGGAATCGAATCAAACTTACTAGAAACCTATTTAACTGGTTTAATGGTTAACTACTAATAGCTTAATACTTAATCACAGGAAAACCAACATTATGTTCTTAAATGCGAAGGAAACAAATTATACTGAGCTTCTGTCTCTCAATACCTATGACTATAATGTAGAACATCCAACACGTCTTTTAGTATGGTGTGAGAGTAAGTACTTTCTGTTATTGTTTACGAATATTGCATGATGTGGTTAGCGCTAATGTACTACGACTGGTTTATTCTTCTGTCTGCTATCCGCATTTAAAGTTTGGGGTCATCTTTTGTGAAAGCAGTAGAGAATTCGATCGTATTTTCGTTAGATGTCTTAGTTATGTGAGCTTTTCAATAATTTGCCCAATGCAATACAACAAGTAAATATTCAGTATTTAAAAAATCAATTCACGAATTACTATTAAATATTGAACCTTGTAGCATATATGAATTACTACATTCCCGACTACTAGATGGATAAATATTATTTGCATATTTATTCTTTGCTTGTAACTTTATTTTGGTTAAACTTATATAATGTACTTTTCCTTTGACGTTTGTCTTTGAGAGATTTCCAAGAAGTAATAAAACATTATTGTTATTGGCGCGGCCTTCTTTAAGCTTCCTACACCATTCACGCACAACACCATCCGCCATAAAGTTTTCCCCGTATATTCGACTCATTCTTCGATGAATTCCATCTGCACCATTCCCTTCTGCTTGAAAGAATCGAATTACACTACTCAACTCGTATTTGGCTGGAGAATGAATTGTAGCAACTACGTTTAGATGTCCACAACTCAGCTGAAAATGGCCTAATGATGTTGGAAGTGGCAGATATTATAGTGGGGGAGATGCGTAGGTAGTATAAGTACAAACTTGGTACCAATGCTGCAGTGGTGGCGCGAAAAAATGCACGAAGATGATGCTGTTAGTGATCGCACAGCACACAAGGAATTGGTGTCTTGATTGACGAGGCACGTTTTAGGAGAGCGAAGATCATTAACAACGAGAATCTTAAACAGGTTGTGGAAACAAATTCCATTACAACGTGTCGAGAGCTTGTAGAAAGGTTTAATATGAGCGATGAAACCATTCGTTTGGACATTCATCAGCTAGGAAAGACTTGGGAGTTAAGGAAATGGGTGAGACGTGAATTGTCAAATTATAACAAGTTAAATCGTCTTACAATTTGTTCGGCAAACATTTCACGCAACGGTAATGAACTATTTCTTGCTTGATGTTAAACTGCGATGAAAAGTGGATATTGTACTCACATTCTAAGCGTTGGAATCATCGGCTGTCGTCTAGATTCGATTCAACACAATCCCAAGGCTTATTTGCATACAAACAAGATTTTATTGTGTATCTGGTAGATAACAACCGGAATAGACCTTTATGAAGAATCCCACCATCAATACGAAGTTGTATTGTGAACCGCTTCAGCGAATGCACCACCCATCCGAAAAATAGCCTTCTTTGGTCAATCGAAAAAAATTGTTTTCTTACAGGTTAACGCCAGATCAAATACTGCAAGATTGACCCGGGAAAAAAATTCTGAATTTGGCAGGAAAACGTTGCTACACCCACCACATTCTCCTAACAATTCGCCTTTATTTTATCTCTTGACAAGTGTGTGGGGGATAGACAGTTCATAACTCCAGTTGATGTAATAAATGCAATCCGTCAATTTCATTTTTATTCAAAGCCTATAGCGTACTATAAAAGCGGCATACAAAAATTGGTGTCACGTTGGCAAAGGGCAAGTGTAACACGATACACAGTAATTATTTCGATAAACAATAGTGTATTATTGTTTCGCAATAAATGTGTATTTGGTTACCTGATACATAAAGATATCCTCAAAGACAACTATATCAACAAATAGGGTACCATCACCAGACAATTACATCTTGCAGGAGCTTTTATTGAAGTTGGAATACGTAGTTACATAAAATTTATTTCAAACTTTATAGACGTCGTGCACAAGTTCCTTCTTTACAATTCATAACAACCGGTTATTTACTTAATTACATTTTCACGTGTCCGCCAATAAAAGCAAAAAAGGAGGGAACGAGTAGAGAAAACGATAACAAAAACAAAAAAGGACTGAGAGACAAAAAGCGACCGAGATTTAAAAAAAAGCGTCAATTGTACCTACCCTTTTCCGTATATCGCATCTGCCGCTAATGCCCGGCGTGGTATTCCGTGACGCAAGCTGGAATGAACACGTTATTAAGCTGTATTCTTTGTTTTAACGATGGTGAAAGCGAGCACCTCGACCCTTTTCTTTTTTTTTCACCCCGTTTAATGAAACTGCTTCGACCATGCGACACACGGCCAGTGGTTTCAAACGCGTCCACGTCAACGTACATTCCAGAAGCCATTCGGGCGATTCGAATATTTAACGAGAGGAAGAATTTATATCTGAAATAGAAGAATCCGCTTCAGATTTGTAAAGAACCGGCAGTAACAGACCCTTTTTGCATACTTACATGCGTACTTTATAGACATTATTTATGCGAAGTAGATGGTTATAGGGAAATTTGAATATGGTTACTAAAGCTAAAAAGGATATTACCGTATTTTAGAAATTTCAGGAGTTTACAATTGGTTATATTTAGACCAGAATTAGATTACAAAAAGGGAATAATTTTACATATCAAGTTTATGCTCCAGGATATGCAATTCAGATTTTAATGAAACTTTCATCACGTTATTTATGTTACCGACAGTCGGTAATGGAAGCCAACGTGCTCCTGAAACGCTGCCTTTCGAATAATTATTAATTTGTGTGGGGTGGAGTTTACTGCAATATCTATGATAACGACTTAACATTATTTTCGTGTTTCTCTAGAAGAATTTTAACTTTCTGAGAAAATGTATTTTATTTTATATATTACTTTATTTTCCTTTATCATTTATTTACTTTTCTCTCTTTTCGCAATTTTTAATATATTTAATATTTTCGACTCCCGTGTGATGGTCGAGCTAATAGCGACCGGTCACTCTCAGCCGCATTCGTACCTCGTCGATTTTAGTAGAATGGCATCCTTTACTGTAACTGTAAGGTCGTCGGACGAATAATGGGAGTTTTTATATTTTCAAGTTCGGGCGGATCTCTTTATAGTAGCGTTGTCCCAGCTTATATAGCAACACGTTTAACAAGAACGATTTCTCGGGCTTCTATAATCGTTCGTCGAGGCTACGGTGTCCGTTGACGTCAATACATATATTTAGTCTTCTGTTGAGTTTGTGACGGGATTCATTTTTGTAGCGTTGTCGGAGCGCATGTATAGACATCCTCTATAAGCTGCAGCGCCCGTTGTCGTCCGTACGTTTGTTCGGCCCTCTGTCGTAACGGGACTTGGACACTTTTTCATTTAGTTGCCCGTCGATGCGGACGAGTTTCACGGACTAATTTTCTATATGTCATGTCGACTTCATCTCTGTCGTTTTTCTTGTCGGTGCACACTTCGCACACTTGTTGGATACTGGCTTTTTCCCTTCTTCGGGACGCAGTAGCAAAGAGCTAGATTGCACATAGCCAGAACGCCTGGGTAGCTTTGACATTACATACTTTTGTTTTGAGATCGGCTATTATCGCTACTGTTGCCCTCGACCAGGCGTTCAGACTCTGAGAGATAAGGTGGGTTCCCCTATAAAAGTGTAAATAACGAAAGTGTTTGGTTCGAGTACAAACACAAGCCAATGAAACAGGACCAAGTCCCTTAGTCAAATTCAAAACAAGGAAAAAGTATTAGGCTCCCGAAAGGGACACAAACGCATACGTTTATAAAATTAACAAGTAAATAAAGTTGGCTCCCCTATACAAAGGTAGTGTGGTACATACATACATATACATGCCTTTGACAAAGCTTCTGTGGAGGCATATAAGAATTTAAATCTAGCATAGACAATGTACACGCTGCGGCGGTATGTTATACAATAAGAACTAAAGAAGAGCATGCATATACACATGCTAATGTACATTACATGTATAAGAGAGCTCGAATAACTGCAATTACTGCGAATATTATATATCTTGCGTACATCGTACATAGGCTAGAGTGGAAACCATGCACACATTTTATTTTTTAAATATATTTTTGCGCATGCTTATTGTGTTTCACTGTACAACCTTTAACCTAGTAAATAACCGAGCATACTCTCCAGGTAAGTATTGGTCAAGTAATTCAGGAAATTACGAGCAGGCTGCAGCGGCAATGTTCTTTAAACCCGCAGAACGTAACAATCTATGAATTATACAACCTCATAGTCCTTGCAATCGTTGTTACGGAAAGAAGATATGCGTATTATGGGGGAAAATCTCAGGCTCTTAATTTTCCAAATGGTTTTTTTATTTAAAGACGAAACTTGTCAACAACTCCTAACATAACGGTGTTGCTCGGAACCTGTTTCATAAACTTAGGCCTAAAGGCGTCGGCAACTTTTTTTATCTCGGCAAACTTGGGCCGTTTTCGCGCCCTTTTCCGTATCACCGAAAATAGTGCTCTACGATAAAAACTTTTTCTGCAACAGTGAGGACCAACATGAAGCAACTTAAAAGGACATTCACTTACGTTGTAACCACGTTCGGAAAGCACTCGGTACGTTTCAATACATGATACATACACATTTGACACATGCGTATTTCAGTACATTTTATTTTGCCACATACCGTACATCATCTTTTTCGTAAACAAGTTAATTTCTTTATTTCCAATAGACCATCTTTAAACGATACTAATTTTTTCTCATAATCATCAGTTTTAGGAATTTCTATTTCATGCTCTTTATTATCACTATTTTGGTTCTCATTTTTTCTACATGATTGGGCAAAATATTACATGGATTATCGTCTTCTGCATGCAAATTGGCGTCAATATTTGTAAATTCCTTTACATCATTACTACCTAATTCTTGCGTTGGGATACATATTTGAGCTATTTTAGATAAAGAAATTTCATCTTCAGAACCAAATTGATCACTTTTAAACTCTTCATTTACTTCTCGAAATCCTGTTTCCTGAAAGAGATTTTTTAATTGTATCAGATGTAATACCAGCCTACGCTTTTTAATAAAATAAAAAGCATCTAATACGTTAACAGAATTGGTTACATTATGAACCGAATGAGAACTTTCAAAACTACAAGAAATTCCAATCGAACAAGTGGAGAGGAAATTTGACACAGATAGTTAGTACTAAAACATTTCGGTTGATTAAATTTTGTCTGAAACGCTTCAACCTTCATTAGCGCTACCTTATTGCCACATAACTTGCAGAAGAATTTCGAGATGTTAGTACTTTCAGCTATATTATTAGACAACGTGACTACCATCTATTTGTCTGCGAAATTTTCGAGTTCATAACTAAATGCTAATTATATTAACGAAAAGAAAAATGTTGTTTTGGTTAAATTATTAAGTTGTCTCTAGCGTTTTCGACGATAAATTCCATCTTGTTTAGTGTTAATTAGTTCTAGCACAATTTTCTTAAATCTAACAGCGCTCAAACGGCTATTGTTTACAGCACAAGTAGAACAATTAATTACAAATGTTTCTCGAGGGATACGTAAGTTGTTTGTGCAACTTTATCGGTGCAAAGTTTGTTTGGAAGTTATTACATGTAGTAATATGCGTTATAACGAATACTTGTAGCTACGACGATTTTTTTATTTTGAAATATGTTGAGTATTTGTGCAGAAATCCCAGGTGTGCGTTTTATTTGGATTCAAACTAATATGGTTAACAGACTCAGCATTATTTCCAATATTAAATCGATTTAGAAATCTAATCTTTGAAACAATTGCTTTTATTATTCGAAATACTAAAACACATCTCACCTAGTGTATAGCATTTAATGAGTACTGGACCACAGATGAAATATTGGAGTTATACATTGCTTTCAGATCGTTAACCTGGAAATATTGGTTCATTGTTCTCTAAAATGGATTCATTGTGGTTTGTTTCACTAAAACATATTGGTACTGTACCGTACACCTTGCTTAAATGGTTGGTCCAATACGCACCACAAGTATCTTCTTCGATTTAATGCTACATACTTGATAATACATGATAAGCTATTTCTTTCTCTTCATTACATACATAGTTTATACACAGATGGTTCTTTGAAAAACACTTTGCACAATTGTGTCTTCTTAAGCAACCATGTTCCACTAATAAAATGGTTTAAATTGTAGTGTTAGTATGTCAGCTGGAAGTTGTTGGAATGTTTTCTTTTTCATCACTCATTCACTGTGATCCCGTCCATTCATCTAGTTCCAATAAAGTTGGTGTTGCTCTGCAATCCACGCTCTAATTATACCAAGTGCTGCAGTTCTTGTTAAGTCTATATCCGGTTCGGGTCCATTGGTGACAATTTCAGAACATTCTCTAGGTAACAGGTGTATGGTATCGTTGTCTACTATGTACCTATGTCCCGCACCCATACTAGTACAACCCTGTTATGTTTAGACGAGACCACCAGCTTTTTCCAGTACCCCTAGACTAGTCTAGAAGTTATAAGATTTGAGAGTAGAAGTTTAGGAGAATGTGAGTCTCCCTTCAGAGACATCTTCACAAACGCAGATTTTTATAATTTAAACTTCAGCTTGATATAAGCGGAGATCTACCGTCTTAGAGTCGTAGAAATGTTATTGCTTTGGTCGCCATTTGCATACCAGATTTGAAGTTTCAGTATTCTTCCTTCCCTATCACAACATTTCTTCCAGTGTAGATGTACCTCAAAGGGTTTGTCAAAGAAAACTCTAAAGATTATCATATCCCTTCCCATCTCAAAAGTAGGGTTTATGGTAATTGTACCACATGTTGTTTAGAATCCCCCACTTCTCATAGCATTTTAACCAGTGTACTATCATTCTTGCTCGCTCTTAACGCAAGTATCAAGGGAAGGCAAACTTGACATAGCTTTCACAGCAGCTGTTAAAAAATTCTTTACTATCCGGTCATACATAGACAAGCTAATCTTTGTATTTGTATGAACTTTGCTTGCTTCTGTGAAATTTTTATGATATCAAATTAAGGGGCCCTATATTATCATGGATCTTAACGGGAACCACGTGTAACGTCAGACGTAGTTTTAGTTCCTATTCTCTCCAGATGTTGAGTTTGGGACAATTTAGGGTTCAATATTACTTCTTGATTTGTATTATTTTACTATAAGGAATTAGAAGTTTCAAGCCTTCTAACCTCCTTTTTTTTTGTAAAATGACTACTGCTATTTCTACAGGATTAGATTATAACCTTTTCTTCTCTAACCCTCTACCATCCTCAATCCTTTGCATAAACTTTGAAATTATGCCCGCACTTCGTTTCAACGACGTCATCAGCATACCTCTATTCTAATTGTATATTCTGTATAGTACAGTCAAGTACAACACCATATCTATCTCCTTCATTAACAGCGTTGTTTGAGTTATAGGTTAATTTCATGCTTTTTTTAATTTAATTATTTTCTCAAGTTTCTTTTTTAATTTTAATTTTATAGTCACTATTATCTGCTCATTTCAGAGCTCCAGAGTTTTTCGTCTGATTTCCAAGTTAGTAATGTTAATTTTAATGAAGCCCTCGTTTGTAATAATTAGGCCGAACCACAATTCTCATCGATGGATATTGTCAGGGCATTTTGATAGATTATGCAGACAGGTACGAAAATATTAACTTTTTATGTGAGTATTTACCATACTATTGTTTTTTTGTTGTAGATGTGTACTACGTAATAAAATTCATTCATTATATGCAGTTTGATAAGATAATGCCAATTCTAAATATTTTACATGCGTTCTTGTTAAATGAAACCTAATTCAAAGGTTCGATAGAAAAGGTGATATAATTTCTCAGCTACAACCGCTGAACATATGTACCATACCATCCACATATGTTAAAATGCAAAGCCCTAGAAATCGCTAGGAGGTACAAACTAATACCGTAATATGTAATTGATGATTATGCGAAATTCAGGAGTCACACTGTATTACGCCGTCCTCAATACCACTGTGACTTGAATCACATAGAGTTAATTTGGTGTGAGGTAAATAGCCTCACATAATATTGGAACAAACTGTCGAATTATGGAGCAAAATGTAACCACATCGACAAAATTAGAAAAGAATATATGACAAAAGATCAACTGTTCGACAATGAAGAGGTGATATAGTGATTCTGATTAAAACAATTTTTCAAAAATGTACCTGTTTCTTTCATATATGATACCTGAAATAGAGAACATCAACATATTCTAAGATATATAATAATAATAATTTATTAAATGCCCAACAGATGAACATCCAACAATGGACACAATATTAAACAAAAAGTAATACATGTAATGCATTAAAAACAAACCAAGAAAAATACATATGTATATACACACATATATATATATATATATATACCAATACATTAAGTAAATACCGGAAAGAAAAATGGAATACTAATAAGAAATAATTAAATAATAAATACCAATAATATGAAACATCAAAATAATAGCTGTAGGAATACGTGATGCGACCTCGATTCCAGGCGTGGCACAATGAGACCAACTCCAGACAATAAACCAGGAGAGAAAATTTTTCCGGTGAAAATGTTTTGCGTAAATGAAGCACTAATAGAGTTTCTTCTTTCCACAAGCATTACAAAGTTATGCCTCTAAATTAGCTCGCCGTAGGGTGTACCTCGCATAGGATATCGCCGATCGCTTTTATACGATAGGTATTTCAAAAATTTGCGCTGAATCCGCTCAAAAAGATTGATTTGGATGTTGTAGAAAGGATACCAACCCACGAATGCATACTCGAGCTGGCAAATCACGTAAGCAAAGAACAGGGTCTTTATTGTATCAAGGCTAGTAAAATCCTTGCAAGTGCGAGAAATAAATCCTAATAATTTAGAAGCGGCTGTCGCGACATCTGAGACATGATTAAGGAAGGTAAACTTTTCATCATATGTCACATCTACATCTTTAATAAAAGATTGACGGGCAATATTAATATTGTTAATACAATACAGAGAATCGATTCTACACACACTTCTTGTAAACGACATGAAGAAACACTTATCTACATTTAATTTTATTTTACTTATTATGTAGACACCAGGTATATATCATGTCAAAATTACGCTGCAGATGGTCAACATCATTGAAGGAGTTAACGGCGCGCTAGATTTTAATATCATCAGCTAATCAAGGGCAGTTAATGGACTTTAAAAGATGGTAGATATATATGTTAAAGAGGAGCAGGCCAAGGTTCGATCCTTCAGGTACTCCAGAGGTGGAGTAAAAAGTTCGAGATTTAAATCCATTAAAATAAACGCAATTAAGTCTGTTTAGAAGATATGATCGAATTAATCTTAGGAAATTCCTGCTGAAAAAACTCAGCTTCTCCAATAACTTATGACGATCAATCAGATCAAGAGCACGGGAAAAATCGGCATAAATTATATCCAGTTGACCACCCCGATCCGCGTCTTCAGATATTGTTTGAGAAATCTGAGTCAAGTTAGTTGCAGTAGATCTATTTGCCAAGAAACCATGCTGAGATTCAGAGAGATATGATTTAATACCATAAGAAAGACGTTTATAAATTAAGACTTCAAAAACCTTCTCAAAAGAAGAAATTATAGCCAGAGGTCTAAAATTGCCAATATTGGAACTTTTTCAAGATTGGCGAAATTCTGGCTACCTTCCATGTATCAGGAAACGTACACGTGTGTAGGGCTAGATTAAAGATTATACGTAGAGGAGTGGCAAAGATAGTAGCACAATCCTTTACAAAAAAAGCAAGGAATGTTATCATCACCAGCTGTAAATTTGTTCTTTAAAGTTTTGATGTACTGTATTACTTTCGCTACCGAAATAGACTGCAAACACAACGGCTGGGAATCAATATCTGGAAGAAGAGAGTCCAAAGATTCAGGTAGAAAAACGCCAGAGAATAATGCGGCAAAAGCATTAACTATCAATGTGGGATCACTGTATATAAAATCAAATATTAACAACTAAACAAATAGCCTTTATTTTATAATGTAATAAGCAACGGTCATAACCTTGCATTCACAGTTGTCTACGTTTTTACTATAACTATCAAATGTTTGAATTAAGTGCCAAATTTTTTTTTCTCTGAGTGTACCTTTCAAAATGATGGTGCCACTTGACCGGCCCATTGTATGGTTGCACTATATATTGTTTATCTTTTCTGCTTCCCATGCTTCCTTACTACAATTCCTTTCCTTGTTCGTTCCCATTTAGAATTCAACTCGCACGATTATTGCAGAGCACGTCTGTACAAGGTAACCAATTCTTCTCCTTGACCGCGCACAAATATTGCTCTGTACGTACAACAGCAGCGGGTAAACTCGAAAAGCCGAACGGCCCCAGAAGGTCGGAGAAGAGGAACGCCTTGAAGGGTTGTAATTTGTACACGATTCTTACTGCGTACCTCCCTTGTCGTGATTTAAACCGATGGGAATAGGGGATACGAACCGGCTGAGGCGAGCATCCAGCGCACGCCGCATCTTCCAGTCGAGAAGTATAGAGGGCGCTCGGTTGTTAATAATTTAGCGAGTTAAATAAATAAATAAGATTAATTTTGGGGCCGGATTTAACGCGATTTCGGCCCTTCGTCGTTTCGCGGCGCTTTGATATGCAATTTGCATAATTGAGGGCACCGCTTGACTTGGTTGCGTCGCGTAATTAACCTTTTCTAATGTGTGGCGCGTGTGTCGGAGATTACTTATTTTATGCGGGCGGCTTTCGTCCCTTTTTCCGAAAAAAAAACGTCGGCGAAGATGCGGAGATGAAAGGTTATATCGTGGGTATCTTTACTCAATTATCTCGGTTGGCGAAGTACGGTGAATTCCTCTATATTAAGCGGTAAATTCAAAAAAGAAAACTGGAAATTTCACTTTTGGTAAAAGATAATTTTGAAGGTAACCATCATTCACCGACACAAATTTAACAGTAATAAATCTTCTGATACACACAATATGTTAAGGACTTAACATTGTATTTTCAAACTTCATTTTTGTCAGGAAATTTGTTTTTCTTTTAAACCGAAGGAGCAACTCGACCAGTAGCTCGCCTATTGTGCGTCCATATGATTAGTTCACTCGACCGGGTTGTAACTGAACAACAAAGTTCATAATCCGCTCGAAGGGTAGCTTTCTTAGCATGGGTTCGTCACGCTGAGAATCCCCAATGGGAACTTGTTTTTCCCTGCAGACGGCCGAACAATCAACAAGGAGGTATACAGGACTTTCTTCTGCTATTCCACACTTTCTATATGAAGTAGAGTTTATTAGGCCCATGCAATGCATGTGTTAATTCAGTGCACAGTTTCCAGTTAAGATCGCTGAGTGCTCTCAGTTTGGTCCTACTTACAAAGACTGGCTTGCGCAGTCTTCAGTCACCTGGATAAATCCAGAGAAATTCCCAGTGTCCCAAACTATCTACACCGTTTCGGTAGGATCGGTGATGGGTGGTAAGCTCAGATTTAATAAAGGCTTTAATACCGCCATTGGTGTTTCCACACGTCGGTTCAGGTCCTGAGAATGGTTGCCCACTGGCACTGGGTAGCAAGTCAGCTATTTCGTTCCCTTTAATCCCCGAGTGACTTGATACCAATCTCACCGTAACCCTGCGATGTTGGACCAGTTGTTGCAGCCTTCTATAGCATCCCAATACCACTTCGGAGTCAAACCTGACAGCCTGTAGCGCTATCCGAAGTAAATCTCACTTGTTGGTGTTTCTTAAGCTTGGAGAAGAGATGATAATCCTACTGAACTAACTCCAGTGCTCAAACTCGTCGAACTTCAATTTGGCTAATTTTGCTTCGAAAATTTCGTTCTTGTGAACTGGCGCATCTTCTTGGTGGAAAAACAAAATCGATCAAAAAATTTGGAATAATAAGGTCCAGCAATCGTTTATTCCTTTGGAACGTAATTAATAACCAAGATTCTCGTCGCATCCCAGGAAAGGGAAGCCATCGCTTTTCCTGTCGATAGAATGACTTTAGCCTTCTTGGAGTCCGCTTCACTACGCTTAGTCAACTGTTTTGATTGCTGTTTACTTTCCAGTATGTAGCAGTGGATTCATGCTTCATACCAAGTCACAAATTGGCGCAAAAACATGGATTTTGCTGAAACCGCCCCAAAATGGCTGTCGAACATTCCACGCGTTTGAGTTTTTGCGGTGATGTGAACAAACCCGACACCCACGTTGCACACCGCTTAGATATGTCTAATTTAACAGTCCAAATGTACGTCGCCCGTTCTCTTGGAGATGCCTGTAGCGTTAGCACTATCTTTCAATGTTAATCTACGATCAGCTTCCACAAATTTCAAAACTTTTTGCGCGCTATCTGCAAGGGCGGTTGTTTTTGGGCGTCCATAACGAGGATCATCATTTACGTTCGTACGACCTTTTTCAAATTATTTGCCCATCAAATCCAAATCAATCAAACTCAGTTGCAAACTGTATTAAAAGTAGAACCATGCTTGCCTAACACATTTCCCATATCGGCATGAATTTCTTTGGGCAAAAAATACTTTTTCTACAGGTATTTAATCACTGCCAGAATTTCAATATTACCCATTCATTTTTAAAAAGCATCAAAAGTGCTCTGCTTTGAACGAGTGTCAAAGATTGCTTTCACACAGCGCCATCTTATAGTTAGTTACCGAATTTTTCAGCTTACCCTCGTATCGGTTGCAGACATGAACCAACATTTGTGATTTATAGACCAATAGGTGGCAAATGATGTGCAGTTGTTGATATCGTCAGCAGATCTCTTACACAATCTCCCACTAGAAAATGCACAATCGTTCTTTTTCCTTCCGATTACCTCGCATGAAATGCAGCTGATTATAGGCAGCTTGAAACATAAAAACACGCTAGGCATATATGACATGCCGACCTCGGTGCTTAAGCAAATTCGCAATGGAATCAGCAAAACTTTAGCATATACTTTCAATATCTGAGGGAAAGGGAATATTTTTTCATCACAACTAAAGAAGATCCGAATTATTATGAAAATTATCGCCCTCCTAGCATTCTTCCAGCTGTTTCTAACATTTTTGAGCGAACAAATGTGAAGAGGGTTATAGCATATCTGAATAAGAAGAAATTTATAACCAATGACGCAACATTGATATCAAAAACGACAATCTGTGTCAAGTAGTATATTGGAGGTTGTAAATGTCAATTTGACGTATCTTGATGTATGTTTATGTGGATAACGCTCTGAAAAACAACTTTTTTGAAGTAAACCATGCGTTTCAGTCAAGGTTTCGAAGACTGCAAACATGCAAAACCAGAAGGACTGACGACGCCCTGTGTTCATGAAAACATCGCACGTTTGCGATTTCTTGCACTTTCCGATAGTTCATTCCCTCTCCGGATGATTCCTGATGAATTGAATTTGGAAAAAAAAGAACTGTGCACGGGGCTTAGCAAAACATTTAGGGTTGAAAAACGTGTGTGGAAAAATCGTCCCAAAGTTGCTACTATCTGACCAAGCCTTCGGTTTCCTTCAACTCGTGAGAGTAAAAAAGCTCTCTCTGCACTTATGCTGCAGAAAGTTGTAGGCCTTAACAATCCTGTGCGATCCAGTTTGTGTAATCATCATCACATCCATCGCGATGCGTAGCTGCTGCATCACGACAATGTACATTCAGCACTGATCGATCATTCTCGAGTTTCCAAGCTTCTAATTCAATCACTACATTACGTAGGTCAACCGTCCTGCTCACATTGCGCGGGCATTGAGCGGGGGTAAAACCAGCATAATGTGGGTACGACAATATCTAGGAAGATGAAGCAACTTAAGTGTCCGACTTCTAAGAATTTCTATCGATGTTTTAGGCAATGAAAACGAAGATCTATATCTCGATCTTATAAAGTAAAGTTTGTATGATATCAATTCATTGGTATCTATTGACGATTGCAAGGACTGTGAGGATGTACAATGCACATGTATAGCAGTAAACTCCACTCCACAGACATTAATTAATTATGCGGAACGCAGCGTTTCGAGAGCACGTGGGCTCTCATTGTCAACCGTGTTACCGACTGAATGTAAAAACTGTATCACACATGCAAATTATTTTCTACGCAGGCTCTAGAATTTCTAAAACATATGACTATTTACAATCTACTCGGTGGTCTAATGTTTATTTTCGGGGAAGGATGGATCGAAAGCGAACCGTATCTTTAACAGGGCCTATGGTAATAAATCAATCAGACTCGAGTGTGCAATTAGGGGTGGTTCTGTGTTCAATAAGTTTCCGTTCTTATATTCATTATTGATGCCCTATAAAGTAGATAACCTACGTGTAGAAAACTCCGTAGATTTTGTAAATAAAATTGAAAAGATTGAATTAAAATATGGGGAAATCCTTGTATCATTCGACGTTTGTTCACTTTCCCAAGCGTACCAATTCCAGAAACTTTGGAGTATTTGGTTGAATTTTTGAAATTAAATAACGTAGATGACGTGAAAACCGCGGAATATAAAAGGTTAACAAAATTATGTATATCACAAAATTGTTTTCAAAAATGGCGGAAAATGGTTCGAACAGGTGTAAGGCACGGCGATGGGTAATCCTTTATCTCTTTTTATTGCGAACCTTTTCATGAGCAAATTTGAAACGAACCTGAAAAAAGAAACCAAATATTTCCCGAGAATTTGGCTTAGGTACGTAGATGATATTTTCGCGGTGTTTGATACCAAAACATACAAGATTTTCTAGCAGAACTTAACTCAAAATTCACCACGATCAAGTTTACTATTGAAGAAGAAGTGAACAATCGTCTTCCGTTTCTAGATACTCTAGTCGTACGCAATAATAATAAATTAGAAATAGACATATACAGAAAAGAAACTGATTCCAACAGACTCATCATGGTTGATTCGCACCATTGCGAACAACAAAAAATGTCAGCGATTAGTTTTCTGGTCAATAGACTCGTCAGATTTCCGTTAAACAAGAGCAGGTACGACAAAGAATTAAAATATATTAATGATGTAGCGAGGTACAATGGTTTCTCTTCTATGGATGTCGACCGTATTTTAAAGAAGGTCCAATACAAACAACACATCAGAAATTCCACGACCTTGACATCAACACACACCGGTAATAAGAAACTTATAACTCTTCCTTTTCACCCAACAGTAGAAGGGTTAAGTAAAATTTTCCGACAACTAAATATGAACGTGTCTTTTGTATCAAAAAACAACTTAAAGAATCTCTTAGGGAATTCCAAAGATAAACCGGAGATGATGAAAAGGTCTGGAATATACCAAATCGCATGCAATGATTGTCAGAAAGTTTATATTGGACAAACAAAAAGGAGTATCGAAACGAGGTTCAAAGAACATATTAGACACTATCGTTTCGACAAACCAGAACTATCAAGCGTAGCAGAGCATATGGTAAAATCCGGACATAAGATTGATTTAAAAAATCTTACACTACTTAAAAACCTAAACTCGTATAGAGAATTAGACGTGTACGAAACGATATGTATGAAAAAGAACGAAAACTTATTGAACAGAGAACCACCCCCAATTGCACACTCGAGTCTGATTGATTTATTACCATAGGCCCTGTTAAAGATACGGTTCGCTTTCGGTCCATCCTTCCCCGAAAGTAGACATTAGACCACCGAGTAGATTGTAAATAGTCATATGTTTTAGAAATTTTAGAGCCTGCGTAGAAAATAATTTGCATGTGTGATACAGTTTTTACATTCAGTCGGTAACACGGTTGACAATGAGAGCCCACGTGCTCTCTAAACGCTGCGTTGCGCATAATTAATAAATTAGTGCGAGTGGAGTTTACTGCTATACCTGTGCATTGGTGTCTACTTAAAATTAGTAGAGACAAAAGCAAGTTTTTGCTATCTTTCTAAAATTAACTTTTTCAGAACAATAATTCATATTCACAGTTAAAGTAAAGAAGGTTAAAAGTCTTAAACGAAGATTAGTATAACTACTTAGAACTCTCTAAGGTTTATCCTGGAAATAATCCTATTTATCAGGATTTTATTTCAAATTTTAACTTACTACATTACAAGTAAATGCTGGAAGTAAAGTTATAAAAGAACTTCATAAGTTGTGAAAATACTACGCAATAATCTTTACGATTATTTTCTACTCCCAACACGAAGAAAACTAGCGTTCTATTTCATCAACGGTAAAGCTAACGGGGTACTTTACATAAATTTTCGATTAAACCTCGAACATCATTTCCGACGATATCAATCTTTCTTTCACCGTTAATTTGCTTTGTGAGCCTTCGCTTCAACGGAAATGTGATTTTTTTCAAATCCCGTCGAAAACAAAAGCTAGCCTTCGTTATTTTCGATCACCCGCCGCGAAAGGAGAAAAAAGGATATCGTCGACTAGAGAGTCGCGCTAATTAGTGGGATTTATCGGCAGAGGACAAAAGTTTTAATTGAAGCAAGGCGAAAGGGATCAATGCCTGATGTCTCTCGCTACTATTTCATCGGTATAGATTGGCTTTCTAACTCCGGGAGTTACTTTTCAAAGGCTTGCTGTTTTATGTGAAAGGGATCTTTGCCTAAAGGGAATATTTTATTCAGATTAAAACGTTGATGTTAACATTATTGAAAGCACCTATTTAATTCAGGATTTAAATAATTTGCGAATTTAATATTAATAACGAAATAATTGGGGATTATAAACCAATATTAAGTAATTAATGAAATTTATAGATATTAATTAACAGCACCATGAAGTAACGATCAACTTAATTTAACCAGCAATATAATGAAATTTATTATCAGCGAGCTTCAGTAAATATGATTAATTCTCATTATAAACGGAATACTTTCATTTATTTTATTGTCTGTTTACTTGTGACATTGTACTTTATTATATTAGAAAAAGAAAGACTATCAGTTTGGCATACTAATTGGTCGGTTATAGTGACCAGAGTTGGGATATCTTCCCGTGGATCAGGTTCATATTGAGTACGCAGCGCCCCCCACCAGTATAAGACCTACTGTCCGTTGAGGCGTAATTTTATAAATGCATGCAAACTGCAAATGACGAAAGGCGTAATTTGCATCTTAGATATGTTCACGCAACTGCTATACAATCGTCATGCAACCTATGAAACGGTTTATTTCTGTCAAGTATGGCACCGCGGAAGCACTTTTTTATTTCACTGCGAAAATATCATCAAGCGGTGATGAAGTCGTGATTGCAGCATAAAACCTTGGTAGATGACGACACAGACGTAGAGTATATTGGCTTCATACATATACAGTTGCGGCAGGAGAGCTATCAGAAGATGATAACCTTAATGAATGACTAAAAATACATATCGGAGATTACTTTCTTCTTCTTCTTCTCCTTCTTCTGCATTTTTTCTGCAGGTTTTAGGCACACTGCCTGGTACGACATTCACCTTTTATTTGTTGTGCATACACCTCTTGTTCCCAAACATCTATAAAATTTCTGGCTGGCAACCTCGTCACTTGTATCTGTTCTATGTGTTGCTTCCACTTATCTTCCTTTATTTCCTTCATTGTCTCATTTATGTCGAAGATTTTTAGTTCTGTTCTTATATTTACATTTTTTATTCTATCAGGTCTTCACTCTTCTTAAAAATGTCATTTCATGTGTCTGTATCCTGTTTTCTTTTCTTTTTCATCGTTGTCCTTATTTCGCTACCGTATAAGAGAGTTGGCACTGCTATCGTCTTGTAAAACTTTATTTGTTTATCGCTTCTTGTCTTGTTTTTTAACGTTCTGGTGTAACGTTCCCAGTTTTTGTTTTGTCTTTGTTTCTCTCATAGGATACATCGCAGCCTAAACACTAGTATTTCAACTGTTCGATGACAGTACCGTTTATAACCACTTTTGCCCTAATTGAATATTTACCCAGGAAAGCCCTGATTTTGGTTTTATTTGCCGATATTTTCATTTCATAATTTTGGCAGACTTTTTGCAATGTATATATCCCTTTTTGTAGATCATCCTCTGTTTCTGTTACGAGTACTGAGTCATCAGCATATAAGAATTGAGGGTGGTGTTCTGGTCTAAACGTACTCCTTTAGGGCATTTCCTTTTCCTTTATAATTGCATCAATATGCATGTTAAATAATGTTGGCGACACACGGCAGCCTTGTCTAACTCCTTTGTTTGTTGGTATTTCCCTAGTTAATCACCCGCCTATGTCTATCATAATTATGGTGCTAGTGTATAAACCCTGTACAGCTCTTATTAAGTACTGTGGATATCACTCGATATAATCTCCTAGAAGATCAATACCCTTTTTCGAACGGGAATTCAGTCTTTTCAAGCCGTAGGAAAAGTAGGATGTTTCGAGGTCTGTAAAATAGCCATTTGTAGCGGCGGTGACCTCCTCAGTTGAGGCAAATCTCTTTCCTCCCAGTGATTTTTTCAGGTTTGGGAATAGGAAAACTCGCTGAAGTCGTCAGGTCCGGGAAATATGAAGGATGAGAGACTAATTCGGATATGGCCAACGTTCTTCTGAGATGCCTGTTATCTCTACCATCTCATTCAGCTTCAACGGCGGTCAACTAACACATCATGAATCTTGTCAAGCATTTCATCGTTGGTAGCGATTTTTGGGCATCCACTGCGTGGTTCGTCACTTGCGCTTGTGCGGCCACGTTTGAACTCACTCTCTGAGAAGCTGATGTTCGAAACTAATGGAGAACATCCGCCATGAACCTCTAGCGAAATTACCGTGGCCATTTTCCCAGTCAATTTGCAATTGAAATTTTGATAATTGCCATAAAAAAAGGCTGCCCCTTGCCGACCAATAAGTCTACTTCAAACCTTTGTGCACCATATCTTGCCGATTCCGGACACATTTCATGTCACCCTCGTATTTATAAGTAGTCTATCAAAAATAATGTTTAATAAAGCATACATAGTCACTTACTGTAGTAGCTATTAGTATTTACAAAATTTACAACTCCCACATTTTTAAACACGAGCCGCCACTGACTTCTGTATAGCTTCAAGCGTTCTTTCTGTCCATACAAATAAATTTATTGACGGACACCAAGTTGCCATTCGCTACCTCATATACATGTACCAATTATCACAGAAATATGTATCATCGTTATAATTAATTTACTAACGATAACGATTTAAATATGGTAGACCATTGAATAACCTTTCGGTAATTGGTGCACTGTACCAGATCATTTATATCTGCCTATTCGAACCGGTGACCAATGCTACGTCAGCATTGCGTCCGACAGCAGCAGTAACAGCAGCAAAGGCAGTACTATCGACGAGAGACCGACCTGCGGGGTTAACAGCGTGTTCCCGCTTAACTTGTGCGAATCGCCGAGAACAAAGCCGTCACACATGTCCACGTCCGCATACGCGGCTCTCATCCGACGGTGAAAATCCCACTGGTAGTTTATTTCGGAATGGAATGGAGAGGAACAGAGCAGCTCGGCGCGGCGGTACGTCCCGTTTCGAGCTGAAGTGGACCGTCCGCAGGCGAACGGTCGAGCGTAACGACGGAAAGAGAGAAAAACGAAGAAAAAAGGGGGATAAAATAGGAGCGGCGCTCGCAGGCACGGCAGCAGTATCAGTGTTCGTATTTCTAGATCGTTGGAAGATAAGGACGAAAGCTTACAGTCCGATAGCGGACGGTATTGACAACTTGATGATCTCGCCGAAATTACAGGCTTGTACTTTTTATTTTGACTGCCAATAACGAGACTACTATACGGGGTTAGTTAAAAGTCTGAGAACGGTCGAATAGCTTTATTGTTTGAGAGGTTTTTTTTTTAATTTGGTGTGGAAATATGGTTTAAAATAATTAATTTATCGTAACATTTCCACATTATTTTCGCTTCGGGTTTGGCAGAAAAAGCTTCCTACTGATTTTATATGGGACGCCCAGTATAACAATGAATAATCGTGATAACAATAAAACGTCTTCATTTCATAGCGCAAATGCCGATTAGACACAATAATGACAAAAGGACAAAAATGTTTACAATTTTAATTACGCATTAAATCATTTGAATTATTTGAAGATTTTTGAATCAGCATTTGTTTTAAACATTTCTCCATATTTTTCAGTTTATATGGCACGAACCTGAACGGCATGTCACTATAAATTTTTAGCACTAGCGTCACTATGCCTTTATACAGATATAGTCTGAGCAAAGTCAACAATGGGGATGTATCTACAATCCTACGCTTCCCCACAATAGTTATAACCATGATGTAGTAAGGCAACAGCGAAATTGCACTGCTTACGGTGAATGACTGGTAGACTGATTATACTATTGGGAATACTGCAGTCAGAGAGAATAATGGAAGACGCACATGCGTATTATAACCGTTGACTTTGCTCAGATTATGTCTGTACGAGGGCGACCTCAAGTGTTTCCGGAATCGGCAAGAGATGGCGCACGATGGTTGAAGGGGATTCATTGGTCAGCAAGGACAACCTTTCTTATGGCAACTATTGTCAGTAGTTGTTGTCCAATAGTGAGTTCTGTGTAGCAAGTTAGGCGGTTACGCAAAAATGTATAAAATCGAATTTCGTGCAGTGAAAAAATACATCTGGATGGTTGGGAAACGGCCACGGAAATTTGAAATATTTTGCAAGAGGTTGTTGGTTCATTTTCGATCATCAGCTTCTGGGTGAGCGAGTTCAAATGTGACCGCACAAGCACAAGTAACGAATCACGCAGTGAACACCCAGTGGACACTCTACCAACGATGAAATAGTGGACAAGATTCATGATGTGTTAGCCCAACGGAGTTGAAGCTAAAAAAGATAGCAGAAACAACAGGGATTTCAGGAGAACACGTTGGTCATACCCTACACGAAATTTTGGGTATGAAAAGCTTTCGGCGCGATGGATACCGCGCTTGCTCTCTCCGGAGCAAAAACGAAATCGGGTGGCCGCTTCGGAGGTGTGTCTGGCCAGAATCCAACGCAATCTAGTGGATTTCTTTATGCGTTTCATAATAGTGGATGAGACTTGGATCCACCACTAAATATCGGAGACCAAGGAATAGTCGAAGCAGTGAACTTTTCCGAAGAAAACAAGGACCGTCTGCCTTTGCCGGAAAGGTCATCGCGACTATTTTCTGCGATTCCCAAGGCGTGAGCCTCATCGACTATCTGCAGAAGGCAAGGACAACCACAGGGCAATACTGCAGCGATACATTGACCCAATTCGATGCAGTATTGAAAGAGAAACGGCCTCGTTTGCAGCGGAAAGAGGTGCGACAATGCACTGGCTTATGCATCCCGCATCGTCGTGTCCAAGTTGAATGAGTGGCGCTACGAATTAGTCTCTCATCCTCCATATTCACAGGACCTAACGCCCAGCGACTTTTTCCTATTCCTAAACCTGAAAAAATCACTGGGAGGGCAGAGATTTGCCTCAAATGAGAAGGTCATCGCCGCCACAGATGGCTATTTTGCAGACCTCGAACCATCCTACTTTTCCGACGGCTTGAAGAGACTGGAGCACCGTTTGAGGAAGTGTATTGATCTTCCAGGAGACTACATCGAAGAATAAAAATAAAAAACCACACCAATGCCGTGTTTCTCTTGTCGATTCCGGAAAAATTTCAGGTCGCTCTCGTATATTCACGCGTATGCTGTGTTGTTACACAAGAAGAGTCACTTTTTGGCATTCCTATATGACTTCCTTTTCTTCAGATTAAAGATCCTTCTAAGGCAAGATTGCTTGAAGATGAAGGTCTTGAGATCTACTAAGTTATGCCAGAAGGTGATATGATAGCCGGGATCCTAAGCTGATAACGCGCTTTAGCTTCTATTGATATTGTTCGTAGTTCACATATAATTTAGGTTAGCTTAATAAGCAGATACCCATACTCTTTCCAGGGCAATGTACTGTTAAGTAGAAACCGCAGAAACCTTGCGTTATTTGTTGATCCTCAAAACGTGTTGATATATTTCCGTTCTTTTCCAATGAGGACGTTACTATATTTGTTGTATGTAGTAATTTCATCTTCTCTTTTCCTATTATTATTCTTTTACTTAATAGTGAATGTCATGTCATTGGCCTACAAAGTAATGAAATATTGCGTTACTTCAGATAGGTAGCTCATGTGTAATATAAACAGAAATCGTCCTGATATCGAACCTTGCTAGGTGCTTTTTTAATTTCGTAGCCAACGCGATTGGTGCACGAGCTGTGTTGATGATCTGCGTTAGCCACCTATGCTATTTGTCATTTGTTTTACTGCTCGCTTGGCCATCACTTTGAAACATCACCACTAGATGCTGATATTAGCATCAGGCAATTCTTTCCAGCGTTTTTATGGCCTACCATGATTTCTTTTTCTGACAGGGTTATTTATGGCACCTTTTACTAGTCTGTCATCACTCATTTTGTTTACGTGCTTGTTCCAGCATTCCTTTGATTTTCTTATCCATTTTCGCACGTCTTGTATTTTGCTTTGTTGTTGTAGGTCTTCGATTCCGAGTCTATAAGATAGTGTTTTCCCTTCTTATTTTCATTTCGACTGTCCGGTTGTTGTTTGGAGGTGTCTGGTCTTGTTTCAACAGGCCTTGCTGCTGATTTGGAAACTCACTTTGCTTTGCTCTTCCATAGGATGTCTCTTAAGTAGCCTGGGATTTGGAATGCTTTCATTGATTGTTCCTGGACTTCACTGTCTAGATTTCCAGAGCATGTTATATCAGCTCCCAAGTATTTAAACTGATTCACTTGTTTAATCCGTTGGTCACCCTCCAGTTTGCATCTTACCGGTTCCTTGGATGTTAGTAAGCATTCGGTTTTATCAGCGTCAATGATCATCTTTAGTTGTTTTGCTGATTGATTAAAGGAGTAAAGTAATCTTTGCAAGTTGTCTTCAGAGTCAGCGATTAGTACTGTCGTCTTTGTAGTAGACAACATTGTAGTGGGTATTGCCCAATTTGTAGCCAGCTGTTTTAGGTAGCTTTCCCATTATTTTATCCAAAATCATGTTGAATATAAATGTAATTGTAACTGTAATCTACGATTACATAAAGAAATCTATCAATTTATTCTGAAATTAAAATGTTAGCCGATCTCAGAGGGCGTACAATAATGCATTCTCCCTCGCTATACCACCGGATTAAAGTAAACTATTAATTAGAAAGATAAGCTAACGATAGAGATGAGTGGACGAATATAATAACAATTAGATATGTTCTTCAGGAGAACAGGTCACAAAAAAGCCCAATACATAAAATAGATTAAAAAGGAGATGCGCGGTGGATGCTTTTTGTAATATTCGCTGAGGAGTCTTTATTTCTCCTCTTCTGTCGACGGTATCGTGATTTTTTGACTGTCGCTTTCTTTGATCGTAGGGAAGTAGATATTTTAATCTCCAGGCTTGATATACTGATGGCATTTACTATTATGACTATGTTTGCTATTTGTAACAATTTTCTTTCTGTGTGTCATTTGTCTACTATTGTTGCTTTCTTCCATGCAATCCAACGATCTTCTTCTTAAGCGTTTTCTCCCAAGTGTGACTTACTTATTTCTCCTCAATGGAACTAGCCTCTGGTGCTCTTTAACCCCTTGATTTTTACACTATGTTAAAAAATTAAAATTTACATAGAATCGGATCAAATTTTAGTAAATTAATAGATTTCGTATATCATTTAGTAGATATTGAGAGTAGTGTAGGGGTGGAGGCGTCACCTTTTCCTTGGTCAATACTTAATATTACCGAAACTCCTTAGGATATCGCTTTTTTGTTGTCCTACGTTTCTCGCAAGCGGCGAAATTGTTGATAGAACGAATTAAAAATGAAAATCCCCGAATTTATGGCCTTTATTACGATTTCTCAGAAATTAGAATATAATTTTCCTTACTAAGGCGCGGGGGCTTTTCGCCTTAATTAAAAAGCCGAGGATTTAATCAATAAGCAAGACGGACGGCTCTTTCCAATTTCCCCAAAAAAGGACGAGTACAAGACGTATCTTGAAACGCGCCGTCGCTTTTTTTTTCTGTTGTTTTTCTCTTGGGATGGTCGTGAAACAGTTGTGCCAACAGTTTATTTATTTATCGCGAACGTAGTATTTTGATGTCGGGGCGGCGTTCGTAGCCTTCTATAGGAATGAGATAATTAATTACGTGCCTTTTTCTTGTTTGCTTTTTTCCTTCGTTATTTAAGGAAAACGTTCCACTAATTAGTTACCATCGGGAATGACGAAGAGGTGTTTATAAGGTAATAGTTGTAATTATTTACTTACAAGAAAAGGTTTTCGGGTGTCAAATTCAGATCTTAATGAAATTTGGGAGTTAAATAGAGTATGTTGAGACTTGAAATTAAAGATTTCTTGTTTGTACTGATATTTACTTTGAGGGGCTTGAAAATGCTTTAAAATCAATAAATAATGTTAAAGATGAACAACTTGCGTTAAGTACTTTCTCAAATTACTATAATCAGCTGTAGCATAAGAGGGTGGCACTTGAATTCAGCACCCTGTATATGCTGTATTCACGTATTCCGAAAGACCTCCCTATAAGGTACAATATCTACATTTAAATTTTGTTCTATCTATTTCTGCTCAATAATTAAATTAAGAAAACTGAAGACCTGTGAATTTTCGAAGGATTGTTACACCCTATTTACCTATCAAGTTCCATTAAGTTCTAAATTTGACACTCGAGAACTTTTTCTTGTTAGTTATATCTCCTCTATAGTTCGAGGACAACCCAATTGATTAAAGAACCATTGTCTTTTTCTATGACTAACTCATTCTTCAAAGATATGCGGTCGAATTATTGTATGTAGATGCAACTAGGGATCATGCAGTATATTGATTCTAGAATGGCAAGACAGATGCGACAGGACATCGTTAGGTACATATTTCAGTTTGATGATCATAAAACTCAAATAAAGTTTCTCCAGTAGCAACAAGTTATTAAACTATTTACAACACTACGTGGCAAATCCCAACCTTCCCGATGCCATAGTACAAATGTAACATCTATGGTTAGAGAAACCCAAATGGAAATCGAAGTGCACCCCAAAATTCTTAATTCGTTCAACCTTTCTCAAGACTTCACTTCTAATTATAACTATTTTTAATAAATTTAAATGTTACATTTATATCCTCAAAGAGATGCAACCTTGGAGTCCCCAATAACACGAGGAATGATGACGGTGATGTACTGTGCACGTCCGCATCTATGGTGAACGGTCTCCAGAAATATTTCCAATCTGTATACTAGGTCGACTATGTAAATTGTAACTAAGAGCGATTTGTTGATCGACATCACCCCGTTTGATGAGTCTGAAGTATTCGAAGCTATCAGAAAACTAAACAATAAACATACCATGGGGGACATCAATTTATCTATTTTTTTTGTAAGAGATTGCGCTACTGTGTTTGCCAAGCTTCTGTGTTATTTATTCAATTTATCCCCATCAACATCTACCTTTCCGAACTGTTGGAAAACGGCAAAATTATTTCCAGTTCACAAAGAGGACGATGTCAGTTTAAACAGCAATTACAGACCTATTGCTCTAATAAATAACTTTGCCAAAGTATACGAAATTGTTCTATACGGTCGCATATATCAACAGTTTCGTGGAATGTTATCTGAAGACCAACATGGCTTTGTGCATGGGCGATTCACTGTCACTAACCTTACGACGATTACGCAATCCATAGCTGAATCGCTAGATGACAAATTGATGTAATTTATACAGACTTCGGGAAAGCGTTTGACCGAGTTGATCACGAGCTACTTTTATTGAAACTTGGCAGAACGGCTTTTCACTCAGACTTGTGTCACTATTTCGAATATATTTACTAGGAAGAACGCAGCACGTCACATATATTTCTCTTTTCTCTGGAATTGCACAGCGAAGTAACCTTGGTCACCGATATACAGAATGTGTAGCACCCTTAATGAAGCTAATACTGATCTTGATAGTCACTTTTTCCCTTTGGTGAAATTAATCAATCTATAATTTTAAATTTAGTTCAAATTAATTTTTGGTTTATGTCTTTTATTGTATTTTTAGTTTACAATTGTCCTGTAATTAGACTCGTCTATTATTATAAAGCAATTAAGGAAAAGGTTGTTTTAGTAACTTTCTTGCTTTAATCTTGTTCGAATCCCTATCTGCATCCAAGATTACAAGTTGGGTTGCCGATGTATTGAACTTTCCAAAGGTTCCTTCAATAGCTTTCATTAACTTTTCTGCATTTGTTTTCTGTAATATTTTACTACGTAAAAGAAGAGGCAAAGACGCTTCACCGATTTTGAAAGTGCGCACTATCACATTTAAAATACACTTGTCTCTTGCATCCGTTGTTTCATCTACCGTCAGTGATATTTTTTTGTCTTTTTAACTCTGCGTTTATTTGATCCGTAATCGTGTTTTTCACCCGATGAAAATTATACTGTAATTGACCTCTTCTTGGCAAATTCTACCCGGAACATATTTCTCCCAAAGCTTTCCAAATTTTTCATGGTCTACAATATTTCGTGAAATTTATAATACGGTACATTACGTTGCGCATTTAACCGATGTTGTTTGCTATTAACATGTTTTTTACACACAAGAAAATTGTCCAGTAAAATGTTGATATAACAAAACAAATATTTGATAAGAGTACCAGTGTATTCCAGTATCGGATATCGGTTAAGAAATCGATTAGCAGTCGTCGAACATAACAAAGAACGCCATCGATTCGCCATAATCAATCTAAACAGGCATTCATACATAGAGTAATCATGCGCGTATAAATCCCGGTTTCGAGTATGCTCGACCGCTTAGTTAATACTGAAATTTTGTGTAATGGATTCCAATGAAAAGCTGAAGCCGGCTATGGTCAAATATTCTGTAATGCTTTAATAAAATCATCTTCCTCAGAATTTTCAAATCTTTCTTTATACGCAATATAAAATTTAACGAAATGTGTTATCAGGATAAAATCAATTTACCTTTTCGGTTGTGATTTAGCACAAAACCAACACTACTAAAATTGAATATTAAAAATTATTACTTTAGTCCAACATAATCCTTTTAACGATTTTAAAACACAAGCAGTATAATAGGCAATTATAGTATTAATATATTTCATTCGCTGAAAACGCGTAACACGACCATAGTGTTATTTAATGGATTTCCGCTTTCTAGTAATGAATCAACGAGAGAAACGTATTTTATTACGACTGTTACTATTGTTATTACCAGTATATGCACGGATTAAAACTAAAGTTAATGCGTGTATGTCCATTGCCCGCAGCTAATGCCTAAGTGCAAATTTATAATCATGGAAATATCCATCGTATCACCAGATTTATTCATTTATTTACAGCCGGTAACAGGAAAAGTGTCGGATCATTGGTTTTTTGAAGCGATTCGCATGCATGCGCCAGACGGTTACTTTAATTATTTCGATTTAAATAATTTAGGCATAATTTCGTATTATAAATTTATAATAACGTTGGATATCTGTTTTAAATGTTAAGCTGCAAATGAATCCAAAGTTATTGTCATTTCGATGCCCTATCAAAGGGAAATCGGCGATATTGTAACTGTTTAACATTTATTTTGGTTTGTGTGCCGTTTGTGTTGAACATGTCGCTAGAATAGAATTACTTTGCTTTATAGTGTTCTGCTATTGACGTCTGTTCAATATTGTGGAAATTATGGTAACGTATATATGTACATATGTACAGTGATGTCCTGAAGTATCCTTCACATGAGCTTTTGAGCAATAGACCTTAACATTGTTATTATACAGAGTGATTTTATATGTTTGAGGATAGTTTAAATTTCGCGCGGTGGATTCTAGGGGATTTGACATGTTAAGAGTGGCCATTGTGAGTATCGGTCCTGTCAACTGCCTGTGCGACACGTTATTTATTATTCGTTATTTATATTCATTTTATTCGTCATTATTTGCTTCATTTTTACTTGTAATCTGTTCTTCTTAGAGCTACTATTTATATTTCATTCCATTTTTTTTCATATTTACATTAATTTTCTGCTTAGAAAATCAATATGAAATTGATTTTTTGAAGATCTGTTGTCAATATTTTATCACCCATCCAAAATCTATTTGCTACGCTACTGGTTACGAATTCAAAACTAAATCGCCAACGTGACAAAAATTTAGCAAGGCGCGAAATTTAAACTGTCCTCAAACATTTAAAATCACTCAGTATATTGTCTCTAAAATAAGATGTATAAAAATAAAATGGGATGGCGGCTAATTTGAATCCATAACTCGCTTTGGTATTTATAACCTATTTATCTTTACAGAAATTACTTTGTTCTGCAAATAACAAACAATTTGTTTGGTGGCGAGTGGACCAACGGGATTGTAAGCTATTTTATCTTGTTATAACCTTGGGATTCTTAAGAAAATTGTATGTAGAGTGTTCCATGGCTTGTTGCTACACCCCTCGCTATAAGGGGTGAAGCGCTGTTAATTATTTTCCCAACGGTGAGTGATACTGAACCCGCTTGAAACAGTACTGCCACCTTACCTGACGAACGTTGCCAAATTAGCCTTCTTACCACTTTACCACCGAGCCATTAATACGAGGATTACGCTATATATTTTGATATGTCATGAAACTAGAGAAGTTAGAGCTGGCAACATTGCATTTCTAAATACCACGATTCTTAAGCAGAAAGCTCTGACTGTCAGCTGAGTTGATGCTGTCATAGAGCAAGCGCGGTGCGTACGGTACATATTTGTCAACGAAACATGGACTTGTCACTGTCTTGAACGATTGCAACTTGCGTTTGGGGTTGAAAGAGAACGTATATTGGTTGATGATGCGAGACGTTCCGGTAGACCCCGTTCTTCAGTTACCGCCGAAGACATTGAGAAAATGAGATGTATGATGGACAAAAATCAATGATACACCTATCAAGCGATTGAGGCAACTTTTGGTGTTGGATCCGCAACAGTATATTCAATTTTGCACGATCGTCTTCGAATGAAAAAAAATTGTTACTCGTTGGGTACCACACACGCTTAATGACTTCCAAAAGGCAAAGCGATTAAGAATCGCTCAAGAAACGTTAGAGATATTGAATAATGGTGGACATCATATTCTATCTAAAATAGTAACGGATTATGAAACTTACATCCAATTTTATAATATTCCTACCCAACAGCAGAGACGTATGTAGATCCATGAAGATGCACTAACACCAACAATAACCAAAAATCAAAGCGGTGTCAAGAAGGTTATGTACCGTTACCGTTGATACAAACTGGAACCATTAGTGTACGCTTGGGACGAATTGACCATTAAAACGATGGAGCTTTTATGACAAATTTGCTCTGAAGAAGGTGAAGAAAAAAGCTGTATTTACAGCGCTGTTATCTTTGGTGTTATTTCCTAGGCTTTCTTTTAGATGTGTTTATAAAATAGGGGTTCATTATAATTACATTAATACTGTCGTAAGCTCTCTCGTGAACATGAAAAATTTAATATAGTGTATTTTAATTTTTTATTAAGAAATTTATTTTATTTGATGTACTCATCATTTTACACACTATCATTGATATTATTCTCCTTTGCAACTTTTTTCAGCGACTGTAGCCGTATTTTACAGTAGTTTTCCTTCGATGCGAACGAGTTCCACGGATTAATTTTATGTAGCTGCCGTCGGCCTACCAACTCTACCGTTTTCCTTATCGGAGCGCACTTCGCACATATATTGGTTGATGGCCTTTTCCGTTCTATAGGTGGACAATAGCAGAAAACTGTAGAGACATTTGCGTACTACCTCTATCACGAGAACGCCTAGGTAGCCGCGAGTAACATTACATACTTTGTAGTAAAATCGGCTATTATCACTATTACCGCCCTCAATATAAATACACAAACAATGAAATAAATTGTGTTAAACACAATACAAATAAATAACATTTGGCTCTGAAAAAAGGACATGTAAATAAGCACAGTGCTGTAAGGTGAGGTGCGTTTATCAAAACAATTAGATATGGTATGGTCTCTTATTGAAAGGTTATTAAGTGTCTTTAACAAAGCTTGTGCGGAAGCATTGGAAGAACAGTATAGATCAGACCACGCCACGTACGCGCTGTGACAGCACTTCATGTGACATTAAAAGCAAAAGTGAACATATGTACAAATATGTACATTCTAATGTACATATACGTCTAGAGAGCTCGAATGTCCGTAATTGTTACACATACTACTCGCATTATACATTGTATTCGTATGTACATATATACAATACCGCTCAAAAGTGTTTAGGCACCCCTGTTTTCATGGATTATTCATATAGTATTATGTTTACCAAAAAAACATTATAATAAAATGAAATACGTATTTAAAATGTAGTTCAGTAAGATAAACACCCATTGTATCGCATAAAGTTTACTATCATTTACCTGGACTTGGTCGGATTACCATAAACTGTTTATTGCGGTGCAATTACAATAGCAATCCCTCTGAATTCACTGGGTAAATTTAGTCATCTGTTAGATTGTAGATAATAGTGTTTAAATTACCTTCGTAGAAGATTATAGTGAAATCTGAAACCTATGGTCAGTTGCAGTATGGTATTTACTCTATTCACGTCGTGAGCGAAATATCATGTGACAATTTTTTAAAACGCCTCCGCGAAGAGAAATTAGTACGGAAACACGTGCGCCTATAATAGCTTACCATAAAAGTGGCATAAGTAATCGACAAATTGCCAAAAAGATTAAAATACATCACGCTACGGTTGACTATAAAGTAAAAAAATATCGGGAAACTGGCAGTTTTCTTAATAAAAGACGGAGTGGAAGGCCAAAAGCGACAGCATCTGCAGATGATCGCAAAATAGTGGTTACCAGCAAGTTAAATAGACGCAAAACAGCCCCGGAAATCACCGCAGAATTAAATGTTGGTCGCCAAAAACTAGCCAGTGTTTCTACAGTCAAACGTCGCCTACAGAAAGCCGGGCTCCATGGACGTATTGCGATGAAAAAGCCATTACTACGCAAACAAAGCAAGCAAAAGCGACTTAAATGGGCTCGTGAACACCAACACTGGACCATAGAAGAGTGGAACAACGTCCTATGGACGGATGAGTCCAAATTTGAGCTGTTCGGAACCCGAAGACGCATATTCGTAAGAAGATCTGTGGGTGAACGTGCCAGAGACGAGTGTATTGCTGCTACCGTGAAGTATGATGGCGGTTCTATCATTATTTGGGGCTGTTTTGCTGGCACTAGTGTAGGGGATATTGTGAAAATTGACGGTATATTAAAAAAAGAAGGCTACCGCGAAATTTTGAAGAACCACGCTATATCTTCCGGAATTCGACTTTTGGGCCAAAATTTTATCTTCCAGCAAGATAATGACCCAAAATATTCCTCTAAATTAGAATAATATATAAATAATAATATTGTATAAAGACTATTTACGCCATTTAGAAGAGGAAACTCTCAAAATTATGGAATGGCCTCCCCAGAGCCCCGACTTGAATCCAATCGAGTTACTATGGGAAGTACGGAAATCGCCTCCGACATCGGCTACTGACGTGTGGAACAAATTACAATCGAGTTGGACCTCCATAACACAAGAAACTCTGGCAAAACTTATTGCGAGAATGCCTCGATTGTGTGCTGCAATTATTAAATCAAGAGGAGGTCACATAGATGAAAGCAAAATTTAAATTAAACGTTTTAATTTTTACATTTATTTAATATATTTTTTTATTCATGTATGTGTATCTGTACATAAGAAATAAATATTATTAACATTTTTGCTATCAGTGAGAGTGCGTAAACACTTTTCAGAGGTAGTGGAATATAAGAGTGGAAACCGCAAATATATTTTTAAATACATTTTCTAGCGTATGCGCACTGTGTTTCATTACAAAAACTACCGATCAAGCGAATATTTTACAAACGAAACACAAGTAAGTATTGGTCCGAGGATTCACGAAGGAATTTTACGAGTAAGCTATTGTGACATTCGTTCCTCAAACAAGGAGAATGTAACAATTAATGCTAGAAAAACTATTACAAGTTTATTACGATTCTATATACAGTATATTGATTAGATAATAGAGAAAAAATAGAAAATTTTCCCTAACAAATCAATCAAAACCCCAGTCCCAACATTATCGCTCTCAAATGCTACATATGTAAGTAAGAGAGGAATACCTGATACACCATGTATAGTTTCGTCTTCATCATCGATAAATCCCAGCAAGAAAGCACGAAAAAAAAAAGAAAGGAAGAAACAAACACGAAATAACAAAACATAGAGCAATAATTTCACATAACATCTACGCCAATACCGGGGCAAGACCGATAGAAGCGCGGCGATTCGATATAAAACAATTGCCGCTCGTATTCGCCCAATTTGTCATCGTCGATGTAGAAATAACAAACGACGATCGAGCAGCGATCGCGACACGTACGAACAAAAAGCAAAACAAAGCGGGCGTATGCAAAAATTTCCCGTTCCGTGAGCGTTCGACCGTTGTTTACAGAGTCTGCTCTTTTTTCGCATTTCCATCTATGTCTCTGTGCGATGTCACTTCCGTGACGTTTTATCGTCGCACTTTCGTTGTATACACGTTTCTGTTTATTTTTCCTCTTGCTATTGACAGTTCTGCATTTGTATAAAGTCGTTTGCCATTATAAATTAAGACTACTAAGAAGTTATGGTAACTCTCGTCTGCTTTTGAATGTAATCTAGTTATTACTTCAAAGATAGTATTAAATGTATACCGCAGTGATAATAAAATGTGAAATATATTCTAATGCAAATGAAATTCTGTTAAATATGTTTAAGTAAATCAACTCGCTAATATATAACATTAATATGAAATATATGTTTGTGTGAATTTCTTATTTCTAAGATAATAAATGATTCTTAATGCTAAGAATAATCCTGTAACTAAAGCAATGTATAATATTAACGGAAAGAAAGGAAAGCTAATTCTAAGTATCTTCGATTCAACAGAAAGTTTCGGAATTTTTAATTAGGGATGTACGCTACCGCTCTTAAGTTTGCAAGCAAAGTGGAATTGCTTTAAAATAATGCAATCGATAGGCATATCATGTAATCGTTAATGCCTATTATAAATTAGTGTATGCAAATATAAAATTGTTATACATAAATCGTAAGAAAATTCGTATTCATAGATACATTGTTATGTTCAAAGAAAGAGAATGGATGCTACTAACACTAATTTACGAGGGGAGGTCCAGAAATTCGTGGAATGAAAGGGTTTTAAATAAAATAAAACAATAAATCTATTTTTCCTTTTCAATATAATCACCCATAAGCACAATACATTTATTAAATCTATGAATTAATTTTTCTAAACCATCATAAAAATATTTTTTATCTTTCGCCTCAAAATGGGCCAAAGTTGCCTCCTATACCTCATTGTCGTCGGAAAACTTTCTTCCACGTAAGTCTTTTTTTTAATTGGGAAACAAATAAAAATCACTAGGTACCAGGTCTGGACTGTAGGGTGGATGGACTATTGATTGGAAGCCATGTTTGTGCAGCGAAGCCATTGCAACTTTGCTCTTGTGAACCGGCGCATTGTCTTGCAAGAGCAACACACCCTTGGTCAATTTTCCTCGACGTTTTGCGTTGATGGCCTACTTTAATTTTTCTAATATCGCTGCGTAATATTTTCCGGTTATGCTCCTACCTTTTTCTTTCCCCTCACAATCCCAAAAAACAGTAACGATCAACTTTCCAGCCGATTCTGATACTTTGAATTTCTTTGGCGGTGGTGCCCCCTTCTTATGCCATTGCATGGACTCCTGTTTACACTCAGGTTCAAAGTGATGAACCCATGTTTCATCTCCGGTAACAATCCGCTCCAAAATCTGTGCAGGTTTGTCTCCACACCGCTCCAAAAATTGTTTGGACGCACAGATGCGCTGCTGTTTCTGCAGCGGCGTGAGCATTCTCGGTATCCATCCTGCACTGACTTTTGTCATACCCAGGTGGTCATGTAGGATACGCAAAATGGTGGTATCTGATACTCCAACTAATGCAGGTAATTGTTTTTCTTCAAACGGGCATCTTGCAGTGGAAATTTTTTTCGATGTCTGATATGGTGGTCTCAACTGGCCGTCCTGAGCGGGAGTCGTCCTCAATCGACTCCCGACTATGTTTAAAAAGACCATGCCACTTATAAATCATTGATTTACTAGTGCACTATTCCCCATAAACGGTTTCCATTTCATTCAATATGGTTTGAGCGTTCTTTCCTTGCTTTGTAAGGAACTTAATCACAGCACGGTGTTCAATTGCCTCAATAGGTTCAGTTTTCTTCCGGATTGACTTGTTTAGCAGGCAACTATTCGTAAACGACTGACGCTATAGGGCTGCAACTTAAGTTATATACTAATGATGAGTTGCCAATCAGAATGACACTTAGCGAGCGCTCCTATTCCCACTCCATCCCCTCCATTCCACGAACTTCTGGACCTCCCCTCGTACTTACTAAAATACACAATGTGGTTTTACAATGTACTCAAGCACAATTCTTACTTCTTACTGACTAAGATTTTAAAATTGTTAAAGATTTTATATATATGTCAGTTATCTAAATAACTAATGTGACGTTCAAATTGAAATGAATGTGTCATATGGTATACAACATCGGCAAGTTATCCAAGCAAAGATTTAATAATCAAAATTTAAACAAATACGCTGTAAATTTGCAGCGGAACAATTAATTAAATAAATGAGAAAAATAGATATACAAACTGTTAAAGGTATACGTCATCGGCAAGTTAACGAAGCAAAGATTTAAGAATCAAAACTTAAATACACAAACTGTTAAATTATCGGGAGAAGCAAACATTATGATAAATACAATGAATAATGGTTGAATTCAGTAATACTAATACGTAGTGCTGTATAATATATATATATATATATATATATAAATACAATAATATAATATATACGTCTAATACGTAAATCTAACGTTTGTAACAGCATTTAGTAGCTACTAAGACCATATTAACTATAGTTGGCTACTGAAATCTCATGTTTAAAAGCCATTTAACACTAACCTACAAAATAAAAAGGGTGCAAAATTATAATGCGGAGATTGTCCTTCAAAAATTTCTTTCAAAAAGTTACTTTATAGCGAGCAACATAAATATAGTTGATGTAAGTGACAATAAATCTCTAAAACAAGTGGAAATATTAAGCTAAAACTTGAAAACGAAAAGAAGATTACTGTATTAAATAAAGATAAAATTAGAGCATGGGAGCACATTTATAAGAACATCATACGAGGTAAAATCTGTACAAAATGTTGTCTATCTGATATAAATACTCTTCAAACACTTATTATATTGTAGTATGTAAGTCAATAGCAAATCGTGGTTGGTCTTTGAAAAATTAGTTTTTAATTTTGTTAAGCAGAATATATATATATATATATATCGTGGTTTTCCCTTACAGAGCTTACAAATACTCGTACACTTTAATGTAGTACTGACTTACGCTCTGTTAAAGACATCAAACTTGTAAGGGAAGAATTACAGCGAATGAAGGTAGAAGACGTTTCAATGAAGCTGATCGAGACCCGGCAATATATGAATCTTCAGATATTGATTCATGAATAAGCAATCTGACCGTACAAGAATTTGTAGAGGACACTTCTGGCTTGGATAACAATGCGGTACATAATAAAAGGTGAATTAAAACAATTACCTTGTTTTATATTCATATTCCAGACCAAATCACAATTGGATGTGATACAGCCTGCAGCAAAAATTCCAAAGAAACATGAAGCTAAATATTAAATTATATACAACTAGTATATAATCTCTGGTGTTGTTTGCTATGCAATACAACACTCCAGCTCCAAATTGTTCCGAATCTTTTATCGTAAGCTTCATTTTTGAATCTCATGCTAACACAACCTACCTTCGTTGGAAGCTACTTGAGGATGCAGTAATCAGTACAGATTACTGTTATTGCTATTATATTATTTTAACACTTACGAGCTAATAATGCATAAATATTATTATTTTACTACAGTTACCTGTAACTTTTTATAAAATCCGTTGCTGCTTTCACACTTTTAGACGATAGTGTATGTACAAAACTGATATCTAACCCTTCAGTACCCAACGATACTTAGTTTAAAACTCTTACGGAATACTTCTTCAAAATTTACTACAAATCACACGATTTCAACCAATCCTAATGGTCCCCATTGGTATTAATTGTTAGATGGTAATATGTGTCAAGTACGGCTCGTAAATTGTGTAAAATCAGCTATTTTGTTCTAATTTATGTTATAAGCATCTTATTAATAACGTTAGGCAGGTCTGGACTCGGCCGCACGCACGTCCGATACAAAAGTTGACCCAGTTCATTAAAGCAACCTACCTCCGTTTCCCTGCTGTGTATGCACGTATAGTGCATTGTATTACGCGTTATGTGTTTATATTTCATTATATGGAAGAACATTTTAACAGTTAATCAGTATATATTTCATGGAGGATAATAATACGTAAAGTTAGACAAACTACTAATAGTAATTAAGTCAGGTGGAATACCGAAATTGAAAAAAATAAATCGTGGTTGATCACTAGTCACGACAACTTTCACGAATAAAAAATAAGGAAGATAAATACGTCAGACAAAAATCATTGAAGATATGATTGTTCTGGCGAGCAACAGCCCTTCTGAGGGATACCCTGAAGGCGACAATAGACGAACTGCCGAAACGTCGGACTATATAAGTTCAACGAACGATGGAAAGAGCTCAAACAACAACTCTATATGTCTTAAATTTCCTGAAAGATGTCGAACTAACTGACGAACAAAATCTAGCCATAGAGCTTTTCGTATTTACTTTTGGGTACCCTATCTGAGTTAATCGGAATCATATATATTTTACAAAGTACAAGTAATTTTAAAAAATGACTACTAAAAGCTCTCTTCAACATTGCGATAACTTTTTTACTATATACATACTACATTAATATCTATTACTGGTCGGAATAGTCTTCACTAGGCAATATACCGCATTTATTGCTCACGTTAATAGCAGTAACTAAATATCCGTCAAAATTTACACGCAATATCGTTTTAATTTAGAGTGATCCACTCACAAACAAAGACCGACAGTCGATGGCGATCATCAATTCGATTGATTACGTCGCGAAACGGACATCCTGTGGCAGGCCAGATTACCGTATCATAATTACGGTTTCAACTAATTGTTTTTAAATCCTCGCCCGAATTATCTATCGCAATAGCGATTGCCCGTTCGCAAGCGGATCATACAACAAGCGGCAATGCGCGATAAATGCAGGCATACTGCAGTTACGTTTATGTTGGTAATCCTAGTTCGATGAAAACAAAGCCGTTTAATATAAAGGTGCATAGATCGTTCTAAATAAGATCGAATAGGTGTATACTTGTGTGCGGTGCGTTCGAATAATCTGGAAAACTGTAGGATATGGAATAAGTTTTAACTGTATCTTATCTAGACAGAAAGCGGCTTAAATATGAAAATATTAACTGATTTGACTCAAAATATTTTCTATCTGAAGTGACAACCTTCGCCCATCTTTCGAACAATAAATGGATTCCTCGAGTGAAGAGTTATGTTTCTTTCGAGGCGATCTTGTCTCGATCCATTTTTATATGCCGTTATACGAGGTCAAATGTCGACTGCATCGAACGGCACAAATGATAGTCTAAAAGGGCAGTGTCTGGTGAATACGGCAGATGGGGTAGAACCTCCCCTTTTACCACTTCCAGGCATGTCCGGACGAGTTAACCAACATGTGGTCTAGCGTTATCGTCGTGCAAAATCAATTTCTCGTGTCTATTGCGCCATTCCAGGGGTATTTCTTGAATAGTTTGTTGCAAACGGATTAGTTGAAGTCAGAAACTTTGAAAATTGATAGTTTCCGACGGTTTCAGCAACTCATAGTAGACTACACCCCGCATGTCCCAGCAAATACAGAGCATGGCCCTTAACCCATGAATATTGCGCTTTAGCGTTGATGGACCTGGTTCGCCTGGCTTCACTCAATATAATTTGTTTTCCTTCAACTCGCGTGGCACCCAATTTTCTGTCTTCTAAACCAAACCCAGCGCATCTAAGCATTTTTCAATGGCGAATCGATCAACATACAATGCTACAGACAATTCTTCAAGGGTCTGACATGGCTCTATATCAAGCAATTGTCAAACTTCCTCATTTTTGAACTTTTTTAGGGCACCATTGCGTTCTTTGTCGTTGACATCGGAATCATCACTTTGAAAGATTGGAGCCAATATCTGCATGATCGAGCAAGGTCGCCGTAAATACCTACAAGTAAACTGCATGTTTCCGCAGCATTTTTCCTCGAAAGATAGTAGCGGAGAAGAACTTCTCTTTAACCTTTTTTTAAGCCTTTCACCTATCACCATGTTCCTCAACACGAAGTAATCGGCTGTGGTGATTCGGGCACTTTGGGACACAGTTCGTGAAATCTTTTTGTACATTTTGGGAACTGCCTTCGTGTGAACTATTAAAGCTTTTACTCGTGGATAACACTTGGGGATCAAAAGCGCCACAAGGTTTAAAGCACATTTTACATGTTATATGTAACAGATTGCCACTCTGTTCTTTAAGAGATCAGCCTAAGGAGAGCATGTTAGCGGTCAACTCAAACTCTCATAAATATGAAAAATTGAGCTGCTGAAACTTGAAATTTGTTCAATGCCCTCAACACCACTTATAAAATTTCATCGCTAGTACATTTTGTAACTCTTTGGGAAGCAAGTAAGATAGGAGATGACCGTTCAAACTCTTTCATTCACCACAGAATGTTTTTGCCGATCGGTAGTTTTGCCCACACATAACCACAATTCTGCTTTAATTCTTCTTTCAACATAGTCACGAATAGATAGCAACGATGTCCGACTTGGTAATGTATAATCCGAATACTGACTTCAGAAAGGGACAAATGCTTGTTGGTCTAGTACAGTGAACGGTACATTACTTAGAATAAAACAAACACCTATATCAAATATTAATTGTTCGCTGTGTCGTTTGCCACAGATTGCAGAACAGTGTTTTGTGTTTTTTAAGTGGGGTTCACACTTCCACCGTCTGGTACACGTCAAACAGTTCTCGCACTTTACACATTTAATTCTATCGCCTTCGCATTCTAAAGCCGGTATTACGTTTTCTAGTTTATACGCCGTTTCCGAAACGTACCTAAATGCGATATTCGTTAAGTATGTGTGTACTGACAGGAACTCACAACGACCAGTCGAATAATACTGAACAAGCGTGCTTTGATACGGGTACTCGATTTTCCGTGCCGCGCGCTTTAGCCCTTCACGTTATTCTGTGCATGGCATTGAAACTTGCCCCACTTTGTCGATACTACTTGTAACCACAAACAGTTGTAAGGGTAAAAGAAATCGCTGGTCCACTACGACAGTCTATATTACGCTTGATGTCTCAACTCATAACAGTCTTGTTCTGTGAAGGAGTATGGATCCAAAATGAAACGCAGTGAAGTGCAATGAAAGAAGATTATTTCTTGAAGTATTAGGAAAATCTTGAGTGGAAGAGCGCATGTGCCAAGAACGAGATACTTGAAAGTATTACCAAACGCATCTTGTTCCTTAACAAATTGTGTGACAAAGAATTAAAACTTAGCAACACAGTATAACATTGGGTGTAAGAACGGTCATATGCATGTCTACGAAACAGTACATGGTTTTGTCTAAATTGTAAGCCAGTAAAATATTGTCTATAAATATATTTTACTGCTGTCCATAACTTCACAGTTTTTAATACTTATTACCCGTTAATTTGCATTAAATAAATAAGACTTAATATTTTGCGAGTCTCCCTCTATTTAATGAAATATGATTCGCGCTCTACTGTCGCTAATGATGCAAATGGAACAAGGTTCTAAGATACGTTCATCAAAGTAGCAGTTTTCATACTTTAACTCGCCTTAATAAACTATTCATACTTATTATTATGCAGCTATTTTGTCGTACTTAAACACACTGATAATGCATATCATTTTATCTCGATCTACAGCTGCGAGCAAATGTTATAGGTACCCTAATCAAACATGTGTTTCGCGCAGCAGGTTGCGCTTCTTAGTACAAGGGTACTGCAAACCTATATCTGGTCATTATCTAAAGTAGAAATTCCTATAAAATATAAATTACGAAGCTATATAAGACAGAAATTAAAACTTTTAGGTTGAGTAATGTATTGTACGTAGAGAAAGAAACGTCGTTTGTCGGTTACAAAAGTTCATTTAGAGTGCGGACCTTCTTTTGTAAGTTTGTGTATACACAATATGCCAAAAAACGCCCAAATATCTGGGGCTTTACGAAGCCAGGTAATTTTATTGCACAGACAAGGATTGTCACAAATAAAAATTGCTAAGACAATAAAATGTTCACGTTGTATCATAATCTACCCAAGAGCGGTAGAAAACGTATAACCACTGTGCGAGAAGAACGATTGATAGAGCGTATCGCGCTCCGGAATAGGCACAAATCCGCGATAGCGATTTCTGCAGAGCTCCGCCCTCAACGAGACGCACTCATCTCCGTGCATACGGTAAGAAGAAGGTTAACTGTGGCGAATTTACGTACCCGGAAATCGCGACACAAGCCTTTGCTGACCGAGCTACACCGCAAGCAACGGTTTACGTGGGCAAAGAAGTACCGACATTGGACTGTAGATGATTGGACCCGATGAATCTAATATAGACGTAAGTGCTTAAAAATATTTCATAATCCTTGCAATATACATAATTGAACTCAGCGCCCCTACTTTTCTCACCAAAATAGAAGTATTCAAAAAGTTAACGTCCTTCGTTTATTCTGTGCAGGTGCACTGCGTTTCCGGAGCAAGTTATGTTCGGAGGAGGTCCGGCGAAGCATTTTCCCCAGAGTGTATTTTACCTACTATTAAACACGGCGGTGAAAGCATTATGATTTGGGGGTGTATGTCTGCACAAGGTATAGGGAAAGTCCATGTGTGCGAGGTCCGCATGAATGGGACACGCTACATCGAGATGTTGGAAGACATTCTCGAACCATCAATTGTCAGATTTTATGATATGGATTTAGAGGAGTATTACTTTCAGCAATACAGTGCCTCTTGCCACAAGGCTCGACCTGTAACGAAATGGTTTACCGATAACCAAGTGAAGATTTTGGACTGGCCCCCACAATCGCCTGACCTCTCGCATATTGAAAATCTATGGCATATATTGAAGGACAGGGTTCGTAAATACAACCATGCCTCTAAAGAAGCCCTAAAGCAAACAGTGTTTGTGGAATGGGCGTCTATTTCCCCAGAAACATGTTACAAACTGGTAGCTACTATGCCTAAAAGAATTAAAGCTGTAATAAAGGCTAGAGGAGGCAGCATTAAATACTGATCTATTTAATAAAAGAACCTTATAAACTGAATCATGTGTTTTTTTTTTAGTTTTGAGATTCTCGTAACGCTAAAAAGTTACCTTGCCTATAACATTTGCTCGCAGCTGTATTTGTAAAAAATATACCGGTGAACACGTAGAAAGTGTTATTTCTGGACAATCTACCGCATTTAATTAGTACATTCGATCTGAATATCCTCACTAGTTTCGGACGTTAATTAATTAGGTATAGATCGAAACGTCGATATGCAAATAACTACATCAGCTACGCGGGACTTTTCAATAATGCGCGAAATGAATGCTCACGCATCGTATCGGCTATTTTCACATCGAAATTGCTTATCAAGTATTAATTTGGTAGAACTGAATCCGACGAATCGGTTGCTGAGTTATTAATTAGAATAATGGTGTTTGATCTATATATGTATGTAGAAATTAAATCCGACTGGTCGTATTTAATTACCGAACTGCATGCACATACTACCGCTCATGCAAGATTGAATATGTGACAACAGTTTGTACATGCACATTTGTAACAATACTAACTTAAATACGCGCCTTGAAGTCTGTTTACTACTCGCTTGTCCGCTCGAAATTTGAATATGGTTCTATTATTTGGTACCCATGTTATCACTACCACCAGTTATCAATTGAACGAGTTCAGAAGAGATTTCTTAAATACCTTTCGTATAAATCTGATGCCATTTATCCTCCTCGTGGTACTGATTATATCAATTTACTTTGTAGGCATGATTTCGAGTCGCTGTCGCGTCGCAGAGACGCAGCTAGCGCGAAATTTCTTATTAAATTGATACACCAGCATATTGATTCCCCGTCTTTACTATCTCAAGTGGACTTTATGGACTTATACAGTGACCCTTTTTTCTTTTGTGAGGATTTTTTTTATTTTTATATACTCTTATACCATAGGGTAATGGTAATATTTAGTATTTTTGAGACCTTAAATACATGTAACTTAGCAATTATTTTATATACATATATATTCGTTTTTTTTTCTTTTTGTATTTTGCTATCATGCATATTAATTTTAGAGTTTCCTGTAACTGGATAATGTACCTGTTGGAAATAAATTACTATTATTATTAAAAAAAAAATACCTGGCTTTACCCACCTATTTAAAGAACAAAGCTATTGCTGTTTCAACATTAATCAGGACAGTATACAGTAGAATGTAAAACTCAGACTGTGATTCACAGTAGTCTTTTGAATATGAGTACAGAGAGTTTATCGTATTTCTTACAACTACTAGTAAAGATTTTCGTTAGTGCGCTTACCCTGAGTATGGTGTTAGTATCGCCAAAGCAAATAATAATACAGAATACAGTATACTTCGCTAAAATTTTGAATAAACTGGTAGTATTCCAATCTATTATTTGTTTGGGTGATCACTGAATGATTCTTTGAGGTACGTATTTACAATTAATTGTTGTTTAAGTCTTTTCCGGTTCAACTAAGGGATGGCGCCATTAATTTGCCACATACGTCATTCTTCCCACTTAATCAAAAGAAAAGAGGCTGTTGAAAGTCATCGCTTGCTGGTAGAAACATATGAGGTATACGCTACATCGATAAGAACATGTGAGACATGGTTTCGACCATTTAAAAACATCTTCAATGTGAAAGATAGTGAGCGCTTCGGTAGAAAATGTGAAGATGATGACCCAATTCAAACTCCACGGTAATTAGCAGAAGTATTACATGTGTGACGAGAAATAACCAGCAAGCAGTCATGAGCAAGAGGGAAGATCAATAAGTTCGATAAATGGATTCAACACAATTGGAATCAAAGTGAAATTGAAAATCGCAGTCACCTTCGAAATGCTGCTTCAACGCGAGGAAAGGAAATCATGTTTGTATCGAATTGTCACTGGTGATGAAAAATGGATTTATTTACGCAAAATATCGCGACTTCCACCTGGCGAAGTCGGTCCTTCAACACCAAGGTCAAGAAGACCATGCTCTGCGTCTAATGGGGCTAGAGCGATATTGTGTATCGTGAACTCTTGAAGCCCGGCGGAGTCGTTAATACACAAGCCTGTCGCCAACAAATGATTAATTTAAACCACGCATGAATCAAAAGATGACAAAGTGATTTTGTTACATGACAATGCGTCGTCTCATACAGCAAAACCAGTGAAAGACACCTTGAAATCGCTTGGATGGGACTTTCTTTCACATCCGCCGTACCACCCAGATCTAGAGCCATCTGACTATCACCTCTTCGCATCAATAGAGCACGCGGTCGCTGAGCAGCACTTCAGCAATTTCGAGGAAGTTAGAAAATGGCTCGACGAATGGCTTGCCGCAAAAGGCAAGCAGTTTTTGCGGCATGGTATCCTTAAATTACCTGAAAGATGGAAGAAATGTATAGAAGCGGATGACCAATATTTTGTATAAAAAAATTCCCTAAAAAATTACGTGCTTTTTCTAACAAAAAAAACGGGAAAAACCTATACACACCCGGTCATAATAATAATGAATTGAATAAATTGGAAACCAGAATAACCTACAATATTCAAATTTGCTTAGAATGAACTCCATGTACACCAACTTACGTATAGCAGCGTCCGTAAACTCACTATATATTCTAATTTAAAAACGCTATGTTTTGGATCCTAAGGTATACAGTTCATAAATAACAAACATCAATTGGACATCAAAGACTAAATACTCAAGAACTCAAGAACGCAGAAAATGTTGTATGTAGAGAACATTGTCCTGCAGAATTGGTATGGGTATATAAAAGGTGATAACTTTTTGATGTATGTTACTTTACAACAATTGTTAAGATTCAACTCGAATTGATCACGCTCACACCAATAAGTAAGAACGGAATAAATTTTTAGGTCATCAGCATAAACTAACACAGAACGAGATAGAACTGTAAGTAAATCATCCATATATAGTAAGACCAGTAATGGTCCAAGATTAGAGCCTTGAGGCACGCCAGATAATATACTACACTACAACGATGCATACACACGTAGCTTATTAATAGTAGTAGAGATGGAGAAAAGCCAAAGTTATCAGGTTTTTAAATTAGAACAGAATGGTTTATAGCCTTAAATACGTTAAAAATATCAGTGTAAACCACATCAACCTGATCATGGCCATCACTCTTGGAGTCCGAACCCCATGGTTGAGGGCGACAGTAGCGATCATATCTCAAAACAAGAGCATATAATGTCACAGCTACCCAAGCGTTCTCGTAACAGAAGTAATACGCAATGTTAATATTTCTCTAGCTCTTTGCTACTGCCCTCTTATAGAATGGAAAAGGCCAACAACCAATAATTGTGCGAAGTGTGCACCGACAAGGAAAATTGCAGAATTAAAGTCGTCATGACATATATAAATTTGGCTCGTGAAACTTCTCCGCATCGACGGACAATTAATGAAAAAATGTCTTAGGCTCCTTATAACGGAAGACCGAACATACGTACAGACAACGGGCACTGCAGCCTCGGCGACCGTCAACTGGAAGCGGAATGATTGCATTTACAAAGGATACGCTATGTAGGCTGCGACGAAACTACAAAATACATTGTCGCTAAGATAACAGAAGACCAAATGTATGTACAAACGACAACGGACGCCGTAGTCTCGACGACCGTTAATAGAAAGCAGAGAGATCGTACTTGTTAAGACTGTTACCACGTAATTTCCGAGGAAGTTACAATAAGTATTGTCCCTATATGAGATCGGCTGAAGTACGAGCAAGTCTCAGAATGAACGGTCGCCATTACCTAGACCATCATACGATAGCTGACTTCCGTAATTGAAAACGTTGAATATTGAAAACTGCCGATATTTGTACGATGAAGTTGTATGTAATGGATCTAATTTTAGACACTTGTAGTTTGAGTATTGCGGGTGGCTGAATGCATACATATATAATGTGCAATATACATGTATATTATAAAATAAAATCATATATGTTATGCAAAAAGAGAAAAAATAAATTACAGAAATGGAAATAAAATAACAATAATGTCTAATTAATAATTAAAATGCTTAAAATAGAATAAATTTTAGCGCAAAAGTGAAAAATAGACAAACAATATTAAATCCTTAACAATTGCAATAGTCACTGAGTTAATGAAATTTCCAGGAAAATCTAGCTTAGTTCAGATGCTTATTGCACTATTCAACCCCCATATCATACATGTTTTACTTAATATTACAATACCAGTGGTATCGCTAAGACCACTCCTTGCCGTCAAAACCGAGCGCTTAATTGCGAAGAATTAAGCCATTTGTCGAGAGATACGACTCGCTCGTCCCCTTATCCTCCACTCTGAATCTAGATTTAAATCTACACGAGCCCTTGAAACTTTCCAGGCCGCGGTGGCCGGCGCATTTAAATTAACTCCACGTCCACGCGCCGTGCCTTTTAAGCGACTCTTCAGACAACAGAATTCCAGTCGCAATTCCTCGCCTTGTCGAATTAAAAGTTGCAAATTTCGAATTAATTGGGTTACGAACGAAGGAAGATTTGTTCTTCTTCCACGATTTACGGTGAGGGCAATTGTTGCTTTCGCGTATCTGTTCGGGCGGCAAAAATGAGACCCACTCGATCCCCAGCTAGTTAATTTGCCAGATTTGTCTGCTGAAGTGCAAGTACGCGACTTATTATATTTGGCGAATTCGAAATGTCGTTTAGACGTGCTAAGAGAGGATTCAGGTTTAACGCTCAAAACGAAAGCAAAGGGTGGAAAAAGGAAATTTCTAAGGGCGGGTAGATTAGAGACGAGGATGGTGCGTCTTGAAATTAAAAATGATGGACAATTCTGCAAAATTTAAGTCTGTTACAAATTAATGAATTTATTTTGAAGTTGTTTATGTTGGTTAGCACAGGGGAAGAGTTTCGCAAGATCGTATATAGAGACCAACAGAATTAAATAAATATTACATCACATTCGTACGTTTATTACTAGAGCTGTAGGTGACCATCGCAGAACCAATTTGACCTTCTTCAAATAGACCCATGACAGATGCAACACTTTTTCTTTTTCATTTCTTCACTTCAGGCTTTAGGCAGTTTACCTATTACGATACCCGTCTTTTATTTGGTCTACACACACTTCATCTTCCTTAACATCTATTAAGTCTCGCTCTGGCTAGCAACCTCGTTACTTGTATCAGTTCCACGTGTCCCTTCCACTTATGTTTGTTGTCCTTTATTTTCTCATTTATCTCGAATATCTTTAGTTTTGTTCCTATATCTCATATTCTATCAGATCTTGTAAACCTTTCACTGTTCTTGAAAAATTCATCACTTGTCTCTGTATCCTGTTTTCTTGTTTTTTCGTTGTTGTCCATGTTTCACTATCATATAAGAGTGTTGGCACTGCTATCGTCTTGTAAAATTTTATTTGTGTATCCTTTTTTGTTTTGTTTTTCAACGGTTTGTTGATTGTTTCATAGATATGTGTGAATTTATTCAGTTTTTCTTCTATATCTTTGTTACGATTATAAGATACATCGCAGCCTAAATACGTAGTAATAAGTATTTCATCTATTCCAGTACAGTATCGTTTGTTTTAGTCCTTATTGGATATTTGCCCAGAAAATTGTTTTGATTTTATTTGTCGACATTTTTCATTTTATAGTTTTGGCAGATTTTTTTGTAATGTATATATCCATTTCTGTAGATTATCTTCTGTTCCTGTTAGGAGGACTAAGTCGTCAACATATAAGAGAAGAATTTAAAGTGGTCTTCTGGTCTAAACGTATTCCTTTAGGGCATTTCTTTTTCCATTCCTTTATAATAGCATCAGATATGTGTTAAGTAATGCTAAATTTTGACCTGAGTTGCACTGGAGGATGGAGAGGACTGATACTGCGTATGCTTAACTTGCTAAAAGCTTTTGGTTGCTAGCAGTATCTTGCTGTAAAAAATTGAGCGTTACGACCTCAGAGGGAAAATACTGCAACTTATGAAAGCCTACTTGATACATAGGGAACAGATGTAAGTTTAAATAGAAATCAGTCATACGTGAAGAACCTCAAGTGAAATACCACAAGGATCGGTTTTGAGACCCATTCTACTTTAAAGATAAATAATCTTCCAATAAATATATCTGCTTAAACTGTACAATACGTAAACGATACAACTTTCGTGGTTACAAAATAAATAAGAAAATAAGGAACGATCTACAACAACACTCACTAGTAATTCGAGATCAATAGTTTTGTATTCTTCTCCGTACAGCCATTACTGTAAACGCCAAATTAGATGGCAAGCGGTGGGGATGCACCGTAGTCGTTTTTAAAAACGCGCACCCCCACTTACTGACGTAATAGTCAGCGTACATTTGTCAGTTGGCGGATCATAATGTCTTTGCTAGGGGATCATAAAGTGATGCACGCTCAACCGCGAGAAGTAGCTTTTAACGTTTACAAATATTTTTATAAACTTAAAAGCACATCAATGTCACTAAGTGAAATAATAGAATCGTCGAGTCGGTGTGAATGATAGAAAGAATGATTCAAGAGGGAAATAAAGGAAAAAAACTAGAAGTCCTGGTAAGAAAGAGACAAAGAACAGAGGGTGTCAGAAATTTGGCGGACTATCAAACACGAATAGTGCGAAATATGACCTTTTCATAGAACACACGAGTGACGCTTTCAGCTCTGCGCTAAAGGATGCACGATGAATTAGAATGGAAAGGATCAAACGCACCCTTAAAAAGAATTTTAAAAGATTTGGAGCTCAAGTTTCGATGTACACAATTCAAGTTTCGATGTACAATTATAGGAAAGTATTGATAAAGCGATTAGATATACGAACATTAAAACTTGATTACTTCCAAAAGATTAAACACGTTCGCGAGACAAATCGACCCATTATATATATATATATATATATATATATATACATAGATGAAATTTACATACACAGTAGTTATAGGTCTTCCAAGATGTGGAGTGATGAAAGCACAAAAAGGTCGTTTCAACAACATATCTAAAGCACCCAAGACTGATAATAGTAGGCGCAGAAGGCAACATGGGCTTTATCTCTAACGCCGTATTGACTTTTAAATCCGGCGTAAAAACTGGTGATTACCATTCAGACATGAACGTAGAAAATTATGACTGATGGATAGAACAGAAGCTTATAACTTGCCCACAAATCCCGTTGTTATAATCGATAATGCGCCGTATCACAATACACAAACAAAATTGTGCTCTACGAAGTAATAGTAAGAAATGATTGAGTGGTTAGCGTTAAAAATTGTTCCTTTTGACACTAGAATCTTAAAGTCATAATTATAGCAGCTAATCGAGCGCAATAAATTCAATATGTAACGTATACATTTAGACGAAATTCTACAACGCAATGGATACACAGTTTTGAGACATCCACCGTATCACCCCGACGAACTCGAATTGAGTTGATCTGGGCTACCAACAAAAACGGCGTCGCTGCAATAAATGTAAATTATAAGATAGAAAATATTCGTAAAATAGCGGAAGAAGAATTTTCGAGAGCTTCTCAGGAAGATTACCAACAACACTGTAAACATGTTGTTAATATTGAAGATAAATATTTAGCCAGAAATATTAGTTGATGAAAGTACAGAAAGTTTGATTATTAATGTAAATAATGAGAGTGATAGGAATGTTAACTTGAGTTACGAAGAAGATTAATTTGTTTATTCGAAACTGTAATTTACTATTACAAATACTTCTAAGAAACGTGGTTTATTGTACTGTTAGTAATAAAGGAATAAACCATTTATAAGTTGAATGTTCTTTATACGTGTGCAAGCAAATGGAATTGTGATTTGCAGATAACTAGAATGTTAAAGCCACAACTATATCAGCTAATCGAAGGCTATACGTTGTAAACGTTCCTAATATTGGAGATAAATATTTAGAATCAGTAATCTTAATTAATGAAACGACAAAAAGTTTAGTTATTAATGTAAATAATCCGAGTGATAGTGATGGCGATCATCTCAGTTCCGAATAAGATTAATGTGTTAATTTAAAACTGTAATTTACGATTACAGATATTTCTAATGAATATGCTCTCTCGTACTATTAGTAATAAACCATTTATAAATTAAATATTCTTTATATGTGTGCAAACAAATGGTATTGTAATTTGTGATATTCTTAACTACACTAGGGTGACAGAATAAAATAGACACCAGGTAAAGCGGTATAAATATGTAAACAACTAAATTTTAAGAACGAATTAAGAACTTTCTCTTGTCGTTAGGGTAGGGGTAGATGTATCGGAAGGAATTCGTCATAGTTTAGTATCGTTACAACTATGCCTCGCTTACAAGGTTCGAGTGATATTAGCGACTTCACCCTGGGTCGCATCATTGGCCAGAGTGAACGCGGCGCTTCGCAACGTGAAATAATTACATTTTTAAATATTCACAGTTAACCGTGTGATTACACAATTTAAACGCAAGGAAAGAACAACAGTGGAGCCGAGACCAGGTCGTGCCGGACCTTCTGAAAGAAGTAAAAGGGTGCTTGTGCGCGAAATGTTAAGAGAACCGCGAAAAAATACAGCTGAGCTTGCGGCAACTTCACAGAAAAGTCAGCGCACCGTTCTGCGATACCTCCACAGTGTGGGGATGTATAGAAGGGTGGCAAAGAAAAAAACCTCTCCTTACGGCGTTTCAAAAACGGCGCCGAATGGCTTGGTCATTTTTTCAGACGAAAGCAGATACTGCCAATTCACTGATAGTGCTCGCACGTGGGTATGGAGATGTTCGTCACAGCAACTGAACGACAAATTTTTGCATCAGATGGTGAAATACCGCGGTGTTAACATCATGGCGTGGGGCGCGATATGGTATGGTGGAAGATCGCAATTAGTAATCTGCGACGGAAGTATAAATGCGGCAAAATATATACAAATATTAACAGAAAGACTGCTACCGATATTCGACAACGCCATTTTATCTAAAGAAGACGCCACTTTTATGGAGGATGGAGCACCCAGCCACAAAGCAAGAACAACAACCGCATGGAAAGAGGAACAGGGGATTCGGATTTTACCATGGCCAGACCAATCACCAGACATGAATCCGATAGAGAATGTTTGGCACATAATCCAGACAAATATGGTGAAACGACCCCGAAAACCCAGCAATAAGGAAGAACTCGTGGCAGCTGTTACAGAAGAGTGGTTAAATATTCCAGAAGACACCATTAATCATTTAATAGATTCTATGCCACGACGACTCGCAGCACTTCACGCAAGTAAAGGTGGATCGACAAAATATTAGTCTAATTTAAAAATATTTTGTATATATAACGAGAATAGAATCTTTTTTTTTTTAATGAGTAGGTGTCTATTTTATTCTGTCACCCTAGCGTACATGTTTGTACATTTTAGTAACATTTCATATGTAAATTGTTTAATTAATTGTAACATCAGATTGCTTCGTCTGTAAATTTATACTGTTTTAGAAATATTCTTAAAGACCTGTGTATGCATATATCTCGGTATACATATGTTTAATTGTTTCGTAACGTTTAATTGATTTTGCAATAAATCTATACTGTTAGAAAAATAAGTTTGTATATATTTTGCTCTAATAAATTATTAATTTGCTAAGTGATAGTTTGTGCCGCCTGTGGCTTCTTACAACTTTATATAAAACCAATTACTAAGCATCCCACTATTTCTATTCAAGCAATGCATGTTAGTTACCATTGTATTAGTCAGCATTATGTTTTTAATTTTATTTTTTTTTGTTTTAAATTTATCTTCTTCTGTATCTTTTGTTTGATATTTTGTTAGTTAAGGCGAAAAACAGAACGCTTTACACCTCCATATATGGAGATAGGCGATTTAGTATTTTTGGCACATACGTTTAATTAATTATTGTAACCTATTTTGTCTGCTACTTTACCATTGTCAATAAATTGTATGCTATTATATTGTGAGCAAAACCAAGACAAAATCATATCCCATTTCTAAGTCGACCAATTTCGATTTAATTTACTCAAATCTATCAATAAATCGAATCTTCCCGATATATAATACCACTATATATCTGTCGAGGTATCACCCCAAATCAATTCATTACCGTGTCGATTGCTCTACCGCATTTACTCCATCCAATATTAACCGATCGAGATGTTACGAAATGAAAGTAATGGTTCTCCAGAAGTCAGGTAATAGCAAAGTGGAAGATACGGACTTAATAAACGTCCGCTTGATGGATCACCTGCGAAAGCATCATTGGGAAAGGAAAAAAATCGGCAAGAAAAATCTGCTTCACATATTATTATTAAAAGAAAAAAAGAAGAACGGCTGAAGGAGATAACAAATGCTTTATGCAGAAAACTGATTGAGTTATGAGCGTAAAATTTGCCTCGGCCGTTCCTTCAGGAAGGGTTGCCGAAGGGTAGAGTGGGATCACCGTCAGACGGTGAATTACAAATACGAATAATGACGTTCGCCGTACCCTTGAATGAATACACGTAGTGGATTTTTTAACGGGGAAGATGGGCATTTTTTGTACGGTCTAGGAATTGTGGAACGTGAATTCATGAATAATTCGGAGAAAAAAGGACGTTGCTGTCATGTTTTCTATAGCCTTTTTATTCCATCGAAGGATGCTTAATCGGATTATGATGGCCGTTTATGACAACGTGAAAAGTAATACGAATAGGTTGTTTATGTATTATAAGAGTTTATAAAAGGAATATCTACGTAGATAAAAAATTAACAGAAAAGTCTGATATAAATGGTTCGTTCCAGGAAAAAAAACGGACAGCTGCAATCACTTCATCAACATCTTCAAATTTTGCACTTCCCCATGAGTTCTTTTGAGACTTGGAAACTAAAAATCCTTTGAGAATACAGAAAAGGGCCGTTTCAGCTTCGATGCAATTCGTATTAAATTTTTTTCAACCAACCAATTCCTAAAGTGCAACAACCTGTTAGCATATTTTCAACAACCCACAAAATCATGTTCTGGTGACCTTGGAAGAAAATTCAATATTCGATTATCAAAGAACTCTTCCAAATGAACAAGTGTTTGGTCAGCCGAATGTGCTGGAGCATTGTCTTGTTGAAAATATCCCTACGTAATTTCATCACCATATAAGGGATTAATAAGGGGTTCCAATATCTCACAGGTATAGCAGTAAACTCGACTCACACAAATTAATTAATTTTGCGGAACGCAGCGTTTCGAGAGCACGTGGGCTCCCATTGTCAACCGTGTTACCGACTGAGCACGGTAACATGGTTGACAATGGGAGTTTACTGCTATACCTGTGAATTGTACATCCACACAGTCCTTGCAATCGTCATTTGGTTCCAATATCTCATTTCAGTATCTTTTAGCATTTATTTCTCCTCTCTTTACTTATTGTTTTACGAAATCTGTTAACAGAATCATGAATTTGCGTTACTAGCTATTTACACGGAATTACAAAATCAGGGCACTGTTGGCGAAAATCCTCTATACGTTGATTAATTACATAAATCCACAATCTATTTACTAATGAACCAGTTCTAAAAACAGGCGTAAAAAGAGAAGCCAAAGATAGCAGCCAGTTTCTCCGATGATACCCGAACACCCATACGCGGAAGTAGGAGGCGGAATAAGTAATTGTAAAAAAATTATTATCCACGAAAGTTCAGTAGCCTTCACATAAAGATTCGGCACATACCTGCAATTGGACATGTAGAATACGTGGGTATTCTGCATGCCCAATCCGCATACGAGGGCGACCTATTGGTGTGGTCTTTTATTTTTATTTTTCCTTGAAGAACAATACACTTTTTCCAATAGCACTCCAGTCTCTTCAAGCCATCTGAAGAGTAGGATGTTTCGAGGTCTACACTATCTGTAGCGGAGACGACCTCATTTGAGGTAAATCTCTTTCCTTCCAGTAATTTTTTCTGGTTTGTGAATAGGAACAGGTTGCTGGGGCTAGATCCGGTAAATTCGAAGGATGACTAATACGTAGCGTAACTCATTCAAGGCTCCCTCAATACTGCATCGAATTGGGTCAAGAAATTACTGTAGTATGGCCCCGTGATCGTCCTTCCATTCTGCAGATATTCGATGAGGGTCACACCTTGGGAGTCCCCAAAAATGGTCGCCATTTCTGGCCGATGGAACAGTCTTTGCGTTCTTCGGAGCCGATTCGTCCGGAAAAATCCACTGGTTCGACTGTTTCTTGATACTACTATTGATAGAAGTCTGAAATTTTGAAAGTTGCCAAAAAAAAGGTTGCCCTTGCCTTGTCCACTTTAACCTTGGTGCGCCATCTCTTGTGGACTCCGGAAACATTTCGGGTCGCCCTCATATGATAGCTCTTGACCTTCCGCTAGTATGAATTCTTTTGTCAAGGGGTTGTGGATAACACATCCCGCAGATCCTGTGCAAGTGGATTATATTGCTCTGGTAATGGCTTGTGTGTATAGGTATTCTACATACCGAATCTGTACTCAATCTCAACTTTCGCCAATATATTTTTTTTCTGTAAAGAGGTTGTAGGTAACGCACACCGAGGACCCTTCGAAACTCAATTTTATTTCGCTGGTGTGAGTGCGTGATAATAAGCATTGTATGTGTCGAATCTTTATGTGGCAGCTACTGAACTTTCCTGTATAATAATTTTCTAATAATTTAATTATTTATTCCGTCTTTATGGCCGCCTATGGGTGTCCGGATATCATCGGAGAAACTGGCTGCTATCTTAGGCTGCTGTTTTCGCACCGGTCTTCGAAAATACCTTTCAACAAGAAAAGCTTGGTGTTTCATCATTATAATAAATAATCTAATTGATAAGACGAGGTTTGAATAAATTGTCTTTATCATAAGATTTGTTAAAGTTTTACTTTCGAAAAACATTACCATTCCACAGTGTTCCCAAATTTAAATGAAAATCATAGGCTACTCTAAATGAAAATCTAATTGAAGTTGAGTTTTATTTGGTAACGTCTTCTCTAAATTCAACAGGGAAGAAGCTATCTAATGTACGCAGTAGGTGGAGCGACTATACATTGTACGTTATTATCGCAAGGCAACAAACTACAAAGTTTCACTGGAGTCTGACATTTTCGCTATTGATTGCAGTCATCCTATTTATTTTTAAAGTCCCTTGCGTCATCTTAATCCGCAAAAGTTTTCAAAACTCGTCCGGAACTTTTATTAACTTCCGCTAGAACTAATCAAATCGAACCGTTTCCGCAACAAATGATTAATTTACCTAACGCCGATACCATTCGCTTTGATCTCTCGCCAAAAGTCCCGCTTATTAGGTATTTTCGTCGCGCTCGAGGAAATAGCGTGCGGAAAAAATAGGAGATAATGATTAAATTAAACTTTTCCCGTCGTTCGGCGGTAAAGAGGAATTCAAACAAGTTTGCCGCTTCCGGTACTGCGGCCGGGAATCGAAACCGAAATCCGGGTTGGCTGGGATTTATTCTCCGATTAGCTCGAAATGTTTTCGGTTAACTTTTTGCGTTGTTTCTCGTCTAAGAAGTAGAAATTTTATGTTTGGAAGTGATTTACGACAAGTTACCGCAGAAGTTCGAAAAGAGAAATCGGAGCTTCGCAATTTGCTTTTTGTTGCAAGCGTTTCACTTTCGAACAGTTTAAACTTGGCTGGTACGGGAGGGACGTTGAATATAGGAATAAAAAAATCGTTTGAACAAATTTAATAAAAGTAACATAAATTAATTGTGGAGATTTACAGGCCGAATTATCTTCGTGAATTAGGAAGTTTTTGCGTTCGTGAAACGGTTTTCTCTTATTTAGAGATCGTTCGGAGGGCACGTTTATATTCACTTATACGGGATGTCTTCCAACTTCACCGCTACCAAAAGCCAACATTTTTTTAACTTTATCAAATAGACTAGACATTATTGCATTTTTACAACCCCCATTAAATTCTGAAACGAAGACTCATCCCTCAGAGGTATTGCTAATACAAAATTAAGGCTTTTAAACTCATGTACATACATATGTGGAGAGCGCAGCACATTTATATGAGATATTCCAAATGCTAAGTACGAGGGGAGGTCCAGAAGCTCGTGGAATGGAGGGGATGGAGTGGGGATAGGGGCGCTCGCTAGGTGTCATTCTGATTGGCGACTCATCATTAGTATATTAGTTAAGTTGCTGCCCTATAGCATCAGTCCACTATCCGATGATGGCTGGAGGAGGGAGGCTAGATCCCTTGCTTAAGGTTCGGATATACAAAACCGTCCTTAGGCCCGCCGCAACCCACGCATCCGCCGTGTGGGCAACCGCCTCGCCCACGCACATCAGAAAACTCGAAGCGTTCCAGAGCCGGGCACTGCGCAGCGCCCTCAACGCACCCTGGTTCGTAAGGAACACCACCATCCACGAGGACACCGGAGTGGAGCCACTGATGGACTTCATCCGGAGGATAACAGTCCGATTCTTCGAACGAGCGGTAGACCATTCCAACCCGCTCGTGTCGGAGTTCCAGGCGTACGACCCCAGGATTCCTTGGAGGTACGCCCGCCCACGGTCACTCGTCGTGGCCAACGCCGAGGATTAGCAGCCGCTGATCTCCGCCTAGAAGCGGAACCCTCGCGCTTCGTCGGAGGTGCGGTTTCCCTGAGCCGAAGGTGGATCGAGTAACCTGACGCTCGGGTAGCCGTTACCTCGACGGGCCCGAGATTATGCTTCTACCCAGCCCCAGACACCCCAAACGTCGAGGGCTACCAGATCAACAGCAGGAAGCAACCAACCTGCTGACCTCCATCCGGAGATGGGACCCTCGTATTTCGTCGCAGGTGCGGTTTTCCGGTGCCGAAGGTGAACTGAGTAGACGGAAGCCCGGGTCATTCGCATCCCGACGGGTGCGAGAACCATTTCCATCCCGTCTAAGCCACGACTCACTCTAGCCGAAGGTGGATCGACTAGCCGGAAGCTCGAGTGAGTGACCATAAGACGGGGAAACGACGTCCGCCAAATCGTCGAGGAAAATTCGCTCGGGCGAAAGGTGAATTGAGTAGCTGGACGTCCGAGCGAATTCCATTCAGATGGAGAAGTTGAGGGAAAAGATTCCTGGTACTTCGTACCTTCCATTCGAGCTACGATCTACGATCTATAGCGTCAGTCGTTTACGAATAGTTGCCTGCTAAACAAGTCAATCCGGAAGAAAACTGAAACTATGGAGGAAATTGAACACCGTGCTGTGATAAAGTTTCTTACAAAGCAAGGAAAGAACGCTCAAACTATATTGAATGAAATGGAAACCGTTTATGGGGAATAGTGCCCTAGTAAATCAATGATTTATAAGTGGCATGGTCTTTTTAAACATGGTCGGGAGTCGATTGAAGACGACCCCCGCTGAGGACGGCCAGTTGAGGCCACCACATCCGACATCGTCGAAAAAGTGCAAAAATTTCCACTGCAAGATGCCCGTTTGAAGAAAAAACAATTATCTGCGTTAGTGGGAGTATCAGATATCGGCATTTTACGTATCCTACATGACCACCTGGGTATGACAAAAGTCAGTGCAAGATGAGTACCGAGAATGCTCACGTCGCTGCAGAAACAGCAGCGCATCTGTGCGTCCAAACAATTTTTGGAGCTGTATGGAGACAAACCTGCACAGATTTTGGAGCGGATTGTTACCGGAGATGAAACATGAGTTCATCACTTTGAGCCTGAGTCCAAACAGGAGTCCATGCAACGGCATAAGAAGGGGACACCACCGCCAAAGAAATTTAAGGCGCGTACAGTTCCATCTGTTAGAAAAGTAATACTTACTGTATTCTAAGAATGCGATTATTATTTTTATGGACTATTTGCTGAAAGATGCCACAATTAACGCAGAATACAATTCGAATTTATTATCCGTACCATTGCGGTAATAACTGGTCAGAAAACGGCCTGGAAAGCTGCATAAGCGTCCGTTATTGCAATAGGATAATGCAGGACCCCACACCGCAAGAAACATGAAGGATATTTTAAATGATTTACGATGGGAATTGTTCCCGCTTCCACCTTACTCGGCGGATCTCGCATATAGTGATCATCATCTGTTCCCAGTGGCATCAATCGGTGGATTGAGGAGACACTAGAAACATTCTTTAGGGAAGGTTTAAAAACATTAGTTTATCGTTGGGATAAATGTATTCGATTAAATGGCAATTGTGCTAAAAAAATTCGTTGCAGTATTGATGGACGTTGATAAAATAAAAAAATTATAGCTAAATTCTCAGGACTTTGGAGACATCTCTAGTAGTTATATATTCTTTTCAAATTTCTTTGTGATTGTATTTATAAAGAATGGTGGAAAATTATTAAATGTAACATTCTGACAATAATAAAGTAGATTCCAAGTACATTTAAATACCACAATCACTTAATGAGTTCATGGGCGTTTCGTATCCCCACACTCTTTTAATGGCATGAAAAGGTGAAAGAAAAATCTTCGAGTCCGCATTCATTCTTATCAGAAGAAAGCAATTTTTCTTCGGTTTCATCCCAGTATTTCCTTAAATAAACCTTACTCCATTGTATTCCGTTTCCGTAGTGTAAAAATAAGAATTTTCATAAGTTTAACGGACATAATACCTTTTCCAACTCAAATAGACAAAGCTTCTTTTTTTCTTTACATTCCCCATTTTGCGCTAAAAAACAGGTACAATAAAGCATCGGCGAAACGGCTCATTGTTCGTTTGGTCGGAGGTCGTTGAGAAGCATACCATTCCCACCACCTTCGCCTACTTACAGCCCTCTCCGCGATATCCACCGTCATAACTCGCGAAATGAATGCATTCGAAGAAATGGAGGATGAGGACCGGTGTGCTGATCCCTTTCTAACTGAAATAACACCGCTGGCAAAGAGCAAACTCCGTAGGCTATTTTCAACTGTCAATAGAGAAAAATACGACGTCGGAAAGGTTGGCTGCGCTTCCTGGAATTCTGCAAGCGCCTGACAGGACGAAAATTCTATTTTGCGCCGGTAAAGGACAAAGAGGGATAATAATATTACGGATGACTATTTCGTTTTTTGGTCGCTTCGAATATCTCTCTATCATTTCAATATCGGTTCTCGTAATGGCAGTGGATGTTTTAAAGGTACGTTCTCTCTATGGGATTTAGTTCTATGGAAATATATTCATTAAATATTAATAAAATATGACATTTAATCCTGATTGATATTGCGTGTTCGAGAAATTGATTTAATTAAAGGTTCTGAGTGTATTCTCTGCGAATAAATATAGGACCCTCCGCTAATGATGTTTCTGTAGGAGCACCTAGCGATTTGAACTTATTGGTTGTGAAATTTTTATGGTCAAGTAATAGCAGTGGAGTTACTAAGTAAGTAAGTTACAATTTATACTATGGGATCATAAACAAATCCGTTATGGGTTAAGGGATGAAAAAACCCAAGAAGTTGAAAAAGGAAAAGTATAGAAGAAAGTGAAACGAATATAAACTAAATAATTTCCAAAAGAAACATTTGAGTGTACAATTTCAATCATCTTATGAATATTATTTAATTATATTTAAATTGCATCATCAATTAATATTAATTTCTAGGTTCTCTTAAGGGCTGGTTCCAATTAATTGCGCATGACAATTAATCGATTAGTTGCAATTAAAACACAATTAGATATGTTACCAATGGTTTTTACCTGTCTTGACATAATTTTATATGTAATTTGCAATATTCATACGTCACGCGTATTCTTCATTAGATTGATTATTTGGAAATACTCATTGGCGTAGTAATGTTGAGTATGGGGTAACGAATTTTTAGTGGGCGACAAAAGAGCCGGTAAATTGCATAGGTAGTGGATGATGATATTAACTTATTAAGAGAAATAAGTAAATATAAATTATACCAGAATAGATTAGTCCGCAATAACTCAGTTTTAGCCAGAAATAATATGCAAACATGCATGGTGCTTCAAACGAAGCTTTAAGCTTCTCCTTACTGTAAAGTAAACATAATCTGGAGTATGGAAACATGTAATAGATGAAGAAGCAACATGTAAAACATTTCATTCATCATTATATATGAAAGTTGAGTTGCAGATCTCATTACTTTGCATATGTTTGATTATTTCTACTAAAATTAAAAAGAAAAACATTTGTACTAATGTGAACACAACCTACTTGATAGATGATTTTAAAAAAAATTTAAAACGCAGTTTTGGCGAAAAAGTTAGTGGTTAAAGAAATTTACGTCATTGTACTTGTTATTTATGGTTATAACCTTATAATTAGAGACCAGATTATATGCAGAAGTAAAACTGGAATATATGCGCATATATATGCATCGATTTTTGAGAAAATATGCATAAACGTGGGGCATATACGCAAAAAAATCAGAAGTCAGCCGTGATTTCAAGAATTACATTTTCTATTCCTTCAAAATCATAGGCGTTAAAAATTGCAGCGTCTAATCATGTACCGCATCTCGTAATAATCGATTCAGGAGGCAACTTAACACCGGGAAGTCGTTCCTTATAAAATTGGGTTCGTAGAAGCGCTTTTAAAAATATTTTTTGACATTACTAATTAAATCATGAATCAAAGGAAATTGATTCCTGATGTCTTCGGCTACATGATTGGACCAATGAGCTAAACACGTGGTATGGATAATATTACTATAAAAAATGTCGTGTATGATGCAGCGTCGGGCAACATTAGTAAAATTATTTGACAAGGTATACTTCCAGGTAAAAAGAAATTTGATAAACCTTCTTGAACGAATTAGGCAATTTGCACATTATTTGTTTTTTGAAGTTCTCTATAATAAATTAAATATGATTTACCTACAATATCTTCATGAAGAATTCCTATTAACAAATGGGCAATATAACGGCCACACTTATCCGTACTTTCATCTACCATGATATAAATAAAGTTATTCCCTACCAATTGTTGAAGTTCTGCCATTGTTTGCTGGTAACAAGATCTGATATAATTTCTTCGTAAGGCACTTTCGTCAGGTATATTATGTTTGCAATATTTTTGCAGAAATGATTTCAAATTAAAATTGTATAATCTTGCTAATGGTATGTTAGACGAGATTAATGCGTTTCGCGGATCCGTATTATATTCTTCTTGTTCTAAGTTTCGTGAAGTTGATGCTACACATTGATATATAGATTGCTGCACACATGCGGATCGCTTTAGTTTTTCACATTTTCCAATATATGATGGAGTTTTAGCGTGTTGATCAATCAGGTATTTTCTCTCACAAGACATCTACAACAACAATTGTCATTTTATATTAAAAATTAAAGAATTTAAAAACAATTGTAAAGCTTTTAGTAAAATTAAACTACAATTAACAATTAACAGTTTACTGCAGGCTCGACAAAATATTTTGTCGCCATCCTTTACCAGTGCAGGATACGTCTTAATCCATAAGGAAATTTTGTTCGCTATACACATTGTAACACATGGGCTGAAAAGTCCCGGGCCTAGCAAAGAAAACACGTATTTTTTGGTTCAAAATTAGCTTTATTCATCAACGTAATCTCCATTAAGAGCAACGCAATCATTCCAGCGCCGCTCTAACATGTTAATACCACTTTGGTAGAACGATTTATCTTTTGCCTCAAAATAGGCCCCAGTTTCAGCGATAACCTCTTCATTCGTGTGAAATTTCTTACTGGCGAGCATTTTTTTGAGGTCTGTGAACAGCCAGTAGTCGCTGGGAACCAAATCTGGCGAATACGATGTATGTGGGAGCAATTCGAAGTTCAATTAATGTAGTTTTGCCATTGTTTTGATTGACTTGTTACACGGTGCGTTGTCTTGATGAAACAAAATTTTTTTCTTTGCAATTTCGGCCTTCAAACGCTCCAATAACGCTATATAATATTCACTGTTGATGGTATTTCCTTTCTCAAGATAGTCGATGAATATTACACCATGCACATCCCAAAATACTGAGGCCATACCCTTTCCAGCCGATTGTTGTGCCTTCGGGCGCTTTGGACGAGGTTCACCAGTTGCTGTCCACTCAGATGACGATCGTTTTGATTCTTTGAGTGAAGTGATGGATCCATGTTTCATCGATTGTCACATATCGACGCAAAAATTCCGGTTTGTTACGCTTAAACATGGCCAAACACTGCTCAGAATCATCAACACGTTCTTGTTTTTGGTCAACAGTGAGCAAACGCGGCACCCACTTTGAACAGAGCTTTCTCATAGTCAAATGCTCATGCAATATAAAGCCAATACGTTCTTTTGATATCTTTACGATGTCAGCTAACCCATGCGACTTCACTTTTCGATCATTCAAAACGATTTTGTGGATTTTTTTGATGTTTTCTGGTGTTATGGCCTCATCTGGACGTCCACTGCGTTCTGCATCATCGGTGTCTCTACGACCACGTTTGAAGTCAGCAAACCAACGTTTTATTGTTGTTCCTGATGGAGCGGAGTCCCCATAACACTTTTCAAGCCATTGCTTCACTTGAACGGTATTTTGTCCCATCAAGAAACAGTGTAAAATTAAAACACAAAATTGTTTTTGATCCATTGTTTTGAAAATAGCAAAAGTAGCGTGACTCTTAGCGCAATAACTTACAAACTAATGAACAGAATATCATGAAATTTTAACAGCTGTCTTTTGAAGGTTAGTACTAACTGTGAGAAAGGTGACCGCAATAAAACTAGCGTCATCTATGTGTTAGGCCCGGGACTTTTCAGCCCATGTGTTATGTACGTACAGTATTTAAAAACGTGACACAATTACATGCTGTTTCGCTCAAAGATATTCAATTAATGAACAGTTTATTTGGGAATTAATAATAATAAAACGTATTTACCGCATCCCTTATGCTAGGCGAAATTAAACACGTGCAGTTTTTGGAAAAAAGTATAAGAGAAACCAGTGTATAAGATTTATCGTTCTGAGAATTGTCCGTTGTCGATCTACATTAGGAATTACCAGGAATTTTTACTAATAGAAAGGACAAGAAAAAGCCTGAATATGTAATATAGAAACTTTTGTAAAAATATGCATAGAAATGCCTAAACATGCAATATATGCAGTTAGCGTTAATTAACTTCAATTAGTGTAATACGTCTACATATAGACTATAATTAAAGATACGCAAAAAATAAAATATATGCACTTTGCATATAATCCGTTCTGTACTTATAACCATAGCTGCTCGGGAAAAAAATCCTTTAAGTAATTCTTTAGAATCTGCATATCCGCCAATCGTTCTAAGGATTTTTTAAACAATAACGTTGAATACATGCTTACCTCATCACCTAAGCGTTACATATATCCATTCAATCATCATATACCCATGCACCAACTGTAAATAACACGCATTCCAGTATATTACGTACAGACACGCTGCTACATTCAGATGTGTGTAATGCGTATGTAGACGCATTAACAATACTATTAATTAGGCCAGCGGTTCCCGTTGTTCGAGGGTTTAATGAAGCTACTTTAGATCTGGTAGGGGGAAGAATTACCTTTGGATCTCGCGGATTCGTATTGGCTCCCCGTTAATTTACCATACGTACGCGGAATAGGCGCCTAATTTAATATAACTCCGTAACCAAATAGCTTGTATATCATCGATGTCCTAATTAAACGATTGATGTATATAAACGTGTATGTACTGTAATATTAGGGACTTCGTCGTAGATTGAAAATTGAGGCGGTTTACGCGGTTAATTATTGTAATTGGCTAATTAGGGAAAATTGCCGAAACGCGATTTCGGACGAGAATCCCTTGACGCCAGCAACGTTATCCTGTTCGATAGAGAAGATCGTAAGAGATGTAGAAATGAATGGAGTTCAAATTAGTTGATATGAGAGTAGGTTTCGTTGGAGAAGATAAATATATGGGGATATAAATGACTCCACTTCAATTTCAACGCGCAGTACTTATACTATATGCGATACAGGATAAATATCCTAAGTTTATTTCTGCAAGCTATTCGTAGTTTCCTTTAAATACAGAGAATTTATTTGAGATGGTAACACAACCAACCATTTATATAGTACTTATACGATTTGGTGATCTTTTCTTGACGGTTTCTAAGTTATTTCCGGTGGTTCTTCTCTTATTCTTCTCGAAGGACCAGTAAGCGCACTGTGTTACAATTTCGAAAATAAAAACGCTTTCCTAACGCTAGACACCGTTTATTTTAACATACACACTACAAACAATTGTTATACTTGTTTCTGTTATGAAGATTAGATTCACAATTCGTGATTTTTCTTTAGTTGCTTCCGAACTCCTTATAACTAGGGAAAACTTATGTATTGTGCGATCAATGCTACCGAATTGTTACTATGACTGTTTTGGATGCTTATAAATTGAGATGTTACTCTGTTTCGAGGGTCCTGTTGAACTTGTATACTTCTTGAAGGTTATGATGAACTTGTGTATTAACTTGAGTTACAACGTTGACGACTTGACGGTTCTGATGAACTCTGTGAATTGGGTGAAGTTATGTACTGAATATTACAGGGCGAACAGTGAACGATGGGCGAAGTTCGAAGTACCAAATATCTTCTTTCTTTAACTTCTCCATCTGACTGGAACGCGCTCGAGCGTTCAGCTACTCAATCCACCTTCGACTCGAGCGAATTTTCTTCTTAACGCAGTTGGTTTGGCGTTGTTTCACGTCTTGAATTAACTTACCCGAGCTTCCAGCTACTGAATCCACCTTCGGTTCGAATGAATCTGCATCTTCGGCGAAGTGTGAGGGTTCCATTTCTGGGTGGCGATTAACAGGCTGGGAACCTCCTGAAGATCCTGGGGTCGTAATCCTGAGACTCCGACACGAGGAGGTTCCAGTGGTCTACCGCTCGGTCGAAGATTCGGGTGGCTAACACATGGGCTGGAAAATCCCGGGCCTAACACATAGATGAGGCTAGTTTTATTGCACTCACCTCACTCAGTTAGTACTAACCTTCAAAAGACAGCTGTTAAAATTTCATAATATTCTATTCATTAGTTTGTGAGTTACTGTGCTAAGAGTCACGCTACTTTTGTTATTTTCAAAACAATGGATCAAAAACAATTTCGTGTTTTAATTTTACATTGCTTCTTGATGGGAAAAATACCGTTCAAGCGAAGCAATGACTTGAAAAGTGTTATGGGGACTCCGCTCCATCAGAGACAACAATAAAACGGTTTGCTGACTTCAAACGTGGTCGTAGAGACACCGATGATGCAGAACGCAGTGGACGTCCAAATGAGGCGGTAACACCAGAAAACATCAAAAAAATCCACAAAATCGTTTTGAATGATCGAAAAGTGAAGTTGCGTGAGTTAACTGACATCGTATAGATATCAAAAGAACGTATTGGCTTTATATTGCATGAGCATTTGACTAAGAGAAAGCTCTGTTCAAAGTGGGTGCCGCGTTTGCTCACTGTTGACCAAAAACAAGAACGTGTTGATGATTCTGAGCAGTGTTTGATCATGTTTAAACGTAACAAACCGGAATTTTTGCGTCGATATGTGACAATGGATGAAGCATGGATCCATCACTTCACTCCGGAATCAAAACGATTGTCATCTGAGTGGACAGCAACTGGCGAACCTCGTCCAAAGCGCCCGAAAGCACAACAATCGGCTGGATAGGTTATGGCCTCGGTATTTTGGGATGTGCGTGGTGTAATATTCATCGACTATCTTGAAAAAGGAAATACCATCAACAATGAATATTATATAGCGTTATTAGAGCGCTTGAAGGCCGAAATTGCAAAAAACGAACGCATATGGCAAAGAAAAAAATTTTTTCATCAAGACAACGCACCGTGTCACAAGTCAATCAAAACAATGGCAAAACTACATGAATTGAACTTCGAATTGCTCCCACATCCACCGTATTCGCCAGATTTGGCTCCCAGCGGCTACTGGCTGTTTGCAGACCTTAAAAAAAATGCTCGCCGGTAAGAAATTTCGCACGAATGAAGAGGTTGTCGCTGAAACTATTTTGAGGCAAAAGATAAATCGTTCGACAAAAGTGGTATTGAAATGTTAGAGCGGCGCTGGAATGATTGCGTTGCTCTTGATGGAGATTATGTTGATGAATAAAGGTAATTTTGAACCAAAAAATTCGTGTTTTCTTTGTTAGGCCCGGGACTTTTCAGGCCATGTGTTATTCTTCGGATAAAGTCTATGTGTGGCTCCACTCCGACGTCTTCGTGTAGGATGGTGTTCCTCACGAGCCAGGGATAGTTGAGGGCCATCCGCAGTATCCACATCTGGATCGCTTGGAGTTTGTACATATGGGTGGTCGCAACGGTTGCCCATACGGCCGATCCGTACGTTACGATAGGTCTAAGGACGGTTTTGTATATCCGTATCTTATGTGAGGGATCTAGCTTGCCTCGCCCGATGAGTAACGGATAGAGTGTTCCAGACATTTATGTGCGCGCTCGAAGACGCGATGTATGTGAGATCCCCAGTTTACACGGTAATCCAATATGACCCCCAAGTTAACCTGAAATCGCCAGGGGATGATGCCTCCTTGGAAGATAAGTTCGGCTGGGTTGCCGTGCCTTCTTCTTCGGTGACCGCTTCTCGAGAAAAGCACGACCGTGCTTTTCCCTGGATGGACGCCGATTCTCCACTTTACATACCAGCCCTGCAAAGTGTCGAGAGCTGTTTGGAGACGGTGGTTGACTATTCGCGCGTCCCGGAATCTTGCGAAGATGCAAACGTCGTCCGCGTACATCGCCAGGTTGACGTGCATAGTTGCTGGAATGTCGCTGGTATGAATGCTGAACAGGAGGCTTGAGATCGCTGACCCTTGCAGCACTCCTGCTGTAGCCGTCCTGAGTGTAGACCGCTGCCCTTCCAGCTTGACCTTGAATGCCCTCTGGCGGGATACAAATGGACGAGTCTAACCATTGCCTTGGAGACCCCGGCCCAATGCTTCTTCAAGAGTAGTCCCTGGTGCCAGACTTTATCGAAGACTTTGGCGACATCGAGGAATATCGCTCTTGACTGAATGTTACATCGCGTATTGTTGTTGTTATATAAGCAACTTCGACCTTGCATTAATGAGCAACTCTAAGCTACCTAATTGTTCGTGTAGATAAAATGTCTAGACACTTAGTAATAATTTCATAGCAATAATTAGTAATCATGGCAATAACATCCGAAATGTGAGGTAAGAGAATAATTAACATAATGATAATGAATGAATTTCTAATTTAACAGATCGGGCTAATTACGATGGTTTCCTTACGTCAACATCTTCTACTTAAACTTAGGCAATACTAAGTATTGAACACATATAGATTTAGTTATAATAGCAAAGGATATACTGAATATGCCTATACAAAATAAATGCAAATGTAAATAAATGAATTGTAATATTAGGAAGATATTAGACATGTAAAACACAAAATAGAAACTCGTTCGGTTGAATCCAAACAGAACTTACTACTTTTACAAGTATTTACAGTCTGTAAAATAAGAGCGTGTACGACATAAATTGCGATTGGCTTTAAATATCGTCCTACTTCTTTTGTAAGCCGATAGATATCTTTGAAAGATGAATGCTTCATCACAAAAAATTCAGTCGGCGTCCAACTCTGACCTGCGAAACACGTTAACCGCCATGAGTGTCGCATACGCATCGCACTACGAGACTGTGATCCTTTGTTCTCGCTCTAAAAGTGATTGCAAAGTCAAAATCGTTCGTTGCTAAGTGGGTTCAACAATATAAGAAGATCAAAAACGTCGATGACTTGCCAGAACCTGGCTCGACAGGCAAAGTGACGGCGAATATGAAAAAAAATGAGAGTTTGTTTAAGTCGAACTCGACCTTAACATTGCTACAATAAACAGCGAAAGCATAAGATCATAGAAGTATCATACAACCATTCGAACCTACCTCCCTGCGCATAACCTCAAATATCGAAGCACAATGAAGAGACCACTCTTAGGTGAAAAACATGTGACGAGAAGGCTCGCTTGGACAAAGGAGAATTTGAATCGAGTTTGGAGCAACGTGATCTTTACGGACGAAGCGTATGTTTAGAGATATACTGCCATCCGACGTTCGTGGCCAACCTTGACCAATAGATTAATACAACGAACTATAAAACACCTAGTAAAAATTCATCTTTGGGGCTGCTTTTCGAAACAGGATCTTAGAGCAGTAAATCTGTTTACATCCAATTTAAATGCTCGATGATGCATAGATAATTTGCTCTTTCCTGTAACTGGGTAAATATATATCTGTAGGAAATAAATTATTATTATTGTTGTTATTCACTGGATGTCAATTTAATGTATTTTCTTTTATTTCTGTTGTTTTTCTCTGTGGGGAATGGGGTATGATTCCAAAACACAAAAAGAACCCTATAAGGAAAAGATTCAAAATTAAATATATATATAACACCTTCTTACATACTCTATCGATACATCATTCGGGCAAATCAAATTTTAATATTACATTGAACACCTCGGATTGCTTCTGACACGACTAGTACCAATAAACCGTTGAATAGCTGTTAACTTGAATGGCGTCGAAGTATTCTTCTATAGCAGCGCCCTCCATCATACCTTAAATAACCTCAAACTCGGCTACCGAAAACAGCTTGCCAGTATTAGAGATTCGCGTCACAATTCGGTCGCTCGTTCGCACACCAAACTTCCTCGAACGAACTCCAACTTTATCCTTCGTCATTATGCTTGGGGATTAAAGCAGGAATCTTTACGGGAAATCGTCGCCCGACCCTTGCGACCATCCGGCCCGGTCAATCGACCCGATTTATTCGCCATCTTCGCTCCGACAAACAATAGACGCTTGAAGAGTGAGGCGGACGCTCGAAGGTGGCGAATTTCGCATAGGATCCAGCCGATTTCCATCGAAATAGCACGCGTCGGCAGTAAATTATACATTCCTTCGGCGCGTCACATGTTTATTTCGACGACGAAAGCAGAAACACAACAACCGACTTCGACCTAACGGATCGACTCCTCCATTGAAGAGGGTCGCAAGCTGAGGGATGGGATCGTGCGGAATGGGCGGCTCCTAACACCGGTTTTGAACTCGAAAGTTTTGCGAATAAGGTCCCTACTAGTCTAGACCCGGCGCACTTCAGTTTTTATTAAAGTATATTTTCTGAAGGCGTGTTAGGAGCTCCGGGTTTCGGGTTTAGTTGCTACCGGTTTCCTGGCGTCTATACGAAACATGAAGTGGTGCACGTTGTTGTAGGTTGTTCGAGTTTTCTTTTAGTTAAGAGAGAAGCGCTAGAGAAATCTTTCCGTTCGAGTAGACGCATTGATTCCTCTAAACCATGTACATTACACAATAGAACAATGCCAGTCTTGATATACATATCTTTATGAACGTTAAACCCTACATGTTTGTTCTAAATTTTACAGACAAAAGGCAGTGGAATGTACGTAGATTACAAGCTGAAAATGGATCGCTTTAATATGCACGTACGAAGCGTACAAATATCCAGTTTATGCACCGAGCGCTCAAACAAGTTAATATTGATGGAAACAATAATGCATGGCATTACGAGCTACGTATGTATGTTCTAAATTTTATGCTGACATAATTCAACAATCTACAATATTTCAATATGGTTTGAACAATATGCGAATAATAACAAGATGATGTTTGTTCGATCTCTTGCAATTAGCCACGGTTTCGTACAAATTATATTCAGCGATATATGAGTGAAAATGTTTTTATTAGAAATATGGTAATAATAAGCATAACAGCGCCCAACAACATATTTTTTTTATCGTGGTGTCAGTAAAATAGGTGCTGATTTAGGATATTTCCTATGTGCTGATTCCTAAAATAACTGGCGTTTCTTCCTAATAGCTCCAGCTTTTGAGATACACCACGGTCAAATTTATTACTTATACGGATAAATGTGCTTTCCTGCGATAACTCTGTCAGTGCTTTAAATTGTTGCACGAATATTAAAAATTCGAATTGTAACAATGTCTCCTACAAGCAGACGGAATTGTGTGAGCCACGCAGATGTCTTTTGTTACATTTGTGGTGAATACATTTTTAGAGGAAAGTAGTGAACCCACATCTCTCTTTATAAAAAGGGCGTATTTGGCGCACTTTGGCGTCCAGTTAGGAAACCAGGATAAATCTTGGGTACCACAATTTGTGTGCAAAACATGGATAGAACGTTTGCGACAGTGGACAAACGGAAGGAGAAGCAGCTTAAAATTTGGAGTACCTATGGTATGCAGAGAAGCTAAAACCCAACATGATAACTGCTATTTTTTTCAGTCCACATTAAAGGCTTTAATCGCAATAATCGTGATAAAGGGGTCAGCAAGGAGACCTTTTCCTCATTCCGAACAAATACCAATTCCTATGATCAGTAACCTACGTACATATGCTTCCGGAGGATGACCTAAATACATCGTCTGATGAGGTGCATTTCCAGAAACGTGGAGGTAATAGTGATTTTGATGGACCGTCAGCGAGTCCCCAATGCCCCAGTCAATAATGACCTTGTTAGAGATCTCAACCTCTCAAAGGAGTCGTCCCAATTGCTTGATTCCAGATTAAAGAAGAGAAAAGAGAAAGATCTGGTGCCGTATTTCTCTAAACAAAACAACTTAGTTTCTTGTAATGATATAAGAGGTCTCTTGAAGAAACTGGGGTTAAATGAACACATGCCAAGTAAATGACCTATTTTTATAGACAGTTCATCTCGAAGCTTGAAATGTGTACTTTTACATAATGGTAATAAACATGGTTCTATATCTATTGGACATTCCACGACAATGAAAGAGGAATACGGGACAGTATCATTGGCCCTAAAAAATATCAAGTATGGACAGTATCAGTGGGTGATATGTGTCGATCTAAAAATGGTAAACTTTCTCCTCGGGCACAAAATATCCTTGTTTTTTATGCCTTTGGAACACCAGAGCTAACTCCCAACACTGAATTACCAGAAACTGACCTTTAAGAAATCTTTTAGTGCAAGGAGAACACAACGTTCTTAACGAACCGCTGGTTGACAGAAGCAAAATCATCTTTCCGCCACAGCATATCAAACTGGAGCTTATGAAACAATTTGTTAAGGCTTTACATCGAAATGTACCATCTTTTGAGTATTTGAAACAAAACTTTCCCAGGCTTAGCACAGAAAAACCAAAGGCTAGAATTTCTGATGGTGATAAGCGCATAGCTCTTATGGAGAGGAATGATTTTGCTTCCTAAGAAAGTAGAACGAAATGTTGGCACCACCTTTAAAAAAAGATATTGTATATCTAGATGAAACCTGGATAATTTCAAATGTAAGTGAAAGAGTGGTGCGAACGTGAATCCGAAGACGGGAGTGACGACACCGATTAAATATATTTCTTTCGAAATTAACATATTTTAATTTAATTTATTTCATGTTATGTTTTGCATACCATATTGTATAGAAATATGTTTATTATATAAATAAAATAAGGATATATTTTGTTTAGTGAATCATTGGTAGCACACATCAAACTAAGTACTTTTATCTTCTTATTTGAATATTTTCTACATTTTGATTTTTTAAATAGATTTTCTTTGGTACAAAACCTCACTATTTATGATCCTGTTGGATGTAATCACCCATGATTTGTTCTTTAAATCAATGTATCGTTAATTGAAATGTTACATAACTAAGAAAATGCATTAAAGACGATCATAACCCCAAAATTCAACAATTGTTGTTTTCGTGCAATTCATTGCAAACATGGCTGGCGCATCTGAATTTGTTTCAGAGGCTGCATACGTCATAACCAGCCATGACGTAACTACAAAGTTTCGTGATTTCTAGTGTATATGTGTAATACCAACCATGCTTGGTAACTTTCGCTGCGCGATCTACATGTATATACTCCCTCTTCCATCCAACTTATCGATGTCCATCTCCTATCGATTTCATCACTGAGCAAGAACCAACATAATACCGCAGGCATGTGGCACCTAGCGCTCTCGATTTGAGCGGCGAAAATGAAAAATGCGATATTTTGTTATCGGTAGCGTCGAGTGTGACGTGGCGCATCAGCGCATCGGAAGCACAGAAATAATAAATGGAAACACATATCAAAACGTATTGCGATAATAACTCAAACGACTCAATGCAGTGACAAATATTTGCGCCTCTATCGGGAGCATAAATCTTTGGCGACGAACATCATTTGTTGGTCGGACACCATCGTTTCGCAGCGCTGGAGGGGCGCGAAATCGAGCAAAATGAGACCGACATCCGTCGCTGTCTGTATATGTGTATGATCCTATATATCTACGTACGCCGCGACGACGTTTATTTAGGCGAGTATGACGTAGGGACTGTCGAACGTTAAAAGGGAGGATTCGAAGCGCGGAGAAGATATATTGGTTGTATGAAATTTATTTGAACAGCACCACGACGTTTTTTTACTAGTTTCACGATGCATGTTATCTTTAGATAAAGATTCATAAATTCAGAGAGATTTGCTTTTAATTTTTCTCTATTGCATCAACGTGTAAATAATCCTTTAAAACTTTCGAATTTGATATTGAAGCAATTAACAGAGTAGCGGAGGTTTGGAAAAATAATATGCTTTGCTTCTTCGAGAGAAACACCTTGTTTATGAGTTCGTGCATTGGCAGGTGCTTGTACGCGTGCCCTAAGATATTTTTTTTTACAGCGGCAGACATCAACGACGATCATTGTTACTCTCAACTTTAGAGTAACAATTCTTAGTTGAGTAATGCCTCTTTATATTCAATTCTTTCATCACTGAAATGGATGCATTCCACACCAAAAAAATAGGTTTACCATTGTGCAAGATAAAGAAGAATTCCTCAGTCCATTTTTCTTGAAACTGGCGAAACTGCATCTACTTTTCGTTTCTTTCCACCAGACATCATTTTCGTTCGATAAACTTAATAAAAAAATATGTATAGTTAGTAAGCACTCAAGGTCACAAAGCAAACTGACGACACTAGCCGTTCGCTAGGATATCCTTTGTCGAAGTTATCACCTCGGTAGCTCAAGTAAAACTAAAGTTCGGGCCATCCACCCGCTTATTTAGGAAAAATGAAGGAATGATCTAGAATCGTCTGGTGTAGAACAATCGAAAATCAATAACCTTTTGTTGCGCCGGCAAGGCTTTGATGTTTGCCGCCACTCGGCTTGCTCGCTCACTTGATTCGGCATGAGCAAGCGACAAACCCCATATCACTCGATCTTCCTCATTTACAGTGAGTATGAGTAAATAGTGTAATTTTTTATTTAATATGTTCTTTCAAACTGTCTCGCAGATCGGATCAAATCTTACAGCAGACCGGTTGTTGCCCACTTATGCTCTAAAGCGTTAAACATTGATGTCGTTGAATTTGTAAATGGTTAGAAGATAATCACCTTGCAATTAATAATGATAAAACCATCTGTATCCTGTTTCAAAATGTTAGACCTAATGCTATGGATACTTTTAGCTTTGATAATGTTGCCGTTGTTAACTACACGAAACTTTCAGCTTGCTTTGCACTTGGAAATCTAAGAGAAACTTATTCGGTTAACGTTCTTAAAACATTTTATCATGTTAATTTTTGCCTCTTGTTCGGTGTGACGTAATATTCTGGGGACTTACATCCCATGCACGTAGAATATTTTTAATGCAAATTGAAATTAACTAAACCTATATTTAATCAGTATGAGTTATTAAGATTACACATGTTTTTTTAGGCTTGTCAAATAGTCATTTACTCACGTAACAAATTCTAAAATACAAACGTAGTATACATGTTCTTGAAATAAATATTACTACTATCAGTATTTTCGTTTATCATAGAATCTCGGTTTCGAATACTTTTAGTATTATATCCAACAGTTTCGAAGGTATGTGACTGTGGAAATCTAATTTTGGGATACGTATGAATATAAATTCAAATGAAGGAGCCTTCTTTCAAGGTTTTCTAAAGATAGAAAATAAATTGGACTATTTCCAATTCTAAAAAAATGTCAAAAATCTATACATGCTACACACACATATATATATATATGGAGCTTTAATTTACCATTAGTGACTTCTCTATTCGGTAAAATAGAATACAATCCATTGTCCTTTAATATTTCACAGTAACTACCTCTTTTAAGAATTTCTATCATGAATTAATCGTTTTGCCAAGTTCTATTAGATTTCTCCCTTCTTTCTTGTGGCGCTTAATATTCCGGTCTTAGTCGTATATTATTCTTTCCCTGTACTTTGGTGTCGTAAATTTGCTTGTATTAGTCCTTTTGCCTTCATCTTGCCTATGCGGCACAGCTAGCTCAATTGTCTTTCACTAACCACCAATTCTACACGCTTCATACATATATGTATAATCTTTTTATTTGTGATGAACGACCCAATGGAGTTATATGCTATTTTAGCTTGTCATAACCGCAGGAGATTTAAAGTGTAGGAAAGTGTTCCATGGCGTTGTTACTGCACCCCTCGCCGTAAAGGGTGAAGCGGCGTTAATTATATTCCCAACGGTGAATGGTGATTCGGGAGTATACCGAACCCGACCGAAAAGTACCGTCACTGTACTCGTCCGACGCTGGTTTCGAAGGCACGACACCTGAGTTGCCAAATTCAAGTTCTGGTCCTCTTACCACTGGACCACAGAGTCGCTTATTTATTTAATTCTATTATTACTGTCCTACCTCTTATTCTGTTTCCTTTTGTATTTCCCTCTATTCTCCTTTAGCACCTCACTTAGCGCAGTATGCAGTAGCAGCGATTATGGTTTTATTATGGTCTGACAACTTCTTGATATACGCGCAATCTTATTTTCTTTGATATTTCTTTCTTCCCTAAAAATATGTTTTAAGAAATTATACGGTCTTCCTACTTTTGATTTCATACATAATCTAATAAAGGTTACTGGAATTATACTCTGCACTCCAACCGCAAAACTGATTATTTTTTCCTTATATATCCAGATCATTTATAAATACCGATATATAAGAATGGTGATGATACAAACATTGAGAATTAATGACCCATTGCATTAATATCTATTGGCAGGGTAGAGAGAAAATAGTTGAAAAACTTATTTTATCAAGATTAATATTCTAACCCTATTTCCGAAGGCATATACACAAAGGAGATCAACTACCAGTGCTATCCATATGGCAATCACTAAAACAACACAAGCGATATCTGAAAAACTGAGGTAGCCGAAGTTTTCCTAACCTTATAAAAAAAACATTCGACAACGTAGATCATGAGATTTTACTTGGGAAATTAGAAAGAATGTGTTTCTGAGGGATAGTACACACTCTATTGAAACCTTATTTAATAACCAGAATGCATTAGGTGCAAGTAAATTTTAGCGGAGAAAGATACCAGCCACGTTGGCTACAAAATCAAATAGACCTGTGGTAAAGTTCTGATCAGTTCTGATTCGTGGAAATGAGATCCGTAAGAAGAATAGGAGTAGCAAGGAGAGATAAAATCAGAAACCGGACTATGATTAGTAATCTAAATCTCAAGCCAATAGAAATAATCATAGAGCCGAGACAAACGGTGTAATGTCTGATGTGGTGGCCTCAACTGGCCGTCTTGAGCCGGGGATCGTCTTCAATCGACTCCCGACTATGTTTAAAAAGACCATGCCACTTATAAATCATTGATTTACTAGGGCACTGTTCCCCATAAACGGTTTCCATTTCATTCAATATGGGTTGAGCGTTCTTTCCTTGCTTTGTAAGGAACTTTATCACAGCACGGTGTTCAATTTCCTCCATAGTTTCAGGTTTCATGCGGATTAACTTGATTAGCAGGTAATTATTCGTAAACTACTGATGCTATAGGGCTGCAACATAACTTATATACTAATGATGAGTCGCCAATCAGAATGACACCTAGCGAGCGCTCCTATCCCCACTCCATTCCCTCCATTCCACGAACTTCTCGACCTCCCCTCGTATTTTCTCAATGTTTACGCCACAATTGCTAACCTACTGTATATAAATTTATTAGTATGGACATGATCTTTTTCCAAAACACTTGACATTTTTAATGGCTAAACGCAATATGCTTCAAATATTCGCTGTTTAACTTTTCTTTTCTCTAATTGGAACGATGAATTCACGCAGTTTTTGCGTTAAAGCAATCTCTTTTTTTTTTCGAATATTTCCAAACAAATTGTCGGTGAAATCGTGAATGAAAGGAACATCGTCTTTCCCTCTTCCGGACAATATCTTTCCTTCCACCGAACACGCTTATTAACTCGGCCTTCCCCATTTCGTTAGTTAATTTCTCCATCAACCTTTTCATCGTTCCATTTTTATCTCCTCCGCCTTCGCCGCCGTTGCCGCCGTCTTTTTTTTTTCCGCCTTGCTCCTCATCGACGTCATCATCATCCACTTTTTGCGCGCATTAAAATTATATTTTCCTAAATTTAATTTCTGTTGGAGTTAATTAAAGCGCAAGCTGCGAAAGAAAGTAGCACTCCGAATATGGTTATTTAATTTGCAGTTCGGTTCGCATCTTCGCGTTCCGTTCCTTTATTCGTGCCGTCTCTCTCTCTCCGCTAGTTTGGGTAAGTCTGTAACGCTCAACGCGGCGTGAAAAAAGAACGACGGAATTCGAACGTATAGTACCCGAAGAGCCCGGTCAATTAAGTTAGTTCCGCTAGGAATTTTTGTAGCGTTCCGACGATGGTGGCGTCTGCGGTGGAATTAAGTTAAGGAAGGATTTCTTATGAACAATACTTAAGACAGCAAGTCTTCCTTGGCTAATCTCGTTTGCAATTGCATTCAAAGTTTTATGTAAACGCATTTAGGTTATTTTTTGAGCGCGCAGCTACACCTTCCGTATTAAACGTAATTTACGATGGAGGTGCTTAAAAATGAAATTTACCTCGGCGCTGGCTGGTGGCTAGCTGAACGCCATGCCATAAATATATTCGGTTAACCACATGGAATCGGTTAAACGTGTTATTGTCTGGTGTTTGCGATAAACAACCTGTGGCTTTACTATTACATTGATTGCACTAGACGTGGCGGCAATGTTCAGGTCATATTTATTTTATATAAGTAGTTAACTACGTTAGTTGCCTAACGTTGCCTATTTTCCCTAATGTATGTGGCTTATAATAAAGTTTAATTGTTATGTTAATGTGCAATTAATTTAATTTGCAAAAATTTTTGTTATTTAGTTACCAGCTCTAGTATAGATAAGAGGGGCAAGTATCCGTGTCGTGTGGAGAACAATGTGGATGGGTAAAGCGCGCGGCACGAAGTATCGAGTACCCATATAAAAGCACACTTCTTCAGTATTATTCGACTGGTCGTTATGCGTGCTCGTCAGTACACACATACTTAGAAAATATCGTATTTAGGTACCTTTCGGAAACGGCGTATTTCGAATGAACTAGAAAACGTAATGGGGAATATGCTGGATTTAGAGTACGAAGGCGATAAAATTAAATGTATAAAGTGCGACAACTATTTGACGTGTACCAGCAGGTGGAAATGTCAACGCCACCTAAAAAGTTAAAACACTGCTCTGCAATGCATGGCAAACTATACAGCGAACAATTAATATTTGATAGAGGTGTTTGTGTTATTCTATGTAATGTACCGCGATATGATGATGTAAAGAAGGTAGTTTTACAACTCGATCCGAGACACGCCAAAGCTATAGAGAAAAGCCAGAAAATGTTTCAAGATAGTCAAGTGAAATATTATTTAGAAAGTATTCGCAAGAACTACTATAGACTAGCGGAGGGAGTTGAAAATATTATAAAATGATTCGATGTCGTTTGTGGATTCTCTTCAAATTGTGGATGATGTTCATTCACACTTATGTACGGCGGAAGAAGAAATAAATGAAGGTGTAATACAAAAATCTGAAAGTGTTATTGATAGAGACCGGATTACATGCAAAGTGAATATATTCGACTTTATTTATTTATTATATTTTACGTCTACATGTAGATGTATTACACTGATTAAAGTTAGTTAGCGTCAATTAACTTTAATCAGTGTGTGACATCTACAAATAGACGTAAAATATAATAAATAAAATCAAATTTATCGACTTTGCATATCCGGTCTCTAGTTATTGATAAGGATTCAGATTTTCTCATACTATGACAAATTTATGCATCGAAAGATCTATTAAGTTGCCATAAGAATTACTGTAGCTAATATAACATTAATCGAAGTGTAACAGTCGTTTCCATCATTAAAAAATATTTATTCCGGGCGCCGTAGTCATTTGACTGAAAAAAGTATGGAAACATATCTAATGATTCCAATATTTAATAGATACCACCCAGTTTGTCTTTACGTAGAAACTGCTTAAGGAAGCAAGTGTTTCGGCACGTTATATAATATATTCTTTATCACAATTTTATGTGTCAATATTCCTGCGTCCCCATCGCTCACTCATAAAGGTCACGATCATAAATGATGCCGGTACGTAAACGTTACTGAATACTCGCCCTGATACTGCTGCTCGGCCCCTCCACGTTATTTTCCGCACTGCACTGCAACTTGCCCCACTTTACCGAGACTAATAATTAGAGTTGAAAAGGCGTTGTTTATATCACATATGTATTATGTTTTATAAATAACACACTTACCCTATTCATAGCTGTTGTTGTGCAGAAGGTGTATGTATAAATCTGACAAAAAGTCCGCAACATATGACGGAGGTTCCAACATTTGTCTCGAAGGGGAATGTACGCCACACAGTGGGGCAACGGCGGAAATAATTGCCGCCGACAAAGTAATTTTTTCCTAAGAAATACACCGATTTATAGCTTTAAAATAGTGAATATCGATTAGGTATAAATGTCTAACACATGGGCTGAAAAGTCCCGGGCCTAACACATAGATGACGCTAGTTTTATTGCAGTCACCTTTCTCTCAGTTAGTACTAACCTTCAAAAGACAGCTGTTAAAATTTCGTGATGTTCTATTCATTAGTTTGTGAGTTATTGTGCTAAGAGTTAAACTACTTTTGTTATTTTCAAAACAATGGATCAAAAACAAATTCGTGTTTTAATTTTACATTGCTTCTTGATGGAAAAAAATACCGTTCAAGCGAGGCAATGGCTTGAAAGTGTTATGGGGACTCCGCTCCATCAGAAACAACAATAAAACGTTGGTTTGCTGACTTCAAACGTGGTCGTAGAGACACCGATGATGCAGAACGCAGTGGACGTCCAAATGAGGCGGTAACACCAGAAAACATCAAAAAAATTCACAAAATCGTTTTGAATGATCGAAAAGTGAATTTGTGTGAGTTAGCTGACATCGTAAAGATATCAAAAGAACCTATTGACTTTATATTGCATGAGCATTTGACTATGAGAAAGCTCTGTTCAAAGTGGGTGCCGCTCACTGTTGACCAAAAACAAAACGTGTTGATGATTCTGAGCAGTGTTTGGCCATGTTTAAACGTAAGAAACCGGAATTTTTGCGTCGATATGTGACAATGGATGAAACATAGATCCATCACTACACTCCGGAATTAAAACGATCGTCATCTGTGTGGACAGCAACTGGTGAACCTCGTCCAAAGCGCCCGAAAGCACAACAATCGGCTGGAAAGGTTATAGCCTCGGTATTTTGGGATGTGCGTGGTGTAATATTCATCGACTATCTTGAGAAAGGAAATACCATGAACAGTGAATATTATATAGCGTTATTGGAGCGTTTGAAGGCCGAAATTGCAAAGAAACGACCGCATATGGTAAAGAAAGAAAATTTTGTTTCATCAAGACAACGCACCGTGTCACAACTCAATCAAAACAATGGTAAAACTACATGAATTGAACTTCGAATTGCTCCCACATCCACTGAAACTGAGGCCTATTTTGAGGCAAAAGATAAATCGTTCTACAAAAGTGATATTGAAATGTTGGAGCGGCGTTGGAATGATTACGTTGCTCTTGATGGAGATTATGTTCATGAATAAAGCCAATTTTGAACCAAAAAAACCGTGTTTTCTTTGTTAGGCTCGGGACTTTCCAGCCCATGTGTTAGTCACAAGCTTAAAATATACAAGTAAATAAACCAATTTACGCTATAAATACTATATATAATTTGATTAAGAAAAGGCTTTACCCTTCTTTAAATCGGCATCGATTAAGCTAGAATCAGAATGCATCAGTGCAAACAATCTTAAAGTATCAGCTGTCTATATTTGTCTATTTAGAAATTCTCGTCATTTATCTGGGATCTAAGCGAAAATTCGGAATATATTCAGATATTTTCAATGTTTTAACGACGTCGATCATCCATTGGTGTAACGATGTTTATAACTACGTCTTATATAACTAACTCATCAAAATTATTAGAATTTTTCGAACTTCTTGAGGGAATTTGATTTTGAAATTTGCAGTGTAATCACGGTGAATTATAATCCATTAAAAAAAAAATAGTTTCAGCTTCACAGTATTGCGGCGTACAGGATATTGATATCAACTTTCTTATTTTATGTTTAATGGTAAGTTTTTATTGATTTATTGAACTTTTAGTATCATTTACGAACAACTTGCATTCGGATTGAGTATATCTAAGTGCCGAAGTGCCTTTGTTATTTAAGTAAGTAAAACTCAATTTTCTCATACAAAACGCTGAGTACATTATTTTTAACTTATCAGTGGCTTACAATCACCACAGTTCTATAAATCATCATTGTTTAAAATCTTATAACTTTACTCAGAATATCTCTTAATTTTCTTATGCCAAAAATAAGACATAATGGCAAATCAAAATTTCAAGAACATAGGTAACATTACACAATAATGGACAATATTACGTCACACTATATTACATTGCACTAAAGTTCATTATATTACACAATCCCCTAACACTGCAACTTTTCCTATATAAATTATGCCAGGTTACGGGTTAGTAACATTTTACCCCAAGTTATAATGAAGTGTTGAATACTGGTCCTTCGTCAGTTTCAGTCGTTTGAAAAAGGTTTCTGGTGCTGGAAGTATGTACATTTCTTAATCCTGAGTTTACGAGGAAATCAGCATGTCACGAAAGTACCCTTATACCGCAAAAACTATTTACTAGAAAAATTCTGTTTTGCAAAAATTGTAAGGCTATGCCTCCTACTTATAAGGGCTGTGAATACGAGTATATTACCTCTACCCTAAGTAAATCGTTTTGGGTACACTGGTTCCAGCCGGTGGATATAGAGTTAATGCCACTGTATATTAATTAGTTTATTACTAATTTCATATATTTATTGAACGTGCATGTTTCGTAAGTTCTCTGGGTTGGCCTCAATAGGACATCAATGAAGCACTAACAATGTAACAAACTTGCTGAAAATTTCAAATCCCACACGACTATGATACATAAACAGATATTATCTAAAATACATCTCGCTTCCATTCAAATTGAATGGATTACGACAAATTCCCAATTTATCAGAAAACCGCACTGATTCCGTATTGTATTAGAAACGACATAGATGCTAAGGGAGAGGGAAGATCTCTTATGGATGGAAAGAGAAACCTCCTTAATTCAATTTCGGCAGAACCAACCGCGACGCTGTAAGTAAAGCCGGTTAGAGTCAAAATTCATTAACATTTGAGACGGGGCAGCGGCTAAATCGACGCTAGGACATAATTTCATTAGGACTATGGTGCGCCGTAGACCGACCGTCCCGAAGAAACCCAGTCCTAAGGCTCACGAGGAAGGGAAAAGAGAAGAATCGACCGGATGTCCATCAGGATCTTAGTATACGGGTCTCGCGCGTAAGAACGTGGCCGTAACGGACCGGACGAGATTTGCCAAATCGCCGCAAATTAGGTTAGCAAAGTGCGCGATTTCATTTCGGCGGTGACGGCGAAAAATTGCGGTTGTTGTCGAGAAAAGCGTTACGCTCCATTCGGGAACTTGATACATGTTGAATTTAATACTAAACGGTTGGAAAATTAGAACGAATGTGACGTATTTCTGCTGTTGAAGGAATAACGTCGCGAGTTTGGACACGCAATAGCTTCTCATTATGCCCAGATGTCAAGTTTTAAGGCAAAAGTTAAATCGTTGTCATTTGAGATTATATGTACACTCCTGCTCACGGAAGTTTGAGCACTTGTTACACTAACATACAATTATTTTTAAAGGGGAAGCCAAATGCAAAATAGAACTAAAATATAGCAGACTATTTATTCGCATCATTGCGTTAGTAACGGGCGTAAAGAAAAGCTTAACGCGCAATAAATATACGACTCTAAGCGGTGCGAATAGGATAATTTTTTTCTGCTTTTCCAAATTTTGTTGGGGTCGAGCACATGTGTTGCACCCTCTCTCGAAGCAAATTTATGACAAATAAGTACATCACATACACCATTAATATAAATAGTAAACAAGAGGAGGCCTAAATTCGTTTCTGTAGAACACCAGAAATAAGTTAAAAGCGATGCGATTAATAACCCGCATAAGCTACATAATGCTTACTCTGCATGAGATAACTTAAGATTGAAAGACCTCATAATAGGATATGCTGTGGATATTTTCCTACATTCTGGACATTGGCAGCCTCAGGGGCGTTCATACCAACAGATTGAAACTTTTGGACCCTTCTAGAGCATATATGGGCAACAACCGGCCCGCCGGCCGAATCCAGCCCGCTGTAAGATTTAATACTGCCTGCGAGACATTTTGAAAAACCCAATTAAAAAAAATATTACGCTACTTACTCATACTCACTCCAAATGAGGAAGATCGAGTGATATATTTGCACACTAAAGTTTGGCCCACAACATGTCAAATGTTGTCCATACTTGTACTACAATGTAAAGGAAACTATTGACGTTACACTTTGTAAATTCTAAGTCAATTAAGTCCGTATTTGAGTGTTATGGTGTTGAAATTGTGGAGTTGTTAAAGAGGTATATGTATGTAGATTTTGCTATCAAAATATTCAGTAAAATTAATTTTTTGTTTCACTCAAAAGACTTCGTCCAACTGATGTCTGACACCCGGCAACAGTATCTGCTAAAGTGTCATCTCCGAGTCTATAAGTAAACTTGTTTTTGAATTGCGTCTTATTTCACTACGTCATCTTGCTTACATTTTCCCTAGTAACAGGTGTAAATTCCTAAGATTCTAAGGCCCAGCTTATATATATGCTTTTCTTTACTAATACAGGGTGTTTCAATGAGGGAGCAAGATTTAAATTACGTGCCATGTTTGACGATCATAATGGCACGTGATTGTGACGTGATAGATCGAAAATTGAAAGATTAGAAGTATTACACTATAGAACAACGCGTCCTGATTGTTAAACATTATTATCAAAATGGTGAAAATTTGATTGCCATCAATTGTGAGTTCAATATTCGGTCGAGAGAAAGTTCCTAATTCATCTACTATGAAAAGAATAAAAATAAATTCGAAACACGGCACGAGTTCGTACAGGTCGCTCAGAACAAAACAACACGGCAGTTTGCAGGAGTGTGGCCGAAAGTCCAGAGACGTCAATACGTCATCGTGCACAAGAATTGGACATTACAACAGCCACTCTTTAGCGTATTTTAACTAAAGATTTCCATCTCCACGCTTACAAAGTCCAATTAACTCAACAACTTTTGCCAAGAGACCATGTACAGCGAAGAGAGTTCACTAATTGGCTCCTGAGCAAATAGAAGTGAGTGCCGATTTTGCGGACGAAATCACTTTCAGTGGTGAAGGCAATTTTCACCTCGAGGGTTTCGTTAATAGGAAAACTTCCGCACTTGGGATAAATCTACGAATAATTCATCAGAAGGCAATGCATCCAAAACGTGTCACTGTTTGGTGTGCATTGTGGTCTGGAGGAATAATTGGACCTAATTGTTGAAAATAATGAAGGTAATGCAGTAATGGTGAATGTCGAACGATATCGTGCTATGATAACGAAATTTTTTGTGCTTCAATTGGAAAATATTGTCGACATGCGATTTCAACAGGACTGTGGCGCACTGCCCGTGAAACATTGATTGTCTTGCACGAGTTTACTCCTGGTCGTATGATTTCCAGCTAGATAACCAGAATTGGCCGGCACGTTCTTGCGATTTAACACCTTTAGACTTCTGACTGTGGGGTTATCTGAAGTCACAGGTTTATACCAATAAGTTCAGAACCATCGAAGCATAGAGAGCCGAATGCATGTGACAGGAAAATCATGGCGGTCATTTACAAGATATTTTGTTTCATACATAATGCCCAAATGTACATTATAAATGAAAATACAAGGTTTTATTGAACCTTAATATCTTACGCTGTTATTGAAGCACCTATTGTATTTAAAAATTATATAATAAAAATGATCATAATCTAGCAGAGCGTAAAATTAAACTTTAACAAAAATATATACTCTCCAATCTTGGTATAAGTTTGAAGATTCCTTCATTATATCTGTTACGCCATAATGAACTGTATTTTTGTTATTTTAGCGACAAAAACATATCTCGTGTATTCTTGATTAATACGCTTGATGCACTGTGCAGTTGGTTACAGCCTATATCTCAATTTTAATCCTACTAATGTGTATTACTTTACCCACTAAGTATTACTTCTTGTCAGTACATCGCCGCGCCACCTTACCGATTCCTCTGTGTCAAACTTTATTTGAACAATATCCGTTCTGGGGTAAAACCTTACCTCCTCACCGATTTCAAAATTCACCAGAGTCACCCTAGAGGTGAAAGTATCAATTTACACTTGAAATGATGTTAAGGAACAAAAAAAAACCGTTCAAATCCACGATATCCATCCTTACCCTCATAAATTTTCATTTTTTCCATTTACACGCTTCATTTTCTTGTTCTCTTTCTGTTTGTGTTTTGTTTTTTTTTCCGAAGTATAGATATTTATTTCCAACTCGCAGAATCTGACACGTTCGATTCCCAAAAGACCTTGCAAATTTAATCCCAACGTTTTCCCAACCGTTGTAGAGGAGGACGCGGTTTTATTGTTACGTTAGCCGAAATCTGTCAGAAAGGTCGCCCCACTCGGTTAGCTTAAATTCGTTACGACTTTCGTTGCCTCCCGGAAAGTGTGAATTTGCGTGCAAATAAATACATCACCTCCATTCAACCGGGACGTAATTTATGCTTTGCGATGTTTAGAATATACGCGCGGCCAGCAGAGGGCGCACAAAAGCCTTGGCCGCTAACAATGCGAATAGGAATTGTACCTACACGTGTGGTATGGTATAAGCGGAGTTGGCGTCTTGTGGGGAGGAATGGTTTATTGTCTGCGTCGCAGAATATTTTGCGTCGATATCAATAATTTAGGTGAAATTTTCAGAGCAAGTTGAATAGGAATTCCTGAAAATTACTGGGAACTTTAGCGCTAGTATTTCCAGTTGTAGCGTGAAGCAAATTGCGTTTGCTTTGTAACTGGTGCGGACAAATTTCTCGTAGGACCTGAGAATGTTCCGGCGAAACTCTAATTTCATCAATGAGACCTGTAAGAGCTCTTCTAAATTGTTTCAATTGGCTGTATTGAACTGAGCAAGTGAGTTTGGTCGAAAACTAGGAATAATTGTGAGGTAAGTAAACTGACAAAGCAAGATGTATAGGGATATAAGTGATTCGGAAAAAGGTGCCTTCTACAAATACTTATACCTACACGAAAAAACGTTTAAGATACCATAGCAAACTTTGCCACAAAGCAATACGTTTGACACATATGCGAACGGCTTGCTCTGGCTGCACTGAAAATTTGTTGAAATATTTTGAAGAAATATTGACAGAAGAGTCGGATGAATAAACGCATATACTATAAATTTTATCTTTAACGGAGTCTGTTTTGTTTTGTTAGTTATATATTTAGGTATATAATCTTCCTATTTATGTTAATTAATAAAATACATACTAAGACCTATAATTTTACAACAAAGTGAGAATAGCATAAGCTGTTAGCTTGTAGAACAGCTGTACTTACACAAACGTACATACATTTGATAACACCTAATGCATTGTGTTACCTTTAGAGCTACTTAAACAAATTTAGGGAAACTTACATTAGTTTTCCTAGAACGGCATTTAGAATCTAATGTTGATAGTACACATCTATAACAACAAGAGTTATTTGCAAACTCCATTCAGACACGAACACAATGTATTCTTATATTAAATTTTATGATGGCAATTAAGCTATAACGCAGTAATAGTAGGAAATTGGGGATGAATGTGTTACGCATGTTATGTGTTATTGAAATTTGTTCAGTGCTCTCAACACCGCTTTTAAAATTTCACCGCTAGTACATTTTGTAACTCATTTGGAAGCAAGTAAGATAGTGGATGACGGTTCAAACTCTCCCATTGTACGTACCATCACATTCACATGTTTTTGCCGATCTGTTGTTTCGTCCACACATAACCACAATTTTTTATCTTTCAATTCCGCTTTTATTCTTCTTTCAACGAAAAGATGGCATAAAGTTTCCTTAACGAAGGCCGACTTGGTAATGTAACACATGGGCTGAAAAGTCACGGGCCTAACACATAGATGACGCTAGTTTTATTGCAGTCACCTTTCTCTCAGTTAGTACTAACCTTCAAAAGACAGCTGTTAAAATTTCATGATGATGATATTCTATTTATTAGTTTGTGAGTTATTGTGCTAAGAGTCACGCTACTTTTGTTATTTTCAAAACAATGGATCAAAAACAATTTCGTGTTTTAATTTTACACTGCTTCTTGATGGGAAAAAATACCGTTCAAGCGAAGCAATGGCTCGAAAAGTGTTATGGGGACTCCGCTCCATCAGAAACAACAATAAAACGTTGGTTTGCTGAATTCAAACGTGGTCGTAGAGACACCGATGATGCACAACGCAGTGGACGTCCAAATGAGGCGGTAACACCAGAAAACATCAAAAAATCCACAAAATCGTTTTGAATGATCGAAAGGTGAAGTTGCGTGAGGTAGCTGACATCGTAAAGATATCAAAAGAACGTATTGGCTTTATATTGCATGAGCATCTGACTATGAGAAAGCTCTGTTCAAGGTGGGTGCCGCGTTTGCTCACTGTTGACCAAAAACAAGAACGTGTTGATGATTCTGAGCAGTGTTTGATCATATTTAAACGTAACAAACAGGAATTTTTGCGTCGATATGTGACAACGGATGAAACATGGATCCATGACTTCACTCCGGAATCAAAACGATCGTCATCTGAGTGGACAGCAACTGGTGAACCTCGTCCAAAGCGCCCGAAAGCACAACAATCGGCTGGAAAGGTTATGGCCTCGGTATTTTGGGATGTGCATGGTGTAATATTCATCGACTATCTTGAGAAAGGAAATACCATCAGCGGTGAATATTATATAGCGTTATTGGAGCGTTTGAAGGCCGAAATTGCAAAGAAACGACCGCATATGGCAAAGAAAAAAATTTGTTTCATCAAGACAACGCACCGTGTCACAAGTCAATCAAAACAATGGCAAAACTATATGAATTGAACTTCGAATTGCTCCCACATCCACCGTATTCGCCAGATTTGGCTGCCAGCGACTACTGACTGTTTGCAGACCTCAAAAAAATGCTCGCCGGCAAGAAATTTCGCACGAATGAAGAGGTTATCGCTGAAACTGAGGCCTATTTTGAGGCAAAAGATAAATCGTTCTACAAAAGTGGTATTGAAATGTTAGAGCGGCGCTGGAATGATTGCGTTGCTCGTGATGGAGATTACGTTGATGAATAAAGCTAATTTTGAACCAAAAAAACCGTGTTTTCTTTATCAGGCCCGGGACTTTTCAGCCCATGTGTTATAATCCGAATACTTGTTCCAGAAGGACACAAATGCTTGTAGGTCTAGTAAAGTGGACAGTACATTTCATAGAATAAAACAGATACCTATATCAAATATTAAGTGTTCTCTCTATCGTTTGCCACGGATTGCAGAAGAGTATTTTATACTTTTTGGGTGGCGTTGCTGGTACACGTCAAATAGTTGTCGCACTTTACACATTTAATTCTATCGTTCTTGTATTCTAAATCCGGCATACTGGCTATTACGTTTTCTAGTTTATTTGTAATACGCCGTTTCCGAAACGTATCTAAATGGGACATTTTTCTAAGTATGTGTGTTTACTGACAAGCACTTACAACGACCAGTCGAATAATATTGAACAAGCGTGTTTTGATACGGGTACTCGATTCTCCGTACCGCGCGCTTCACCCCTCCACATTGTTCTCCGCACGGCACTGAAATTTTCCCTTCTTTACCAAGACTACTTACAACAAAATGTGCTTTCAGTATACTGCGAGATATTGGAAACGTGTGTGATTGCATTGGGAATAACCTATTTCATATTGTTTATTTGATCAAAGTGGATATTGAAGCGCGCGCCAGAATATGCGTTTTACACCAAACAAATGTTTCAAATGAAGGAAGTGCCCGACAATTAAATATTTCTGAGTGTTGTGTGCGGAAAACAATGAAAAGAAAGGAAGTGTGGTTTCTCTGAAAAATTCCCGCCTTACAGCATCGCAAATTACGACAGAGTTCAGTTCACAACGCCGTCAAACAGTAAATGTGTCAACAAAAGAACGCAGACTTATAAACTCAGGTCTGAGGGGTACTATATCCGTAAGAACACCACGTTCTACACACTGAAAGAGAGTAAATTGAACAATAGCTCACGTAAACTGAAGTGTAAATGATTGAAAAAATATCTTATGGACGGACAAATCGAAATTGAAATTATTCTGAAGTAAACGGCGCACATTTGTTCGTCCCAGCCCTGGAAAAGCAGTGTATTTCAAAAGCAGTGAAACATGAAGGAGCAAACGTCATTGTATTGGGTTACTTTGGGGGCGGAAGTATTGAAAAATTAGTTAAATAATCATTGCGGTACTAACGGAGAAACGATGCCGTACCAACTGCATCTTAACTAATTGGCTAAAGGTGGTTAAAGCTTATTTTAAATACAGATCTTATGAAGATGTCCTTATTCTTAATGCAAAGGCCACCATAAAATCCTGATTGCAACCTCACTGAGCTCTTGCGGGATCGCATTGATCGTGAGGCCTAGAAAGAATCTCCGACAGGCAAAGTAGCCTTCGGTAATGTTGGTCAGGAAGTCTCGAATGATGAATAGATGAATTGTATTTGGAACTATTGGTTCTAAGGACACCGGGTATTTGTGAGGCAATCATTAAAGTAAAAGGTAGTTACTTTGAAGAAACATTAACATATTTAACTGATCGTTCATGCTATGTTCACTACAATGGATATACATCCTTAACATTTTCTGCTTCCTCTGGTGTGTGCCAGGGATCCAATTTGGGTTCCCTTCTGTTTAATATTTATTTGGATGATCTCCTATAGGGGCTGGACTGCAATGTACTGGCTTACGCGGACGATCTTAAGATCTACAATACCATAACCTCCCCGGCAGATTGTCTGTTTCTCCAGAACAGTCTGGATATTATTGTTAGATGGTGTACACAGAATGGAATTCATTTGAATCTGGATAAGTGTGCTGTTGTAAGCTACTCTAGATGTCATAGACTCTACAATTTTCACTATGCTGTGAGTCAGGCTATTGTTCCTAGGCATTCGTCTGTGATGGACCTGGGCGTGCTGTTTGATGCAAATTTGTCGTTTACAGACCACATATTATCCGTACGAAATTCTGCGATGAAATCCTTAGGATTTCTCACACGGTCCTGCAGATCATTCAATAATCCTGCCTCGCTAAAAGCGTTATACTATTCGCTTGTCCGTACTGGGTTGGAGTATGCGTCCATAATTTGGTATCCTCACTATCTCCATCTGCAAGTACTACTTGAAAAAGTGCAAAAACGATTTTTGAAATACCTGTCCTTCAAAATTGATGGTATTTACACTGGACGCGATGTTGATTATGCTGGTCTGCTGACGAAACACGGCTTTGTATCGTTATCAGATCGAAGGAAGGAATTTAGCAGCCGATTTCTATTTAAACTGATTAATCACGCTATAGACGCTCCATCCCTTCTCTCCAAAATATCCGATTGTGGTACCTCAGTACGATACCAGGTCCTTCCCTAATTTTAAGGTCCTGTCATACAAAACTAATGTTCTGCTTAAAGCACCCATTACGCATATGATTAGAAATGCAAATGAATTACTTGATGATCCTTTTTGTTGAAGTGTCTACATGGATTTACATTGTCGTCCTACTTTGTTCTTGCATTCTGGTGTCACCGAGCTATTTCTATCATTTTCGATTAATTTTAATTTATTACTGCGCTGTATATTATTATTACGTATATATGTTAGGTTACATTATTCTCGCATTATTATTATTATTATTATTATTATTATTATTATTATTATTATTATTATTATTATTATTATTATTATTATTATTATTATTATTATTGTTATTATTATTATTATTATTATTATTATTATTATTATTATTATTATTATTATTATTATTATTATTATTATTATTATTATTATTATTATTATTAAAACAATACAGATTTTATTAAAATGTACTATTTTGTCAATAAAACACGTTAAGCTAATGAGTAAAGTTCCTTTCTTTAATAAATTGCCCCTATAGTGAGAATTTTTATATCATCGCTGTCAAGTTTCATCCAATTCCGAATTTGAGACTTGAAGAACTTTCTTTGTACCAGTCGACTAGTTCTGCATCACTAATAGAGTGCGTTTTATGTAAGTAAGAAGTCTGTGAACTACCTGACGTCAGATTTATACATGTGAGTGTAAAACTGACGCAAATTGCTGCTGTTTTTTTCAGATATTAAATATTCTAGATCGTAAAATTTTATATAAGCTCTGCTTTAACATAACACAGAAACTGTGTCCTGTTCTATACGATTTTATCCATCAACGTATTGTAAATTATTTACAACTTCATATAAAATTCTTTAGGGAGATTTTTTCTCAATCCAACAACGTCGACAAACTCACCGGAGCATTGTGCATAAGCTCCACGATAAATAACATTTCGTGCAACCGTACGTTTCAACAACAACCCGCAGTGGAGGCGAAATTAAAGTTTATTTTTTAATTACGAGCGCGGTCAAAACAAAAGCCCTAGAATTATTAATAATATACCGTTGCGTCGCTTTCCCCCAAAACATTCTTGTTGACTAAAATCGACGAACTGCATCTCTTATCCGCAGTCGTACTTTATTCGAGTGTAATACGCTTTGTTTGCTCTTCTGTCGCTTTGTACAGGGATGGAAAACGAAGCATTCGAAGGGTACGCTGACTGAACCAGGAAGAACGTTTCTGCTCTCCTTTTTTTTGCATGGTCCGCGCTTTTAATCTATTTCTGCCGCTTTTCACAAAGCGAATTGGCGTCTATACTGAGTGCGTCGAGGGTAAGGAAAGATGGGCGAAAGCTGACGATAATATGTGCGGGGCGTGAAGGCAGCCTTGCCTTTTTGAATGTTGTAGTATATCCAGTAAAAAGAGGACCCCTTTGAGGCGTAGAATAAAGGGAGCACAGAGAATGAACGTTTAAAAGGAAACGTTGGATGTAAAAATTACTTTTTCGCAATACGTTGGAAAGGAAAAAGCAAGCCTATTCTATGCAAGAATATAGCGAAATATATTACCTATATAAAAAGTGAAATATTCGTATATACATGCAAATTACATAATAGAAATATAATGCTTAATATCATAGAAAACAAGATGTTTATATCATTGTATGTATATGGATTAAAATGAAGTTCAAGTTGGAGTTGGAAATGGCAAAGAATAATAGCTGCTAGGAGGCAAACAAGAAAATAGGACAACACAGTAGAAAATCCTTTTTAATTATGGAGCTTGAAAATAATATCAAGTATATGAAGTTCTGATAATATTACACTTTCCTTGAAATTAACCAACGGTTTTAAATTCCTGAAAAAATATCACTCCCGGTAGGATTTGAACCCACGACTTCTGCGTTTTTAGTACGGCATAGAGTTAAATTTTGACGTGATACGCAAAAACTAATATGATTTTCGGATTTAGCGCACCCAAAGTAGTAAAAAGCAAGTCTCATATACGAGGGCAAGCTGAAAAGTGCGGTAACTAAAACATAGCAAATAGTAATATTTCAATGAAATGTGCTTTAATCTTCGACACAATCTCCCTCAAGAGCAATGCATTTATTTAGCCGATGCTCAAATTTCTTTATGCCTTCACAGTACTCATTTTCCTCGAGCTCCTCAAAATTGTGGTCAACGGCAGCTATCAGCTCCTCATCCGAAGCAAAGGTGTTTATTAAGCCGATGGAGCTAAATCCGGTGAAGAAGGGGGATGCTCCAGCGCTTCGACCATTAATTTGACCAATTTTGCTCAGACAATTCCGCTCTTATGAACTGGCGCATTGTCTTAATGGAGAAGGACTTTCTCTTGCTTTCTTCCGGATGTTTCTTCGACGATAGCTGCCTTCAATCGATACAAAAATTTAGAATGGTAATGCCCAGTGATCGCTTGTCCCTTTGGAAGGTAATCGATAAGAAGACTATCTTCGCCTCCCAGAAAACGGAAGCCATCACCTTTCCTACCGATGGAATGACTTTGGCCTACATTGGAGTTGGTTCACCACATTAACTCCACTAGTTTATTTTGATTACTCTTTACTTTCCGGTGTGTAGTGGTGGATCTGCGTTCGATCCCGAGTCACAAATTGGCGCAAAGAATCTGTTGGATTTTGCCGAAACCGCTCCAAAATGGCTATAGAACGTTGTACGCGTTTGAGTTTCTGCGGTGGTCTGAGCAACAGCCCACCGTGCACGCCGCTTAGACATGTCTAATTTAACATTTAAAATGTACATCACCCATTCTCTGGAGATGCCTGTAGTCTTAGCACAAATTTCAAAACTTTTTGCACACTTTAGTATTTCCAGTTGTATCTTCAAGCAAATTGTGTTGCTTGGTAACTAGTATAAATATTTTAAACAGTTTCCATAGGACCTGAGAATGTTTCTGCAGTACTCTAACTTCATGAATCGTAGGAGAGCGTTTTTAAATTATTTCCATTAGCCGTACTGAATTGAACAAGCGAGTTTGATGTACTACAGATCAAGGGTGACTAATTAAAAATTTACCTGGACCAACATAGAAGAATAGATATAATGGTGAGCTATATATGTGGTCCACAAGAAAGTGCCTTCTACAAATATTTAAACCGATGCGTTACTTCTTTTCAGTGGTACGGAAATAATCAAGACAAAGTCATAATTTTTTCTCCTAATAAAATAGATTGGAATAAAAATAAACTACATACGGTGGTGCGAAAACAAAAAACAATATATGTAGGGATAAAACGCTTATATAGACATCACTCTCTGATACTTCAATTCATTACTCATGACTGTAAAATAGCGGTAATTAATGAAGCTAATCCTGCTAAGATATTAATAGAGTTATTTGATGTCGCTAACAGAGAACAACGGCATGAAATAGAATCACACCATATGTTAAATTATATAATCACAAGATGCCAGACAGACAATAGTTTTCATGTAGCCAATGATACAACTTTGGAATTTTTTCAACAATTTAGGCCACATTCCACAGATCTAGTTGATACTGAAAGCCCAGTTTCACGAGAAGATCTTGAAGAATATCTAAAAAAATGATTTAGAACCGTGTATATAACAAGACGGCAATATAGTGGATGTGGAGTACAAACAAAATGAAGGATTTATTTTGGAACGGTGGAGAGCAAGTTTTATACTATATCGTTGGAAAGAAACTATACAAGAGGGAAGAATGCAACAAGAGAAATTAATAGCTTGCTCGAAAAGTTTTCACAGCATACACTATAGTACACGATATAGATATACGAAGGTGGCCGCTTGAAACTAATGAAGATATTAAGCTAGAAAACTTTATGATTTAGAGAACATGGCTATTAATTTTTAAAAGATGAAAATTAATTTTTATCACGTAAAATCACCAAATTTATCAGTCGCGCATATAGTACAGGCACCGTCTAATTAGTAAAGATTACAACTGATTTTGTGAAAATGTTAAGCCTTTAATTTAAAACAGTGGTGTTGAAAATGTGTAATGTAACGTCGATGAAAGTGGTTTCAATGTAAAGGTAAATACTGGGCGCTCATTAGCTTTGGAATACGCAAAGAAAGTTGATGCCGTTATTCAATCATCTAAATTAATTGCAACAGTTGGTATGTAAAAAGTTACTACTTACCGAGCAGAATATCGAGTCAGTATACGCTTTTCTAATCTGTACTTTAGCTAGAGCTCTCAAACGAGAAAATTTAGTATGAATTTGATTTTTCATGTTTATATCTTGCGTAATAATAATGCCTTAATTTTAGATTTCTTTTCTAACGGTGGCATCAAACCACGGAGGGTAAGAACGCCGATAGCTTCTTTACATTGGAACAAAATCTTGCACGCATCCAAACAATTTATCGTAGAACGCAGAAATAGCTTCATCAACATCAGAAAATAAAAAACATCGTAGTTTGCTACTGTCACTTGCACGCCTCAAACTACTGGATTAAGTCGAAGTCTCATATGTTAATTTGCACATGAGTCAATGAGCTAATCGCAGCGTTGAATAGCGATGGCGCGACAAAATCGATAAGAAAGGAAAATCCACATACGGAGGCAAATAACCTAGTTTTGAGCAGCAAAACCGCAGCGCAACGTCTAAACTTTCCCCCAATTACGCTCGATCCGCTACTATATGTTCTGTAACGTGTATATATTTCGTGCAAAACCCGCACCAGCTATAAATATCACCCAAATATCCTGCGGATAGTCACTAACTCAGCCGTTTCACGTGTTCTTTTGTTTTACAGCGGCTGGCGCTGCTGCTCGCTCCGTTCTCTTGCCCGGTCGTCAATTTCGCTACGCTGTCCTCCATTTGTGTTTGCCGTTGCTATCCCATTTCCTCGTCTCTTTTTTTTTTGGTTTTTTCTCCTGTTGATGTGTGCGAGTATATTTGCTTCTTTTTTATTATTTTTTATTTCCACTCGTACTCGTAGCGTGTTCGTCAGTTCCGGGTTTAGTGTCAATTGAAAGCGCGCGGACGATAGCTAGATTATTCTGGTGGAAGTGATGTACGGATATTCGCTCTTCTTCCGCACAGGCTTGCTTTCCGCATTTAAATTGGTAATTTTATAAAAGCAAGTGAGTTAGTTAACGCAAGTACTAGGGTGGAGTGAATTGATGGCAGTCTTTCGGCTGGAATTTCTTATGCACAGAGAAAAAAAATTTCCTGAATCAAATAAATACGTGTTGAATCAACCAAACCATAATAAACGAACTATTTCCAGAATTGGACAGTGTCGTGATAAGATGTATAGGAATAAAATAAGGGTAAGAAGAGAAATGAAAAAGGCGAGGTGAAAAATAAGGAAAAGGTGGAAAGAATAAGAGAAGGAAAGAGAAACAGAAGAAAAGGGGTGAAAGGAAGAAAGAAAAAAGAAAGAGAAGAAAAGAGAAAGGTGGGATCTCGACGTTTCGCCTTCGTCGTAGGAGGCTACTTCATGAAAAACAGAGGAACCAAGAGAAACCTCTTTGGCAGAAGGTCATGGTACATCAACGTGTTTACCATGCTAGAGGCGAAAACCTTCTGATGTGTACCACTGAGTACCGGGTTTATATAGGAAGTTTCAAACCGCCCCGGTTGTACGGTCTTCCTAAGATTCACAAAGACGGGGTACCGCTTCGTTCTATAGTGAGCACCATCGATTCACCCACGTATAACCTCGCTAAGTATCTTACTAGATTTCTCAAACAATACACCGGTAAGACCCCGTCGCATTTCGTTGAACTCATTTCGGGGATTACTATTCAACCTACAGATTTGTTAGGTCGTTTCCCTTTTCACTAAAGTACCCATTTCAGATTCTCTAAATATCATCCAACAGCTACTAGAATAGGACAACAAATCTCCCGATTGCCCCCCTCCCCCTCCCTCCCTCCCCGCGTAATAGATAAATGCCCCACTTTGACCTACATTGCCTTCCAAGGAGAATTCTTTAAACAAATATCAGGAGCCGCCATGGGTTCGCCGCTTTCACCAGCAAACATCTTTATGGAATCGTTCGACTCCATCGCCCTGGAAAATTCAGAGCTAAAACCGAAAGTTTGGTTTCGATATGCGGACAATACCTTCATCATTTAGCCCAACGGTAGAGATACTTTAGATAGCTTTCTTGGTCATTTTAACAGCCAACATCCAAAAAACATAAAATTCACCATGGAAGTGGAGAAGAACGGTATAATTCCTTTCCTTGAAGTCCTCGTAACACAGAAACCCCTGTTCACGGATCGATATCAACATGCCGATTCCCAGCACCATCCGGCGTTAAATGTTGTAAATTCCCTGGTACGTCGTGCTGTTTCTATTTCTGAACCTGACAATCTGTCGAAAGAGCTACAGCAGGTCAAGTTATATTCAAAATAATGGGTACCGATGTCGGAAAATATAGAGTCATCCAAACGCACATACATCCCGCACGCGCAGACAAGTCCTAAGATCCCGAAAACTCTGAAGGTACGGCGTAGCTTCGTTTTTAGAATATTGTGAAGAACGCAAGCAGACACCCATAAAGATTCCAACAACAGAACCGACATCTAGTAGAAAGATTTTCATTGTATAATTAGAGTTGATTAAGGGAGTGGATGTTATACACTTAAATTCAAAACTCGCGCCATAAAATTACGTTAGCTTGCCCATACCACTCGTGTCTCAAACATGGCCGTATATGGCTGGTACAGGTAAGCTTACTTTTGACATGACGCTGTTGACGGCGATAATTAGAGTTGTATAATATTGGAACTTGCCAAGGAAGTCAACCATCTGAGATTCCTGCATAAAACAAAACCACATAAGACCACCCTAAAAAGCTTAATGATCATTATCCTCAGTTTCAAGCAATCGAGCTAAAGCAATTGCCAGGAGGATTAGCGAAGCATTGTCCAGAAAAAGAATTAATTACCACCGAATCACCAGTATCTGATTAAAAGAAACATAGGAGAAGATCGAAGATATTCTAATGAAGAAAACTACAAAATTAAAATGGGAATATGAATATTCCGCAGACGATGAGGATACTCCGCGGAATAACTTCCGCTAGTTTCTGGTAGGATTTGAACCTACAGCTCTAGTTCGCTAGACAGGGGTGGATACACTTGTACCGCGAAGATTGTCCGAACAAATCGCTGTTTATATCGCCATATAACACATGGGCTGAAAAGTCCCGGGCCTAACAAAGAAAACACGGTTCTTTTGGTTCAAAATTAGCTTTATTCATCAACGTAATCTCCATCAAGAGCAACGCAATCATTCCAGCGCCGCTCTAACATTTCAATATCACTTTTGTAGAACGATTTATCTTTTGCCTCAAAATATGCCTCAGTTTCAGCGATAACCTCTTCATTCGTGCGAAATTTCTTACCGGCGAGCATTTTTTTTGAGGTCTGCGAACAGCCAGTAGTCGCTGGGAGCCAAATCCGGCGAATACGGTGGATGTGGGAGCAATTCGAACTTCAATTCATGTAGTTTTGCCATTGATTTGATTGACTTGTGACACGGTGCGTTGTCTTGATAAAACAAAATTTTTTTCTTTGCCATATGCGATCGTTTCTTTGCAATTTCGGCCTTCAAACGCTCCAATAACGCTATATAACACTCACTGTTGATGGTATTTCCTTTCGCAAGACAGTCGATGAATATTACACCACGCACATCCCAAAATACCGAGGCCATAACCTTTCCTGCCGATTGTTGTGCTTTCGGGCGCTTTGGACGAGGTTCACCAGTTGCTGTCCACTCAGATGACGATCGTTTTGATTCCGGAGTGAAGTGATGGCTCCATGTTTCATCCATTGTCACATATCGACGCAAAAATTCCGGTTTGTTACGTTTGAACATGGCCAAATACTGCTCAGAATCATCAACACGTTCTTGTTTTTGGTCAACAGTGAGCAAACGCGGCACCCACTTTGAACAGAGCTTTCTCATAGTCAAATGCTCATGCAATATAAAGCCAATACGTTCTTTTGATATCTTTACGATGTCAGCTAACTCACGCAACTTCACTTTTCGATCATTCAAAACGATTTTGTGAATTTTTGATGTTCTCTGGTGTTACCGCCTCATTTGGACGTCCACTGCGTTCTGCACAATCGGTGTCTCTACGACCACGTTTGAAGTCAGCAAACCAACGTTTTATTGTTGTTTCTGATGGAGCGGAGTCCCCATAACACTTTTCGAGCCATTGCTTCGCTTGAACGGTATTTTTTTCCCATCAAGAAGCAGTGTAAAATTAAAACACGAAATTGTTTTTGATCCATTGTTTTAAAAATAACAAAAGTAGCGTGACTCTTAGCGCAATAACTCACAAACTAATGAATAGAATATCATGAAATTTTAACAGCTGTCTTTTGAAGGTTAGTACTAACTGAGAGAAAGGTGACTGCAATAAAACTAGCGTGATCTATGTGTTAGGCCCGGAACTTTTCAGCCCATGTGATAGTTTAATTTCAAATAACAAATTTAATGGCTTGATGTAAAAGTAGGCAGACATAATATTGTAATATCAAAGCCAAGTTTAATTATTTATTAAATTATTAGAACAACCGTTGATTTTCCATGAATTTAATTTCCTTGTTACTACCAAGGTTATATTTAATTTGAATTAGCTTTTTGTGACATTTTTTATGAATAAAAATTTCACGGTATCCGGTAGTATTTGTTCCAGTTCGCTAGACCGGTAAAAGTAAGCTTGCTTATAATATTATTAAGGTAATTAATACATTGTAAACGTATTATGTATTTTTTTATAATTAATGTATATCAAGTTATTATTTGTTAAAAGAAAGAAATTAAATTTATTTATCACATTTATTTCATAGCTTCACTAGAAACACCTACAAACACGGTGTGTTATATATAAATGTGATAGACAGTATGGGCATATAAAAAATAAAAAGAGATTTCATGATCTGCACAGAAACCAACTTAAGAGACAGCTACTTTGAAATTGGAGTCATTTCTGTGCTGCAGTGTGCAATTAAAGTGCACTTTCCCTTAATAATTTAGTCATTACACTTTGCCATAAATTCAACCCTACAAATTTCTCCACTCCAAGTCCATCGCTCTGTATATAATTCGTGAGCGCGTTATCTTAACAACTTCAATCAAAACTTTTCTCGGAGCGCTATCGCGAATTGCTAGAAAACCGTACTAACGTTCGCCCATCCTTCGTACCGTCTTCGTGTTCCTCATCTTCCTTTCTTCCAGCAGCACTTACCCATCCGAGAGCGCCGCTAGGTCCCCTTTTACAATTACAGCGTTACGTGACGTAATCAACGTAATATCCCAGGTAAGGAAAACTTCTACGTCCGCGATAATTTAGTATCTTCTAAGGTTGGCACAACTGTCTCCGCGAAACGCTATCCTTGCCCACGCTCTTCGCAGCCCTTCCTCGACATTAACGTCTAACCCTCACCCGAAACGCGGAGCACGTTGTTTTGGGATGCTTCTTTCGTGCCTCGATTGTCCCTCACCGCGCCCGTTTAGTACGCCCTAGATGTGCGTTTCGGTTGTCTCACGGCCACCTTCAGGCACTTTTCTCGCACGGCTTTTCCGCAAATTATAATTTACTTAGGTGGAGCGCTCGTTTTAGCTGTATTAAAAGCGTAGATTTTCGTCGCTATTGAAAGTGAATGTTATGAAGTGAAATTTCTTGGTAGGAGGGATTTCACATGGGGAATAAGGATGGAAGACGCGACAATCAACAGAAGTCCCACCTAAGCGTGTATCTTCTAAATATATGTACCTTGAATTTTACGAAAATACGGTAATGAATTTTTTGAATGAAATTTTTTGCCTGGAACTTAAGTTAACAAGTGGATCTCAATAAATTACGGTATGTAATTAAAAAAAAAAACGAACAGTGAAAGGAAAGGAAATACATGCATTGTTTTATAGGGTAAGAAGAGAAGATGTACAACAGAACCTGGAAAGAAGAGGGGTAGAGAGAAGAATGATAGAGGTCATTAAGGCATTGTATAAGGACTACAAGAATAAAGATAGAATCTTAAAAGTGTTTTTGTGTACCAAGTCACAGTTGGTTTCGCAAAACTGGATAAAATCGAACTTCGTGCAATGACAAAACACTTCCGGATGGCTAGGAAAACAGCCACGGAAATTCGAAATATTTTGCTAGAGGTTGGTGGCGAATATACTCCATCATTTTCGACCGTCAGCTTCTGGACGATCGATTTCAAACGTGGCCGCACAAGCATAAATCACGAACCACGTAGTGAATGCTCAATAAACTATGAAATAGTCGACAAGATTCATGATGTGTTAGCCGATCGCCGATTGAAGCTGAAAGACATAGCTGAGACAGGGGGCATCTCAGAAGAACGCGTTGGCCATATCCTACACGGAAATTTGGATATGAAACAGCTCTCGGTGCGATGGGTACCGCGTTTGCTCATACCGGGACAAAACCGAAATCGTGTGGTCGTTTCGGAGTGTTCGGCCAGGATACAACGCAATCCAAGCAATTTCTTCATGCGTTTCGTAACCGTGGATGACACTTGGATTCACCATTACATACAGGAGACCAAGAAACTGTCAAAGCAATAGACTTATCCGGACGAATCGGCTCCTTTTTTTGGGATGTGATCCTCATCGACTATCTGCAGAAGGGAATGAGGATCAAGGGGTAATACGGATTTACTGACCCGATTCGATGCAGTATTGAAGGAGAAACGGCCTCGTTAGCAGTGGCAGAAAGTGCTTTTCCACCACGACAATGCCCCCTTGGAGTGCTGGTCCGAATTTATCATTAACTGCTGTAGGAATTCTGCTTCTAAGTCGTTATGATTTTCCATATTTGTTACTTCTATCTTATTCTAGAATACATGCAAAAGGTAATTTGAGACAGACTGCACTTTTTCAGAAGAGGGTGTGGATTCCAATTGCGTACTTGATCGATTTCACGTAGTATGCCAAGCCGATCGCATATCCGAAAGGAGTGGCAGATGTGTTTGTATATACGTCATGCTAAGCCTGAGAAATCATCCACATGTGCAATTCCCCTTGCACTGCCCCTGTGCTGCGCCCTCTCAGGAGAGCAATCCACGAATTGCACGAGAAGGGTGAGAAACTGTACCCGCTTCTTTTCGCTATGTCTGACTTTGCAGACAAGTATTTCTTTATTTTGGCATTAGTTAGCGCCAGGAATATTCACTTGTATCGTAGAGTTAGATATGGCGACAGAAGCAGCGAGAAAATTTCACGGGTTGAGCATAAAACCGCTCGAAACCACGCTGATGACGCCGGGTAGGCAGAAACATGTCCGTGTGTTAGTGTTTCGTGTCTCCTCACATATCTTTCTCGTGAATTGATTTCACTAATACCATGAGGAAGCTGTATTTACAGCGTTTTCTTATCTTTGAGTGGCAGATTTATTAAACTATTGAATAATGACATCGATGCGCTTAAATTACTTCCTCATATTAATTTTGTAGAACCACAGTATGGCACAAAAACGTGTGTTAGTTCCGAAGCTCCAAGAGCAAGATCTAATGCGTTAAAACAGCCACACGACAAGAAATTGGAATGCACTGTACGCTGATTCATTCAGCATGTACAAACGCAATTAGCTTTATATAGTCTAGATAAAATATTTCACAAACTGGTATCACTTTTAGCTTCGATATTGTTTTCTTCGGTGTTTTTGTCAGTAATGTAAGGTGAGCATTGTATATGTTATTATTTTCATCGTTATCTGAGTAACTTCGTGAATAGTTTCTGCAAACAGATGTATTGCATGTAACGGACACGTTACTGAGGTTATTGTGCTAACCTTTCGACCATGAAGCATGTACGAAGGTATTTCCGACAAGGTCTATTAAATACTAAATAATTTACTGCCATCTCTGACGAAAATAAGCAAGCACGTTCACTATCGTTTCCTTAATACATTTGTATTAATACCACCGTTTTCAGCAGTACCAGCATGCTACAGTACACAACACTTCCGTTTCGCTGGAGTAATGTGCCTTGTTGATCTTACCGTCGTTGTACCTAACCAAATTAAACTACAGCTTCACGTCTCGTCGAATTAGACGGTGATACTTTCGAGAATATTCCTTCGATACTAGCTTGCGCGCCTAAACTTAACTTGAACGGCGTACTTGTGCCTCGTCGTCCTTTCGCTAAATACCTTCCGCACGCAAAATTTCTATTTCAACATCTCCAGCCGCACGAATCCATTAGCTTTCGCTAATCTGTTTACAAGTCGCGCCCCTCGCGTTTATCCTATTCTAAGAGGGCGACGTCGAGCCTAAGACGGCATAAACTTAAGCGCCGACACATTCGAATCAACGTAAAATTGAACAAAGTGAGTGCGTCTTCTCCATTATTACATCCGTAACAAATTCGACGGGATTTTCGTATTTAAGCGGTGCGGCTGTACAAACACGAGCCGAGGTGAGCCGTTATAGCTTCGTTTGCACAGATTATAACTTGTGTTCTACATACGAGGGTGGATCTTTATGCTGTACCTTTGACCCCCTTACAATAAAACTGCAATGGTATTATATCTTTTATTTTTCGAAGTAGTCTTCCTCTACACTAATGCACTTGGCTCGTTGGTGCTCCAACATCTCAACAGACTTCTGGAAAAATTTTTGTCAGACCTCTGCAAACCACCACTCTATATCATAATTGCTGGGAAATCTTTTCCTACGTAAGATTTCTTTTAATTTGAGATACAACATGTAATCACTAGCCGCCAGATCCGGCGAATATGACGGGTGCTCCACTAATTCGAAGCTTGCGTGGTATAACACATGGGCTGAGAATTCTCGGGCCTAACAAAGAAAACACGGTCTCTTTGGGTCAAAATTAGCTTTATTCATCAATGTAATCTCCATCAAGAGCAACGCAATCATTCCAGCGCCGCTCTAACATTTCAATACCACTTTTGTAGAACGATTTATGTTTTGCCTCAAAATAGGCCTCAGTTTCAGCGATAACCTCTTCATTCGTGCGAAATTTCTTACCGGCGAGCACTTTTTTGAGGTCTGCGAACAGCCAGTAGTCGTTGGGAGCCAAATCTGGTGAATACGGTGGATATGGGTGCAATTCGAAGTTCAATTCATGTAGTTTTGCCATTGTTTTGATTGACTTGTGACACGGTGCGTTGTCTCGATGAAACAAAATTTTTTTATTTGCCATATGCGATCGTTTCTTTGCAATTTCGGCCTTCAAACGCTCCAATAACGCTATATAATATTCACTGTTGATGGTATTTCCTTTCTCAAGATAGTCGATGAATATTACACCACGCACATCCCAAAATACCGAGGCCATAACCTTTCCAGCCAATTGTTGTGCTTTCGGGCGCTTTGGACGAGGTTCATCAGTTGCTGTCCACTCAGATGACGATCGTTTTGATTCCGGAGTGAAGTGATGGATCCATGTTTCATCCATTGTCACATATCTACGCAAAAATTCCGGTTTGTTCCGTTTAAACATGGCCAAACACTGCTCAGAATCATCAACACGTTCTTGTTTTTGGTCAACGGTGAGCAGACGCGGCACCCACTTTGACCAGAGCTTTCTCATAGTCAAATGCTCATGCAATATAAAGCCAATACGTTCTTTTAATATCTTTACGATGTCAGCTAACTCACGCAACTTCACTTTTCGATCATTCAAAACGATTTTGTGGATGTTGTTGATGTTTTCTGGTGTTACCGCCTCATTTGGACGTCCACTGCGTTCTGCATCATCGGTGTCTCTACGACCACGTTTGAAGTCAGCAAACCAACGTTTTATTGTTGTTTCTGATGGAGCGGAGTCCCCATAACACTTTTCAAGCCATTGCTTCGCTTGAACGGTATTTTTTCCCATCAAGAACCAGTGTAAGATTAAAACACGAAATTGTTTTTGATCCATTGTTTTGAAAATAACAAAAGTTGCGTGACTCTTAGTACAATAACTCACAAACTAATGAATAGAATATCATGAAATTTTAACAACTGTCTTTTGAAGGTTAGTACTAACCGAGAGAAAGGTGACTGCATTAAAACTAGCGTCATCTATGTGTTAGGCCCGAGACCGTTCAGCCCATGTGTTAGCAGCCATAACAATACCAGATGTATGGTTGGGAGCATTATCCTGATGGACAACGCATAGTGCCTTAACTTTCGTCGGCGTTTCTCTTTAATAGCTTCTCGTAATTTAGAAATCAATTGTGCGTAGTAGGCCCCTGTCATTCTCTATTCCTTTTACAAATATTTAGTCAGGATGATTCCTTGAGCATCCCGGAACACAGATAGCAAAACCTTTTCAGCAAACGGCAAGACCTTAAGTTTGCGTAGAGAACGAGAACCGTAATATTTCCAGGCTCTACTTTATACTCTGATCTAGGAATCATAGTGGTGCAGCCATAACTCATCCATGGTCACATACCCACCAAGAAAGTTCTCCTGGTTTGCTTGGTACCTTTCCAAAAGACGCTTGCAAATCAACACATCATCGAGCCACTTTTTCACATGTTCTTACGAACAAAAGGGCTGCTCAGCAAGTGCCTGACCCATTGATGCAAACAAGTGGTAATCGGAAGGAGCCAAGTCTGGTGAGTAAGCCGCATGGGGGTAGAGCTTCCCACCTGAATGCTTCCAACGTGTCGCGAACCGGTTTTGCCGTATGTGATGGCGCATTATCATGAAGAAAAATGAGTTTACGTTGTCTCTCGTATTCTGGCGTTTTTTAAGCAGCGAACCGTTCAAATCGGTTAATTGTTGTTAGTAACGTTAGTAACGTTAGTATTAATAGCTCATAATAGGCCACATGCCTCTGATCCCATCAAACACAGAGCATTGTCTTTGCACCAAAGCGATTCGTTCTAGCGATCGATATGGATGGTGCGCCTGGTCTATCCATGATTTTTTGCGCTTAAGATTTTTAAAATAAATCCATTTCTTATCCCCTGTAACTATACGATGCAAAAACGATTTCCTTTTGTACTAAGCGAGCAAAATGTCACCTGTGTTTTTGCGCTTTACTATTTGCCTATTATTCAACTCATGTGGTATTCATCCATCGGTCTTCTGAATCTTCCCCATCTCCCGTAGCTGATTGGAAACAGCTTATTGACTAACGCCCAATTCCTTGGCGAGTTGTTCTTTTGTTTGCGAATCCTCTTCGTTCAACAATGCTTGCAATTCCACATCTTCGTATTTTTTCTGGCGGTTTCGCACGTTTCTTGTCTGCAGCATCGAAGTCTCACTTGTCTTGCGAAGGAACACGTAAGCCTCTCGAAGTAATAGGTATGATTCAGCGGCACTTTTCTTCAAATGAAAACAAAAAATTAATGCTGTCTGCGAATGGTCTTTGTTTGGTATAAATTTCGACATACTGAACACAACAACACTACACTACGCACACACTTTTCCAGTGTATCACTTGTGCGCAACTGACACTTGTTGATAATGATGACACAACGAAATGGCAGTATCAAATCTTTACAGCTCAAACTGCATTGGTGTTGCTCTGTTTCATACTTGTGCACCTGGTATGTATTATGTGTATATACAGCTTAGGCCAATTGTATTAAAAACCCTTCACTTTTATAGATTGGGACTAAATAATAAGAAATAGAATTAAAGTACAAGCACAAATATAACAATAATTTATTTACAAAGTATTAGAATTCTTAATATCTAGTGCTTTCTTCACATGCTTTTATAACATAAGCTCTTTTTGGCATATTAGCCACAAGATGATAATATTCATCTACAAATATTTTCTCCCACTTTACAAATTCTTACTGTTTCAGAATGTTTTTATTTTTGCAAATATGTTTTGCCAATTCACAGGTATAGCAGTAAACTCCACTCACACAAATTAATTAATTATGCGGAACGCAGCGTTTCGAGAGCAACCGTGTTACCGACTGAAAGTAAAAACTGTATCACATATGCAAATTATTTTCTACGCAGGCTCTAAAATTTCTAAAACATATGACTATTTACAATCTACTAGGTGGTCTAATGCCTTTTACGGGAAAGGATGGACCGAAAGCGAACCGTATCTTTAACAGGGCCTATGGTAATAAATCCATCAAACTCGAGTGTGCAATTGGGGGTGGTTCTCTGTTCAATAAGTTTCCGTTCTTTTTCATATATACCGTTTCGTACGCGTCTAATTCTCTATACGAGTTCACGTTTTTAAGTAGTGTCAGATTTTTTAAATCAATCTTATGTCCGGATTTTACCATATGCTCTGCTACGCTTGATAGTTCAGGTTTGTCGAAACGATAGTGTCTAATATGTTCTTTGAACCTCGTTTCGATACTCCTTTTTGTTTGTCCAATATAAACTTTCTCACAATCATTGCATGCGATTTGGTATATTCCAGACCTTTTTATCATCTCCGGTTTATCTTTGGGATTCCCTAAGAGATTCTTTAAGTTGTTTTTTGACACAAAAGCCACGTTCATATTTAGTTGTCGGAAAATTTTACTTAACCCTTTTACTGTTGGGTGAAAAGGAAGAGTTATAAATTTTTTGTTACCGGTGTTTGTTGATGTCAAAGTCGTGGAATTTCTGATGTGTTGTTTGTATTGGACCTTCCTTAAAATACGGTCGACATCCATAGAAGAGAAACCATTCTACCTCGCTACATCTTTGGTATACTTTAATTCTTTGTCATACCTGCTCTTGTTTAGCGGAAATCTAACGAGTCTATTGACCAGAAAACTAATCGCGGACATTTTTTGTTGTTCGCAATGGTGCTAATCAAACGTGATGAATCTGTTGGAATTAGTTTCTTTTCTGTAGATGTCTATTTCTAGTTTATTGTTGTTGCGTATGACTAGAGTATCTAGAAACGGAAGGCGATTGTTCACTTCTTCTTCAATAGTAAACTTGATCGTGGTAAATTTTGAGTTCACTTCTGCTAGAAAATCTTGTATGTTTCCTTTGTTGGTATCAAACACAGCGAAAATATCATCTACGTACCTTAGCCAAATTCTCGGAAAATATTTGGTTTCTTATTTGCTTTAAGGTAACAACAATTTTTATTTCTCAGACTTTTAATAATTCCTAAATTCCTCCTATCTTGGCCGCAATTTTTATCATTTTCTAAATTCCTAGAAATCTGAATTTTGCACGCGTTTCTAACGCCACTTTAACTTTTAAAATCTAGCACAAATGTTCAATGGGAGACAAGTCAGGAAACTACGTCGACCACTCTAGCGCACCATGTTGGATACAATATTCCGCTACTTCAGTATCAAATAATTTTAAGGCGGAAGGCTCTAACACCTCTTCTGACATCTGAGTATAGCGTAACCACCACTACTACACACAAATTATCTCTTAATTTTCTCATTGAAATAGAAAGAAATGCGAATATACTTTCCTTTTGAATCTTTTATTTGAGTGTAACAATTTGAATTTTTTTATAACGAAGAGAAGTTTTACTGTTTAATTAAACAAAAGTGTTCGGAGAAGTAGGTCCTGACATCTCTTAAGGACTTGTCCTTATCATTACGACGTACCAGTAATGAGTATATTAACTGGAACAGTCTCTGTGTGCCAACTGCCTCATGCAAACGAGAAAAAAACAAATCCACTAGGGAGTAGATGTTGTTAATTACGGAAAGAAAAAAAAGAACTCAAAGGCTAATTAGATTACGTTCGCTAATAACAATAACCGGAATAGCTAGTTACCTATTCTCTCTCTAACTTTTACTCCATCGTACTCATTAAAAGCGCAACCTTCTAGTTATTTAGTTCACCTTGTGATTAAAGCATTTATTTGCTGAATCCGATTCAGAGTTGCAGTCTTCCTGCTTTTACTACGCGTTCCGAAGGTAATTAGTCTAATGCGACCAACTTTCATCCAATTACGACGCTGCACTTAGATCGCGATCTAATGGTAAGGTATAATCTTACCCGGCATATCGTATTTCGAACTAATTACATTAAAGTCGCGATTGTTAACGCTTTAGACTGAACAGCTAGTGCGCACGGAATGCATTGGTTTGAATAATTTAATATAATCAAATAGTGAAATTATGGATCATACAACATTTAAAATTCTTACAGTATACAGATCACCAATAGTAAGTATTTTTATGTAAAAAGGAAACATCGTTAGAGATACTAATAAAAGTTTCACTGCTGTCAAAATAATTCTTTGTATATTGTTCTAAGTTTCTTTTGTGTATATCACACCGAGAATTTATGGCACCTATCTCGTACCACAGCCATCTTACCGGGAACCGTGAGAGTTTTATTTATTAAAAATTTTACAAAAATGCTAATCCAATTAAATTTAACGTTAGTAATAACAAAAGATTGAATTATTATAAAGATGGCATCGGTTTATTTCGAGCTTTTAAATAACCATAACAGCTTGAAAACGGCTTTATAAAAAACCTTATACGTACAATTTTACTCAATAGATTTTCGAATTATCTGTAACGCTGTTACATCTCCGATTACCACGTGCTATGTGTCTGTAACGACATAATCTACAATCGAATAAAAAATTTCATACACGAATTTGTATCTCAACTATTTTTGAAGTTGGGCGCCATTTGGTGCAATTATTTCGCCAGTTATTGGAATTACATCACTGGTAAGCGTAAACCAACATTTTGCACCGCTTTGATCGTATTCAATGCGTCTGGCCTACAAATTCAAATTAACAGGCGAAACGAAAGCCAACTGAAACTCTACTCTTCTGTACTATGGTAACCAAAATAGTTGACGAAATGAGATTTTTCGAATATAAACGGTACTTATTGACTACACTTGAAGCGGAAATTATTTTGTTGCTAAAATAAAGCAGATATATACCTACGTAGCATTAAAATCGAACAAATATATGATTACGTTGTATGATTATGGTTGATGGTGATAATGTTTCGGTCAAAGTTGAAGATGGTCATAGAAAGAAAATGTGAAGGTGTTCAAAAGTGACAATAAAAATGAAAAATTTAGATTTGGAAATTTAGTAGTACAAATTGAAATCAGTACTATTACTAATTTTGTTATTATTGAAATTACAAACTTGTATAGACTGCTAAAGGAATTTTCTGTTGTTAACAGTGATGGAGTTAGAAAAATAGTTCAACATCCAATTGTTATGGTACTTAAAACTATATACTTATGAGCCAGCTTCTCCACTATATTTACCACGGGTTGCTAGATCGTAATTTAGCAATGCTCGGAGGTCGTTCGTAATGAAATTTAAAAAAGGCACTCACTTTGGCAAAAGATCCTTCTTGGTATTTCTAAATACCGTTGCAACAAGATTTGACGACATACAACATGCAGCAAACCGAAAATACTTTTGAAATCATTTACGAGGATTGTTTCTTTTTTTTCATCCTCAGTCTGTGCCTATAAACGGCCACGCCAACGACTGCGCATCTCCCACATAACGAGTTGACGAAATGGTTCCAGAAAGACGAAGGAGCGTAAGTTGAATGTGGAGTTCCCTGAAGTTTCAACATGGAGGAACCTCAAAACAACGTCAGAAACCATCCCAACTCACCGGTGGTAACACTGTATGCATTCTTGTTTTTACGAGCTGTAGGAGGTTAAAAAAAACAACCCTCGTAATATGTAACATACGAAAATAGAGTACCTCTTTTGTACGACGGCGACCTGAAATCTTTTCGGAATCGGCAAGAGATGGCGCACGAAGGTTGAAGTGGAATCATTGGTCGGCAAGGGCAACCTTTTTTTATGGAAACTGTCAAAATTTCAGACGTATGTTCTCTATAGTTGTTGTTTAAAAGTGTGTTTTGTGAAGCAAGTCAGACGGTTTCGCAAAAATGGATAAAATCGAATTTCGTGTAGTGATAAAACACTTCCGGATGTAACCAAGGGATTTCTTCATGCGTTTCGTAACCGTGGATGAGACTTGGATGCACCACTACATACCGCAGACTAAAGAACACTCGAAGTAGTGGACTTTTCCGGACGAATCGGCATCGAAGCTAGCCAAGACCGTTCCATCGGCCGGAAAGGTCATAGCGACCATTTTTTTGAAATTCCCAAGGTGTGATCTTCATCGACTATTTGCAGAATGGAAGGACGAACAGGGGGCAATACTACAAAGGAGAAGAAACGGCCTCGCTTGCAGTGAAAGAAAGTATTTTCAACCACGGCAATGCGCCGGCTCATTCATCCAGCATCGTCGTATCCATATTCACTGGAGCGAGCCCCAGTGACTTTTTCCTATTCTCAAAGGTGAAAAAATCGCTTGAAGGAGAGAAATTTGCCTCAAAGGAGGTCATCCGCGCTACAGATGGCTATTTTGCAGACCTCGAAACATCCTACTTTCCCAACGGCTTGAAGAGACTGGAGCACCGTTTAAATAAAATGTATTGATCTTCGAAGAGACTACATCGAAAAATAAAAATAAAAAAAAAACCACACCAATACCGTGTTTTTCTTGTCGATTCCGGAAACATTTCAGGTCGCCCTCGTATTACGTTATACCAACCGCTTCAATACAATTAAGACGCGTTATATTTAATTCAGATTGGTGTTGAACTTTTTAATAGAGTGCATCATAAAGTGCATATCTACATGATTTAATTTTCACAACGAACGCGACTAGCAACTGAGGTAAAGCGCATGTAAAACGAAAGCTACAAAAGTTATAAAAGCCACAAGTAATCAAGTGATAATTGTAAATTTACACTAACATTGTATCTATATACCTAAATGTTCGTGCAGAGCATTGTCCACGTATGAAAACCATTTTAATTTCGCAGCTCCTATTGTTTGTGTATTAATTACGTCGTTATACTAAATTCTACCAAATTAGTTTTGTGAATCATACGCTTGACGTTTCACGACATTTCCAAGTATCCTTCTGAAACGTATGCGAAACAAACACCAACAGCACAATATTAATTTGTCAAGAGCACGACCGGTTACACCTGTTAATTTCATTTTACAAAGAGCAAACGTTGGGTGCACTGTAAACTGGGACCTTTTCCGAGAAAATTAGTTTTATATAACGCCCGAGCTCGAGGCGGAAACTTACTTCAGCGGGTCCAAATAAATGGGTTGACCCCTCGATAAATGCAGTCTGGGAGAAAAAGGCCTGATTCAATTTTGGTGCGGTTTGTTTTCCGTTTCCCCATTAGTGTCGTTATTGTTTTAAGTTCTAGTTTATATTTCGATACTTAGGGAGCAGACAAAATCTGTATTATTTTTTAAACTCAATTTATAGCTTATTTACACACGTTATTTAATATTGACTCTTTTACTGCATGGATTGTACTGTTATTCGATAAATGTGTAAATATTTATTTAAATCGGGCAATGCAATCTGTTAATTTAACGCTAAAATTAATACTTCAAACATTTATTATTACTAAAATTTCGAAAGTTTAAATTATCCTATTTACCTATAAGAATAAAAATAGTAGAATTTATTGTCCAACAGAATACAAATTACAGGACAAAAAATAATACAAAGCCATACATACATTGTAAAAAGAAAGCTTAGAAACTAAAGACGTAATAATAACTAGCATAAAGAGTAATTATAAGTAAAGTGTTTACAAATTATGCTAAATAAAACAGAATTATTGAAAATTTATCTAGATTCGAAAAATAACATTATAATATTTATTTGCTAAGCTACATGTATTATATATGAGGGAGTTATGCAAAATATTAGTTTTCGGAATAGGTACTGCAAACGTAGAACAGTATCTAGACAAAAAACAAAGCCATACATACATTGCAAAAAAAAAGCTTAGAAACTAAAGACGTAATAATAACTAGCATAAACAGTAATTATAAATAAAGTGTTTACAAATTATGCTAAATAAAACAGAATTATTGAAAATTTATCTAGATTCGAAAATAACATTATAATATTTATTTGCTAAGCTACATATATATTATATATGAGGGGTTATGCAAAATATTAGTTTTCGGAATAGGTACTGCAAACGTAGAACAGTATCTAGACAAAAACAAAGCCATACATACATTGTAAAAAAAAAGCTTAGAAACTAAAGACGTAATAATAACTAGCATAAACAGTAATTATAAATAAAGTGTTTACAAATTATGCTAAATAAAACAGAATTATTGAAAATTTATCTAGATTCGAAAAATAACATTATAATATTTATTTGCTAAGCTACATATATTATATATGAGGGGTTATGCAAAATATTAGTTTTCGGAATAGGTACTGCAAACGTAGAACAGTATCTAGACAAAAACAAAGCCATACATACATTGTAAAAAAAGCTTAGAAACTAAAGACGTAATAATAACTAGCATAAACAGTAATTATAAATAAAGTGTTTACAAATTATGCTAAATAAAACAGAATTATTGGAAAATTTATCTAGATTCGAAAATAGCATTATAATATTTATTTGCTAAGCTACATATATTATATATGAGGGGGTTATGCAAAATATTAGTTTTCGGAATAGGTACTGCAAACGTAGAACAGTATCTAGACAAAAAACAAAGCCATACATACATTGTAAAAAAAAGCTTAGAAACTAAAGACGTAATAATAACTAGCATAAACAGTAATTATAAATAAAGTGTATACAAATTATGCTAAATAAAACAGAATTATTGAAAATTTATCTAGATTCGAAAAATAACATTATAATATTTATTTGCTAAGCTACATATATTATATATGAGGGGGTTATGCAAAATATTAGTTTTCGGAATAGGTACTGCAAACGTAGAACAGTATCTAGACAAAAAACAAAGCCATACATACATTGTAAAAAAAAGCTTAGAAACTAAAGACGTAATAATAACTAGCATAAACAGTAATTATAAATAAAGTGTTTACAAATTATGCTAAATAAAACAGAATTATTGAAAATTTATCTAGATTCGAAAAATAGCATTATAATATTTATTTGCTAAGCTACATATATTATATATGAGGGGGTTATGCAAAATATTAGTTTTCGGAATAGGATTACTGCAAACGTAGAACAGTATCTAGACAAAAACAAAGCCATACATACATTGTAAAAAAGCTTAGAAACTAAAGACGTAATAATAACTAGCATAAACAGTAATTATAAATAAAGTGTATACAAATTATGCTAAATAAAACAGAATTATTGAAAATTTATCTAGATTCGAAAAATAACATTATAATATTTATTTGCTAAGCTACATATATTATATATGAGGGGGTTATGCAAAATATTAGTTTTCGGAATAGGTACTGCAAACGTAGAACAGTATCTAGACAAAAAACAAAGCCATACATACATTGTAAAAAAAAAGCTTAGAAACTAAAGACGTAATAATAACTAGCATAAACAGTAATTATAAATAAAGTGTTTACAAATTATGCTAAATAAAACAGAATTATTGAAAATTTATCTAGATTCGAAAATAGCATTATAATATTTATTTGCTAAGCTACATATATTATATATGAGGGGGTTATGAAAAATATTATTTTTCTGAATAGGTACTGCAAACGTAGAACAGTATCTAGACAAAAAACAAAGCCATACATACATTGTAAAAAAAAAGCTTAGAAACTAAAGACGTAAGAATAACTAGCATAAAGAGTAATTATAAATAAAGTGTTTACAAATTATGCCAAATTAAATGGAATTATTGAAAATTTATCTAGATTCGGAAAATAGCATTATAATATTTATTTGCTAAGCTACAAAATATTATATATGAGGGAGTTATGCAAAATATTATTTTTCGGAATAGGTACTGCAAACGTAGAACAGTATCTAGACAAAAAACGAGGTACATTAAAGTGAAACTTAGATAATAAATCGCCGCAATCAACAAATCCGTTCATTAATTTCCAGACAAATTGAGAGCAACAAGTCTCTCTGCGTTCTTTCAAGAAACGCCATGCAATGACGCTCTAGTAAAGAGTGGTAATCAGTTCCTCTAGGACGGTATTAACCATCAACTTTGTAAGAAAGAAATTTAAGAAAACGCCGTTGAATTCGTTCCAATGTAAGCTAATGGCAGGTATAATAAGGAAACCAAATAATAGAAGCGTATTCCAGACAACTCACTACAAAGGCAAAATACAAGGACTTTAACATATTAATACCACTAAATTGCCGAGTGCTTCGTAGCACGAAGCCAAGTATTTTAGAACACGTTAAGAAAAGCTCTTCAATATGCTGAACAAAACTTAAACGACTGCCAAAAATAACTCCAAGATCTTTAAATGATTCAACCGTAGATACAATCTACCCTTCTATTGTATAGAACGAATTTAAGGGATTCGTTTTGCGCGGGAAGGTTTTGTGCCGGCATTTGTTGACATTAAGCTTGACTCTATTGGTTGTGCAGCAGACGATTATGAAGTCAACATTTTTCTAGTTAGAAGTGGCTGAATATATCGTAAAGTCATTACCATAAGCGAAAGCTGGACAGGAAAGACTAACCAACAAATCATTAATAAATAATAAGAACTATAGTGGTGAAGTGATGGATCCATGTTTCATCCATTGTCACATATCGATGCAAAAATTTCGGTTTGTTCCTTTTAAACATGGCCAAACACTGCTCAGAATCATCAACACGTTCTTGTTTTTGGCCAACGGTGAGCAAACGCGGCACCCACTTTGAACAGAGCTTTCTCATAGTCAAATGCTCATGCAATATAAAGCCAATACGTTCTTTTGATATCTTTACGATGTCAGCTAACTCACGCAACTTCACTTTTCGATCATTCAAAACGATTTTGTGGATTTTGTTGATGTTTTCTGGTGTTACCGCCTCATTTGGACGTCCACTGCGTTCTGCATCATCGGTGTCTCTACGACCACGTTTGAAGTCAGCAAACCAACGTTTTATTGTTGTTTCTGATGGAGCGGAGTCCCCATAACACTTTTCAAGCCATTGCTTCGCTTGAACGGTATTTTTTTCCCATCAAGAACCAGTGTAAAATTAAAACACGAAATTGTTTTTGATCCATTGTTTTGAAAATAACAAAAGTAGCGTGACTCTTAACACAATAACTCACAAACTAATGAATAGAATATCATGAAATTTTAACAGCTGTCTTTTGAAGGTTAGTACTAACTGAGAGAAAGGTGACTGCAATAAAACTAGCGTCATCTATGTGTTAAGCCCGGGACTTTTCAGCCCATGTGTTATACATTTATCGGGAGGATTTAACAACGGGTAAATTTATCCCTCTGACAAGCAATTTACCAACTGCTTTTTATCTGTCAGAAGGTAAATAAACACATGTTTCTGTTTATCCGTTAAATTGCACTACCTGCAACTTTATCAGACTGTGAATAAACCGGCCTTAAAAGTTGATAGTTTTTGGTACGTATCCCTCTAGAACCAATATTTAGACCACCGTACATAGGTGACTCGAAACAATATCCTCTTACACTGCGAAATAATATAAATTTTCGTTTCGGGTAGGAACAAAGTTATATTTCGCGATACGCAAGCATTTTAGCCAGCGTAAACATGATATATGACGTGAAATTATTTTTTTCTTCCACTCCAGTTTTCCTAGCGCTTCTGGTCGCCATTTTAGATATTTTCAATGCACCTCGGGACAGATCGGACGATGCAGGGAGGAAGCGAAATATAGATTTGTTGTCCTCCGGGGACGGCTATCGCTCGCATAATCTCCATTTGCCAGCGGCATATTCGTGTCTTGCATATTTTGAAGGCAGAGCAAGCAAGCAGCTCGGTTGTTATTATATAATGTAGCATTCCTTCAACGTGACAGGTAGTAAATTGAATATACGCTTGCATATACCTTAGATATAGCCGAAAGTGGTTCGGTAATAAATAAATTTTAATGGTTTTGGCGTTTTATGATGGAGTACGTGATCCGTCCGTGTAAGCCCGTAAAAGTATGGAATTGGTACAGTATTTGCGTTTGGAGATGTCTAGTTTCATGTCGGTTGTAAATCTTGCTTGATGTAGGATGTTGTAATACGGATTTATGCTGTTGTGTACCGCATTATAACTGCTGCGTTATAGAATGTTATCCTTTAGTATATCATCCGTTTATGTTGAAGTTTATAACAATATCTTTTACTATTGGCAATAGGATAGAGGGAGCTATAAAATCAGCTTTGTCATAAAACCGACATATTGGCTAGAAGTTAAAAACAAATCAGGTCACTCAAAGCAATCATTGTTTATGCACATAGATTGACTCCCGAGTTTTGCATGTGTTGCAACGTACGAGGGCAACCTGAAATGTTTCCGAAATCGACAGGAAAAACACAGCATTCGTGTGATCCTTTACTTTTATCTTTCGATGTATTCTTCTAGAAGATCAATGCACTTTTTCAAATGGTGCTCCAGTCTCTTCAAGCCGTCCGCAAAGTAGGATGTATTGGAGTCTGCAAGATAGCCATCTGTAGCGGCTATGACCTCTTTATTTGAGGCAAATCTTTTTCCTCCTAATGATCTTTTCAGGTTTGGGAATAGGAAAAAGTCGCTGAGGTTTAGATTCGGTGAATATGGAGGATGACAGATTAATTCGTAGCGCTACTCATTCAATTTGGATACGAAGATGCGGGATGAATGAACCGGTGTATTGTTGTGGTGGAAAAGTACTTTTGTTCCGCATTTCTTCTCCAATACTGCATCGAATCGGGTCGGTAAATCGCTATAGTATTGCTCCGTGATCGACCTTCCCCTCTACAGATAGTCGATGAGGATCACACCTTGGTAATCCCAAAAAACGGTCGCTATGACCTTCCCGGCCTATAGAACGGTCTTTGCCTTCTTCGGAGCGCATTCGACCTTAAAAATCCACTGCCTTGACTGTTCCGTGGTCTCCGGTATATAGTGGTAGATTCAACTCTCGTCCACAGTTACGAAACGCATGAAGAAATACTTTGGATTGCGTTGGATCCTGGCCAGACATTTCCGAAACTGTCACACGATTTCGTTTTTGCTCCGGTGTGAGCAAATGCGGTACCCATCGCGTCAAAAGCTTTCTCATACCCAAAATTTCGTGTAGTATATGGCCAACGCGTTCTTCTGAGATACTTGTTGTCCCTGCTATCTCTTTCAGCTTCAATCGGCGATCAGTTAACACGACATCATGAATCTTGTCGACCATTTCGTCGTTGGTAACGCTTAACGACAATTGTACTTGACAGTAGACGCCTGAAATTTTGACAGTTGCGATAAAATAGGTCGCCCTCTCCAACCAATAAATCCACTGTTTACTTTAAATATGGCGCTGCCTTAACCTTCCCGGAATTTACCTTAGGTTTATACGCCTCTCACCATGTTGAAGTTAAAGTACCAATCATTGGCAATATAAAAGGGGAATTCTTAAATACGTCTAAAAATAAATTATTTGGAAGAACACATAGGTGGTATGTTTCTTTTAACTTTCCAAAACAACAACATCATCTAATGTCATTCATTAATTTTAACTAATGTCCTAAACGATTTAAACTTCATTGGTTGTTTAAGACGCACGTTCAACTTCGCTCATTAATTTAGAATTGCAGATATGCAAAACGGGAACTATATATGCAAGCATTCATTTCATAGCACAACAGATAAACATGCAAATTATTAAAGGAATTAAGTTTCTATGAAACTGCCACCCGTTTCGAACGCTAACTATTCATGCAAGCTCGAATAATTCAAATTCCAGCGAATGTATACGGCATTACCACCTACGGCAATTGCTCCTTGTTCTTCCTTTTTCGACTTGACGCAGAGCCAAACTGCACCCCGACGATAACGGTAATATATTATTCTTTCCAAACTTTTTTGCTGCAGCGCGATGGTCTTGTTGTTGCGATGGTGATGTTTTACCAGTGGCAGCACTTCGCTGAAACTTCGCAGACGTTGTAACGTATAACTGGATTGCACGCCGAACAAAAACTTTGAGAAGAGATGCGGAAGATCGTTGATGAAAAGACTAGGATACGTACACATGTGTACTAAGAATTGTACGTAGTTTCGTTGAAGGATCTCTCTAACAAAGTAGTTTACGTTTAATTACAATGCGACACAATATTTCAGAGTTAAGATCTAGATGTGAGCCGGCTAAAGTAATAACCTTGTTAACTGCTTATAAATAGTTGAATTTAAACGAGGATAAGCTTTGTAGTTTAAGGAAATCCTAGATGTTTTTATTAAAATCCTTGTTACTGTAGATTTCCTTATGCGACAAAGTTGTCGTTAAAGATCGTTGTAAATACTATACCTTTATTAAATTCCGAAACTGAACTTAAACGAGTTTAATAGCAATCGTGCCAGTTTCTCGATTGCTTTATTCGCTAGAGAAGTTTTCAATTTAAAGTACAGCTAGTTAGTAACTATTATTGCAAATATTGATGGCGATTTTACATTAAATCATTCATTGATACATCATTCGAGGATGAATATACTGACGTAGCAACAGCCTTTCATAGAATCGATCACATCCCGCTTATTAATATGTTGGATAGTGTTGGGTTTTCGTATTCGCTTCTAGCTTTATTCCGACAAGTGTATCTTTATGCTAGAAAACAGTTTTTTTCTATTTATCAATTGAACTTTCCAAAGTTATTATACGCAGATGACTTAAAATTATATTTCACAATTAATAACTCATAGGATTACGGTTATTTGCAAATCCAACGTAATAAATTCCACCTGTGGTGTATTAACAACAAGCTAACCGTTGAGGTGAACAAATACAAAATTGTCGCCTATTCCCGTAAGACAATTCCAATTATCTACACTTATCATTTGGTTGGATCTTCTTTACCTAGAGACAACTGAGGGATTTTGGCGTCAACTTCGACTCTCGAACTCACATTTACAGAGCATATATCTAGTGTTTGAGCATCCGCACGGAGTATGTTGTGTTTCATCATACGTGCCACACGACCTTTTTCTTCTATAATAGCCATTCTTCATCTTTATTTTGCTTTTATTCGGTCTAAATTAGAACATGCATCCTCGGTTTGGTCACCTACGTACAACTATCAAACACATCTTCAGGAACAGGTCCAAAGAAGGTGTTTAGAGTTCTTGTACTTTAAAAAATGTAATACTTACCTGATACATGGATTTAGTCACAATACTCTACTAGAGATGTTTAATATTCATTCCCTAGAGCTACGTAGAAAACAGACTGAGTGCAAATTCTTATTTAATTTACTAAACAACGGCCTTTATCTCTCTCAATTGTTGAATCAAATTAATTCTATGGTTCCTCGTCTGGGATCCAGGCAAACAAATATATTTTATTGCCAGGCTCCTAGAATTAACATTGCCAGCAGGTCCCCGTTATATGGAATATGTAACGACTTCAACTCTATGGAGACTATTGAGTTGGATATTCACACCTGCTTCCTGCCATCTCTTTTGGCATTATGTAAACCGCCTATAAATTATATTTAGCAGATATTCTTTTTTCATTGTTTTTACCTCATTTCTTTTTTAATAACAAATGATTTTTTTATTTACAGTAAACCACTTTGGGTATGGATGTGGATAGTTATAGCATGTTGTAATTTAATGATAAGTATATTGTAATTTGATCAACCTTTTTTTTTCATTGTTTACTCTTATATTTACTTCTAGATAACTAGTTACATGTACACATTTATTCTTTATTATATTTACCTTGTAATTAGGTAATTACTTTATCTGTTGGGCAAACAAGTATTATATTATTATTATTATTATTATTATTATTATTATTATTATTATTATTATTATTATTATTATTATTATTATTAAATACCTACGTTAGGGAAAACAATGCAAATGTTTCACATTCGTTTGTTGTTATAATTTTCTTGTAACTCTATATGCTTAGTCCAGCCACTTTGAAACTTTTCTGATACCCAAACAATAAGATTATCTTGATCTCTGCAAAATAGAGGTCTGTTTCGGCAGTGACCACTCCATTCAGTGTAAACTGCTTCTCGTTAAGACATTTCTTCGAATTTGGAAAAATAATGAAGTTCCAAATGATCAAATCTTGTGAAGATGATGGATGCAACACCCATTCGTACCGTAACCGGACTAGTTTTGCTGTTTCAATTACCGACGAGTGTGCCAGGGTGTTATTATGATCGTTTTTTCGCTAGGCGGAGGTTTCCCCTCTTTAGTTCAACATTTAGTCCAGTCTATCAGTTGTAGTATTTTTCCCTCCTTTCTCTAAATAATCAATTAAGGTCGAGCCTTGCAAATTCAAAAAAAAAACCACCGCTATAACTTTTCCGCCTGATGAAATCATCTTCGCTAAGTTACGCGTATTGCGCTTAAGCATGTCCAAGCTGTAATGTGACATAAAGCAACAAGAGTTCAACCAAATAAGTTTTACTAAAAACATAAAAACAAACACAGTCTCTGCTTATGATCAGCTGAAGACAATGACTGTTATCTACCAACTAATTTCAAACTCTATTACAGAAAATTTATGCGGTGAAACTGTCATTACAATTCCATCCTTAAAGGTCAAGCAACATTAGCAAAACAAGAGAAATTTAAGACGGAAGCAATTAGAACGAACAAGGATAAGAAATAGTTGATAGAAGATTATCAGCACTATTTAGTGAACTAATATTTTAAGATGACTCAGGCAAAAGCAGTAACTACGAGGGATAACCTTTAAGTTTTACGTACTGGAACATAGAGGGCTCCACTAATCAAATGTCAGCACTAAAAATTAGCCTCCATCTTGATTTAACATAAATTCAAAATTTCACCGCGATATATGCAATATTGTAGCTACAACCCACTGTTAAAGTTGGCAAGTTAGTTGAAAAATGGAATTAAACCGCGAATAGTTTCGCGTAATAATTTTTGTATAATTATCGAAGACAATTATCTTAAAAAGAATGCCTCGCCGAGTTGAATTCCGTTTTCGGCAATGAAACACCACACCAGTCAACAATTTCCCGTTGGTATGGATAATTCTTACGTAGATGAATTAGTCTTAGCGACACTCCAAGAGCAGGTACATGTACCAAAAACGGCAGTCACTCAGGAAAACGTCGATGCTCTCCGCAAAATCTTCGACGAAGATCGATATGTAACATATGTGAGATTGAGGCATCATTGGGGATTTCAAAGGCTTCAATTCAAAAAATTTTGTATGATGGATTATATATAAAAAATTAGTTTCCCGTTGGATACCGCATTTGTTGACCGAAGAGAAGAAAGCAGGTAGGGTGAAAAAAACATTGGCCGCTTTAACGCCGAAAACTCTAAAAACGTGTACAACATCGTCAGTGGTGATGGGTTTTGGAACTATTGATAAGTCATAAAATAAATCCCAGTCGTCTGTGTGGGTCTTCCAGTGTGAAGAAAAGCCGACAAAAGTAATCCGTTCTCGAAGTGTCTCCAAAAAGATGATCGCGACGTTTGTCTCGTAGAGAAGATCGAACTTTTACTGCCGATTGGTATATAGCTCGTTGTTTGCCACAAGTCGCCAACCCCGAACGACGAATCATCCGCCACCAAAACAATGCAAGTTAGCACAGAGCATGCAAGATAATTGAATGTTTAACAACAAATCATTAGACCATCTTTCGTATAGTCTGGATGTAAGTCCCAACGATCTCTCTACCTTTCCGAAAATCAAGATCTGGCTGCGTGGTCAAAGCTTCCAGATGTCAGTAGGAGCAGACAATGCAGTCAAAGACACAATTTTGACAATAGGAACAAACTAGTTGAATAACTGCTAACAGAATTGGTTCGAGCGCATGCAATAGTGCATTAATCTTGGTGGACAATACTTTGACAAGCAATAAAGCTTTTAAAAGCTGTGTACTGTTTTATTCCAGCTTTATATGCAAAACTTGAACGACAAGCCTCCTGTTAGGGCAGATATTATGAGGCTTACTTTGATAAAATTATTATTCAGATTTAACATACAGTGGCTAGGAGGAATAAAAATATATTTCGATGCCTGTATTGATATAATGAGAGTGAATAAGGGTATTCAATAGTTATATTGAAACTTAAAATGGATATCTTCCTGCAGTACTCCATCGTAATTTAATGTATACGCTTCAGGAGGAGCCTAATAATAAAATACATACAAGTTTGAGCTTTGTATGTTGTAAAACATTGCTTTGAAATTATGACACAATTGGCAGAGGCGGTAACCTTCTCATCTCGCAGTTTTTCGTGTAGGATGTTTTGCACGCGCTTAATTTGGATATTTACCATATTAACAATTTCTCTAATCTTTACCCTGAAATGTTCTTCCCACCCACGATATATTTGTCTTTCATAATTGAGTATTTAAAAACCAAATACAAAATTAGGAAAAATTAATATAATAACGCCAATTATCGAACCCAAAAATGGCTATAGAAAATATGGGATGAAAGTGAACACAACGATTTCGTAAGGTCGTAAGCGAACTTTAACGAATCATTTCAGCTAGTGGCAGCAAATGAAAATAGTCTAGGGCCTGCTGACAAAGATAGACCTAACGTACCAGGTGTATTAATAAGTTTTTCTTTCCGGTGTAACTAAGAGATGGCGCCAGCGAAAAGTACGGAGAGTATTAACTTAACACATACGCCATTTTGTTCGTCTGACATTTAAACTATAAATACACATAAGTTGACTCCACTAGCGTTTTTGCTTTATCGTTCAGTGATTATGTCGGGATTTGTGCCTAAAGAAGAACATTTGCGGCACGCATTACTTCTCTTATTTAATCAAAAGAAAAAGGCTGTTGAAAATCATCGTTTGCTTGTAGAAATATATGGTGAACACGCTCCATCGATTAGAACACATGAGACATTGTTTCGACAATTTAAAAGTTATGATTTTAATGTGAAAAACAGTGAGCGCTTTGGTAGACCACAAAAATGCGAAGACAAGCAATTTCAGGAATTATTGGATGATGATCCTATTCAATTCTATTACTAGTTTCTCTCTAGCAACAAACCGGAAAAACTTTATGCATAGACCTGGTATTTTTAATGAGCTAAACAGAAATAACTATGACGGAAATAATATTAAAAATGAGTTCAGTTTGCTTTTAGAAACAAATATAATTATAAATATTTACAGAGGTATTAAAGGACATAAGGACACTATCTAGGAAAAAATACTGGCTTGCCAAATATAGCACATATGTTACATATGTACAAGCAACATTAAGATCTTCGTTGATGGTCTAACTGATAGCATCAACGTTTTCTTGAGTGACTGCCGTTTTTGGTGCACCTGCTCTTGAATCGTCGCTAAGACTAATCCATTCACATTTGCATTCTCTATACAAACGAGATGTTGTTGATTGATGTGGCGCTACATTGCTGAAAACAGAAACCAACCCGGCGATGTACTCTTCTTAAGATAATTATCTCTCAACATTATAAAAAAATTATTGCGCGAAAATGTTTTCGGTTTAATTCAATTTTTCAGGCCGCTGCATTTATGGTCTCATCCCTAGTCATGTAGCCAATGAGCAGGAAACCCTTGCGATCCCAGAACACCTTTGCCTTCATTCCGGTGATCAAAATTTTCCTTTTTTTGCTTTCGTTAGGGATTGCGAATGATGCCATTGCATTGATTGGCGCTTTGTTTCTGGTGTGAAATGTGATATCCAGGTCTCATCATCAGTTACAATGTGATTCAAAACTTCATCACCATCCTTGTCATAGAGACTGAGGAACGTGATTGCAACTGCCATTTGTTTGGTTTTGTGTTTGTCTCACAAAATTCGAGGAACCCACACATTTTATTATAGCCCAGATCTACACAAACAGTTCCGTACAACACAGTCCTTAAAATGTTTGGAAAGAATGAGTACTGTTACGTTCTCCTGGTTTGAAGAACAACGCCGCTGTAGCCTGCTCGTAATTTCCTAAATTACTTTACCAATACTTACTTGTAGAGTATGTTAGCTTATTTACTAGAGGAAAGGTTGTACAGTGAAACTCAATGCGCATGCGCAAAAAAAAAAAATATATTTAAAAATAAAATGTGTACACAGTTTCCACTCTTGCCTATGTACATGTACGATGTACGTAAGATATATATCTTTGCAATAATTGCAGTTATTCGAGCTCTCTTATACATGTAATGTACATTAGCATGTGTATATGTATTTTCATTGGTAGCAACATAAAGTAATACCTCAGCATGTACGTTGCAAAGCCATGTCTTAATTCTGTTTAAAAGGTTAAACTCTTATATGCTGTTAGAGGCATGTACTAATGCCTCTATCTGTTTGCATGCACCACTATCTTTTTATAGGGGAGCCAACCCTATTTATTTCTTAAATTTATAAACGCACCTCGGTGCTATGCTTATTTATATGTCTCTTTCCGGGAGCCTAATATACTTTCCTTGTTTTAAATTTGCCTAAGGGACTTGGCCCTGTATTATTGGCATGTATTTGTACTTGACCAAATACGTTTGTTATTTCCACATTTATAGGGGAACCCACCCTATCTCTTAGAGCTTGAACGCCTGGTCGAGGGCGACAGTAGCGATAATAGCCGATCTCAATACAAAAGTAATGTCACAGCTACCCAGGCGTTCTCGTTTGAAATATTACGCTATGTGCAATCTTTAGCTCTCTACTACTGCGCCCCAAAGAAGGAAAAATCCAGTAACCAGCAAATGTGCGAACTGCGCACCGACAAGTAAAACGGAGCGCTGATGCCGACACTACATAAGAAAACTGGTCCGTGAAACTCGTCCGCCATGACGAGCAACTAAATGAAAAATTTCTAAGTCCCGATACGACAAGGACCGAACAAACGTACAAAAGACAACGGGCGCTGCGGCCGCAGCGACCGTCAGCAAGAAGCGGAGTGATCGTACTTGTAGAAGATGTCTATACTTGCGCGCCGACAATCTCACCAAAATAATTTCCGACACAAACTTAACCGAAGACTAAAAATATGTATAGACGACAATGGACACAGTAGCCTCGACGTACGATGATAGAAAATCGAGAATTTATACTTATTAAAAAAATCTATACATGCGATTCGGCGACGTTACCAAATGACTCCCGCCAGAAATAAATGTATAGACAACGTCCTCGACGATTCCCGCCAAAACTAGAAAATCTTAGAAATCTCTAATAATCATACGATGACGTTACTGTACTCGTTACGACGAGGTACGAAAGGTGACCGAGAGTACACGATCGCTAATACGTCGACCGTCGCGCGGGAGACGACTGCCTATGCTTGTGTACCTTAAATTTTAAGAAAACTCCCATTACTTATTCGACGACGTTGCAGTGAATGATTTCTAATTAGGCAGTTTTAGCTAGCGTAATGTGAATGGCTGGCTTGCATACATATACAATGCGTAATGTACATACATATTAAAATAAAATTGGATATAAGAGAGCAAAATAAATAAATATAAGAATGAAAATAAATAAGTATAAAAATGAAAATAAAGTAATATGTGGTTCTCCGCAAATAAAGAACTTAATTTAATTTTACGTTAGATACCGGTCGCGTCGCATTTGTAGGTGATATAAATAACGAAATTCGTCTCCAACGGGAACTGAACGACGACACGGAAATTAGATTTTCAAATCTTTAATAAAACCTCAGCCACCATTTTACGGTACGTCTTTTTCTACGTCTCGTTTGCGGAATTCCCCTTCAACATCAAAATAAACGCCAGCGATAAGCCCGCGAATAATCTTTAGATCCCAGACGGAATCCGAAGAAGACAAAGACGTCGACAAAAGACGAGAATCTCGCATGAATTACGGGAGTGATAACAACCCTATTGACATTAAATATTTTACCCCGAGTGAGGCGAAAGGGAAGTTTACAGAATCCCCGGGTCCTGAACAAATAACCCCCATCGACGAATCGATAACGTTTTGTTTGTCCGCCGGACGAAGGTAGACACGGCTGGCGGAGGAAGAAGAGTATCCGTCGTTCTTCTTACGTAAAACCTCGTGAATTGATGTCTGTCTATTTTACGAGAAAATAAACAAGGCGCCTTGGCGATAACAAACACGAGAGCTTTCGCAGGTGGAATTATTCCTGTTCGGAACGCGCCTACATACATATGTATGCGTTGGTGAGGAGGCGAAGCATTCTTTAGCCTGAAAGGCTATCGAAATGCCGTGTAAATATAAACTTTACGATTGCTAGAGTTGCAATAAAACGTAAAACGAGTACGTTTAAGTGATTCCCGTATTATTTATTTCAGCTATAAAAATTTTATTTTAGAAGCATGTCTTTTTGACTCTAGAATAAGTCTGTAGAATTCTCATCATTGTAGCGATGTAATCTCGATTAATTTAGTTAACTCATGTGTGGAGTTGGCCAAATCTTCGGCATGTCAGGTCCGAACTCGCCCGCACAAATGGGACTACGTTGAACCAATCTGTCTCCGTTTCCCTGCTGTGTATACGCGTATAGTACATCGTATTACGCGTTAATGTATGTAATTATACTTCATTACATGGAAGAACATTTAAACAGTTTATCTGTATACCGCAACGGTCAATCTGAACTAATTCGGTTTTCATATAATAATATAGTGGTCTTTCTGATCAAACCTTTCTCAACGTCCAAGGAAATAGTGCCAACTTAGATTCTACTATTTACTGCCTTGGACAAATATTACGTAAAACAAACTAGATTTGTGACGGTTGAACGCTGGGATATAAAACCATGTTATGTATAAAATCCACCTCCCAAACACGTACCTGTGTACCTTCCATCAACCGCTGTTCAAATAAATTTACACCAGCCCGTAAAAGCTCTGACAAGCGTTAAATAAAATACTGCGCCATTCTTATTATTTCATTTTTATAGTTCAAACTCTCTTTTTAAAAAAATAAAACACATTCGCTCCAAGATTTATAGAATCTTAGAATGTACGTTGTACATCTACGGACTATGTAGTTTCCTCTGTGAGGATAAGAGCGAGAGGTATATAAACGTGTTTGTTGCACTCAAATATTGCGAGAGCTTTCAGAGGGTACACGAAAATGTCGGTCTTATTTTAGCGCTTTAGACTTCGTGTTCCACTGTTTCCCCGCGAAATTTATTCTGACGTATTCTTAACACGTCACGTATGCAGTCCTTTTACACAATATACATGCATAGTTTTGCTGTGGGGGCTGGATTTTACCGCAACTTATTCAAGCTAGCGTCTTGCGGAATGAATTTTGTTGCCTTTTAGATGTTAGTGTAATTTTGTATGGGAGAATTTATATTTTCTAAGCGTACGTTATGATTTTATTTTATCTTCATTATATATTTGGTACTGAAATTTCTGATTTGTTAATTAATTTAATGATTGAGGAAATACGGGTCTTTTAGTAATTATAAAGAAACAGATTTTTATTTTATTTTATAAAAGATGATCTACAGTAACGGGACCTACCGAATATCTTATAGCATAAGTAACAGTAATACAGAGACATACATATCCATACTTGCACAAAAATATTAAGACGCATGTACGAGGGAGGATTCCCATCCCCCACCCCTCAACTACTTCTAATTGGTTGTTTGATTAATGTTTCCGACATTTAGTTAACTGACATTTGTAGATCACATCTACATAATATCAAGTTTGTATCTCAAGGTGTTGATGTGCTGAGGCTAATTCTTGAATTGTGCTTCGCGATTGTAATCCTGTATAACAAAGAGCCGTAATAAAATACTTTCAAAAAAAGGCATGACGCCAACGCAAATTCATAAAGACATTATGGCAACTATTGGTGAGTCTGCAGTTTCTTATGATGTAGTCAAACGCTGGTGGCGAGATTTTAAATGCGGAAGAACATCCTGTGAAAACTAACATGCCAATGGTCCTCCCATAATGGTAACAACAGACAAAAACGTCAGTACACGACATTGTACCGCGAGATCGACGAGTACTTATCAGAGACATTGTGGAAGATACTGGCTTATCGTATCATGTGGTGTACATACTGACTTAGGAATTAGACATGAAAAATACGAGTACAAAATGGGTGCCCCGAATGTTAGCCATTGATCAAAAAAGAAATCTGATGTTGATTTGTAAGCGTCTTTTGGAAAAGTACCAAGTAAACAAAAAGAACTTGCTTAGACGGTAAGTGACCATTCATGAGTCATGGTTACACCACTAGGATCCCGTGACCAAAGTGTAAAATAGAGATGGAAACATCACTGTTCTCGTCCTCCGCGCAAAGTTAAAGTCGTCCCGTCTGTTGGAAAGGTTATACTAACTGTGTTCTGGGATGTTCAAGGAATCATCCTGACCGACTATTTGCAAAAGAGAGAGAGCATTACAAGGGCCTACTGCGCGCAATTTATGTCTAAATTTCGAGACGTTATTAAGGAGAAATGCCGAAAGTTAGGGCACGGTGCTGTTCCATCAGGATAATGCTCCCAGCCATACATCTGGTATTGTTGTGGCTGCTATACACCAAACAGGCTTCAAATTAGTGGAGCCCCTATTGATTACAGGCTGTTCCCCAAATTAAAAGAAATCTTCCGTGGAGCAAAATGTTTCAGTAATTATGATGCGATGCAAGCTGTAGAGAGGTGGTTTGCAGAGGTCGGACAAAAACTTTTCCAGAAGGCTGTGGAGATGTTGGAGCCTCGATGAACCAACTGAATTAGTGTACAGGGAGACTAACACATGGGCTGAAAAGTCCCGGGCCTAACACAGAAAACACGGTTTTTTTGGTTCAAAATTGGCTTTATTCATCAACGTAATTTCCATCAAGAGCAACGCAATCATTCCAACGCCACTCTAACATTTCAATACCACTTTTGTAGAACGATTTATCTTTTGTCTCAAAATAGGCCTCAGTTTCAGCGATAACCTCTTCATTCGTGCAAATTTTTTTACCGGCGAGCATTTTTTTGAGGTCTGCGAACAGCCAGTAGTGGCTGGGAGCCAAATCTAGCGAATACGGTGGATGTGGGAGCAATTCGAAGTTCAATTCATGTAGTTTTGCCATTGTTTTGATTGACTTGTGACACGGTGCGTTGTCTTGATGAAACAAAATTCTTTTCTTTGCCATATGCGGTCGTTTCTTTGCAATTTCGGCCTTCAAACGCTCCAATAACGCTGTATAATATTCACTGTTCATGGTATTTCCTTTCTCAAGATAGTCGATGAATAATGCACCATGCACATCCCAAAATACCGAGGCCATAACCTTTCCAGCCGATTGTTGTGCTTTCGGGCGTTTTGGACGAGGTTCACCAGTTGCTGTCCACTCAGATGACGATCGTTTTGATTCCGGAGTGAAGTGATGACTCCATGTTTCATCCATTGTCACTTATCGACGCAAAAATTCCGGTTTGTTACGTTTAAACATGGCCAAACACTGCTCAGAATCATCAACAGTGAGCAAATGCGGCACCCACTTTGAACAGAGCTTTCTCATAGTCAAATGCTCTCGCAATACGTTCTTCTGATATCTTTATGATGTCAACTAACTCACGCAACTTCACTTTTCGATCATTCAAAACGATTTTGTGGATTTTTTTGATGTTCTCTGGTGTTACCGCCTCATTTGGACGTCCAGTGCGTTCTGCATCATCGGTGTTTCTACGACCACGTTTGAAGTCAGCAAACCGACATGTTATTGTTGTTTCTGATGGAGCGGAGTACCCATAACATTTTTCAAGCCATTGCTTCGCTTGAACGGTATTTTTTCCCATCAAGAAGCAGTGTAAAATTAAAACACGAAATTGTTTTTGATCCATTGTTTTGAAAATAAGAAAAGTAGCGTGACTCTTAGCACGATAACTCACAAACTAATGAATAGAATATCATGCAATTTTAACAGCTGTCTTTTGAAGGTTAGTACTAACTGAAAGAAAGGTGATTGCAATAAAACTAGCATCATCTATGTGTTAGGCCCGGGACTTTTCAGCCCAGGTGTTATGTGGAAAATAAAAAATATATTGCCACTGTAGTTTTACTGTAACGGGGTTAGCGGTACAGCATAGAGAACCACCTACGTAATTGTTGTTTTGAATCTTCTAGCTGTAGAAAAATATATTTAAAGAGCTACAACTATTAAATTACTTACAGTAAACATGCATAAATCTAATAATAGGGAAAATGCTGCTTTTCATGAAATTAAATAATTGTTTTTGATATATAATAGGTCTTCAGATCTTACTTTCCTTGATTTTTTTGTCATGGGGGTTTTTAAAATTAAAAAGATTTGAAAAATAGAATTAGATATGAAATGAGGTCAAGCTAGTCGTGAGATCATTCGCAATACACAAAATAGATGTGTCTATAGATTTGGTTATTGGCAAAAGGCCGATAGGTGGCATTAAAAAAGGTTCCCGGGTGCCAAAGTCAGATCTTAATGGAACTTGGTAGGTAAGTGGAATATGTTATGACTTAAAAATAATAATGTATGCAATATATGGATGGTTTTGGAACCTTTGGAACACCCTGTATAACTGAAAATGCTTTAAAATCAATGTTACCAGGATGTTACTATGGATAAAGGATAAAGGATGGACTATGATCAGCTCTAGAGGGTGGCGCTTAAATGCAACCACCTATATATGCAACACTCATATCTCTTCAAAGTTCTTTTAGTAAGATACAACATTTGAACCTAAATCCTTTTCTATCTATTTCCATTCAAGAATTAAATCATGAACACTGAAAATCTGTGATTTTTCGAAGGGGTGTTTCACCTCCCCAGAGTAAAATACAGCACAAACATCTTCTTTTATTTTCAAGTCTCAACATACTCTACTTACCTACCAAGTGTCAAGATCTGAATTTGACACCCAGGAACCTTTCCTTGTAAGGCATTTACTTCATTTGTCTTCGCCTTCCAATTTTGCAAAAAATTCTTACTGGGTTAAGCTACAATAGTATAATCCTGTCAGTTAATATCTGGGAAAAATTCGTCGCATTTATATGGTTTAGATCCTTTGAAAAAGACATTTTGATTTAATGACGGAAACCTATCGAATTTTATTTGAACGGCTCATAGTGATGCCGAAAATCGTTAGATCGTTTTTAAATAAGCATTGCGTCCTTCCAGCGGATCCCTTTATTAGCATTTGATGTAAATTTAACTTACATCTCAAACGAAAATTGCCCAAAGCTGCGCCGCTAAACTTTTGTAAAACAAAAGGGTAAGATTTGTATATAAATTAGATTTTCGAATCGGCCAAGATGATCGTCGCGAGGCTCCGAAAACGACCCGTTACTTATACGTATGCATTATATTTCTTTAATGTTTTTCTTTTTCTCAATTCCCTGCGTTGTTAGAATACATTATACCGTTGGCCCGTTTTAGTTCAAAGCCGAACTTTCTAATTTATTTTCCGATAATGTGGAAAGCAATTTTCTATGAAGGAATTTCTCATTTCCCTCTCTGAAACTGCTGAATATGTAAATACCTCGTAAACCGCTTCGCAGAGAAACCGTTTTTCTATTGGTAACGCGGGAGAGAAATGGAACAGGAACCAGAGAAAAAGACCGAAGACAAGATATGAAGCGTTAATAGAATTTAGCGGCGGATTTTAGTTACGTTCGAAAGAACTTACACTGATTCTCTATTACTTTTTGATGCCGTAAAATGCATCTGCTCCGAGATGATTCAGTAAAGGAATTTTTCATGTTCGTACTATTTAAGAAATGGCAGCGAAAATAAATTTAGCAGAAAGCGAATTATCAGCGTTCCATTGTGAATTTTGACATAGCTACACACGATTCGTACTATATATACACTACCGCTCAAAAGTGTTTAGGCACACTCACTGACAGCAAAAATGTATAAAAACTCAGTAAAAATGTTAATAATATTTATTCTCTATGTACAGATACACGTACATGAATAAAAATATATTAAATAAATGTGAAAATTAAAATGTTTAATTTAAATTTTGCTTTCATCTATGTGACCTCCTCTTGATTTAATATTCGCAGCACACAATCGAGGCATTCTCGCAATAAGTTTTGCCAGAGTTTCTTGTGTTATTGAGGTCCAACTCGATTGCAATTTGTTCCACACGTCAGTAGCTGCTGTCGGAGCCGATTTCCGTACTTCTTCCTCTTCTAAATGGCGTAAATAGTCTTTACATAATTTTTATCGGAATACTTTAGGTCATTACCTTGCTGGAAGATAAAATTTTGACCCAAAAGTCGAATTCCGGAAGGTATTGCGTGGTTCTCCAAAATTTCGCGGTAGCCTTCTTTTTTTAATATACCGTCAATTTTGACAATGTCCCCTACACTAGTGTCAGCAAAACAGCCCCAACTGATGATAGAAGCTCCACCATGCTTCACGGTAGCAGCAATACACTCTTAATTGCATCTTAATTGCATCACCGTATAGGCAGATGGTTAAGATTTTTGAAAATATAGATCTATATAAGGTAGATTTTTTACAAAACCCTTACAAGGAAGACTTCCCAATCGTCAAATCCATAATTGGATAAAACTTGGTAGGGAAGTAGAGCATATACGTGACAGGCGCCATAAATTCTCGGACTGACAGCCTTCTACAGGTTCAGGCGTGTTCAAATACAGTCACAGCATGCATAGCCAGCCAACCAACGTGACTAGCGCATGAAAATGTCTGAAGTAATGAAGATTGAGTACCGTGCGGTCATCAAATTTTTAACAAAAAGGGCGTACATCTAATCACGTAAAACAACGTTTAGACGACGTTTACGGTGATTCACCTATTTCGTATTTTACTGTAAAAGAGTTGCCAAATTTTTCCCTTTGGGGCAGGAATTCCAGGAAGGTGCTGAACAGTTGGGTCGACCAATTGGAGTAATAACGCCTCAACAAATTACAATTATTGAAGGTTTAGTGCAGGAAGATTGCAATTTGAAAGTGCATGAATTAAGTGATAACTAGAGACCGGATTATATGCAAAGTGCATATATTTCATTTTCTGCATCTTTAATTATGGTGTATATGTAGACGTATTACACTAATTGAAGTTAATTAGCGCTAATTTGCGATTACATATATTCCATATTTAGGCATTTCTATGTATATTTTTACAAAAGTTGCACATATTGCATATTTAGGCTTTTTCTTATCCTTTCTATTAATAAAAATTCCTAGTAATTCCTAATGTAGATCGACAACGGACAATTCTCAGAACGATAAATCTTTTACATTGGTTTCTCTTATATTTTTTTCCAAGAACTGCACGTGTTTAATTTCGTCTAGCAGAAGGGATGTAGTAAATAAGTTTTATTATTATTAATTCCCAAATAAACTATTGATTCATTGAATATCTTTGAGCGAAACAGCATGTAATTGTGTTACGTTTTTAAATACTGTGCGTACATACAAAGAGTATAGCGAACAAAATTTCTTTATGGACTAAGCCGTACCCTGAACTGGTAAAGGACAGCGACAAAATATTTCGTCGAGCCTGCAGTAAGTAAACTGGTAAGTGTAATTTTACCAAAAGCATTACAATTGTTTTTAAATTGCCTTGTGAGAGAAAATACCTGATTGATCAACACGCTAAAACTCCATCACATATTGGAAAATGTGAAAAACTAAAGCGATCCACATGTGTGCAGCAATTTATATATCAATGTGTACCATCAACTTTACGAAACTCAGAACAATAAGAATATAATACGGATCTGTGTAACGCATTAATTTCGTCTAACACCATTAGCAAGATTAAACGGTGTTAATTTGAAATCATTTCTGCAAAAATATTGCAAACATAATATACCTGACGAAAGTGCCTTACGAAGAAATTATGTCACATCTTGTTACCAGCAAACAATGGCAGAACTTCAACAATTGGTAGGGAATAACTTTATTTATATCATGGTAGATGAAAGTACGGATAAGTGTCGCCGTTATATTGCCCATTTGTTAATAGGAATTCTTCATGAAGATATTGTAGGTAAATGATATTTAATTTATTGTAAAGAACTTCAAAGAACAAATAATGTGACAATTGCCCAATTCGTTCAAGAAGGTTTATAAAATTTCTTTTTACCTGGAAATATACCTTGTGAAGAAATTTTACTAATGTTTTCCGACGCAGCCCCATCCATGATAAAAACCGCGCAAAATTTAAAAAACTTTTATAGTAACTTTATCAATACCATTTGTTTAGCTCATGGGTTCAATCGTGTAGCCGAAGACATTAAGAATCAATTTCCTTTGATGAATGATTTAATTAGCAATGTCAAAAAAGTATCCATTACTAAACTAGAAACGCAGGGGATGTCGCTCTCGGTATCAGTCGAAATAGTAAACGAATTTGGTATGCTATGTAAGAAGGTTAAGGGTACAATAGGGTAATTCTATATACGATAAATTTAAAAAAGTGATAAATACAAATGCGGAGTATTTGAAATTGAAGAATGTTAAGAAAATTTTGGAAGGTGAGACAGTAAACGATTTCGACTTTAATTTTAGTTTAGAATGTATTGCAAAGTTAAAAATGCACCAGTTACATCTGTGGATGTTGAGAGAAGCTTTTCTATTTCGAAACATATGTATTCTGATAGAAGACAAAACTTTCTTTTACACAATTTTGAAAAACATTTAATTATAAATTGGTTTAGAAAAAATGTTGTGCAATAAAGTTAATGTTTAAATTTTTGCTCTTATTTATTTTATGTAAAAATTTTGCATATATGCCCCAGGTTTATGCATATTTTCTCAAAAATCGATGCACATATAAACGCATATATTCCAGTTTTTCTTTCTTGCGCATGTCAACATACTCTACATCTCTACCAAGTTTCATCTAATTTTGAATTTGACACTTGGAGAACTTTTCTTGTAAGGCACATAATTGTAAATGTTCAAATATTATCTGAACAGACCCCGTAAATTTAGTCTTTTAACAGATGGACCAATGCCAATAGAAACCATCCAGTGTGAAAATTGACACATTTTCGAAGCTGTTGTTATCAAATATATTACATAATACCTCCACAAACTGTTCGGCATTTGGGACCATATTTTTCCTAGAAGAGATTACGGAAGAGCCCTTTTTATTATACTTTTATCCTCGACAAAACGTTGCGTACATCTATTAATTCTCCCACCGTACATTCGGACGGCCCCTTTCGTTTTCGGCCTTGTTGTTTAAGCGTTCCTGACCACTTAACAAGATAACGCGAAAACACGAGGAAGAAAGAAGGAAAGAGAACCCCGAAGCTGGAGTCCATTGCCTCGAATAAATAATTTATGCCGTTATATACTCGGAACAGTTCTATGCCTCGCAAGAAACGAGGGAAGGCTTTTGTCGAGCTCCGTGCACCACCGCTCTTGCTTATTTCGTATCCTCTTTCTTCCACGTCCTTTCCTCACTTATATCCTTGCTTCTGCAAATCCAATAAAAAAAATCAATTCAATTCTAGTGGAGGAGCGTTCGAAAACGCGAAGAGAAACCGAAGAGGAAATAATTTTCGCTTATCTCGCGTAATGATTTTTTAGTTTCCTTAAGTTGTGGGAAGTGAAGGAGGTTCGGCGTTAGCTTCTGTCGAGGTGGAAGGTGTATAACGGATCCACTTGGTAAAAACGAATTTTCAGCGTTCTTTATGTTCGCCTCCCCTCTTTGCGGTTGTTTTTCATTAAGACGAAATTGGAAGTTTTATTAAAGTAAAGCGTCTTACATCTGCTACGGATGATGTTTTGTTGAGCGTATAAATGGGTCTTGTGGTGGCTGAGAGCATTTCGTGGCAGCACGCAATCTAAATATTTTAGTGTTTGTGTCTCTAGATAGTCACCATGTGCTTCTTGCTATAAAGACCTTCTCCGGCGAAGCTGTGGTATGTAGTAAAGTATAATGAACGTGAAAATCTTTACAGCAGTTTGTTATTTCGTTTAGATTTGTGATAATACTTAAGCTGCAATAATGCAATATAGAAGAACTGGGAGCTCACCACATTGACAGCGACGAAGGTGTGGAAACGCTCGTACGAAATTAGTTACATTCTTTTATGATTGACATAAACTTCCGATATAGCGGGAAAATGCGTGAGTAAAAAAGGCGATTGTATAGAAAAATAAGATGTGTTCTATTTTTTTTTGCAGTATCAATAAATGCTTTAAAACCAAAGTCCAATTCATATTTGATTCGCCGTCGTATATGTATATATATATATATATATGTATACCACCGCTCAAAAGTGTTTAGGCACCCCTGTTTTCATGGATTATTCATATAGTATTATGTTTACCAAAAAAACATTATAATAAAATGAAATACGTATTTAAAATGTAGTTCAGTAAGATAAACACCCATTATATCGCATAAGGTTTACTATCATTTACCTGCACTTAGTCGGATTACCATAAACTGTTTATCGCGGTGCAATTACAATAACAATCCCCCTGAATTTACTGGGTAAATTTAGTCATCTGTTAGATTGTAGGTAATAATGTTTAAATTACCTTCCTAGAAGATTATAGTGAAATCTGTAACCTAGGGTCAGTTGCAGTGTGGTATTTACTCTACTCACGTCGTGAGCAAAATATCGTGTGACAATTTTTTAAAATGCCTCCGCGAAGAGAAATTAGTACGGAAACACGTGCGCTTATAATAGTTTACCATAACAGTGGCATAAGTAATCGACAAATTGCCAAAAAAATGAAAATACACCACGCTACGGTTGACTATAACTTAAAAAAATATCGGGAAAGTGGCAGTTTTCTTAATAAAAAACAGAGTGGAAGGCGAAAAAGCGACAACATCTGCAGATGATCGCAGAATAGTGGTTACCAGCAAGTTAGATAAATGCAAAACAGCCCCGAAAGTCACCGCAGAATTAAATGTTGGTCGCCAGAAGCTAGTCAGTGTTTCTACAGTCAAACGTCGCCTACAGAAAGCCGGGCTCCAAGGACGTATTGCGATGAAAAAGCCGTTACCACGCAAACAAAACAAGCAAAAGCGACTTAAATGGGCTCGTGAGCACCAACACTGGATCATAGAAGAGTGGAACAATGTCCTATAGACGGATGAGTCCAAATTTGAGCTGTTCGGAACCCGAAGACGCATATTCGTAAGAAGATCTGTGGGTAAACGTGCCAGAGAAGAGTGTATTGCTGCTAACGCGAAGCATGGTGGAGGTTCTATCATCATTTGGGGCTGTTTTGCTGGCACTAGTGTAGGGGACATTGTCAAAATTGACGATATATTAAAAAAAGAAGGCTACCGCGAAATTTTGGAGAACCACGCAATACCTTCCGGAATTCGACTTTTGGATCAAAATTTTATCTTCCAGCAAGATAATCACCCAAAACATTCCTCTAAATTAAGTAAAGACTATTTACGCCATTTAGAAGAGGAAGGAGCTCTCAAAATTATGGGATGGCCTCCCCAGAGCCCCGACTTGAATCCAATCGAGTTACTATGGGAAGAACTAGATCGGAAAGTACGGAAATCGGCTCCGACATGAGCTACTGACGGGTGGAACAAATTGCAATCGAGTTGGACCTCAATAACACAAGAAACTCTGGCAAAACTTATTGCGAGAGATTGTGTGCTGCGAATATTAAATCAAGAGGAGGTCACAGATGAAAGCAAAATTTAAATTAAATGTTTTAATTTTCACATTTATTTAATTTATTTTTATTGATGTACGTGTATCTGTACATAGAAAATAAATATTATTAACATTTTTGCTGAGTTTTTATACATTTTTGCTGTCAGTGAGAGTGCCTAAACACTTTTGAGCGGTAGTGTGTATATAAATATAACAGACAATCCTTTCACCCATAAGGGTTCAGGTGAGTAAATTTCTGCTCTAAACCATAAACAAATTTCTTCCATAATTTTCTGTTACTGGCCAACATTTTAACTTCCTCTCCAGTTTTCCCTCTCTTCTGGATGCTATGTCCAATAGTGTGGTTCCATACTTATCGCGGTCTTTCGCTTCCTTTTATTCTGCACTTTCGCTTCATATATTAATTTTACTGCTCTAGAGTTCTCCATTCCTTGTAAATGTCCCCACCAATTTAGTTGTCGCTGTTCAATAAACTCCATTGTAGATGATATCTCTAGTTCCTCTCGTATTTGTGAGTTTCTCAATCTATTCTTTCTTGTTACGCCCCTCACTCTTCTGAGATATCGCATTTCTGCAGCTTGAATTTTGCGGTTTGGCTATTATTAAATAGCGGTGATACGCATTCGTATGTCAGAACAGATCTGTAGACTGGTTTGTATACTTTTATCTTGGTGCTTCGTGATATTCCTTTTTCCGCGATGAGGTTCTTATTCATCGCGTGGTATAGTTTGGTTGCCTTATCAATTCCTTCATTAATTTCTGACTTACTTTTGCCAGTATTTTCTATTGGTACGCTTAAGTAATGAAACTCATGTACTTGTTGTATGCTTATTCCTTCAATCTATATATTTAGTCGTTCTTCACTGGTGTTCATAACTTTTGTTTTATTTTTATTAGGTACATATATACCTTTTCTCTTAAATCCCATTCCATATTCTTCTGATCTCGTATTATGTCTGATTACACTATTTATAATGTTGCTATACAGCCTTTGAATATTTCTAATAATTTTTTCCGACTTCACTTTCTTCCACACTTTTCCACTTTCCATATCTTGACACTCTATCAAAAGCTTTTCCAAATCATTAAATGCGAAATACGCGTTTTTCCATTCTTGTAGTCTTTTGTCAACTATTTGTTTTAAGGTAAATATATGATCTTCCGTACTTCTTCCTGGTCTGTGTCCACTTTGTGATTCCGACGGTAATGGTTCAATTAGCGGTCTAGGCCTGTTGTTAAGTAACTGTGCATAGATCTATATAATGCAATATTTCGATATTCAATTTGTTTGTTGCAATCTTCTACTTTCTTGATTAATTAACGAATCTCCGAGAAAATTGTAGCTTAAATATAAGTTTAACTCGGTAATTTCTATCCCCCATATTAACTTACTGGTTAAGTCAGGTGGAATTCAGAAATCGAAAAAAATAATTCCCAATCACGGCAACTTTCGCTATTAAAAAAATGGGGAAGACAAATATATTACACAAAAATCATCGAAGCATGATTGTACTGGCAAACAACAGTCCTTCTCATGGCTACCCTGAAGACGTCAGTAGAGAGACTGCCGAAACGTCGGACTACACAAGTTCAATAGACGATTGACGTAGCCCAAACAACAACTCTAGTTATTAATTGACGAATGTAAATATTTTAATTAGTTCCAAACAGGTTATTATAATTTTACTGTTGGCGTATTTTACTATGTAATTGGTCCTGCAATTCCTTTGTAGCACTTAAGGCCACCAATTGTAGAAACTGGAGCAAACTTTGGTAGAAATGTTTCCATTATTGGAGCAAATTCGCTCTAGTTCGTACGCAATGTTAAGAATAGTTTACATGATTTGAAAGGAGTCGTCAATCGATTAGAGGTAACTTTCGGCCAGGAAAGTCCTCGATCTTATCTGATGACGCTCACGTTCAACAAATTAAGAATCTAGTGCATCCAAACAATCGTCCTGTTCGATACTACAGCTCAGTCAGAAACTTAAGGAAAAAGTTAGCATCTCAGTAGATCTTGATTGGAAAAACTGAAAACGCACTACAATGAAATTTATTCCTCGTTTGGTGCCTTAACAGCAGAAAGGAAATAGAGTTGACGTTTGCCGGCAACCTTATGACCAAGGCAATGACGATGCATTCATTTAAAAGATCAACAATATTAAGACAATCATCAGAGTAGTTTGGCAAAAGAACTCCACCCCCAAAAGAAGCACGCCAGTCAACATCCCACGTGAAAGTAATAACCACTATTTCTTTGTCTATCGTAATGGAATTATACGTTTTAAATTTTAGCCTCAAGATCAAACAGTCAATCATGACTGCTGTAAAGACGTCTTACAACAGCCAAGTGAAGAAATTCGCAAATGTAGACCGGACTTGCGGTCCCTTCGCTATGACAATGCGTCAGCTCCCACTGCTTTCTCGATCTCTTGGTTGTGAGCCAAAAATCAGATTGCTGTCTTCCCCCAGCCCACCTACTTCTCACACCTCCTTCAGTGCTAAAAGGACCACATTTTAAGTCTATTAATGTGTTTAAAGCAAATTCGTCACAGATATTGAAGGACATTTCAAAACAAACTTTATCTACTTAAAGTTATTTATCAGGGTTTTCCCTAACATACTAAGTTAACTCAATCAAGTTGATCGTCCACTAATAAATCTATGTTGGTGAATAAAAAGGTAAGATTTAACACAGTGTCTGTTATAAAGAACTTGCTCGAAAACTTTAGTACAATTAGATAGAATACTAACTAATTGGTCTATAATTATGAATATTAATTTTTTTTAAAACTTGCATAATTCTATTAATTTTCCAAGAAGCTGTGAATGTATAACTATGGACTACCATATTAAAATTATACAAAGAAATTCACAGAAAACAGAAACGCAGAGACGAATAAGGAAACTAGGCAAAGAGTCAGATCCGCAAATCACAATCACTTTTGGTATTTTTTGACACAAAGTACTTGATTTGTAATAAAGTCTCTAGTGTCAAAACAACAAGAATCAAATTAACTACAGAAAGAAATCACTAGAAACATTTTAAGTGAGTGAGAATACGGTAGCGTCAACCGAAACAATGTCAGTAGGTTTATCAACGGTTACGTTGCCAAAATCCAAACATCCAGGAATTCTGAAGAAAGACCTGTTAGAGTTTACGAATTTTCAAAAGCTTTAGAATCGCCAGCTATGTTCCTTTCAAGATGAATGTGATACTACATGCTGTATGGATAAGATTACAATTAGCTGTATTTACTAGCATTTTCGTCTCTTTTTTTGATATATTTGAACAACGAATCGTGTTTCTAGCATATATACATATTTTACCACACTCCATCTCTGAAGGAATACACTCCATGTTTAAGGTTTTCAACGGACCTCGATGTTAAGTTGAAGTTAAAACTACTACTACCACTACGTATTTTGATTTTTTCGAATTAGAACACTGCTGGTCTCAATATATTCAGATTGCAGAAGATTGTATTGAAAACTACATATGAAAATTATTTCAGTCCATCTTCGTGCCTGTAGATTGTAGATATGATTACGTCATAGACAACTGATATCTCGTATTACCCCAGTTGTGATTTCTAATCTTGCACTCTAATGCAAATTCAATATTCAATATTCAGTGCTTGTATCATAACAGAAACCTACTTATTGAATAAATTCATAATTACAGCTATCATATACTATAATTGCTTATTTTAAAATACATATACACGGCTGTCTGTCTATTATTGCGTATTTTCGAAATTGATGCATTAAAAAGCGATACATCATCAGCCACCGGTGAGGCAGCGCCGCCCCGATGAAGGTTATTAAAATTAATAGAATTTCTGTCAATCCTCGGTGAGTTATGCGAAACAATACGCATTCAAAACGCGCGCAGTGAACGACACAACATCGCTGACGGCGAAATCGGTCGGCGAGGGATCCAACCGCTGCGTGCTTGGTGCTCGCTAACCAGCCGGCTGACTGACTGCTTGGTTAGTTGGCTGCTCGCTGGTTTATGGTTGCCGTTTCGTCAGGGAGATTTAAATTAAATCAGGGAATTTAGTATCGACTTTGGAGATGGAAAATTTAACCGCGCTTTTCCCTTGACGTACAATACGAGTGCGGTGCAGACAGTTCGAGTTGAAACCGGGGGAAGTACAGAATGTGTCTTTTTAGAAACACATAAATTTCGTTTCATACTCGCTGATGGTTGATTTGAATATCAAGCGGTTCAATTTTGTTGTTTTAAGTTCTACGTGGAAATGCCGGAATCTACGCATCTAGTTAGTAGAATTGAATAAGGAATTGTCGATAACACTTGAAGAAGTTTTCATATAGACGAAGTTCTAATTCTTGAAGAAATTATTTTAACAGGTAATGCTGCTCCTCAAATTGGAACTCATAACAAATTATGCATATAGGCTTTATAATACATAAAAAGTTAAATTGAAGAATATTACTTATTTTATTAAAAAGTTTTAAGGACGCCGATTGGCTTCCTGTGCAAGTTTATATATCCTTTTGACGTGATATTGTTGATGATGTTACCGGTTTAAAGGGTACAAGTTCTTTCAATTATTTCTCCGAAATGGTATTAGATCTTCAAGCCACTAATCATGTAAGCTCAAAAATTTGGGACTGAATTGAATCATCTCATGTCACCTCATCGTCTCAACTGACTTGAGAAATATTTGTTTTCGCTCGTTTCATCACCTCGCAGACAGATTTCGTATAGAATTTGTCGCATTTCTCTAAGTCTGCTTACATAGTAGCCACTCATATATAGTTATATATGTACTTCTTCCTCCATATACCTCCTCATAGTCAGCTAGTGGGTCTAAATTGGGAGGTTCATGGATATTATTATTAGCATAATAAATTGTTCTTCAGAGTAAGCGAATTAAATCCCATTGTGCGGATTGTTTGACTACAATATCTTCATAGTAATCAGAAGCGTAAAATATTGTAATTTTAGCTCTTAAAGAAGAAGATCTTTGTTACTAGACCACGTGGCTATGTAAGTTCAAATCATTTCGAATACCCATGGTCTAATGGTATGAGTAATGGTTTAAAAGAAACAAACCTCCACGGCCGTATTGCTACACGAACCGTTGCTATGTCGTAGGAATAAACAAAAGCGTCTCAAGTGGGCCAACACTTGCAGAAATTGGACAAAACGGGGAAGGGGGAAAGGAATGATGAGGAAATATGAAGTGTTTAGTCAAAACAGCAGAAGATTTGTCAGGCGTCCAAAATGCCTCCTGAGTGCATTACACCAACAATAATTGTGGGGGTTGTTTTGCATTAAGTGGAACAGGGAATCTTGTGAAAATTGATGGAATAATGAGGAAGGAGAATTATTGCAAGATATTAGAAGAAAATGCTTTACCACCTCGATTGCGCCGAATGCAGGGATATAAAAAATAATAAGTTGCCATCCCGACAGTCTGGATCTTAATCCGATAGACCTTCTGCGGGACGAACTGGACAAGCGAATTAGAAGAGAATATCCAACGTCCAAAACCCATCTCTGAGAGGTATTGCAATATTCCTCAAGATACACTGAGGAAATTGGTGAGAAGAATGCCAGATATAGTGTGAGAGAGGTAGATTTTTCGATGAGGAGAGTGCATGACTTACTTCATGTTTTCTGATGTTTATTATTACTTTTTCTTTTGTGTGCACATGTAGAATAAGTCGTAGATGAATAAATATTTTTCTTGTAATTGTTTTATTTAAGGTTTTGAAGCAATCGTCAAATTTTGCATGAAATGGGAAATATACCAACAGAAACTGTTAATAAAGAAAATAATAATACAAACTTTGTCTAACACCTATTGTATAAGCATGCATAATTACTATTTACCTTCAAAATAAAAATTAAACAAATAAATTAAAGTTGTTAACGACTACTTTTTTTAGTTCATTTGAAGGGCATAAGTTAATGTCTGCTTGAAGTGAAATGTTACTATTGTATTTTCTTGACATTGTATAAATCGCGTGTTTTAGCACTACACTTGTTCTTGCTTGTACTAGGTTAAGTGTATCATGCTGACGACAATAAGAAGAAGTTTATCCTTCTAAATTTAACGGACGTTAAATTAAATCTAAACAAGAGGAGATAATAGTCGAAATTCCTGTGTGGGTAGATATGGTGCTGCTTGAGCCATGGAAACTTTATCATTTTTTCTAAATTACTTTATCTTACCGCTTTTAATAAAGATAGTGAGGACTGCGTATCAAGGATGGGTGTATTAGGCACGATTATACTAACAAGGGAACACCGGCGGGTGTGCCCCTCCGATTTTGATGAAACTTAACATATCGAAGGAGTACCTTCAAATAAGAGACAAGTATTTTTTTTATCGACGTATCCGCACGTTTTTGGGGTACAGCCCCTCCCCCCCCGCGATCTGGTGATTGATCATATTATTATATAGATAAAAATAAATCCCCGAATGTATAGTAATTAAGCACGAACGCTTAAGTGGTCACGTCTGCATTTAGGAAATAGGTATATAAGACGAGTATTCCACATGAGAACATTAGAAGTCGTTTTTCGTGCAGTAGGTCAGTACCTTCAGTAGCCTTCTTTTAATGAATAAGAAAAAGAAAAAATGTAAAAAAATGGAGGTCGGGGTACCCCGTCTCCCATTATTAACTTTTTGCGAATACAGACGACAACGTTCTTAGGGCTGCAAATTATGTTAAGAAGAAATTTTAATATCTGTTATAATTTAGTAAATATTTGCAAAAATTGAAAAATCGTCCAAACTTTGGAGGGGGCTGTACCCCAAAATCGTGTGGATACGCCGATAAAAAAAATACATGCCTCTTATTTTAAGGTACTCTTTCGATATGTTAAGTTTCATCGAAATCGAAAGGGAACACCCGCCGGTGTTCCCTTGTAAGACAAAGTATAAAGTTTTTAAGGTATTTCTATGGACTATTCAAAAAGATTTTAAATTTGGCATTATAAAGCCCACAGAGCTCGTGACTGACGCAGTAATGTTATTTACATGTTTTCAAATGTCAAGTTTTTAATGAAAGAAAGTCTCCAAATCCTTGGTGAGCTTACAATGTGACAACAGGCAATTGCTGACTACATAAATGAATTTCAATTCAATCATTTAAGATTCCAGTTGAAATTTGTATTGAAGAATGTATGTATAAACAAAATCTATCCAAATTTTGATAACCGTTACATATAAGAGAAATAAAGGTTATTCCTTAATATTTTGATTTTCGAATTAACTTAAAGTATAACACACAGGTTGTTTATATTAACTACTTTAAAATTGTTATGGACATCTCATGTTTCCTGCAGCGGTAGAGACAATAATTCGTCAACTGTCCTTGTTAATCGATTGTAGTTTCATGTAGCTCGTAAAAGCGATTTCAAACCTTTGCCACGTTGAAGCTGTTAATTTCCATCTATGAATTTGTAAATTAATAGCGTAAAAATAGCTTGTGCTGATTTAATAACTTATCTAAAGTGCACTAACTCCAGTAGAGAACTTCTCTAAAGCGCACTTTGCAGAACTGTTCCAACTAAAAGCTTTACATTTAGGGCATTCACAAACCTACAGCGCCCGGCAATTGAAAGGTAGGGTCATAAATTATATATTCGCTCTGTAAGTGTCATTAGCACACCGCTGAGTAGCTCTAAGATATGTATATCTGATATATGTATATAATATATACATGATATATATACATGCAATTGCTTCTTATTAACTGTGCTGGTCTGTTTTAGCAGTCTACATCTTTCAAAAATTCTCATAATTACAATAACGGTGCAGATATCTTTTGCATCGTATTTAGGGTATTATTTTAACTTGTAGTGGCTTACGATTTTTATTTAGGTTGCAAACTTTACAAGGATCTATGTAGAGGCTCCTGAAAACATGTTTTCCTACGGAACTACATACTTATTACGAAGGTAATCGCAAAAAAAAGGTCTCCTATATTTTTAGATATACAAAGAACCGTTTATTTTCTGTAATTGCTACATCACTTTAAAGATTGAAGAATGCTTCATTTTTCAACATAATCGCCATTTAAGTTGATGCATTTTTGTAGATGCTGTGGCAATTTTACAGTGCCCATGTCATATTAGCTGGCCTTCAGGAAGCGTTGAACCTCATCTTTCACCTCATCATCGGAGCAGAACCGCCGTCTAGACAAATCGTTCCTTTATCTTAGGGAACAGGTGAAAATCGTTGGGTGCCAAGTCCGGACTGTAGGGTGGGTGTGTGATGACGTTCCAACCAAAATTTTGCAGGAGATCGACGGTTTGACGGGCGACGTGAGGACGGACGTTGTCGTGGAGAATGCTTACATCCTTGCTCAACATCCCTCTTCTCCGGTTCTGAATTGTCCTTCGGAGTTTCTTCAGTGTTTCACAGTACCTGTCAGCGTTGACTGTTGTCCCAGCAGGCAGATAGTCGACCAACAGTACCCCCTTCCTGTGCCAAAACACAGTTGCCATGACTTTACCGGCAAATTGTCTTTGCTTGAATTTTCGTGGCTTGGGCGAGGAGGGATGCCGCCACTCGCGTGACTGTTGTTTTGTCTCAGGTGTAAAGTGGAATGCCCAGATTTCGTCTCCCGTGACAATCGAGTCCAAGAAGTTGTCCTTTTCGTCTCCATAGCGGCGAAGAAATTCGCGGGAAGAATCAACCCGTTGCCGTTTGTGGTCTTCTGTCAGCATACGCGGCACCCATCTTGCACACACCTTCCAATATTGCAACTCTTCCGTTGAAATCCTGTGGATGGTGCTTCTGGAAACGTCAGGAACCAAAATGCAGAGAGCATTCAGAGTAATCCTCCGATCTTTACGCATGAGTTCCTCAACTTTCGCGATTGTCTCGTCGGCAATTGACGGCCGCCCGTTCCTTTCTTCGTCATGAGTTTCAGTACGACCGGCTGTAAACTCTCTACACCACTTGCGAACATTTTTGACATCCATGCACGACTGTACATACACTTCCGTCCATAGGCGGTGAATTTCAACCCGTTTAACCGCATTTGCGTTCAAAAATCGAATAACTGCGCGCATTCCGCACTTGGCGGTAACGTTTATCGGGAGCTCCATTTCAAATAGCTACCAAGCCAACGCGGAGCATCCGAGCGAAGCGCCTGCGTGCTTATGTGCTAGCGGAAAAGGCACCACTCATAACAGTGTTGCCAACAACCGTATTAAAAGTTTCTCTACGTCCCCAAAAAATAGGAGACCTTTTTTTTGGGATTGCCCTCGTAGTAGGTACATTGATCATTCTCAGATTGTAGGAAGTTGTTACGACCATATATATCATTATCCGAAAATGACCATAGTGTGTGCGAAAGGTAGCGTTAGTAAACAATCGTTCTGATTTTGTAACTGCCATAACTGTTAATGAAACACTAGTTTGGAACTTTATTAATCTATTTGGCAGACCTATCGAATGATCAAGGATGTGGAACAACGTAATATTTTCTGATGAGAAAACATTTACCTTCCGACGGCTCTAATGATTTCAAGAAGAGGTTGCTCAAGAACACTAAAGTTACTATGAGCCGAAATTTCGGTGGCGGTAGTGTAGTGATTGGGGCGGCTTTTATCCATAACAGTAGAACCCCTATATGTTTTATTTCTACGCGATTGAATACTAATTCTTATATACAACTTCTGTAGATAGTTCTGATACACTTTGGTGAAGAATTGCCAACGCAAGACTAGATATTTCAGCCTGCTCGTTCGCCCGATTCGAACCCGATATCGAAAATCTTTGGGGAATATTGGCAAGAGAGGTGTGTGCCAATAATAAGCAATGGGATAGTGTCAAAGAACTAAAAATCTACGATAATGAGGTGTTGGAATGATATTCGTATTTCAACAATGACCAAATTGATAGACGGTATGAAGACTCGAATGTATGAAGTTGTTTGAAGCACAAACGGATTTCGTTCAGCGTTTGACTCACCCTGTACGGAAATGATCACATAAAAACGAAACAACGTTCATTCGTTACATCCTTTCCCTTCGTCGTCTAGGTTTTCGAGATCCTCACGAGATAGGACATAAAATGAAACGTGGACGAAGGCAGTAAACCGTAAATTTCACGGCGAACGGTCCGAGAACGTATAAAATCTTGCCTTCCACTTCTAGCGTTTATGGACGAAGCAGTAAAAGATTTTATCGGAACATCTTAATTACTTCCAAATAAAAGCCATCTCGAAAATGTTATTTTGATACGCGACAACGTTGGGAAGGACCGCGACAAATTTACGGGGGACAAGGGTGTGGGCAAACGAACTTATGTGCGTGTTTATTATGAAGACCTTACGCTTGACTTAGCGTCGATAAACATCTTTGTCTATAAATTATCGAGGAAAGGATGAAGTTATCTTTTGCGATCTCACGACAGGAAGAATAATTGGATTATTCCGGACTAGGTTTACAAATTAACCGGTCATAACTTTCCTGGAGATGCTTTATTAACTTCGGCTGGTTTATTGTTTTCCTCGGGATGTTTGTGATTAGAATTTATAGCTTGAGTTAATTCGAATTGGTTGTAAATCTCGGTCAGTTGCGTTTGTTTTTATTAAATAAGATCCGCGTTACTTGATTTTGTTTAATTACAGTCTGTAAAACAAGAGAAAAGGGGTCGCTACCTGCTTATGGTAAGATAGCGGACGTGATTAATGTGACCTTGGGATAAGGCGCACTTAGGCCTAATACGCATTACTCATTTAATAGCAGTTTTACTTTGGCAGCCGAAGAAAACAGTGTCAGTGTAGTTATGAGCGCTGTGTACTTAAAACAGTACGAAGCTGTGTGTCTTTGCATTCACGCCAAAGGACCTAAAATGTCGATAGCGGCCGCACCAAGATATATGCGAAAGTCCGAGGGCTTTTTAAAAATGTGGGTGCACCGATATAAAGCGAACAAAACAGTAGATGATCTCCCTGGATAATTAATTTGTTTAAAAGAAACTCGCAATACACGTTGCGACAGGGGCAGTATCAGTTACAAAAAAAGAAACAAATTAAAATAAGCATAATGACGATTAGAAATCGCCTACGTGAAGACAGCATAGCATACCGCAGTATGATAATGAAACCGCTGCTATCGAACCGACATGGAGAATCGCGCCGCGTTTGGGCGAGTAACAACAGTCATCGAGATTGGTATCATGTTGTTTTCACAGAAGAGGGTTCTTTTTGTGCATGGCCACAGACAAAAAGAACTTGGTCTACGCAACACCACCCAGTTGCACAACGCACAGTAAAGCACCCAATTAAGGTCGATGTGTAGGGATGCTGTAATGTGCGCGGCTTTGGATCATTGTGCGTATTCACAGAGAACCTGAATGCAAAATCAATGGTGAAACTGTACAAAAAGGGTCTCATTCCATCTGTGAGGAAGTGGTTTGGACAGAATAATAATCAGTGGATTCTGCAAGACGACAATGATCCAAAGCATCTAAGTAGACATTGTACGGTGTGGAAGTTAGAAAATGATATTTCGACGTTGGAATGGCCCTCCCAGAGCCCGGATGCAAATCCAATTGAGAATCTGTGGGCAATAATGAAGCACAAACTTCAACGTAAACGTTCCAACACACTAAAACAGTTATCGAAGAACCTCCGACAGATATGGCGATCGTTACCAGCTTCTTATGCCGAAAGCTTGGTTGGGAGCATGGGGCGTCGTTGCCAGGCGATTATCGACAACGATGGAGACTGAACCACATGTTCAGTGTAGTGCGCATTAGGTATTACAATGTACATTCCTGCTAAATATATATATTTTAAGTTTTATATTGTTTTGATGTTCTTACACTCCATTTTCTCTTGTTTTACAGACTGTAACTTGTTTCCTCTCACTAGATCTCGTCAATTTTAGAAGATCGTGAGGAAGTGCATAGTAACTATGTCTACTTGAAGTGAAATCTAACTATAATTGCTTGATATTATATAAATAGAAGATTTTAACATTATGTTTGTTCTTGCTAATGGTAAGTAAAATGCATCACGCTGATGTAAACCAAATTGAGGTACCGAAAAGTCAAGTCATTGAAGCAGTGATGGCCGTTAGATTCAGTTGTGTAGAATCTAATAGTGAAAAGTAATGCTGAAGTTTATCCTTCTAAGTTGAAAGAAGCTTGAACTAAATCTATCCAACAAGAGGCAATGGTTCGAGTTTCTGTGTAGATAGGTTTTTATGGTTTAAGCAGGGCCACATGCTTAAACCATAAAAATTGCTGATTTACAATAATAATATTAATAACAACACTATATTGAGCAAGAGAAAAAATAAATATCCAATTACAAGGCAAATATAATAAAATAAAAATAAAAAAAAATAATTGTACATACAAAACCAACCAATAAAAAAAGGCTGATCAAATTACAATATGCTTATAATTAAATTACAATATACTATAACTAAAATACCAATAATATAAAACATAAATATCACAAAAATTTAAACATCACAAATTAAAGCAGACCTAAGTTGTAACTATTAAAGTTTCTTGCCGAGTGTACCAACGGCGCTCGCCGCATCACATTCGTCCTAACTAAGGCGTGGTACAATGAGACCAACTCCATACAACAAACCAGGAGTGCCAATACTTCCGGTAAGAATGTTTTGCATAAATGAAGCACTAATACGATTTCTTCTTTCAACCAGCGTTACAAAGTCATGCCTCTGAAGCTCGTCGTAGGATACAGCTCGCATAGGATATCGCCCATCGTTCTTATATGATAGATATTTCAAAAATTTTTGAATCCGCTCAAGAAGATTGATTTGGATGTTGTAGAAAGGCTACCAAACCACAGATGCGTGTTCGAGCTTGGAAGCCACGTAAGCAAAGAAAAGGGTCTTTTTGCAAAAGATAGAAGAAACACTTATCTATATTTAATTTTAAATTATTATGCAGATCAGTCATGTCTCTTCTCTCACCCTTTTTTCGCCTTTTTCTTTTTTCCTTTTTTTTATTTTTTTCGGATTTTACTTTTTCTTTCCTTTTTATTTATTTATTTCCCTCTAACTTTTAATCTTATTCCATTTTCTCTTATGCCTTATACCTTATCATGACAGGGTCTAATTCCGGAAACAGTTTGTGTATTGCTGACTCTGGCCGTGAAAATCTACGTAGTTAGACTCTTTTTTTAAGAGAAAAGGAATTTCCATAATAATGGGGCGAAAGGAAATCCTTTTGAATTAAATCTAAATATAGGGTATTTCATTAGAAAACTGTAATCCACAATTTCATAAAAAAATCTATTAATTTAGTCTGACATGATCCCAAAGATAGTCCAACAATCCATTCATCTTCACAATAGAATTATAGTAATGGAAACTGTTAATTAGAGAGATAAGCTAATGAAAAAGATAAGTAAATAAATATATGTTCTTGAGAAGAATAGAGGTTACAAAATCCGATTACAATATGTTTTCAAAAAATGTCCAACTGTGTTTGCGATTCCACCGATAAACATTCTGAATTGATTCCATTGTACACCAAAGACATTAATAACGTCTTTTATAATAATAATAATAATAATAATAATAATAATAATAATAATAATAATAATAATAATAATAATAATAATAATAATAATAATAATAATAATAATAATAATAATAATAATAATAATAATAATAATAATAATAATAATAATAATAATAATAATAATAATAATAATAATAATAATAATAATAATAATAATAATAATAATAATAATAATAATAATAATAATAATAATAATAATAATAATAATAATAATAATAATAATAATAATAATAATAATAATAATAATAATAATAATAATAATAATAATAATAATAATAATAATAATAATAATAATAATAATAATAATAATAATAATAATAATAATAATAATAATAATAATAATAATAATAATAATAATAATAATAATAATAATAATAATAATAATAATAATAATAATAATAATAATAATAATAATAATAATAATAATAATAATAATAATAATAATAATAATAATAATAATAATAATAATAATAATAATAATAATCCTTTATTGCCCAACAGCCCAAGGGCCAATTACAGGATAACTTATAATACAATTCTTATTTAAAATAAAATAATTAAAATCGTGTTGCCTACAATAATAACATGCTGAAAATGTATATAATAATGAAACAAACAAAAAAAAAAGAGAAAGACTCACAAAATTGACTCCAGATCCCGTTTGTTTGCGTTCCTCACCATGTGACTGAGAGGTGCTTTAAGCAAAATGTTGGTATTAGCTCTAGGTACTTGAAATATATTATAGTAGCGAGTATGATGAGTAGGTACGGTAAAGTTTATTTGCGCTAGAAGGGCTGGCGAGTCGATAGTATTTTTCAGGATCCTACAAAGAAACTCCACACTGTTACGCTCGCGGCGGTCAGCAAGAGATAGAAAACCATGCTCAACAAGTAAGCTATAATACTCGATACCTCTTGCAGGATACACGTTGTCCATTCGAAAGGAGATATACTTTAGAAATTTCTTTTGAACCCGTCCGATCATAAGCTCTTGGTGTAAATAACGGGGATACCAAACAATGGAGGCGTATTCAAGCTTAGAACGAACGTAGGCATAATATAAACGTTTCATTACACCTAAGTCTGAGAAATGCCTGCAAGAACGCATGACAAAACCGAGAGTTTTGGAAGCAGATGAACACATGGACGAAATATGTTCCGTAAATGACAGTCTATCATCAAACAAAACACCAAGATCCAAAGTTTTTATATTGCGTGGTATGGCTGCATCATTGATCTGGTAGTTATAGTGTAAAGTAGTGTGAGTGTTATTGTAGGAAACCACAGTACACTTGTTGATGTTCAGAGGGAGATAATTGACCTTGCTCCAAGTATTAATGCGAAGAAGATTGTCATGTAAATGTTTACAATCGAAAATGCCACCAACAGTATTAAATATCTTTACGTCATCTGCATATGCTAAGACGTGACACGTAAACAGAGATAGTAAATCATTTATATAAAAATTGAAGAGAAGTGGTCCAAGATTTGAACCTTGAGGAACACCTGATGTTGGAGAAAACGGATTAGAGGAATAACCATTGTAGCAGACATAACACTCCCTTCCAGTAAGGTAAGACTCAATCAACGCCAGGAAACCCACACCAAAACCAAATTTATCCATTTTTTGTAGTAGCATCTCGTGGTTAATGCAGTCGAAAGCTTTAGAAAAATCTACGTAAATAACATCCATCTGCTTTCGCTTATCAAGCGACTACACTATAATTTAGGATCAACAAGGCATTAAATTAAAAGTACGTAGTGTAACGTTTATTATTGCTTTTGTTAGCATCTGTTGCAGTTAGCTTCTGCTCGGTAATTTTCAAGCAGGAACATATCTTTTGCAAAATGTACGAAGCGCCACCTGGCGCACAATCTCCTATGAACGTAAGTGTATATGCAAATATTTTGGACATATTGAGGAAAATGTGGAAATGGAAATTACCAAAACCCTAAAAGGGAACTCCAGAAGATTTCCTGCTACCCAATATCGGTTTAAATTGTTTCGCACAACGCAGTTTACCACCTCAAAGCAATAACAATGCGAGTTCATGTCAAAAATTGGGAACACATCAGAGACTAATAATCCAACGCATCAAATTATGTGGCGACATCAAAAGCTCCAGATTGCCGCGCTGCTTTCCTCCGCTACATCGACTCTAGCGTACTAAAAGTTTTAAATCCGCCAACGTTTGAGGAATTTAATCCCCGCCGACCGCAACTTCCCATTAAATTTCTATCAAAATCGCTTGCACGATCTCTTCCGCATCTTTAGCTGATCGTACGCACCTTACGCCCGTATACGTACGTGTATAGGTATGAATTTTAGCAATCAATTGGGGATTTAGTTCGGTTTCCTCGTGAACAGCTTGCGTTGTGGAGTCGTTTTCCTTTCGCAATTACCACTAATACGCTCCGTAGTTCGTACGTGAATCGCTAATGCCGAAATCGATATGGACGCATTGATTGGCCGCCTTTAATGCGCGCAACATCGACTATACATATTAATTGATCCGCCATTAGAAGTTCGCAAACTAGTTAGTAATATGCATGGTTCGATTTCAAAGGGTGAGGTTACCAGAGTACTACTACGCTGGTTACCATATAAATTTCTTATATATCAACTGTGGTGTTAAATTAAACCAGCTTACAAAGTTTTATCTTTGTCATGTTCTCCTGTTTATGTTTCTTTGTCAGATCTATGGTTGCACTTAAACGTTATCGAACACGTGTTGGGATTAAATATAACTGCAATCATGCTGCACCACTGTTACATTCTCCTTGTTTGAAGAACAGCGCCCCTGTAGCCTGCTCGTAATTTCCTAAATTACTTGACCAATACTTACTTGTAGAGTATGTTCGCTTATTTACTAAAGGAAAGGTTGTACAGTGAAACTCAATGCGCATGCGCAAAAAAATATATTTAAAAATAAAATGGTTACACGGTTTCCACTCTTGCCTATGTACATGTACGATGTACGTAAGATATATATATTTGCAATAATTGCAGTTATTCGAGCTCTCTTATACATGTAATGTACATTAGCATTTGTATATGTATTTTCATTGGTAGCAACATAAAGTAATGCCTCAGCATGTACGTTGCAAAGCTATGTCTTAATTCTGTTTAAAAGGTTAAACTCTTATATGCTCCCGCTGAAGCTTTGTTAGAGAGCATGTACTAATGCCTCTATCTGTTTGCATGCACCACTACCTTTTTATAGGAGCCAACCCTATTTATTTCTTAAATTTATAAGCGCACCTCGGTGCTATGCTTATTTATATGTCCCTTTCAGGAGCCTAATATACTTTCCTTGTCTTAAATTTGCCTAAGGGACTTGGCCCTGTATTATTGGCATGTATTTGTACTTGAACCAAATACGTTCGTTATATTTACATTTATAGGGAACCCACCCTATCTCTTAGAGCTTGAACGCCTGGTCGAGGGCGACAGTAGCGATAATAGCCGATCTCAATACAAAAGTAATGTCACAGCTACCCAGGCGTTCTCGTTTGAAATATTACGCTATGTGCAATCTTTAACTCTCTACTACTGCGCCCCAAAGAAGGGAAAAAGCCAGTAACCAGCAAATGTGCGAACTGCGCACCGACAAGTAAAACGGAGCGATGATGCCGACATTACATAAGAAAACTGGTCCGTGACACTCGTCCGCTACGACGAGCAACTAAATGAAAAAAAATTCTAAGTCCCGATACGACAAAGACCGAACAAACGTTCAAAAGCCAACGGGCGCTGCAGCCGCAACGACCGTCAGCAAGAAGCGGAGTGATCGTACTTGTAGAGGATGTCTATACATGCGCGCCGACAATCTCACCAAAATAATTTCCGACACAAACTTAACGGAAGACTAAAAATATGTATAGACGACAATGGACACAGTAGCCTCGACGTACGATGATAGAAAATCGAGAATTTATACTTATTAAAAAAATCTATACATGCGATTCGACGACGTTACCAAATGACTCCCGCCAGAAATAAATGTATAGACAACGTCCTCGACGATTCCCGCCAAAACTAGAAATCTTAGAAATCTCTAATAATCATACGACGACGTTACTGTACACGTTACGACCAGGTACGAAAGGTGACCGAGAGTGCACGATCGCTAATACCTCGACCGTCGCGCGGGAGACGACTGCCTATGCTTGTGTACCTTAAATTTTAAGAAAACTCCCATTACGTATCCGACGACGTTGCAGTGAATGATTTTTAAATTAGGCAGTTTTAGCTAGTGTAATGTGAATGGCCGGCTTGCATACATATACAATGCGTAATGTACATACATATTAAAATAAAATTGAATATAAGAGAGCAAAATAAATAAATATAAAAATGAAAATAAAGTAATATTCTAAATGAAAATAAGGTAACCCATACGGTTGCAAAGAAGATAAAATACATAGTAGTAAACAATTTATAAAATACAAAAAACAATGTTAAGTCCTTAACAACCACAGTAATAGATATTCCATAGATTTGCGAAAAGTATCTAGACAGCCAACTTATTAACGTGCATATAAGTTAAAATAAAACTGACGTCTTACATCTCTAATAGTTCTCCTTAAGACGTACGACTTACAGCTTTAGTAAAAGAATTACTACCAGGGACTTCACCCAAAGCCGAAGTTCATACATTCTAAACTTTTTCCCCTTTTGATTACAGATTCCGATTGTTTTGAGGAATCTTGAGTAAGATAATGCGTTTCTGAATTGAATTTGATACCAATGTTACTGGATATACTACCATTAAACTTTTTGATATATAATCGTTTTTGATCATTTACCTTTTTAATTTTTAAGAGTTTTAAAAGCTACTTAAGTTCGCTACCAATCCAATCTACCCAAGAATTCCAAACTTTCGTAATTTTCAACCAGAAGTAAAATGCTTCGTCGATTCGGTCAACATGTGAATAAACACGTCCAGAAAAGATTACCCGAATTTAGTTGTTATTTGGTGGAAAGTGCTTATAGGAGGGTTGTTCTATAAGTTTTTCATCTATATGAAAAACTTAAGCTCTATAGCTAGAATAAACAGTTGATAACTTTTACATCCACTCGTTATTCCACTCGTTTGTTGGTACAGTCATCGAATACTTCTTCTGACGACTGGAACCTTTGACAACGCAATCTGTTCTTAATTTTCAGAAAGGTAAAGAAATCTTTGGGACTTAAGGTTGACTGTATAGAAGATGGTATAACAATTCGACCTTCTGTTGCGTTAAAAATTCAGTTGTGTTGGGTACTGTTTGCATGCATTGTCTTGGTGAAGAACAATTCGTCATTCGACTTTGGCTGTTCGAAGTTCAGCCATAACTTGCGGCAAACAAATGGTTGTGCACCAATCACCAGTAATAGTTTTTGATCTTGTATGTGTGATCAAATGTCGCAACTATCTTTTTGGAGACGCTTCGAAAACGAATTACTTTTGTCAACTTTTTTTAGTCTTGAAACACCCAAGGACACCCACTGGCGTTAATTTTCTGGTCCCTATGAGTAAACTAAATAGTAAACAAAATTCATGTGCTCGATGTTGTAGATATTTTCAAAGTTTTCTGCGTTGAAGCGGCCTAGAGTTTTTGACACTAATTCACTCTGGCTGTTTCTTGTTCGTATCCAACGGGAAACTAATTTTCTTAAACACAATTCTCAATGCAAAATTTTTGGAATTGCGGTCTTTGCAATTCACAATAATGCCTCAATCTCGCAATATGTCACATGTCAATCTTCATTGATGATCTTGCGCACAGCATCGACGTTTTCCTGAGTGACTGCCATTTCTGGTGCACATGTATTTGGATCGTCGCTAAAACCAATCCGTTCAAGTTTGAATTCTCCACACCAACCAGAAATTGTTGAGTAGTATGGAGCTCGGCGATGCATTCTTATTGAGATAATTGCTTTCTAAAATTGTAAAGAATTATTGCGCGAAAAAAATACTCGGTTTGACTCCATTCTTCAACGAACTTGTCACGGCAGTTAGTTGTAGCTACAACACTACAGGTATCGCACTGAAGCTTTGGGTCCGGGTTAACCAAAGATGGAAGTTAATTTTTAGTGATGACATTTGATTAGTAGGGTCCTCTATATCCCAGTATCCAAAAACTTAAAAGACATCCTTCGTAGAGCCATCACATATATGGCAGGTTTTATTCTCACAGTCACATCAGCCATCAAATACATATCTACTTTTTTTATAATTTGTCCTATTGGTGATATTCAAAAAATTGAACAAAGCAAAAGCTATAACATCGCATCGACCCCCAGTTCATTAGTGGAAGCAAGAGGATTTGCTGTTTCATCAACATAAAAGATAGAAAGCAAATTGCAGAGAATAAAACGCTCCTTATGTTGGCAACTTTGGTAACTGTTGCACTTGTATATCAACATCATAGATAATAGTGCCTTCTTCTCATTCCTTCATAATTAAATGGAACTGTTTTCCATGCTTTTTATCAGTAATACATTAATGAATTGCTTTATTTTTTCCTTGAAATCGGACGTAGTCCGTTTTAATACTTCAATTTCTCGTAATAACTATAGATGTCTGAAGATGGGTTTGTAAAACCAGTGATAAGATTGTATAGGAAGATTTTATGGATAAATGAATCATTGACATAGAGGTAATGAACGACGCACTTAAATAGATTTCTTGGGGCTTCATTCTGTAATAGGACAATAGCTTTCTGCTCCTTTAAACTTTTCAGTAAGACTTATAATTGTTTCTCTTTCAGTCTGTTTTCATTTCCGAAAACGTTCTTTTTAATACTCTTTTTTCTTGGAAACCCAAATTCAAAACGATTTTAAAAATTACTTACTCACCGGATAAAAATGCAAACCGACAAAAGTAAATGTAAGAGCTAGCTTTATAATTCATTTGAAAACCATGAAATTAGTGTTTAACGGGCGATTTCCCTTTGGAGAGGCAACATCCAACACATAAGAAGCTCTTAGATTTTGGGTCATTTTATTGTTATCACTATGAAGCAAGTGATTAGTTGTAAACAATATTTGTGCAGGTATGCTACTACAGTCTACTATTTTCCTGCTTTGATAGTTGAAAAGTAATCCCCATTTCTTTAAATCGGAATATGTTTGTGCATATTCATAGAAAATTGATATAGGAATAAACGAGGATGTAACTGGTCAATAACTACAACAAAAACTTACTTTGCAAACTTCTTTCCTAACCTAATTTTATGATTAACTAGTTGTCTACTCCTGCTACGACTGCTCCTTTCCCCAACTAAAATTTCCCCTTCATCCATCTTCATTAAACCATTTTAAATGCATTAAGTACAGTCTCAATGTTTTAATTAAAATCATTTAAAAACAAATGAAAAGCACACTAACAATAGTTTATCATTTTTGAATTGAATGAAGTACTAGGGATGTTATATTTAGCAATACAATTTGGAGGTTCACTATGTACTAGAGCAAAACAATAGCTATAGCAATAACTGAGGTATTTCACCATATTTGAATAAACCAGTGCTACTTATAATCGAATATTCTAAAATTTTAAGCACGTTGCGTTTCTCATTTAAAGCAGTTTCAATAATCACCGTAATAATTTTATTTATTGATTTAATTAATAACGATCAATGCTACTTGCAAGCTTTAATGTGCTCTTATTTTCAACAAGTTTTATTGAAATCTAGCAGTTTGGAGTTTCTCTTTAAGCAAGAAGATATTAAATCTGGTATCTTTGACTAAGACACTATTTTTGAAGATGACTTTTTCACTACATCACTATCAAAGTAGTCAATTTTATTATAAAAAACAAAGAAGAAATTATCTTGGTAATTGTGCCAATTCCAGATTGTGGGAAATCGGTTTTCGGAATACCTGCTTTTACAAAAACATTCGCTGATTTGGTTTGAACTTCTTTAATTTCAAACGATAACTGTGAAGCCCAATACTCAATCTATTGATTCCAATTAACATATTTCACATCGTTTTTCCATTCGTCGATATTAAATTATCCTCTTAAGAGCGAAAACCCGACCGCATTTGTTTGCATTCGAAGAAATATAGACGGCGATTTTCAAGCATCTTCGTTTCACTGCCATCATTATCGGGCTATACTAATGGAATGTCTTCCTTTTTCCCCGTCTTTAATCGCCACCAGTAAGATATAGAAAAGGAATATAACACCGCAGCTACCACCACCGCTTGTTCTTCGATCACGGACCGTCTCTCGAAAGCTTAATGCTAAGGAGTGCGAAAACTATGTCGGAGCATACTAGAAAGCAACAGAAAAGTAGGTGGAGGGGGAGGTCTATTGAACCAGGCATTAATTAATTTCTCTTAATGAAAGACCCTCGAGTACGCCGCTCCCTTTTCTAACACCCTCGCACACCCCTCCCCTTTGGAGTTCCCTACATAGAACTCGCTGAATGCGGAAGGATTTCTCTTTTATTTATCGGCATAGGCGTGGTAGTTGTGGTAATGGTTGAAAGAAGTTCCTTTCTCCGTTCAGACGGCGTCTTTCTGAATAAGCTTCGAACCTAGCGAGATCGGACGAAAGTGGGAGACTCGTGAGGGCGCCACCGATTACCGATTAATTAAAAAAGTCCATAGCAATTGGCTCTGATTCGGATCGATTGATGAAGGGGGCGCGCTCGTTCTTCGGACGCTAATCTAGAAGAAAGGAGAAGGTCGGAAGTTAAAAAAAAATGAATTAAATAATAATTATCGCGGAGAAAAGGGGAAAATTCCGAATAATCCGCGGAAAAAAGGAAAAGAACTGGAAAATCGTCGGTATTAGGAGGCTTCGATTCATCTTATAACTGAAGGAAGTAGAATAGGAATTCCATGACGAAGCGGGAAAGGGAAGAGTAAGGAGGAAAACTGCTAATAATTCAATTAATATCGACGTCATTGTTTGAATGAATTTTCATTTCAACCGGTTTATTGTGAGATTATATTAGCGGTGAATGCTTTATTGGAACATTTGTTTGAAAGGACTTAATTTGCCGCTTTATTATAGCAATTCCTTTTGCTAGCATGAGCAAACAATATAGCAACATAATTTAGGTATAATTTCATTGGCCAGAGGCAATTTGTGAAGTGTAACTCAATAAACGACCGCTTTCTTAAATATCCCTTTGATTGTATTGGAGTTTTGATATCAGAAAAACGCGTAGACCACGCCAGATGCTGAGTTTGACGAATAAGTGTGTTCGGTTATTGAATCAAATACCAAGAGCAAATCGATTATGGGGTTCAAAAATTTCAAAAGTATCACAGTGTACATGGAATTTTTTAACACGCTATGACGTAAGTAGATCTTGGACCTTCTTTTACAGCAAGTTTAGCTTAAAATATCTCAAATCTAGTCGTTTACGTTTCCTTTTAATATGCAATAAAATTACTACTACGTGATCTTGACTTGACCAACGATCAAAGCCTTAGATATCTTATTTCAAATATTTAACGAAACCATGTTACGGCCCCTGGATCAGATAACCTTAGATCTGAAATTTTAAAACTTCTTGACGAATCTGCAATTATACAGGTGACAAATATGTTCAACTGCATCTACAAAGCAGGTGAAATACTGAAAGAGTAGTTAGTGTTTGAATTTTCTTTAATACCTAAGAAACCAAGTGTACAATATAGAACTATTAGTGTCGCGAAGTACTCGCTAAAGCTATTCTTGAAAATTTCTCATAGAAGAATATATAAAAAATGAGAGACTCAGAGTTCAGGTTTTGTGCTGCAATGGGCACTAGAGTGGCATTATTCAGTGTACAGGTACTTCAGGGGTGTAGAAACGACAATTACGATGTGTATGCTTGTATTATCGACAAACTAGTGAACATTTTCTAAACACCAAATGCGACTGTTTTGCCGACTAACGAAGCCAACGAGGTGAGAATTGGCCTTATTACTGAAAATGATTTTCTCCGCAAAATCAGCTTTCACTTTTGTTTGTTCAAGGATCCAGTTGGCGAATTCTCTTCGCTCTGCATGGCCTCCTGATAGAAGTTGTTGAGTCAATAGACTTTGTAGGTGTGTAGATGCAAATCTTTAGTTAGATTACGCTGAGGAGTGGCTGTTATAATCTCAAAATCTTATGCACGATGATGAATCGACACCTTTGGATTTTCGCCCACACCTCCACGAAATGCCGTGATGTTTTGTTCTGAACATCCTCTATGAGCTCGTATCGTGTGTTTCACATCACTAACCGAACCAGTGCTTTCGAATTTTACGACTATTCTTTTCCCAGTAGATGAATTAGGAACATTCTGTCGATCGAATATTGGACGCACTTTACGAATCTCGGCAATTAAACTTTCACCATTTTGATAATAATGTATAACAATCAGGATGCGTTTTTCTATCGTGCATTACTCCAAGTTTACTAACTCCGATTTGTCAACTTTCGATCCGTCGCGTCATAATCACATATCGTAATTATCAAACATAGCGGGCAATTCAAATCTTGCACTCCATGTATAATAAAAATTAGACATGGCCTTGAGGAGAACAGAAGTCAAAAAATATCCCATTACAATATATACTTCAAATTATGTTACAAAAAAGATCTGTTGTGGTTTCCGAGATTTTTGCAAAAATTGAAAGGTCGTCCAAATTTCTGGAGCGGATTGCACCCTAAGACCGGTCGATTCGGCCGCTAACAGTGGCATATCTTTTTCTTGTAAGAAGGTACGATTTCAGGCGGTAAGACTTCATCGAAATCTATATTTTCGGATTGCCATTGCTACCTTGCCGATGAATTATTTTACTTTATATGATTATTTTATTATGGAGGTTTGTAAATAGCAAATACTACCATCTATTGCATCCCAATCTCCAAAAGGCTCAATCCGTAAAACCATCTTCTCTCAATCCTCTTTTCTGTATAGTCTCTTTAATTCATTTTTCCCAACTACTTCTTCGTCTTCCTTTTCTCCTTTTATTAGGATTTCACTATTCGTCCGTACATATGCACATAGAAGAGGTAACAGTAATTCCCCCCTATAGTTTATACGTCTATTTGTAGATGTCTTACACTGATTAAAGATAATTAAGCGTAATTAACTGTAATTAGTGTAATACATTTAGCTACATATGGACGGAAAATATGATAAATAAATAAAATAAAATATATGCACTTTGCATATAATCCGGTCTCTAATAATTACTAGTCTTATATAACCTCCAAACTACATAAAACGCTAACCCAATTCTATAGTTAGAATCCACAAAAAGTAATGTAAAAATGAACATATTATATATTAGAACTTGTTTACATATTGTTTAACTCGTCAGCAACATACTTATTTTCCGCTTTTCAATACTCGATAACCAGACACAAATTAATCACTTATCGCTACCAAAGGTCAGCATCCAATCAATTTACATACAGAAACGCGGTGTCATTCTATGAAAACTGTATACTAAACCTATGGCGCTGCACCTGCGACGCACGTAACGCCATCTGTGTACATAATTAAATTCTAATCGGTCGTTTCTGATGAACAGGACCGTGTTGCGGTTCTCAAAACGACCATGTAGTGCGCTCTGGAAGATCGTCTATCATCCGAAACCCCCCTTTCCGCCAGCCGTCGTGTCGCGTCGGCCGTCTTCCTTGTTCGGAATATTCAATTAGTCTGATTAATTGCAACTTCGCCGGTGCACATGGGAAGATCGGTGTAGGTGATTGACAACGCAAATCGCCGAACAAAATTGGAAATTTATGTACGCGGTACAAATGACGCTACCCGCATATGAAGGTGTCCGAGGATCGTAGTGGAAGATAATAGACAGCTTCTAAGGGCCGCACTTCGTAGTTAATGCAGTCAATATGGATAATTGAAGAGCTCCTTGGTAGTTAAATAGGGTATAAATTTTAAGTTTCCATACAGAGAAACTATAGGGGAATTAGTGTTACCTCTTCTATGTGCATATGTACGGGCGAATAGTGAAATCCTAATAAAAGGAGAAAAGGAAGACGAAGAAGTAGTTGGGAAAAAATGAATTAAAGAGACTATACAGAAAAGAGGACTGAGAGAAAATGGTTTTACGGATTGAGCCTTTTGGAGATTGGGATGCAATAGATGGTGAAATTAGCTATTTACAAACCTCCATAATAAAATAATCATATAAAGTAAAATAATTCATCGGCAAGGTAGCAAAATTAGCCTTTATTATCTTTAATCAGTGTAAGACATCTACAAATAGACGTAAAATATAATAAATAAATAAATAAAATAAAATATATGCACTTTGCATATAATCCGGTCTCTACAGTAATGAAATTTTACTTTCCAAAAATATGATATTGTACGAGACTTCAAGGTAACCTACTATATCTAGCACTTCGTGTAATGACAGCTTGGTGTTCTCCAATATGGAAGTAGCACCTAAAAGAATTGAATAATTTTAAAAAATTTCTCTATTTGGGTACGAATTTCGGTAACTGAAACCAGCCGCTGGCTTACAATTTCGTCAATGAAACCTGTTTCAACTCATAAATGCGTTTCAAAGATTTAATACAAACTTTTTTGGTAAAAATTATAAACTGCTCTACTTTTGGAAAACTGTTTCTAATAAATTCAGCTACAAGATATGCATCGAGCAAACAGGTTAGATGAAGCAACTGAAGATAAGATTGTTTTAGTAATTTTCCAACTTTAATCATGTTCGAACCTGCATCTGTAAGCAACATTACAAGCTGAGTTTCCAATATATTGAACTTCCCAAAAGCATTTTCTATTATCCTTTCCGTGTTTGTCTTCTGTAGTGCTCTATTACATAGAAAAGGAGGCAACGATGTCCCACCGCTTTTAAGTGAGCACTAACACATTTAAAATAGTACATGATGCTTTATTGCATCCGTTGGTTCATCTACTGCCAGTCATATTTTTTGATCTTTTAACTCAGCCTTTATTTGATCCGTAATCAAGCTTTTTACCCGATAGAAATTATATTTTAGTTGATCTCTTGTTGGCAATCTCCATTACGGAACATATTTCCCCTAAAACTTTCGAAATTCCTTATTGTCTGCAATATTCAATGAAATGTTGCACACACTAAACACATAAATAATGTCATATAGAAACTTGTAATGTGGTACATCACGTTGCTTATTTAACCGATAATGTTTGCTATTAACATGTCTTTTACACACAACAATGCTGTACAGTAAAATGTTGATATTGCAAGCAATACATTTAGTAATAGTGCCAATGTATTCTAATGCCGAAAATCGGTTAAGGTTATTAACATTCATTAAGCATCATCAATTTAATCCGAAATTCATACACATGCTCACCATACACGTATGACTCCCGACTTGGAGTATGTCCTACCCCTATCAAGATATATCATCGCCGCCAATAAATGCGTACTCGTTTCTGCTAGTTTGTTTATCAGTATTCAAGATAAAGATGCACTTCCTAGGGATCTTGAAAACCGTAAAAGCTAGCTGCTCGATTAAATTCAGCAACAGCTTTGCAATTAATGGATGCTGCTTGTGATAAATGAGCTGCTCTCGCGATTGTGTCGTGCTATAATAAAAATATGATTTTTAATTATAACACGATCTAATCCCGGAAACAGTTCATTTATTATTATCTCTAGCCGTGAAAGCTTTTGCATTATTTACGATATACGCAAACATTGCCTATTTCTTTTTTTTTTAATTGAATTTAGTAATCTTCATGTTTATTATTTCGTGAACATATCTGACGAGATACAGAAACTTTATACTTTATCGTTGTCAGTTTTTATATTTGCTTAGCTGGTAGCAACATATTGCTTTTGAGTATTCATTATTAAGAGTGTCTTTTAAATGGACTGAAAATAATAATAAATGAACTACTTCCGGAATTGGACCGTGTCATGATGAGATAATATAGAAATAAAATAAGAGTAAGAGGAGAAATAAATAAAAAGAAAGAAAAAGAGATAAAAAGAAGAAGAATGAAAAAAAGGGGGGGGAGGGCGTGAAAAAGAAAGAAAGGTGAAAAGGGTAAGAGAAGGAAAGAGAGATAGAAAATGAGGGGGGGAGGGGAGGGCGAAGAAAGAAAGAAAAAGAAAAAGGAAAAAAGAACAAAAGAGAAAAATGGAATTCTCCGTCGTAGAAGGCTTCTTCATGAGAAACAAGGGAAACCAAAGTGGCACGGCAGCTCGACGTGTAAACCACCCTATAGGCGAAACCAGTTTCGCAGAAGGTTACGGTGACTCGGCGTGTTAACCGCGCTAGAGGCAAAAACCTTGTGACGTGTATCTTTGGGTCGGTTGTTTTTCATTTACGAGGGTCGGAGTTACCTCCATTTCCTCTTCGTCTTTATTTATGGGTACAATTCATTTATTTATTCATCTATTTATAAATTTACATTTTTTTTCTCCCCTTTTTAGGACCTGTGTGCAGTGTGTTACATTTTTTGTTTTATTTTTTTGCATGTTTGCTTCTTTTCGGGGGTTGAAGCGTTATACCTTTCTCTTCTGCTCTTCTTTCTATTTGTTTAACACCGTCTCTTCGCAGTCTTCTGATTGGCTTGATGATTTTCCTTACCTCTTCGTTTGGGTGTGTCTTCGTCCTTTGTACGGTGTCATTGGTTCTTCTTAGGATGATAGCGTCTAGGGTTTCCAGCTCTAGTTCCGCGTGGAGATCTTCGTTTTTCATGTACCGCGGGGCGTTCGTTGCGAAACGGATAATCTTGTTTAGTTGATCAGACGCTTGGTGCCATAGTTCCCCGGCGTAGGTGGCTATAGGTACCATAGTCGCCTTGATCAATTTTATTTTGTTACCCAAGGAAAGTTTACTTCTTGGATTGATCAATGGGTATAGAGTCTTGGATGCAACACAAATTTTCTTCCTTACTTCGGCTATGTGTGCCGAGTACGTAAGTTTGTTATCTAGGATGACTCCAAGGTATTTTGCGGTGCTGTTCCATTGTATGGATATACCGTTTACTTTGATGGCGTCTGGTTTCTTCCTTCTAGTACGGGGTACGAAGTAGATCGCCTGTGTTTTCGTTGCATTTACTCTGGTGCGCCACTGATCGTACCATTTAGTAACTGTTTCTAAGTACTCCTGAAGTCGTAAGTGAATTTATCTCATGTTTCTGTGGCTGTCGTATACTGCCGTGTCATCAGCGAACTGAGCCAGTTGGCAAGTCGACGGTTTGGGTATATCTGCGGTGTATATGTTGAAGAGGAGTGGACCCAATACCGAACCCTGGAGCACTCCTGCTTTCGTCGTGCGAACGGTCGATGTTTTATCGTCGATTTTAACCGCGAAGGTTCTTTCTTTTAGATAGTGCTGCGTTAGGTTGGTTAGCGCAGCCGGAAATTTGTACTGTCTCAATTTATAGACGAGGCCTTCATGCCAGACTTTGTCGAATGCCTTTTCTATGTCGAGCATGACGGCCGCCGTCGGCGTCGATTTATCCAAGTGCTCAGTTATGTGTTCGGTGATCCGTAACAGTTGATGGGTGGTGGAATGCTCCTGCCTGAATCCGAATTGGAATCCGGGTAGGATTTCTTTTTCACTTACGACTTTCAGGAGTCTTCTCTGGATGACTTTCTCCAGGACCTTGCTTATCCCGGGGAGTAGGCTGATCGGTCGATAGCCGTCGGTGCTATCCTTGGGTTTGCCGGTTTTTGACGTGTATCGCTGAGTACCGGGTTTATATAGGACACACTCGCCCGGCGGTCTTATTTCATTTCTATATTATCTCATCATGACACGGTCCAATTCCGAAGGTAGTTCGTTTATTACTAACTCTAGCCGTGAAAGCCTACGCATTCGGCCTAAAAATAAATTGATAAAATTTATTATTACACCACTAACGGCGTACAACACATAAACCCGCTAATGATTCATGCCGTACATTCTTATCTTACAGAACCGACAACTGATAAGCCAATAATAAGGAAAGAAATTAACCCCTAAAAAGCACTGTTTGTTAAAATTCGGGGTCTCTTGACCATTCTCAAGATAAGTACATCTTGGAGTATGTTTATTGATAAAGTGAGTAGTAATAATAATTATAATAATAGTAATAACAAATTCATTTATTAAGTATGAAACACCTACATAATAAGTAATTGCATGAATAAATATTAGAATACACATTTACAGAAGACAATTTTTCTATAAACGCAAAAATTACAAAATAAATTAAATTTGCAATTTATGTATAACAAAAGGAAGAGTCAATATCCTTAATGTCGACGTTGGTATCGGTATCGTATACAGGGAGTCTTTGAAATAAAATAAAAAAGTATGTAAAATGAAAAGGTTCATTATATAGAACAAATCCAAAAAAAAAAAGAGTTAATACGATGCAAACGTCGTAATGTGTAAGCTGTGATCCCATTCTGTTGAAATGACACATGTTCTGTATCCACATCGTCCAATTTGATACGCAGAAAGATCTACAACATTTCAACGTACCGATCAGCAGTTACAGTTACCATTCCACCATCTTCCCCAAAAAGGCACGGGCTGATCGCGTCAATATCGGCAATTGCGCACCAAACAGTTACGCGAGGAGAATCGAATGGTCATTCCTCAATTTCCTGAGGATTACGTCCAGTCCAGTAGCGGGAATTTTGCCTGCTTACGCCTGTACAGAGGTGGTATCTGTTTAAGAAATTCTGCGCTTACGGTTCTACGGTTAGCATAATCTCTTTCACTTAATTAACTAAAAAAGTTTTAAGTCGTCATGCAGAATTCTTCTCAACCTTCGATTTGATATACCCAGTGTCGTGGCATATTTACGGATGGAACGCTTTGACGAATACTGAATGGCTCCTCGTATTCTCTTACTACTACTCTTGCTACAATACGAGCAGCAATTCCACATTGTTTGGCGTTGTAACGGTCCTAGGTCTACCAGGTGATTCCCCTCTCAGTGTGTATCCAGTTGCTCGAAGATTAGAAATCCATAGCAAAATTATCTTCGATCTGGTACAGATACGTTTGGACAGATCGCGAAATGTCTGTGAAACGCCCTCCGCCTCGTTATCATAGAGCGGTTAGTTAATTTGATAATAATGTAATATCATTACATTTTGCTTTGTGTGACAATTTATGAAGTATTTGTACGACTTCTGAAAATTTAAGAAAATATATATTGTTCGGGTTGATTTCCCTGCTCTATTTTTTACGTAGGTTTAGGTTTTGTATGCTTGCGTGTCCTTTGTTAGTGTTCCCGCCCGTTGGCACAACCAGTAGGTGAAATAAATTATAAAAAGAATAAACAAAGATAATTTTGATTTAATCACAGTGACACAATTTATTTATAAATATAATATTTATGTCTGATAGGGCTTGCTGTTTGTTCTTGATTATTGTAGGTTATGTGCCCACGTGCTTACTTGTTCGATGTACACACAACACTATTAATATCTGAACAGTAATTACACACGAGTGTGAAAGTATCCGAAGATATTTAATGAAACTCGAATCATAGTAGAGTCAAACAATCAATGTTAAATAACGCCAGTTAAAGTGCAAAATTTTAGTTGAAAATATAATCAAAGCCACTTCCAGTAATTATTTGTAGGTTACAATCTATGAAGTCGATCTAAAGAAAATACTTGCAATAAAATAATATAAAATATTCTTTTCTAGTTTACATAGAAAATTCATATATAATAATAACAAGACTAATAATAATAATAATACTTATTCTGCCCAAGAGATGATCTGCATACATCTAATAACAGAACAGGAAATATAAAGACATAACAACGCCTAACGTGCTTAGAAAGACAGTTGTAAGTTTAAGGACAGAATGAAATTTATCCTCTATTATTAGAGGAGACTCGTCTATAGTAAGACACATCTTATTGACATTTGCACAAACTAGATCTTGTAATCGTGAATATCCACCAAAATCACTATAGTAAATATAACCGATTCACACTTATTACTAGAGACCGGATTATATGCAAAGTGCATATATATATATTTTTTCATATCTTTAATTATAGTCTATATGTAGACGTATTATACTAATTGAAGTTAATTTGCGCTAATTAGTGATTGCATATATTGCATATCTAGGCATTTCTATACATATTTTTAGAAAAGTTGCATATATTGGATATTTAGGCTTTCTCATATCCTTTTTATTAGTAAAAAATCCTAGTAATTCCTAATGTGGATCGACAACGGACAATTCTCAGAACGATAAATATTTTACATTGGCTTCTCTTGTACCTTTTTCCAAGAACTGCACGTGTTTAATTTCGCCTAACAGAAGGGATATGGTAAATATGTTTTATTATTATTAATTCCGAAACAAGCTATTCATTCATTGAATATCCTTGAGCGAAATAGCATGTAATTGTGTTACGTTTTTAAATACTGTGCGTACATACAATGAATATAGCGAACACAATTTCTTTATGGATTAAGCCGTATCCTGAACTGGTAAAGGATGGCGACAAAATATTTTGTCGAGCCTGCAGTAAACTGGTAAGTTTAATTTTATTAAAAGCTTTACAACTGTTTCTAAATTCTTTAACTTTTGTTATAAAATGACAATTGTTGTTGTATATGTCTTGTGAGGGAAGATACCCGATTGATCAACACGCTAAAACTCCATCACATATTGGAAAATGTGAAACACTAAAGCGATCCGCATGTGTGCAGCAATCTGTATACCAATGTGTAGCATCAACTTCACGAAACTCAGAACAAGAATATAATACGGATCTGTGTAAACGCATTAATTTCGTTTAACATACCATTAGCAAGATTAAACAATGCTAATTTTAAATCATTTCTGCAAAAATATTGCAAACATAATATACCTGACGAAAGTACCTGGAAGTAACATATACCTTGTGAAAAAATTTTACTAATATTGTCCGACGCTGCACCATACATGATAAAAGCCGCGCCAAATTTAAAATTTTTTTATAGTAACATTATTCATACCACTTGTTTAGTTCATCGGTTCAATCGTGTAGCCGAAGACATTAGGAATCAATTTCCTTTGACTAATGATTTAATTAGCAATGTCAAAACGTATTTTTAAAAGCACCTTTGCGAATCCAATTTTATGAAGAGCGACTTCCCGGTATTAAGTTGCTTTCTCAACCGATTATTACGAGATGGGGTACATGGTTAGACGCTGCAATTTTTTACGCCGATAATTTTGAAGGAATAAGAAATGTAATTCTTGTAATCACTGCTGAGTACATTGCTCTAGAAAACTGTAAGAAGATAGTAACATCAAGAGAATTGCTACAAAACTTTTTGTGTATTAAGTCAAATTATAGCTTTGTTTCAAGTTCCATTCATAAACTAGAAACGCAAGGGATGTCGCTCTCGGAATCAGTTGAAATAGTAGACGAATTTGATATGCTATGTAAGAAGGCTAAGGGTACAATAGGTAGTTCTATAGACTCTAAATTTAAAAAAGTGAAATAAAAATGCGGGGTATTTGAAATTGAAGATTTCCACTTTAATTTTAGTTTAGATTGTATTGCAAAGTTAAAAAGTGCACCAGTTACATCTGTGAATGTTGAGAGAAGCTTTTCTATTTCGAAACATATGTATTCTGATAGAAGTCACAATTTTCTTTTACACAATTTTGAAAAACATTTAATTATAAATTGGTTTAGAAATACGTTGTAATAAAAAAAAATGGGCGCAATAAAGTTAATGTTTAAATTTCTGCTTTTATTTATTTTATATAAAAATGTTGCATATATTTTCTCAAAAATCGATGCATATACATGCGCATATATTCCAGTTGTTCTTTGCATATAATCTGGTCTCTACTTATTACGTTCAATACATAAAAATTACCTTACTGACCAGATCTGAACACGTTCAACAAATATATCATAAATTCAAAGTGGAGGCCGCTTCTGTTCTTACAGCGACACCTAGGCGGCACTTTCCCCAAGTATTAGCCCAGTTTCCACCCGTGTCGCTACTATTCCTATATCAGTACCACGTCTATTTCGTTTGTAATATCTGTGCTCATAATACGCTTCAATAACAAAGCCTCGATGTTCACCAGTCCAACGCATGCTGAATACGTTACAGACTAAGTAACCGAATGAACGTCACTTCCCGTCTCTACTCCCGCTACAATTTGCACAGTAACTCAACAAAATGTCGGAGATTTTAATGGTGCATCCTGTATAATTAAACAAAAAGTATTCAAAACCAATTAAGACGAGTACGAAAGTTTTATCTGTCACGATCTTTACCGTTTGACTGTATTCATGCACAATTTCGAGGCGGAAGCAATTCAAGAGAAAGGAAACATAAACTGCAAGGTTGTACGTTACAAACGGGGGCGCTTTCCATTAGAAAAGCGAACATCGCGGGATAGCATTTTACTTTCCCATGCAGGGTAACTTCCTTGTTTGGAAACTAATTGAACAAGTTTCGTGAAGCTCATTTAACTTTATACCCGGTCCTGCCCCAATTCTCCATTCGCGTCTATCTTACGCTTTATTCGGTCGAAAGCGTAAAACGCAGGATTACGAGAAAAACAAGGGGATGATCGTAAGACGGTCTTTATTTTGTATTTATGTACGTATAGATCTTATCAATCGCGGTAATTGAGTTGTTACTACGTTGTGAAAAAGTCAGTACTGGCCAAATAGGTTTCTTTCTCCGCAATGATGAAAATAAAGTAATTATGACAAAATGTTCCCGTAATATTAAACCTTAGTACTTAGTGATGACTCTTTTATGGAAGCCAGAGTCGTATAACCGAGAGATAGTAAAGATAGAGACAAAAAAGATCCAGCAAATTCTCTTTCTCTTTTATGTTGACAATAAAACCTGTCCTTTTTATCTTTGTATTTCCCTCTTTAAGCAGTGTTTGTCTTTACCTTATGTGAATTTACGTCAATAGAAATTCATTCTATACAGTTGCAATCGCTTAACTAATTCATTGCCTTTGGGTTTTCTTTGTCGTGGGAGAAGGCATTTTTCTCTTCTTTTGCTTGTTAAAAGTCAATCATTTTTAGCCTTTGCTTTTTTTTTGATAATTGTAATTGTATTTCTTTCTTATTCGTACTATTGATGGATAGAGTAGCCAAACGAATAAAAGCACAAACCGAACAGTACATAACAATAATAGGGACCAGAAATCTAAAATATGTAAGAGTGAGTAGCTTTCTATGTGCAGATGATGCGGTCCTGATTGAAAATTCAAAAAATAACAAGCAAAAGCTAATGAACATCTGGACGAAGGAAATAGGAAACGCGAAGATGGAAGTAAACTTGAGAAAAACCAAGGTAAGGAGAGGGTAACCACATATGATTTAATCTGTCTTCATCAAGACAGATTGAATTACATGAAAAATAATGGAGACAGGATAGCTAAAAAAAAAGAAGAGGAAGAACTAAGAGGAGATTGATGGACCAGATAAGAGAAATGGATAGAAGAAAGAGGAAAAACTTAGAGGAAATGAAAGCAATAGCAAGAAATAGAAAAGAGTGTAAAAATGGGTATAAAAAGAACCGGACCCCATTCGACACCTGAAAAGATATAAGGATTTGAGAAGAAGAAGAAGGCATTTGTATTATGCCTATTACTTCATTAGATAATAGTTTAAATAGAAACCTTGCACTATTTTTATTGTGACGATCTTCCAAACAATTAAAGTTATATTGTTGCAGTAATATCATACAATCTGTCGCACCACTAACTTTATAGCTGAGATACTTGAGGAATCCCTTATGGACACGTTCCATAGAAATCACCTGATACGTGTAGTAAGGATACCGAATTAAGTTGGTATACTCATATTTGGATTAAACAAGGCCAGAGTATAAACTCTTTATCGCCGAGATGTCACGAAAAGCACGACAAGTTCTTATTAGGAAGTCCAATGACTTAGAAACAGAAAGACATATAAGCAAATGTATGACCAAGCAGGCTTAGTTTTGGATCAAAAAGTACTCCTAAATCCTTTACTTTTTCTGTTCTTGTAATAAATGTAGATTGAACAATGTCAATGAAAATGATTATATTAGAATGTTGAGGATAAGAGATCACTAAACATCTTCTAATATTTAAAGATATGCTATTCAGAGTACACCCGTGATTAATAAGGCTAAAGTAGGTCTTCAACTCTACACAATGGATAACACTGTAGTTTTCGAGGTCGTCCACACATATTTAAAGGTCACACCGGAATTTATCGAACAAATCATTTAATTTAATAATATTAATTAATAATGGTCCGAGATTGCAACCCTAGGAAACCCCGAATGATATTCTGAAGCGAACAGACGAATACCCATTATAATAGACGTAGTCATTCCTTCCAAAGAGGTAAGGAGAAATCAATTTCACTAATGAAGGACAGAAGCTAATATTTTCTCGTTTAGCACAAAGTAAATTGTGGTTAATGCAATCAAAAATCCTAGTAAAGTCAGTACAGATCGCATCGAACTGCCCTCGCTTGTCTAACGCTCCAGATATGTATGGGTGATATTTGCCAAGTTGGTTACAGTGGATCTGCCCGACTTAAGTCCATGTTGATCGATTGACAAAAACGATTTAACGTTAAAGTAGATATTTTTATATAAAATTTGTTCAAATACTTTTGTAAAGTTCGTTTATGGGTTTGTAGTTCACAGTTCTGTAGCATAAATACAATTACGGTTTATTTATCTTTCATAAAAAAGACAAAAATACTATCTGGTAACTGGGAGTGAATCCTTATGTAACACATGGGCTGAAAAGTCCCGGGCCTAACACATAGATGACGCTAGTTTTATTGCAGTCACCTTTCTCTCAGTTAGTACTAACCTTCAAAGGACAGCTGTTAAAATTTCATGATATTCTATTCATTAGGTTGAGTTATTGTGCTAAGAGTCACGCTACTTTTGTTATTTTCAAAACAATGGATCAAAAACAATTTCGTGTTTTAATTTTACACTGCTTCTTGATGGGAAAAAATACCGTTCAAGCGAAGCAATGGCTTGAAAAGTGTAATGGGGACTCAGCTCCATCAGAAACAACAATAAAACGTTAGTTTGCTGACTTAAAACGTGGTCGTAGAGACACCGATGATGCAGAACGCAGTGGACGTCCAAATGAGGCGGTAACACCAGAAAACATCAAAAAAATCCACAAAATCGTTTTGAATCATCGAAAAGTGAAGTTGCGTGAGTTAGCTGACATCGTAAAAATATCAAAAGAACGTATTGGCTTTATATTGCATGAGCATTTGACTATGAGAAAGTTCTGTTCAAAGTGAGTGCCGCGTTTGCTCACTGTTGACCAACAACAAGAACGTGTTGATGATTCTGAGCAGTGTTTGGCCATGTTTAACCGTAACAAACCGAAATTTTTGCGTCGATATGTGACAATGGATGAAACATGGATCCATCACTTCACTCCGGAATCAAAACGATCGTCATCTGAGTGGACGGCAACTGGTGAACCTCGTACAAAGCGCCCGAAAGCACAACAATCGGTTGGAAAGGTTATGGCCTCGGTATTTTGGGATGTGCATGGTGTAATATTCATCGACTATCTTGAGAAAGGAAATACCATCAACAGTGAATATTATATAGCGTTATTGTGGCGTTTGAAGGCCGAAATTGCAAAGAAACGGCCGCATATGGCAAAGAAAAAAAGTTTGTTTCATCAAGACAACGCACCGTGTCACAAGTCAATCAAAACAGTGGCAAAACTACATGAATTGAACTTCGAATTGCTCCCACATCTACCGTATTCGCCAGATTTGGCCGCCAGAGACTACTGGTTGTTCGCAGACCTCAGAAAAATACTCGCCGGTAAGAAATTTCGCACGAATGAAGAGGTTATCCCTGAAACTGAGGCCTATTTTGAGGCAAAAGATAAATCGTTCTACAAGAGTGGTATTGAAATGTTAGAGCGGCGCTAGAATGATTGCGTTGCTCTTGATGGAGATTACGTTGATGAATAAAGCTAATTTTGAACCAAAAAAAACTTGTTTTGTTTGTTAGGCTCGGGACTTTTCAGCCCATGTGTTGCTTTTACAGTGATAAAATCGAGTATCTATTACATAAAGGTATACATTAGTATAAGACTAATGGAACACATTCTCCTAATATATGAGTGTCGGCTAAATGAGGATGTTCGTTAAAATAGGACTGTTCAATCAAAAGTATGTATAATTAAAAAAAATGAAATAAAGTCAGCAGTAGCTGATGAAACAAAAATTAAAAATATCTTTCAAGCCCACTCACTTTAAATGCGTGCTTCGGGTCATTATCTTGCTGGAATACAATATTCGGACCCAAAAATCATAATCCTTACGGAATGACATTGTTCTCTAAAATGTTTCGATCTTGTTCTTTCTCTCTATTCCCTCGATCTTACAATATTACCCATGACCGTAGCGCCAAGACAACCCCAGATCATCGCAGAACCATCGCTATGTTTAACCATAGGAACAATACATTGTTTCGTCGCACACTCACCTGTAGATCTCCGAAAGAGCACAGGTCTTCTTGAACCCGAAACCTCGAACGTTGACTCATTGGTCCACAAGACTTTATTCTGCTGTTCAACTGTCCATTGCTGTTATTCATGAACCCGGCTTAACCGTTTCCGATTATTCTTTATGCGTATAAAGAATAATCGGAACCGTTACTGCGTAGTAACGGTTTTTCCATCACAATTCGCGACACTTATTGATTTTGTATCCTCCTGCATTGATTTCAGCAGCGATTTCTCGTGCTGTTTTCCGTCGATCTATTTGCTAGTTACCACTACTACACGACCTTCAGCAAAAGTTGTCGCTCTGGGTATCCCCCTTCATAATTTATTCAGAGAAGTGTAACTTCCTCGGTACATCTCGACGATAGTCTACGGTAGTATTATTTAACTTCAATTTGTTTCACAGTTTGCGGGTCGCTTTTGCCAGTTTGATGGTGCGAAATCATTAGAGCTTATGTGTTTAACTCTTTTCGTTTCGGCATGTTTCACAGTCTTAACAACAGTAGCCGCCCAGAATATCTTACAACGAATGCGAAAACATAACTGAGAGCAATATCGATATCTACTATACGCTTCTTGTAAACACAAGTACACTAGGGTGACAGAATAAAATAGACACCTACTAATTAAAAAAAGATTCTATTCTCGTTATATATACAAAATATTTTAAAATTTTTAAATTAGACTAATATTTTGTCGATCCACCGTTACTTGCGTGAAGTGCTGCGAGACGTCGTGGCATAGAATCTATTAAATGATTAATGGTGTCTTCTGGAATATTTAACCACTCTTCTGTAACAGCTGCCACGAGTTCTTCCTTATTGCTGGGTTTTCGGGGTCGTTTCGTCATATTTGTCTGGATTATGTGCCAAACATACTCTATCGGATTCATATCTGGTGATTGGCCTGGCCATGGTAAAATCCGAATCCCCTGTTCCTCTTTCCATGTGGTTGTTGTTCTTGCTTTGTGGCAGGGTACTCCATCCTCCATAAATGTGGCGTCCTCTTTAGATAAAATGGCGTTGTCAAATATCGGTAGTAGTCCTTCTGTTAATATTTGGATATATTTTGCCGCATTTATATTTCCGTCACAGATTATTAATTGCGATCTTCCACCATACCATATCGCGCCCCACACCATGATGTTCACACCGCCGTATTTCACCGTCTGATGCAAAAATTTGTCGTCCAGTTGCTGTGACAAACGTCTCCATACCCACGTACGACCACTATCACTGAATTGGCAGTATCTGCTTTCGTCTGAAAAAGTGACAGACCGCCAAAGCTCTTCGGGCTTCGTTCGCATTTCGATTGGCTAAGCCATTCGGCGCCGTTTTTGAAATGCCGTAAGGAGAGGTTTTTTCTTTGCCACCTTTTTATACATCCCCACACTGTGGAGGTATCGCAGAACGGTGCGCTGACTTTTCTGTGAAGTTGCCGCAAGTTCAGCTGTACTTTTTCGCGGTTCTCTTAACACTTCGCGCACAATTACCCTTTTACTTCTTTCAGAAGGTTCGGCACGACCTGGTCTCGGCTCCACTGTTGTTTTATCCTTGCGTTTAAATTGTGTAATCACACGGTTAACTGTGGACAACGGAATATTTAGAAATTTACTTATTTCACGTTGGGAAGCGCCGCGTTCACTCTGGCCAACGATGCGACCCCGGGTGAAGTCGCTAATATCACTCGAACGTTGTAAGCGAGGCATAGTTGTAACCATACTAATTTATGACGAATTCCTTCCGATACATCTACCCCTACCCTAATGACAAGAGAAAGTTCTTAATTCGTTTTTAGAATTTAGCTGTTTACATATTTATACCGCTTTACCTGGTGTCTATTTTATTCTGTCACCCTAGTGTAGTTTAGACACTACTGAACCGTACCTAGAGCAGGATTTCAAGCAAGCATAGCGCATGTTAGTATTTCAGTGTTGCTACAAGACTAAGTGCAAGCGTATCCATTCGCTATGTAACTTACTAGAAATAGAAACCTTAGAATATTTCTTTCTTCGTTGTCCAACTTACAACAGATTAACAGATGCGGCGGCGTTCATTAAAAATATTGATGCTCATCTGACCACCGAGAATGTACTGACTATTCGCACTACAATTCACCCAAATTTGCTGTATCATTACATTGCCGGAGAATTCATTAAACTATTTATCATGCTTAACCAAGTTCTGTTGTTATATTGTAATTAAGTTTTTAGAATTTAATTAATAACTCTTCACTGTATTCGAAATACATAGTACAATTGAATTTTGAATTTCTTTTGGGCAAAATTGTATTATTGCACAAAATAAACATTTTTTTACTACTACAACTCTAGGCTATTTTCCAATAGTTTACCTTAAATATATAATGACAGTTTTACTAAAAAAATTATTAAACATTGTTAGAAAATTACGATCAAATAAAATATACCGACATCAACTAAATTGAATTCGTTTGTATGTCATGTAGAAATAACTCAACGGCAAACAAATATGAACATTATTTTTTTCAATTAAAAAGTTTATCCGAAATATTTTTTTAAATAACTCCTCTATGAAAAAGAACATGAATATTTCATGTTTGCACGTGTGCATGTTCCTATACAAGGTTTATTTAGTTTATGTGTGTATGCATAAATTTAAATCTTGTTGCTGTTATTGATTTAACGTTTTAAATTGTATAATTCTCGACGAAAAAAGAATATTGTGTGTATAAAGGTTTATCTGCGAAACTAAAAAATATATTGAAATTCATGTATGTGAAAAAAAAAATAGGAATAAAATCATTGAACTGTATTTCAATGCTTTATACGAAAATCTAAATTGAATATACCAATCCTGTATATTTCCGCAATGTGTGTAATGGGGGGCAACCCAATTCAAACGTCGTAGCTTGTATTTATTACCCTTTTCTTGTAAATAGACGTGATTTGCTGGGAAATTAAGTTATTCTAAGTAGCGTTTCGTATTTGGTGGATATTAAGCAATTAGAGCAAACAGATTATTAATTTCTAGGAGGATATAGGTTTTGTTGGTGTTCATTTCGAACTATCGTATTAACTTTGATAACGTACACAAATTCTTGGTTAGAATAGGAGAGTTTCTTGTCCAATCTAAATCGTGCACATAATTGGTTATGTCATTTATGTATTGTCTTTGTGAAATAGATACTTTGTATCGTTTAAGATTTAGATGACATAGATAAAATTTACAATGGTTAAGGCACTTTGTATGCAAAATGTAGATATAGAGATACATAGAGTAATCATCCAAACTACATTTATAAATACATAGATATTTTATTTACAATTTCACAAACTCTTTATATTGATAAAACCTCTGATATGTCTATTCAAAGAATCCGATTTTTGCCACATATTTGACAAAAGCTAATTATTAAGTGTTAAAAAGAATCTAAAACATGATGTAACTATGTCTTGATGCTCTGATATATTCTTTTTACTTATATAACCAACTTCTGTTTCTTTTTCTGCATTTTGAAAACTACATATTACGATAGTTGGTGCTACAAAATTCCAAAGAATATAGATAGATTTAGAAAAGATGCTTATATGGTAAAAAATGCCGTCTCATATATATTTTTTTATTGGCAGATGGATTTTTTTCGTTATTTTTTCATATATGAGAAGTAACCACCAAAATTTCCCGGGCTGGCATTGCTCCAGCAATCGCAACGGGTCACCACCTTATTGGCATTGGCAAAAATGTATTTTATGTCCGTTAGTTATCTTATAATTCCCACTTTTTCACGTCTATATTAAAAATCATAATTGCAGCATCGCAGTATCATCAAGTTCTTTACTTGAGAAGGTTTTCCTCCGCAAAACATCAAAGCTTGGTAAGATTGGTAAGTTCACAGGTATAGCAGTAAACTCCACTCACACAAATTTATTAATTATGCGGAACGCAGCGTTTCGAGAGCACGTGGGCTCTCATTGTCAATCGTGTTACCGACTGAAAGTAAAACCCGTATCATGCAAATTATTTTCTACGCAGGCTCTAAAATTTCTAAAATATATGACTATTTACAATCTACTCGGTGGTCTAATGCCTTTTTCGGGAAAGGATGGACCGAAAGCGAACCGTATCTTTAACAGGGCCTATGGTAATAAATCCATCATACTCGAGTGTGCAATTAGGTTGGTTCTCTGTTCAATAAGTTTCCGTTCTTTTTCATACATATCGTTTCGTACGCGTCTAATTCTCTATACGAGTTCACGTTTTTAAGTGGTGTTTTAAAGTAGTAGAGATTCTTTAAGTTGTTTTTTGACACAAAAGACACGTGCATACTTAGTTGTCGGAAAATTTTACTTAACCCTTTTACTGTTGGGTGAAAAGGAAGAGTTATAAATTTTTTATTACCGGTGTTTGTTGATGTCAAGGTCGTGGAATTTCTGATGTGTTATTTGTATTGGACCTTGATTAAAATACGGTCGACATCGCCGTGCCTTTCACCTGTTCGAACCATTTTCCGCCTATTTGAAAACAATTTTGTGACATGCATAATTTAGTTAACCTTTTATATTCCGCGGTCTTCACGTCATCTACTTTATTTAATTTCAAAAATTCAACCAAATACTCCAGAGTTTCTGGAATTGCTACACTTGGGAAAAGTGAACAAACGTCGAATGATACAAGGATTTCCCCATCGTTTAATTCAGTCTTTTCAATTTTATTTACAAAATCTACGGAGTTTTCTACATATAGGTTATCTACTTTATGGGGCAAGTTCTTATACTCATTCACTAGCCATTTGGACAATTTGTATGTTGGAGAATCAATGCCGAATACTATAGGTCTCATGGAATGACCTGGTTTGTGAATTTTTGGAAGACAATACATTTTTGGAATGGTAGGGTTTGAACTTGTTATTTTGAATTTCAGGTTATTATTGATTAAGTTGGGACAGTCCTTAATAGTATCTTTAGTGATTCTAATCATTGACGGTAGGGGGGCTTTCTTTAATTCTCTGTACGGTCCTGACGCTAACATAGTGTTGACGCGATTATAAGAATCCGGTTTGTCGAGAATGACTATTCTATTTCCTTTATCTGCTTTAAGGTAAAGACAATTTTTTTTATTAAGATTGGTAAGGATCTCATATTACCTAATCGACCTTCGAAGGCGAAAGAAGTATTAAAAATGTTAGAGCCTTCAACTACAGCGTCCGCTTGGAAAATTGCCAAATGCTTATTTATTTTCCCATAAAAAAAAGATCTAATGGGATGTTGTCTTCATGACGACATCAAGTTGCTAATAGCCGTAATGTAGTACTCAAAAACGCCAAATAATTTTTGCAAGGATATAGAGTAATTACGTAGTGGTTGCAAAACAAATGCTTTGAAATTAGTGGGAATAATATTGGAAAATAGAAATTATAAAATTTTCAACACTCTACTTTTTTATTTTCTTTGTTTCAGACCGAGGAGCTACGCGCGCAGTGGTTCAGAGCCAGCAAATAATAGTTTGGGTAGGTATCAAATGCGATTACTTGTTTAAGGTTAGTAATTAGTTAAAAGGTTAAGTTCTATAAAAAATTGTATCGCGTTGTATTTATTCTTGCTTAAATATAGAATATTACCATCCAAACTTTGCAAAAATTCGTGTCAGGAAACTGTCGCTTACCTTTATTATAGTAAACAGCACTTGCTTCTGCAGTGATGTTATTTCGATTGAGATTTAACACAATTACTATGCTTTGTGATTATAACAGTTTATGTATTTACTCGAAAGATTACATATCGAAACGTTAACTCTTGTTAACACCTTTGCGGTTGCCACAATCGTCCATAAGTTAAAATACATTACCATCCATAGAACAAGTCAAACAAAAATTTTAAATATCAAACAATAGAAGTCAACTAATACTAAAGTACTAGTAAATACTAAAATGTATTACTCTTAAAAATAACAACTATCAAAATCTAACGAAAAATTTTATTTTTTCCTATCCATTGTTAAGAAATTTCTTTTCGTAAAAAATCCATCTTTTGTATTGATTACCGTTTGAATAACTCGCGCGACATCATTTCAATTATTTTTTTGAGGTGTTCGCTTGGGATGTTATTCCATTCTTATTGAAGGATATTCCAAAGTTATTTCTTGGAGGTAGGACCGACACTTCGAACTCTTGTATCAAGTTCATCCCACAGTGATTCAATAGGGTTGGGATCTGGACTCTATGGTGGCCATGTTATGAGTTGTAAAATATCTGTTTAATTTTGCTCATTCAGATACTGTTTCATATCCTGGGTGTGTGTTTCGGATCGTTATCTTGCATAAAAATAAAATTCTCACCGATTAGTCGGAGCCGAGAAAGAATGAAATGAGTCTCCAATATTTCGCGGTATTACTCTTTCTGTATTATTCCATCGATCCGATGTAACGCTCCTGTTCCTGAGTACGAAAAGCAGTCCCAAACTGTAACTGAACCATCACCGTCTTTTATTGTCGGTGCAATGTATTCAGGAAGCATCCTTTCATTAGCGAAACGTCTGACGAACAGCTGCCTTCTTTGATCAAACACTTTAGATATCGATTCATAAAGCATTCATCCACTGTTCTACTGTCCAATCCCAATGTTCACGGGCCCACTGTGGCCTTTTTAGCCAGTTACCCCACCTTCGCATTTTCAAAAGAATCTTTGTTCGCGAAACGTCAGGGACAAAAAAATCTAGTGAAACGGCGGAACGCGACAACCGTTACACCTATGACAAACGGCTGTGAAAGTCGGAGATATTATTTATTCTAAATGATCTTCCTGTAGGGTACTATGTGCCAAAAATGGCAACTTTCTTTCTACTTATAATACATTTATTTTGTTTGGTGAAAGGTGTAAGATTTGATTTAGCTATTATAATCCAAACGAATTAAAAGCAAAGTTTGACCTGATTCGCAAGAAACATCCGACGTTTCGTTGCGTTAAAAATTCTACTGCCCTGCGTGCTGTGTGCAAACTTGCATTGTCTTCTCGTTCGGGGTTGGTTTTCGAAGCTCAGCGGTGACTTGCGACAAACAAATGATTGTATTACCAATTGGCAGTAGCAATACATTGCTCTTGTAGAGGAATTACTGTTACATGAGACCTGCTTTCAAAACAAATGTCGCGATCAACTTTTTGGAGATACTTCGAGAACGGATGACTTCTGTCGGCTTTTCTTCATCCCAGATCACCCATACCGACTATTGGCGTTTATTTGCTGACTCGTCTGAATAAATCCAAGATTCATCATCACTGAAGATGTTGTAGACGTTTTTATTGAAAGACATCCCTTGTAACACATGGGTTGAAAAGTCCCGGGCCTAACAAAGAAAACACGGTTTTTTTTGTTCAAAATTAGCTTTATGCATCAACGTAATCTCCATCAAGAGCAACGCAATCATTCCAGCGCCGCTCTAACATTTCAATACCATTTTTGTAGAACGATTTATCTTTTGCCTCAAAATAGGCCTCAGTTTCAGCGATAACCTCTTCATTCGTGCGAAATTTCTTAACGGCGAGCACTTTTTTGAGGTCTGCGAACAGCCGGTAGTCGCTGGGAGCCAAATCTAGCGAATACGGTGGATGCGGGAGCAATTCGAAGTTCAATTCATGTAGTTTTGCAATTGTTTTGATTGACTTGTGACACGGTGCGTTGTCTTGATGAAAGAATTTTTTTTTCTTTGCCATATGCGGTCGTTTCTTTGCAATTTCGGCCTTCAAACGCTCCAATCACGCTATATAATATTCACTGTTAATGGTATTTCCTTTCTCAAGATAGTCGATGAATATTACACCACGCACATCCCAAAATACCGAGGCCGTAACCTTTCCAGCCGATTGTTGTGCTTTCGGGCGCTTTGGACGAGGTTCACCAGTTGCTGTCGACTCAGATGACGATCGTTTTGATTCCGGAGTGAAGTGATGGATCCATGCTTCATCCATTGTCACATATCGACGCAAAAATTCCAGTTTGTTACGTTTAAACATGGCCAAACACTGCTCAGAATCATCAACACGTTCTTGTTTTTGGTCAACAGTGAGCAAACGCGGCACCCACTTTGAACAGAGCTTTCTCATAGTTAAATGCTCATGCAATATAAAGCCAATACGTTCTTTTGATATCTTTACGACGTCAGCTAACTCACGCAACTTCACTTTTCGATCATTCAAAACGATTTTGTGGATTTTTTTGATGTTTTCTGGTGTTACCGCCTCATTAGGACCGTCCACTGCGTTCTGCATCATCGGTGTCTCTACGACCATGTTTAAAGTCAGCAACCCGACGTTTTATTGTTGTTTCTTATGGAGCGGAGTCCCCATAACACTTTTCAAGCCATTGCTTCGCTTGAACGGTATTTTTTCCCATCAGGAAGCAGTTTAAAATTAAAACACGAAATTGTTTTTGATCCATTGTTTTGAAAATAACAAAAGTAGCGTGACTCTTAGTACAATAACTCACAAGCTAATGAATAGAATATCATGAAATTTTAACAGCTGTCTTTTGAAGGTTAGTACTAACTGAGAGAAAGGTGACTGCAATAAAACTAGCGTCATCTATGTGTTAGGCCCGGGACTTTTCAGCCCATGTGCTAGTAGGTAGGAATATGTTTGAAAATTGTTACAAAATCATTGAATTCATAGTAAGTGCAACTATTTGCAAGTTCTATAAATTTCCATTTTCACCACTTTAAGACTACAGCAACATCCAAATCATGCGATATAATAATGGTGCCACAAACAACCGTAATTTAAAATCACGAGGTTTCCGTTGATTTTATTTCCAATTGCTTCTTTATGTTCAACTGACCAGAAACAAGAATTTGTTGCAAAAATGGCACAGTTACCTGCTTATCTAATTCTTGTCTTTTGTTCGGACTTATTCTAACAACAAAGAAACTTAAAATGTAATCACCACTATGGCTGCTAAGGCAATCAGCAGTAAATTCAGAATTACTACCGCCACTTAAACTTCCATCTTTATTAAATGTTTGTTGTTTCTTTAATTGTTGTATAGTTAGAATTTCTTCACTTCCCTTTACTTGCCCTGACGGTTGAAATTCATCTATATTTTTACTTTCACTATCGCCACCATTTGACTGGTTTTACATGTTTCCAAGTGACTTTTAAGTTTGTGTAAGAACCCTTGGATATCTTTACTGAGTTTTCTACAGACGATAATGTAATACTTAAATTTGTCAATGGCAGCATTATTAACAAAATATCTACTTTCTTTTCTGCCTCTAGTTGTCATTTTAATGCATCGCCGGCACACTTTCACTCGTTCAGATCGAAAGACTAACAATTAAAAGCACTGCATGATATTCGACTTTAATTAGTTCAATGAAATTTACTAGTTTCGCCATTTTCAGTATGTTCAGAGAAAAATTGTTAACTTGTAGAAACAAGAATCTAGTCAGTTTTTTTACCAATTTCAGAATCTTGCGCAATGTTTCATCCATACCCTTTTATGAAGAATAAAATGGTAACTTCTATAAAGCATCAATGTTTAAAATAAATCAAAAAATCGTGCACTGTTGAGTTCTGATTTTTGCAAAAAAAAATACAAGCATAATTCACAATTTATAGACGAAACTGTTCGAAGTTATAGACGAAACAGTATGATTACTATTTTAAAAACTATTTAACGATAATAACTCTTTTCCGTACAAAAGAAGTAACAACATAAAGTTAAGATAAATGTTAGCTAATGCCTGTAAGTAATCTAACATCGTAATGGCTACACATAAATCTTCTATCCACAGCGTTCCCTTTAACGTAGATAATGTTCGCCATTTAAACTTTTCAACGACCTCGTTCTAATCAAATAAAAACCTTTTTCCACTTTACAAGCGGTAGAAGTAGCAAGACATTTCACGTAGGTACATAAATAACACATGGGCTGAAAAGTCCCGGGCCTAACACATAGATGACGTTAGTTTTATTGCAGTCACCTTTCTCTCAGTTAGTACTAACAAAACTGTAATTTACTATTACAAATATTTCTAAGAAACGTGGTTTATTGTACTGTTAGTAATAAAGGAATAAACCATTTATAAGTTGAATGTTCTTTATACGTGTGCAAGCAAATGGAATTGTGATTTGCAGATAACTAGCATGTTAAAGCCACAACTAACACATGGGCTGAAAAGTCCCGGGTCTAACACATAGATAACGCTAGTTTTATTGCAGTCACCTTTCTCTCAGTTAGTACTAACCTTCAAAAGACAGCTGTTAAAATTTCATGATATTCTATTCATTAGTTTGTGAGTTATTGTGCTAAGAGTCACGTTACTTTTGTTATTTTCAAAACAATTTCGTGTTTTAATTTTACACTGCTTCTCGATGGGAAAAAAATACCGTTCAAGCGAAGCAATGGCTTGAAAAGTGTTATGGGGACTCCGCTCCATCAGAAACAACAATAAAACGTTGGTTTGCTGACTTCAAACGTGGTCATAGAGACACCGATGATGCAGAACGCAATAGACGTCCAAATGAGGCGGTAACACCAGAAAACATCAAAAAAAATCCACAAAATCGTTTTCAATGATCGAAAAGTAAAGTTGCGTGAGTTGGCTGACATCGTAAAGATATCAAAAGAACGTATTGGCTTTATATTGCATGAGCATTTAACTATGAGAAAGCTCTGTTCAAAGTGGGTGCCGCGTTTGCTCGCTGTTGACCAAAAACAAGAACGTGTTGATGATTCTGAGCAGTGTTTGGCCATGTTTAAATGTAACAAACTGGAATTTTTGCGTCGATATGTGACAATGGATGAAGCATGGATCCATCACTTCACTCCGGAATCAAAACGATCGTCATCTGAGTGGACAGCAACTGGTGAACCTCGTCCAAAGCGCCCGAAAGCACAACAATCGGCTGGAAAGGTTATTGCCTCGGTATTTTGGGATGTGCGTGGTGTAATATTCATCGACTATCTTGAGAAAGGAAATACCATCAACAGTGAATATTATATAGCGTTATTGGAGCGTTTGAGGGCCGAAATTGCAAAGAAACGACCGCATATGGCAAAGAAAAGGATATTGTTTCATCAAGACAACGCACCGTGTCACAAGTCAATCAAAACAATGGCAAAACTACATGAGTTGAACTTCGAATTGCTCCCACATCCACCGTATTCGCCAGATTTGGCTCCCAGCGACTACTGGCTGTTCGCAGACCTTAAAAAAATGTTCGCCGGTAAGAAATTTCGCACGAACGAAGAGGTTATCGCTGAGACTGAGGCCTATTTGGAATCAAAAGATAAATCGTTCTACAAAAGTGGTATTGAAATGTTAGAGCGGCGGTGGAATGATTGCGTTGTTCTTGATGGAGATTACGTTGATGAATAAAGCTAATTTTGAACCTAAAAAAGACGTGTTTTCTTTGTTAAGCCCGGGACTTTTCAGGCCATGTGTTATATAAATAATAGCGCGAATGCCGAAATTCCAAAACCAACCGTAACGGTAATATAGTCTAAATTACCCGTATCTCTCGCTAAACAAAAGAAATCGATCCATCATCCACCATTTCCCTGACCATTCAAGCTGCCCGACCACCAGCACCGACTTGGATTCCTTATATTGAAAAGGAACGAAACTTGTAAATCGCGCGTATCCGAAAACTACAGTGGCGCCTTTCTATGGGAAAGCAAAGCGTCGGTCGAATTAAAAAAAAAGTATTTCCTGATATAAAACGTATAGTATAGGATGATGATAGGGTAGGGAGAGATATAGCAAAAAGCGGTAAAGAAATGCATTAGCGCTAAACCGATTCCTGTTTGTCCTTTCATCTAATTTTAAAACTCTTCCTAAAGTGTTGTTGCACTTTTCCGAGATGCGAATGGTGTAAATTTAACCGGCGAAGAATTCGGTAATTAGAAAAGAATCTCGAATGGTTTCTATAAGAAAGCGTGGACGCGAAAGTTTCGAACTAGCGAGGAAGAAGTTCTAAATGTGCTTTTAACGGAATAAAAACTAAGTTCTACGGTGTGCAGAAACTATTGCTCTTATCGGTACTGCTATGGCTGGCAAATAAACTACAGTAAAAGAAAATTGTAACTGATGGTATAGTCTTTGAATGATATAAACGTAGAATGTAGTTAATGTGCGGATATAGCAGCCTTTTGCATGGTAAATAATAAGAAGAACAAACACGGAACATTTGTTCGGATCATCCGAATGAGGTTTTAATTTATCTTTTACATATTTAGTGTTTTCAGATTATAATAATTCATATGTTTGCATTCCCATTAATTTCTACTTTCCATTTAGTTCTACAGAGATATTTAGTCTATTTGCTAGTATATTTGCTATTATCTTAATCTATGTATCGTGTAATTAGTGCTGCTAAGTCTCAGTAATGAATTTTGTAAGGAAATCCCGGCAATTACCGCTATCTTTGCAATTAGGATTATATTTATTCCTATTATGTTAATTATTCTTTTATACCACATGGGCTGAAAAGTCCCGGGCCTAACACATAGATGACGCTAGTTTTATTGCAGTCACTTTTCTCTCAGTTAGTACTAACCTTCAAAAGACAGCTGTTAAAATTTCATGATATTCTATTCATTAGTTTGTGAGTTATTGTGCTAAGAGTCACGCTACTTTTCTTATTTTCAAAACAATGGATCAAAAACAATTTCGTGTTTTAATTTTACACTGCTTCTTAATGGAAAAAAATACCGTTCAAGCGAAGCAATGGCTTGAAAAGTGTTATGGGGACTCCGCTCCATCAGAAACAACAATAAAACGTTGGTTTGCTGACTTCAAACGTGGTCGTAGAGATACCGATGATGCAGAGCGCAGTGGACGTCCAAATGAGGCGGTAACACTAGAAAACATAAAAAAAATCCACAAAATCGTTTTGAATGATCGAAAAGTGAAGTTGCGTTGAGTTAGCTGACATCGTAAAGATATCAAAAGAACGTATTGGCTTTATATTGCATGAGCATTTGACTATGAGAAGGCTCTGTTCAAAGTGGGTGCCGCGTTTGCTCACTGTTGAGCAAAAACAAGAACGTGTTGATGATTCTGTGCAGTGTTTGGCCATGTTTAAACGTAACAAACCGGAATTTTTGCGTCGATATGTGACAATGGATGAAACGTCGATCCATCACTTCACTTCGTAATCAAAACGATCGTCATCTGAGTGGACAGCAACTGGTGAACCTCGTCCAAAGCGCCCGAAAGCACAACAATTGGCTGGAAAGGTTATGGCCTCGGTATTTTGGGATGTGCGTGGTGTAATATTCATCGATTATCTTGAGAAAGGAAATACCATAAACAGTGAATATTATATAGCGTTATTGGTGAAAAAATGTTGTTTCATCAAGACAACGCACCGTGTCACAAGTCAATCAAAACAATGGCAAAACTACCTGAAATGAACTTCGAATTGCTCCCACATTCACCGTATTCGCCAGTTTTGGCTCCCAGCGACTACTGGCTGTTCGCAGACCTAAAAAAAATGCTCGCCGGTATGAAATTTCGCACGAATGAAGAGGTTATCGCTGAAACTGAGGCCTATTTTGAGGCAAAAGATAAATCGTTCTACAAAAGTGCTATTGAAATGTTAGAGCGGCGCTGGAATAATTGCGTTGCTTTTGATGGAGACTACGTTGATGAATAAAGCTAATTTTGAACCAAAAAAACCGTGTTTTCTTTGTTAGGCCCGGGACTTTTCAGCCCATGTGTTATCATTAATTACCAAATATCTAAACGTTTAATTTTATAGAATAATCTAAGCAGCTTCAGATTGCTCATTAAGGTAAAACCGAAGTTGCTTATAAATAACGTCAGTATACAGTGCAAGTTGTAAATCATTTGAATACAGTTCAACGGAACTTAGGTCAATACAACCTGTAGCTCAGTAGAAAATATCAATATACTTATTATATTACGTGCAGTGTTTTATTCATCGAATGAATAATCAAAAAAAGGTGAAAAACTCCAGCCACAGATTCGTACAACATTTGTAAAGAAAGTTTGTTACGGGAGTATAACAGTAAAAACAAAAGTTCAAACTTGAGGGTGGAACACATATTTAAAGAACAAATAAATCTAATAACACAGTTATTGTGTTTAAAAGCGAATATACAAGAAAATACGAACGGCATTCTATCGGACAATAAAGAAACAAGCAAAGTAGGCAGATCCTATAGAAAAGAAAATAAAAGACAATTCAACTCAGTTAAAAAATTGGAGAATAAAAAATAATTTCGGCATCCAATCTCTAACGTACGGCTTCATTAGATTGCTGATCAACTGTATCAGTAAAATTCTTAAAAAATCCAAATGTGATACCGAATAAACCTAGGAATTTGTCAAATTTATAAATGACCAAAACATCTTCAACATCTTAACTTATTAGGCTTAATGCAGTGTCACTATACATAAATATCGCAAGTCTTGGCAACTTACGCAAATAGCAGCATTATTATGTTGGGTATTGTTTTATAGGCAATTTTTCGATGTATTTTTAGTGCATCGTGGTAAGCCTGAGAGATGACCACATATGCAGCTACCCTATGCACTGTGGGTGCGCGCCTTTCCTAGTTTAGTAGTTCACGAGCTGCTAGAGAGAAAGCTGGAAGATTGTAATCGCTTATAATAATAATAATAATAATAATAATAATAATAATAATAATAATAATAATAATAATAAAAATAAAAATAAAAATAATAAAAAAAATAAAAAAAATAAAAATAAAAATAATATTTTTTTTTTTTTTTTTTTTTTTTTTTTTTTTTTTTTTTGCGGAGGTGAAATGCATTGACGCATACTAGTATATCCATCTATACTAGTTATGTTGGACTCCCTCTGAAGGAGGACTACCAACTAAAACACTTCCCTTCTTCTAGACACCAGTCCGGAACCGTTTATCACATTACTTCGGGCTGGGTCTATGCGTTTATTGTAGAAAGGCCACACTCCGTCGTGGTTTGGAATTATAACAATTCTCTGTCTATGCTGCAATTCCCTTCTTTTTGCGCGGTACATATTGCACGTACCGCGAAACTAATAATAGTAATAATAATAACAATAACAATAACAACAATAACAATAACAACAATAATAACAATAATAATAATAAGAATAATAATAATAATAAGCATCAATACTCGGACTCCCTTCAATAGAGGACTACCAGCCACCACCCGTTAATCACTTTAGTTCGGGCTGTGTCTAGTTTGTTGCATAAAGGCCACGCTCCACTGGACTTTCGAATTAGAGCAATTCTCTTTCCATGTTGCGGTCCAAATCGCCTTTCTTCGTGCGCAGGACATATTGAACGTATCGCGTTAAACTTGTCCAGCAATTTTCATTAGCTGATATCTTCGTTATAATTGTGTCGATCGTAAATTCGCCGATCTCCATTTTGAGTAACCGTCTGGTTTCTCTCACATAAGCAGAAGGTATGGTGCGCATCATCTATTTCATTTGGACAATACAAACATGTTCCAGTCTCGGTCTTACCCATTCGGTGCAGATACGATTTGAAATAGCCATGACCGGTCAAAACTGAGTCAGGTAATAATCCACCTCATGGGTTCTAGAGATCCAAGGGCGGAGGCGCGGGATCAGTCTCGCAGTCCAGCGCCCTCCTCCGTCCGTCTCCCAAAGTCGTTGCCATGCTTCTAATGTGGCGTCTCTTTCGTTGGCGACTCGTTCTTCACCTGCACGTCTCCTCATATATATGCGCCTTTCCTGAGCAAGGAGCGACACTGGGATGACTCCCGCTACCACTAGGACCGCCGGTTCCGACACAGTGCGGTACGCCGAGGCAACTCTCAGTGCAGCCCTTCTCTGCACCTGGGCCAGTCTCTTACGATACATCTCCTTGCTCAGCGCGTCCGCCCACACCTCGGAGCCGTACAGTAAGACCGACTGAACTGTCGACATCAATAACCTCCGCTTCTTTGGCCGAGGACCACCAACATTAGCCATCAACCTACCAAGTTCGCAACCATCTTCGCCGCCTTATCGGCAGTACGTAAAATCTGGTGACGAAAGGTCATTTTGGTGTCAATCATCACTCCAAGGTATCTAACTGTTGGGCTGGTGAAAATTTCCTACATCCCCCCACGCGAAGGGGTACGATTGTGTCTATCTGCTTCTTAGATAGAATGACGACCTCCAGTTTTGTTAAGTGCTAGACTCAAACCATGCATTTCCATCCAATGAGTTACCCTCCTCATGGTTTGGTTAAGTTTGAGCTGTGCTAGTTCTACATCCCGCTCAGTAATGAGCAGTGCGATGTCGTCCGCATACCCAACAAGAGTCACTTCCTCGGCATTTCCTGCCTCAAGAGTCCGTCATATAGATGTTCCAGAAATCCGGTCCTAAAATAGATCCTTGGGCAACCCCAGACGTCACCTTATCATTGCATCGACCCTGCTTCGTATCGTATATGATGGAACGATTCCGCAGGTAGTCGTCAATCATCCGCAAAAGGTACGGCGGCACCCGAAAGCGAGTGCTCCAAAGCATTCAATATAACCACCCATCTTGCCGAATTGAATGCATTTCCGGACGTCTAAGGTAACAAGAAGAACGATTCGACGCGAGTAGTGGTTGTGGTCCTCTGCTCTGGTTACCGCATCACAAACTTCCTCCCGTATAGCGTCGGCAGTTGATCTTCCCCGGCGGAATCCGTACTGTCGGGGCGACAAACCCCCAGCATCCTCCATCACTGCCTGCAATCTTGTTCGTATAAGCCTCTCCAGAACCTTACCCGCCGTGTCCAGCATGCATAGAGGGCGGTACGTAGATGGGTCATCCGGATCTCCCTGCTTTTTAGTGATTAGCACCAATCTGGCAACCTTCCAACGTGTGGGAAAAACTCCCGCGGCCAGGCACTCGTTGTACATATCCAGCAACAGATGTGGGCTATGCTGGTATACCAATTTCAGGATCTCGTTTGTAATGTTGTCCGGTCCTGGTGCTCTCCTTTGAGCAAGGGACCCCATTACCGTTCTGAGTTCCTCCTCATTAAATGGTAGGAAATCTCCTGGCATCCTCAAACCTCTATCCATCCTCGCAGGATGAGAGGGAAAAGCGCTTCGCACAATTCGCTGCATCCTGGTTAGCTCCAGAATAGCCGGCGGTTTCCATCGCCCCAAGTCGACGGGTGACGAGCTTGTATCCTAGCCCCCAAGGCTCAGAGTCCACGTCCGACACCATGTCTTTCCAGTGGCGCGCTTTTGACTCATTAATTGCCCGTCGCAGGGATTTCTTGGCTTCTCGGTGCTCAGCAGATCTTATATTAGCCTCCTCTCGGTTTCCCAGCCCTTTGCGCGATTCGCCTTAATCGGAGGCAACGTTTGCGCAGCTCAGCTATCTCAGCCGTCCACCAGTAAGCTGCCCGTTTACAATGTCGGGGAGCTTTTCTAGGCATAGAGGCATCGCAGGCAGATGCAATGCCTGACATTGTCGACTCAACAAGTCTCTCCACTCGCTCCCTCGCATCTACCTCCGATCCTGCTATAAGTCGACATACAGGAGGCAGGGCCCTACAGAATCGTTCCGTGTCAAGTTTCCCAAAGTTCCAGCCACCAGAATTCGGTGAGAACCGGCAGCGGCCTCAGATCGACCATACACGGTGAAGGTAATAGCCTGGTGATCGCTTCCTGTATAACTTTCAGATACTTTCCAGTCCACGATCCTAGGTACTAATGCCTTCGGATGCAAAAGAGACGTCCGGTATAGTCTCTGAGTAACCAGGTCGACGGAAGGTAGTCACTTCCCTCTCATTAAGAACAATAAGCCCAGTCCTGGCCGCCATTTCTAGAATATACCTTCCTCGGGAGTCCGGATGCGTGGCATACCCCACTCTATCGCCTTAGCATTAAAGTCTCCCCAACAATTACCTCTCCTTGGGTATTGAAGATAGCATCCTCCAAAGCATCTATCTTTGTGCGGAACTGTTGAATACTCTCATTGGGGGTGAGGTAGCAACTAAAGAAAGTCATCGCCTCGCATCTGACTCCAGACAAAGCCTTCCTCGGAACCGTGCCCCTCTACTCGAATGTTTCTTGAACTGGATATCCATATAGCCGAGGTGCTCAGCGGATCCGAGAACCAAGTGGGCTGATCTCGGTTCCTGTACTGCTCGCTGATAAACACAATATCCGTGTTGGATTCAAACGCCAGCTGATATAAAAGTTCGTCAGCTAGCCTACTTCTGTTCATATTGATCTGAATTACTCTGATCTCATCTGCCTGTTCTGCTCCCTTGAAGAACTCTATTCATTAACTTGATGTTTCTTTTCTAGAGCACTGATGTACTCTGCTCTTGCTTTCTCAAGCGCCTGTCTGAAAACTCCGCATTTGCCTGACCCAGCAACATGGTCGCGTGTATTTTTCAGCACTGCACAAAAGCATCTAGCTTTGTTGGTGCGCAGTTCTTCTTAAGATGGCCCTTTTCTCCACATCCCATGCAAAGCCCCTCCTTTCTTCTATCTGGTTCAGAGCAGGTTGCCTGCCGGTGTCCAAAGCCAAAGCATCTATAGCACTGCAACTTCAAGTCTCTTTCGTATTCTGCTATTCACCCATCCTACCTTAATGCGAGCAGTTTTAAGCAACTCAAGAGCATAGTGTTCATTAATTTCCAACTAACGCCATTTTGAGCTGTCTGCTATTGGCCTTGGTTAAGATCACCTTCGGGTCAGTTTCTGCAATTTGGTAAAGCTTTCCAATTGCTTCAGTCACTTCTTCTACCGTAGTCAAACAGTCCAGGTCTCTAAACTCTAATTTAAGTTTTAGGCTGAAGAGTGCTGACCTGCGCCTTTTCCTTCAAAGCCTCTTGAAGCTGGTTTGTAAACCCTTTACAGTTACTACTACTTCATCCTAACTCTATCAAAATGGCCCCTTTTGGTTTTTCTGACGGCGTTTATATTCACTTCGTCTCTACTGGTTTTACCCTCTGCCGAATCTCAGATAATACCTCAGCATAGGTTTTCCCTTGCATTGGTTTTATAAGCAGGGCTGCGTGTTTCGGACGGGCTGTTTTGGGATTCAACTTTTCTTTATTACTGTAATTTAGCGGCGCAGTAACCCCGATGGTAGTGGATATCTGCTGTCCGCTTTCCCTCTCTGCCGCTGTCCTTCTAGCTTCATTCTTTCTACATCGCTTACGCCTACTTCGGCGAACATCTTCCCAAGGGATTTCGAGTGATTCATCAACAATCCCTGTTTCTTTGTCATGTCCTGCTGGACTGGTATCAATGAGAGTTTGGCTAACGTTCCTAACAAGTCTCTCATCCTCTGGAAGAGGAAATTTAACTTCGCATTCAGCCTTTCTCCAACTATTTCTGTGAAAAGTCATTTGCGTCAAGAGCTTCTTCAAGTTTCTTTAGGCCATTCTTAATTTGCATAGACATATTTTTTCTGGCGATCAGACGCGATTTTCATTCCTTTAACAATTTCTATACATTTGGCAAGTTCCTGTTCTTTCCTTGTCCTTATGCTGTTTAATTCCTCCCGTAGTCATCTTCGTCCTCTCCTGTTCCAAAGATGGCCTCAGCAAGTCAGACCTGCTTATAGGTGACTCCTAGTTGCCATTTCTACCTTATGACACTCGATTACTGTCAAACGCTTTGGCAACTGACAATGTCAATCAAAAATCAGCGCAATCACCAACACCCACGGTCTACCTTTCTCAGCAGCTTCCAAGTAACGGAACTTACCCCAACCAGTCTATCTTCTAATGCAGATGCACCTTGCAAAAAAACTCATGGCGTCAAAACGTACTAGAACTGTACGAAAAATCACAAGCAACAGGAGCAGTTCTAAACACGTCAACACTGATTGACAACCCAATAATAATAATAATAATAATAATAATAATAATAATAATAATAATAATAATAATAATAATAATAATAATAATAATAATAATAATAATAATAATAATAATAATAATAATAATAATAATAATAATAATAATAATAATAATAATAATAATAATAATAATAATAATAATAATAATAATAATAATAATAATAATAATAATAATAATAATAATAATAATAATAATAATAATAATAATAATAATAATAATAATAATAATAATAATAATAATAATAATAATAATAATAATAATAATAATAATAATAATAATAATAATAATAATAATAATAATAATAATAATAATAATAATAATAATAATAATAATAATAATAATAATAATAATAATAATAATAATAATAATAATAATAATAATAATAATAATAATAATAATAATAATAATAATAATAATAATAATAATAATAATAATAATAATAATAATAATAATAATAATAATAATAATAATAATAATAATAATAATAATAATAATAATAATAATAATAATAATAATAATAATAATAATAATAATAATAATAATAATAATAATAATAATAATAATAATAATAATAATAATAATAATAATAATAATAATAATAATAATAATAATAATAATAATAATAATAATAATAATAATAATAATAATAATAATAATAATAATAATAATAATAATAATAATAATAATAATAATAATAATAATAATAATAATAATAATAATAATAATAATAATAATAATAATAATAATAATAATAATAATAATAATAATAATATTTAATGCCCAACAGATACAAATATCCAATTACAAGGCAATGTTAAATAATGTACACATGCAAATATAAATAACATAAAATTAAAGTATGTCAAATTAGAAAACTTAGTAACTAGTTGCTTAAATTTAAATTAAAAAAAAAAAAAAAAAAGTAGTTTACCAGTGGTTAGCAAAAAAGAGAGAACGGAAAAAGTATTCAACTAAGTGTAACGAACCCGCGGTCTACATACCGTCAAAAGGGACGGTAAAGTGCAGGTATGTATATCCAACTCGGCAAACTCCATAGAGTTGAAATTGCTACACAAGATATATCGCATTTCCTTGTATTCTAATTCAATCAGAAATAAATTAAAAAATACATTTTGTGGTGGAAAATCCCAGGCTCTTTTTTTTTAAAGGGGTTTTTTAATTTAAGTTTTGTTCTTTTTGTTTTTAAATTCATAAATGGTGCTTTATAATCAAAAATAACCAAATATAAGGTTACAAAAATAAATATATTAATAAGTCAAAAATATATACCGCTTTTTTAACAAAATATCTTTTCGTAACAGAAAACCTAAGGCAATCCCCGTCTAGCTATTTTTAAATATTCTAAATGAGATACGAAATAAAATGAGAGCAAAAATACGATTCATTTTGAGAATAGATGATGATTTGAAGTCTTTAATCTTGGTAATCGTACTCAGACTCACGTAATTTCCCGTATTTTAGGTGTCCTGCTCTTTGGCATCTAAAAATGTGTCCGGAACTTCCAAGTTTTTATTATAATATCAGCTGATACACTTTCTGACTAAAGTTATATTATAAAAAATATTCGAAGACTTTCATGAATTAAATTTTATCTGAGAAAATAATAGATTATTCTCAGGAGAGATGATTTTGATATGTGTGACTTTGACACGATTTTTGTTTATATCCATCGTTATCGGGGTTGCACATTTGTTTGCCTATATATTAGGCCACACAGTAAACACACTCTTGATTGGAATGAAATTATTGAGAGGTAATGTTGCTAGGCGTGCCATTCTTCCGTCGTACGAGAGATTTTGAAGATAGGGTGATATAATTTCGGGATGATAAATATTTTAATATCATAAAAATGTGTGAATACAATACATTAAACGTCTTTTGAAAATGAATTTGGAAGAAGTTATTTATAGATACAAAAATACATACATAATAAACGATAGTGGAGTTTACGTCTCCTCTGCAAATGTTCTTGAAGGGACTCTTTTCTTTAAACATGAAAATTGTAAAATATATGTTAATAAAGAACACCCAAAGTAGATATCTGTAAAATTTAGAAAGAAAACTATACAGACTAAATATCTGAAATAAAATTCAATAAAGAGGTAGTACTAACGTTAGTTTGCCTCCAACAATACCATCAACAATAATAAAAATAAGGGCGTAAATCAAACAGTGACGAGAAAATATCCAAAGTACTAGCAAAATTTAGAAAAATCGTTGATAATTAAAACACAATATTTCACGTACAAAATTGAATACAAACAAACAGCATTTCCCAAACATCGACAGTCGATCCTAATAGACGAGCGAATACACACCGTTTGCAGGACAAACTCAACAATATCTTAATAAAGGAACGTATGCACATAAATATAGCGTAAATTTATCGCCAGATTTGACCTGGTCAAACATGGTATTACTTTCGGACGTAAATTTGATTTCCAGAATGTTGAAAATAGAAGAAGTAAATTATAACATATGGACTTTTGAACAGAATATTTCACTTTCTTAATATCTTGGCAAATAATGCATCGGAGGTTCTGCTAATCTGCAAATTAACACAAATGCAAGACAAAATAACATTTAAAAAAATATTTCATTTTATACAGAGAATATTTACAATAATGGTAACACGAAACAGCGAAACTTCTATAGGTCCATTAATACTGAATTAATAAATAAAACAAATACACAAAAAATTATAATTCTTTCTAAACTTAGTAGTAAGTGTTAGATCCTCTATTCAAAATATCTTCAAACATGCGGGCCTTCATACTGTATCAATTTGGTCAAGGCTAAAATAGGAATATCACTCCAACAGCTCATTTATGCAGGTTTTAAGTTTTTTGACGCTATCGTATGGTTTATTATTGGCATACGCCTCTCTTGCCAGTATTCCCCAAAAATTTCGTTGAGTATACGTCCAGAAAATTTGGATGTTGGACTGAAAAGACACCTATTCTCGGTATATAAGGCAGTTTACGGAATAGTTCCGATATAATTTCAACATGTTGTGTTGTTGTGTAACATTTTAACATTTAAAGAAATTATGTAGGTATCGTAAAAAGTGCATTATTTTATAAGAAATGTGTATTCCCTTATTTTGTTAAATAATTCAATTATTCCTATTACAATTTGTAAAATGGAAATATCTTGCAATACCAACTATTGCTACGAAGTAGAAGTAAGACAATTTCAAAACACGACGCAAATTAAGTAAAACTCTGTGTAGCAATTACCTTATTTTACCCGAATAAAAAATAGTGAATTGAAGAATTACTACGGTGAATGAGAAAACAAAAACGAAATACACAGCGGAGAAATGCAATGCATACTACGATTATACTCTGTGTGAGTTTGTAATTAGTAGCCTTACCATGCGTAACAATAATAATCGCGGAATGGAACCACGTTTACAAATCGAGTCGACAACGTTTGTTTAATAAATTAGCTTTTATGTGCTTAACGAACACTATGTAATTCTACCGATTAATCAAGTATATTTACTTAACTAAGCTAACTATGGGCCTACGGTGTCGGCGTTTATACAAATGTATCTAGCCAGATAACGATGTGTCGCTTGAGATTACACTTGAAACTATCTATGACGCTATCATAAAATATTAGTTCTCGCAAACTAGAAAAGGAAATTGATTGTTTTGGCAGAAGTATGGTGAAGTTAACACTGGATAATTCTTTTCATAGAGATAAATGCAACATACAAAATATTTAAGTATAATAATAAGAATTTATTAATCCAACAACAAAATTAAATCATATAAATCATATAAAACCTACTACATACTGCAATTTGCCGAGCAAATTGTTAAAGTTTCTGGTTACTTTAAGATTTACATAACAACATCAGTTACAAACAGCAATCTGAAAACCTATGTATGCCAACAAATCAGTACCGTCAACCTTGTTATGCAATGAATTCAATAAGAAATTAGATGGTAATAATTAAGTTATTACAACACGCGTTTCAGTTTTTAAAAACAACTATAAAACCGTATGAAATAACTTTTATTGATTATTCTTATTGCAATATGACAAGAACTTAAAATCGATCTTAGCCACTACAATCTCAGGCGAACAATGCCTTCTGATGTTTACGTTACAAAATATATATCTTACTGGATGCTTGTTTACATTATCTAGTCTAAAGGATCAAAGGATCACTTAGTCGTAATGCAATGCCTACATCTTAGAGTTTATATTAACCTAACTAAACAGTTTTAAGGGTTTTATGATTACATTGTCAATGTGGTTTCTATTTCTACGTTTGTGTAGTTTATTTAGACAGTTTTAAAAGGGACTTAACAATAATATGCCTACAATATAATTTAATTCATTTTATCAAATAAAGCTTCGAAGTTATGAAAAGAAAACAAAGTAATCAGTAGCTGCCGAGATAAATTGCGAGTGTTCTGGAACACAAATATTTTAAGAACCCTTTTTGAATTCCCTCAACTGTCTGATGTTGGTAGGTATGGTACAGAATGCAGATTTATATCCTAAACAACACCTAACTAATGAATAGTATATTTTATTGCGGCAATATTTTCGAAACTATGACAACATCGAAATACAAATCCAAGTGCTCTTGAAGCATATTGTATTTAGGTGTTCAACAAATGGCAAACAGAATACCAAGATCTTCCACTGCATATTCTGGCAATAACTTTATCTCCAATGACACAATCATAATGAATAGGGGTGTTGGATTTGGTGTATGATATATATTTTGGTTACACCAATCATTAATTTTTGGTTATCGATTATGTACAGTGATCGATCACAATTATAGAATCATGCCAATTACTTCAAATATATATATTCTTTTATGTTGACAAGTTGGAATCATCACTGGATAAGGAAATTTCTGATGAAGATTCAGTATTGGCGGTGATAATAAATTCTTTCAGCATGTCTTTAACAACGTTATCTAGCTGATGCATCTTACTTCGATAATGATGTCTTCGATGGAATTTTTCCATGCTTTACCAATCGAAGTTCTTCAACTAATAACTCTTTTACCACTGGCAGTTTAAAGGTTTTGTTATTTCCTTCACTTGAGCCCATGCCATTTCTATAGGATTAGGTTGCAATGATACAGCGGCAGCCCTAAAATTGTACGAACAGTTTCTGCTACCATTTCATCGATTACATAGGGTATCGGATTATTATTAAGGTAATTTTTAGCGAGTTTCAAAAGTTATACCTTTAAGAGCGAGTTATCCGTGGCAATTCCTTTTAAAACAATCCAATTAATTTAGGTATCTTTTTTCCATGCAGTCGTTAGGATTTTGTCTGCCTTGACAGAATGATATGGTACATTATCCATTACAACAATTCAATTTGATTCTAAAAGTGGTAGAACATTTTTCATCCATTCTGTAAATACCTGACCATTCATTTCCTCTTAATAATCTGAAGTTTTTCGATTCAACCATTATCATTCTTGATATGCAGCATTATAACACATGGGCTGAAAAGTCCCGGGCCTAACAAAGAAAACACGGTTTTTTTGGTCCAAAATTAGCTTTATTCATCAACGTAATCTCCATCAAGAGCAACGCAATCATTCGAGCGCCGCTCTAACATTTCAATACCACTTTTATAGAACGATTTATCTTTTGCCTCAAAATAGGCCTCAGTTTCAGCGATAACCTCTTCATTCGTGCGAAATTTCTTACCGGCGAGCATTTTTTTGAGGTCTGCGAACAGCCAGTAGTCGCTGAGAGCCAAATCTGGCGAATACGGTGGATGTGGGAGCAATTCGAAGTTCAATTCATGTAGTTTTGCCATTGTTTTGATTGACTTGTGACACGGTGATGAAACAATTTTTTTTCTTTGCCATACGCGGTCGTTTCTTTGCAATTTCTACCTTCAAACGCTCCAATAACGCTATATAATATTCACTGTTGATGGTATTTGCTTTCTCAAGATAGTCGATTAATATTACACCACGCACATCCCAAAATACCGAGGTCATAACCTTTCCAGCCGATTGTTGTGCTTTCGGGTGCTTTGGACGAGGTTCACCAGTTGCTGTCCACTCCGATAACGATCGTTTTGATTCCGGAGTGAAGTGATGGATCCATGTTTCATCCATTGTCACATATCGACGCAAAAATTCCGCTTTGTTACGTTTAAACATGGCCAAACACTGCTCAGAATCATCAACACGTTCTTGTTTTTGGTCAACAGTGAGCAAACGCAGCACCCACTTTGAACAGAGCTTTGTCATAGTTAAATGCTCATGCAATATAAAGCCAATACGTTCTTTTGATATCTTTACGATGTCAGCTAACTCACGCAACTTCACTTCTCGATCATTCAAAACGATTTTGTGGATTTTTTTGACGTTTTCTGATGTTACCGCCTCATTTGGACGTCCACTGTATTCTGCATCCTCGATGTCTCTACGACCACGTTTGAAGCCAGCAAACCAGCGTTTTATTGTTGTTTCTGATGGAGCTGAGTCCCCATAACACTTTTCAAGCCATTGCTTCGCCTGAACGGTATTTTTTCCCATCATGGAACAGTGTAAAATTAAAACACGGAATTGTTTTTGATCCATTGTTTTGAAAATAATAAAAGTAGCGTGACTCTTAGCACAATAACTCACAAACTAATGAATAGAATATCATGAAATTTTAACAGCTGTCTTTTGAAGGTTAGTACTAACTGAGAGAAAGGTGACTGCAATAAAACTAGCGTCATCTATGTGTTAGGCCTGGGACTTTTCGGCCCATGTGTTAAGTCTACTTTCTGTTCCAGATAGATTTTTTGGTTTGGTTTGTTACTCCTTCGATAAGAGCTTATCTTGCCGAAAGAATTGTTGTACCTTTCCATACATTTTGTTTTTGGTGCAGCCTGGGTTAACGCACGTCTAATCTAAGTAATATATTCTTTGACCATCTGTACGAAATTTCCTGACGCTTATTAGGTAACGACGTCTCCATAAAACAATGTATTTCCTTTTGCGTTAATATATTACTTCAGCTGTTTCTCCCATTTGAAGTCCAATTTCATCATAATTTTCCACAGTGTTGGCCGTTTTATTTCTGGCATGATATCATCTGTATTACTGATCTACAAATATGTGATAGCATACTTTTTAACAAAATCAATATTATATTTATGTTTGAAAATTTAGTGCATATTGGCAATTCATTCCTTAAGAAAAATGAATATGTACGTCTGCGAATTGCAGCCTTTTGGGCGTCTTCCTAGGCTTTGTAAGTTGTTATACATTTACGGTTTTTGGAGGTGAAGCAACAGTCCCCGTAGGCTTCATTAACTTTATAATGCTCCACATGGTTACTTCACCAAGTCCGAGTTGCGTGGAGGTTAACTTGATAGCTGCCGACTTGAACTTATTCTGTTTGCATTGCCTTTGTCCACTGCTAATGCATTACTCTCGAAGATTTTTCGATGGATCCATAAAATGGCCATCGTCTCGTCCAGCTGCCGCTTCCTCAGCTATGTCAGAGTTGTAATAATCCTGGATTGTATTATCAACATTGAAAAAAAAATACCGCCTTTGCGTAAGTACCGTAGTAATTGTGTTCTGACAAGAACAGGTTTTAATGCACACACAGAATAAAATAGATACCAGGTAAAGCGGTATAAATATGTAAACAGCTAAATTCTAAGAATTAATTAAGAACTTTCCCTTGTCATTAGGGTAGGGGTAGATGTATTGGAAGGAATTCGTCATAGTTTAGTATCGTTACAACTATGCCTCGCTTACAAGGTTCGAGTGATATTAGTGACTTCACCCGGAGTCGCATCGTTGGCCAGAGTGAACGCGGCGCTTCGCAACGTGAAATAAGTAAATTTTTAAATATTCCGTTGTTCACAGTTAACCGTGCAATTACACAATTTAAAAGCAAGGAAAAACAACAGTGGAGCTGGGACCAGGTCATGCCGGACCTTCTGAAAGAAGTAAAAGGGTGATTGTGCGCGAAGTGTTAAGAGAACCGCGAAAAGGTACAGCTGAGCTTGCGGCAACTTCCCAGAAAAGTCAGCGCGCCGTTCTGCGATACGTCCACAATGTGCGGATGTATAAAAGGGTGGCAAAGGAAAAACCTCTCTTTACGGCGTTTCAAAAATGGCGCCGAATTGCTTGGGCAATCGAAATGCGAACGAAGCCCGAAGAGTTTTGGCGGGCTGTCATTTTTTCAGACGAACCCAGATACTACCAATTCAGTGATAGTGATCGTACGTGGGTATGGAGACGTTCGTCACAGCAACTGGACGACAAATTTTTGCATCAGATGGTGAAATACGGCGGTGTGAACATCACGGTGTGGGGCGCGATATGGTATGGTGGAAGATAGCAATTAGTAATCTGCGACGGAAATATAAATGCGGCAAAATATATCCAAATATTAACAGAAGGACTACTACCGATATTCGACAACGCCATTTTATCTAAAGAAGACGCCACTTTTGTGGAGGATGGAGCACCCTGCCACAAAGCAAGAACAACAACCACATGGAAAGAGGAACAGGGGATTCGGATTTTACCATGGCTAGGCAAATCACCGGACATGAATCCGATAGAGAATGTTTGGCACATAATCCAGACAAATATGGCGAAACGACCCCGAAAACCCAGCAATAAGGAAGAACTCGTGGCAGCTGTTACAGAAGAGTGGTTAAATATTCCAGAAGACACCATTAATCATTTAATAGATTCTATGCAACGACGACTCGCAGCACTTCACGCAAGTAAAGGTGGATCGACAAAATATTAGTCTAATTTAAAAATTTTAAAATATTTTGTATATATAACGAGAATAGAATCTTTTTCTTAATCAGTAGGTGTCTATTTTATTCAGTCACCCTAGTGTATATTATATAAATAATGGTATAACGAGAAATACAACAAACAACCAAAAATACAACCAAAACGAACAAAGAAATTTGACAATTGTCATTAGAAAGACATAGTAATAGTGAATAGTAATATTTCAGTTTATCCAACATAACTTTCGTGTACATAGACAACATTTTTGTTGTGTGTAATTTTGCCTTAGGTATCTCCCAATAGCAAACATCGAAAATATTAGCCTATATTACCAAACTCTACATTATTAAAGTGAATGGACTATAGAAAGCATTCTTCACATCCCAACGAACAGTAACGTCGACCGTGAAAGCCTGAAAACTCCTTATTCCTCGAGTTATCGCAATCTTGTAACCCTTTAACCCAGATCTTCGTGCCAAATTCTAAATGAGATTTTTTGTGGAGTATTCAGTTGCTAAGAACGTCGACGAATTGGTTTTATTTCTGACTCCTATTAACACTAGCAATTATAGCTGCAATATTACCTTCTAAATGACTACAACTGTGATGCTTTCATCATTTATCGCACCAGTTTCCTCTAATTCTGAAATAACTTTTCGAATGGTCACATTTTCATATTCCATACCAATTTTTCTTGCAACTTCTGCGTTGCTATCACCAAATATGAAAGAATTTTTAATAATAAAAAGCAGTTTTAAACCCCGACGTCTTTATAATACTTGTAGCTATTTTCCATTTTATGTAAGTAGGTAAACACGTTTTACTCCAACCCATATTTGATACTGCCCCATACTTTGCACAACTTTTCGGCTAAAAAGCCAACGCATAAATCTTCGACATTAAATTTTCATATTCGATCTTCGCTTTATTGCGATATAAAAACTTGGTAACATTATTTTAACTTCCGTCGTAAAAATATTTATATAGAGTAGCGAAATTTTCATATACATGATACGTTCCACCTCTCTCCATCATGCAGAGATTTCCCTTCCAACCGATATGAATACGGCGAGTTACCTTCGAATATTTTACGTCAAGACACAAATGCTTCGCCGTCGTATAAGTGCGGCGCATAAAATAACAAATATCGCCTAAAACGCACGCCACTCCTCCTCAGCAATGCCTATACCTCTACCTTCCCACCTTCGTATACGTACATATAAATTCTATTTGTATACCTGCCATTACTCAGGCAAGAGCAGAAGGACCGGCCTGCGTTTTGCATTCCGTGGTAGACAGCGATGTCGTTTCAGTTGATGGGATTCAGCTGTAAAACTTTAGCGTCTGACGGCGTCTTTGCTTTTTCGTAGCAACGGGACGACGCCTCCTTATGACAGACGATAAAACAAAGTGAAACAACGAACAGGACGTAGTGGAACGTTGGCCGGAAGGTGAAACATGCAGTTACGTTGCTGCTCCATGCTTGTGTTCGGTGTGTCAGAAGTTAATGTTTTCAGAGTTCAGGGTTATATTCTACTGCATGCAAACTTGAATTGCGTACATTCCTTAAAAATCAATCCTTTATCGCATATTTACTGCTGTGCAGGCAATACTTGTTGTTAATCTAAGTAATTAATAAAATATTCTCTCTTTATGAATGGATGTACGTGTATTATATATTCCCCACTTATTTAGAGATGCATTACTATAGTTAGCCAATTCTATTGTTTATGAAATTAGACTGAAAATACAGTGATGCTTCCGTATCGCAAACTTCCAAATAGCGTATGGTATCAGACTTTCACCGCCGTGTCACTAGATCTTTTGTCCCTGACGTTTCGCGAGCAACTGCGGTTCGCATTTTCACGTGAACGTTGTTACTGCTTTAAGTATACTTCTTTACTCCGCTCCTGACGAGGATAGTTCTAATCACCACCCTCGTCAGAAGAATGTGGTGGTACGCACGCTAGTCGAAGGAGCACGCAGAGTATGCAGTAAGAAACAGTTGCAGAAGGTATTGGACCACCTGAGACAAGCGCTGTGGTATAACGGTTATCCTGAAAATAATTAATCGCGCCATCACGAGTAACCCTCCATCCAGAGATAAGAATGATCGGGAAACAAACGTTGGCCACAGCATACTTACCATACATAAACAACACTACGGAGGACAGGATAGGACGAGTGCTTGAGCGTTTCAACATCCGGACGGATTATCAAGGATCACAATGTTATGAAAATATTGTTGCTTCCATATTGTGTCAGTAGTGCCAAGAATGATATACTATTAATGTTCACTGCCATACTATTGTTACACAAAAACCCACCTTCGTAACGGTGAGTCGTGCGGAGGTTATTGACGTTACTGTGTGCACGCCACATTTTGCAAGGTGGGTGAAGCAATGGCATGTGTCGGATGAGCCATCTCTCTCCGATCGCAGATACATAAGATTCGATATTAAATTGCCACAGGTAAGTAAGATGTCATATAGAAATCCTAGGAACTGTAATTGGGACGCCTATCGTGAGCGACTAATTGAGGAACTAGAGCGTTGACCTAGAAGAATCAAAACTGCTGTGGATATCGAGCTCTTAGCAGAGGGCCTGCAGTCTGCCATAATTACTTCTCATGAAGCTAGCTGCCCAGTTAAAATCAGATCAACAAACCGAGAAACACCGTGGTGGACTAGGGAGTTGTCTGAACTGAGGACGGCGACCAGAAAACTGTATAACAAGTGTAAAAAATCTGGTTCATGGGACGAATAGAAAGCGTCCCTGACCAGATACAATCGCGCCTTAAGGAAGGCGAAACGAGATTCTTGGAAAAAATTCCGTCAGGAACTCGAGGCAGTTCCTGAATGCTCCAGAATTCGGAAAGTCCTTGCGAGGGAAGGATCAAGTAGGATTGGGACCCTAAGCAAGTCAGACGGCACAAAGGCCAAGACAGAGGAACAACTTCTCCAGCACCTGCTAGAGGTGCACTTTCCGGGTTCCGAGATCATTCAAACCCAATTCGGGGGTGAATGTAAGGGACTGAGCCCTCAGGTACCTGACTCTAGAACATGGAGAGTAGACTGGAACCTTGCACGGAAAATTATTCAGGTCTCTAAAATTCGTTGGGCCATCGAATCTTTTGAGCCTTTTAAATCGGCCGGAATGGACGGCATTTTCCCGGCACTGCTACAACAGGGCCAGGATCTGCTGTCCCCAGTTCTATGTACCCTACTAAGGTCAATCTTAGCTGGGGGCCATTTACCAAGTAGCTGGAGAGAAGCCAGGGTGGTTTTCATTCCCAGACAGGGCAAGACGTCCTACGCGGAAGCAAAATCGTACCGGCCCATCAGCCTTACCTCATTCCTTCTCAAAACCTTAGAGAAGATTATTGATAAGCATTTAAGGGACTCGGCTCTGGGTAGACTGCCTCTGCATGAGAACCAATACGTATATCAATGAGGAAAGTCGTGCGTGTACAGCTTTGCTGGGGGATACAATGTAATAATTCCCGCTCATCCCGTCATCGCCGCTACAAAGAGCTCTTTTGCAGACCTCGAAATATCCTACTTTTCCGACGGCTCGGAAAGACGGGAGCACCGTTTGAAGAAATGTATTGATCTTAGAGGAGACTACATCGACAAATAAAAATAAAAACCACATCATTACGATGTTTTTCGATTCCGGAAACATCTCAGGTCTCCCTCATACACGATATTTGAACTAACGGCATTCGTTTAAAGACTGGCATTGGGCGATTTGAGTAAAATAAATGAAAAGTTGGCAGCTCACATACACAACGGCATTTTAGAAAGTCATCACAATTATTCCTCATATACAACTCTCATAATATATGAAATTCCCTTTTTAACCAGAAATTTATTATCATAGACGTCATCTTAGTAAATCAGGACCTCAAACTACGAAGATATAAAACCCTTAAGGACCGTGTACGTACATTATAGCTCACTTTAACCTCTTAACTAAGTACGTATGAGCATCGCCCGATGCCCTCCATTGCACCAGAAGTAATACGTCCGTTGTAATGGATCCATTACCTAACCGTTGGACCGCGGCGTACTATTACCGTCTAATGGGGACGGCCGGTTTAGTCCGTTAAGGAAAGGGCAAAACGCCGGACTCGCAAAACTCCATATAACGTCAGATGTCTCTTAATCACCGGGTAAATGTACCTGAAATGTAAACGTAGTACGCGCATAATTCTCGATTTAAAACAGTCCGCTCCTTGTTCTGATTAAATGAGAGCCAAAATGGGGGAGCGCGGCCTCCACTTCGTGTCGAAAAGGGGACGATATGGTAGAGATTGGGTTTCCGCATAGATTGGTGAGATACCGAAGCGGAGCGAGGGGGATATCGAACAAGGACGAAGGGTGTTTAATATAACCAAATTTACGACGGTAAGGGCTGGAATGAAATAACTGCTTTCATATTTAAGGAATTATAGGTAATCTATTGAAGTTGGTGCTACTGGAATATTATTAAACTCTATATGTAAACTATACAGGTTGAATAAGCTATTGTAGACTTTTAGAATGCATAGCAATTTCCTAGTTTTTATTTGAATCATAAAAAAGTTATCCCAGCATACTCAGCCTAACATCAGTATTATTTTTTTTTTGTAATCATATCATTACCATTGGGTTTACTGCCTGTGTAAATAATGTCTACTATCAATAGCAAAAGATATTAAACTATTAAATTCAACGGACAATATTAACTTTTCCCTCGAATTCCGAACTAACGGGATTAGTGTCATATACAAAGGTAAACATTGCCATCAAAATAATCTTTAAATCTGATACACCAATATAATTCTTTTAAAATCAATATTTGCGTCTAGTTGAAATGTATCTGTTAACCCTTTTATTCCGAACGATACGTATGCATACACATGCACCATCAATGTTTGAAAATGCCTAAAAATACAGCCGAACGTTATATCGGATAGAGGATTGTACCAGGCCGTTTGTTATACATTCAACAATAGAAGGCTTTTGTAACAACCTATGGAGTTGGAGCTTAGGGTTGATTGTGGTCATAATAGGTTCGACTGCAAAAATGTGTGTTTTTGTGAAATTATTGCATTAAAAGCGAAAATATATTGTATTACTATTTGCGTTTTGAAATGAATAAGCTTTCACGGCCAGAGTCAGTAATAAATGAACTACTTTCGGAATTAAAGCGCGTCATGATGAGATATATAGAAATGAAATAAGAGTAAGAGGAGAAAGAAATAAACAGAAAAAAGATAAAAAGAAGAAAAACGAAAGGGGCGGGGGTGAAAATGAAAGTAAGAGAAGGAAAGAGAGATAGAAGGGTGGAGGGTAAAAGAAAGAAAAAAACAGAAAAAAGAGAAAGGTGGGATCTCGACGCTTCGCTTCCATCGTAGGAGGCTTCTTCAGGAGAAACAGGGAAACCAGAAGATTTTGGCCTCTAACGTGGTTAACACGTCGAGCTACCGTGACCTTCTGCCAATGTGGTTTCGCCTCTAGTGTGGTTTACACGTTGAGTTACCATGCCATTTTGGTTTCCCTGTTTCTCCTGCAGAAGCCTCCTACGACAGAGACGAAACGTCGAGATTCCACCTTCTTCTCCTCTTACTCTTATTTCATTTCTCACCACGACACGGTCCAATTCCGGAAGTAATTCGTTTATTATTTGCATTTTGATTGTTATACCTATAGAAGTGTTTCCTATATTCACGTAAATGTAGACTTTACAGTGGACAAATTATTTACACTGTTGCCATATAATGCACATGTGCAGCACCCAACGTTTTCAATGCTTTGCAATGGTACCAATAAGGTTATAACATATTGCTTTTTTCGTACCTAAAATTAAGCGACGGCCATTGACTCAACGATTTAGTTGAGAATTTCAGAATTGCCGGTTTCGGCGGTAATTATGAGGTTTGTCCGAAAAGTAAGTACCGTTTTAGAAAAAAAAAAACTTAAAAACAATGTATTCAGAACAAAATTTATGTTTACATGAAAGGATATTGCATAAATTATTTTTCTATATAGTTGCCACATTTGCCATTAGCGGAAAACCAATCTTTCTATACCCCCTTCATAGAAAGATGTGGCCAGTGACGATCTGTGACAACCTCACGCAAAAGAGTTCTTGAAATTTGTTGAAACTTATAACTAAGCATTCTTATTACAAACCGTCACTAACCTTTTCAACCAAACCATTAAACACAACAGAAAGCCGTCCACTACATGCTTCATCATGAACAGATTGAAGATTTTGAAAGATCACTAACAAATGTAAATACATCAGAATCCGGTTGTAATGGCGTCAGTGGAAACACTGTGAACCAGAGAAAGACGTGTGCATGCGCGGTACTACGACAATATGTAGTGCTGTAATGGCGGTAGAGGAAAACGGTATTTAGTTGCAGGAGTGGTCTCGTATATATGAACCGAGTGGAGATAAATTTTATAGTGATTTCCCTAGCATTACGCTTTCAGTGTTTGTTCAGTACATTGAAAATACTGAACTATTTACTGAATATTTTAGTTGCAAATATTGTTTTGTGTGTGTGGAGCTAAAATTATCGATGAGTGGACTGTATCGAACTGCTCCACCACTAGTTTCTTCTAATGATTAGATTTCGAAGGACCAGAGAGATACGCAAATAAATCAATTGCGTCGTTTTACCACTTTTTAGCGACTTATGTTACGCTTAAAACTCAACTCTAACTATATCTGTAACTATGACTCCTGTCTAGAATTCGATGGTCCCTTTTATATACCTGTAGAAAGTAATAAATTATATGTTAATTAGATTGAGGCAAGGAATTACGCTTTAATGTAATTAAAGATCTTGGAAATACAAATGGAAGTCAGACTTAAATAAATATAAAGAATGCATTCTTATCCTAATTATTGATAAACACAGATAAACTAATATCTTTAAATTACAGAACTTTCATATTTAAAATAAATTACGTAATAGAATTAGTGCAATTAGTAGAAAGGGGTTCGTAATATGTTGTATACATATTTTAAATAAAAAATCTTTCGTCGAAGACGAAACAGGTATAATACAACGTATATATTCGACTGCTATCTAAACTTCGAATTGCTCCCGCGAACAAGGTCGAGGTTAGTGTGAAATTGCACACAAAATGATAGACAAATGAAAAAGCGCAAAAACATATCCGACATTTTCCTCGGTCGGTACAAGAGGAAATCGCTTCTGCATCGTATAGTTACAGGAGATGAAAAGTGGATTTATTTTGAAAATCCCAATCATGAGTAGACCCAGGCACACCATCCATATCGATCACAAGACCGAATCGTTTTGGTATAAAGAAGGAGAATACCGAAGGAGGCAACGCAAAGTATTTGTTCTTCATGGCAATGCTCACATACGGCAAAACTGGTTCGTGATACGTCGGAAGCACTCAGCTAGCTCACCAGACTTGGCTCTTTCCGATTACCACTTGTTTGCGTCGATGGGACACGCACTTGCTGAGAAGCGCTTTGATTCAGACGAAGATGAGAAGAGATGGCTCGATGAATGGTTCGCAGCAACAGGGGAAGATTTTTACTGGCGTTGCATTCACAAATTGCTCGAGAGATGGAAAAAATGTAAAGTGATGGAGCATACTTTGATTAAAGCACTTTTTATCATTCTTCCAAATTTAACATGTTTCTTTTAGACAAAAGAACAACGCAGTTTATACTTGTGCACTTGGTAGCATATTGCACAATGCTCATTTGTCGGCAGCCTTTTAAAATTACTTCGTATAAATTTAATCAACGCGAAACCACTAGTTAACGTCCAATTGATTTACTGGACTGATTGCCGATGAACTGCTTGGTAGGTTTAGTAAATTAAACTCAGTATTTGTTTTAATACATACATTAAAGAAGTACAATTCTGTGTGTTTATGTAATAATAATAATTCGTTGTTACCACCAGTCTGTACAAATGTATATGTATATGCTTGACTCTATGTTCGCTTTCGTTAGAGATTTTATACTCCGAATTTTGTTTAATGCTTCGATACGGTTTCGTTAAATGATTAGTATACGCTTGCACACATATACTTGTTTGTATTGGGAACCCACTAATACCTTTTGTTTCGAAGCTGGAAGACCGAGTAGGGTGACTATGGCAATTATTAGTCCGTCAACATCTGGCGTAAATACGACCCAACTCTCGACTACCCAGGTCTTCCTTGTATCTTGCGCATAATATTTATTTGCTACGCCTAAGCTTTCGTAGGATAGGCTGCGCATCAACATACGTATGAGTTCGTAGACTTTGTTTCGCCGCAATGGAGGTATAATATTTATTTGCTATGCCTACGCTTTCGTACGTTAGGCTTCGCATCAATGCGCGTATAATATGAGTCCGTAGACTTTGCTTTATTTCTGTGTACTTATACGTACGTCCGTAAACTATACATTACTTGCTCCTTTGCCACAACCCCATCACTATAAGGAGAAACCTTTAAATTACCAATCGTCGAATACGTGCGGAGTATCCCAAGCCCAAACATGCGCCAAGTCCGGCTCAGTCGATGAGTGCATGGCGACAGAGCGGCAGTCGCACTGTTGCGCGTCTCGCGACGCGAACGTTGCTATGACAGCTGAACACGTACCCGGCGTGCTGCCTTAAAGCGCTACGCTAGTTTCTGCAGCAACAGCGCGCTAATATAGCACATTATTTTGAAATATATTTTAAGCGAATTCTTTTCTGTTAACGTATTTTTGTTAGCATATACATACACAGGTTGAAATAGATTTATAAGACTATACACTAGGGTGACAGAATAAAATAGACACCTACTAATTAAAAAAAGATTCTATTCTCGTTATATATACAAAATATTTTAAAATTTTTAAATTAGACTAATATTTTGTCGATCCACCTTTACTTGCGTGAAGTGCTGCGAGTCGTCGTGGCATAGAATCTATTAAATGACTAATGGTGTCTTCTGGAATATTTAACCACTCTTCTGTAACAGCTGCCACGAGTTCTTCCTTATTGCTGGGTTTTCGGGGTCGTTTCGCCATATTTGTCTGGATTATGTGCCAAATATTCTCTATCGGATTCATGTCTGGTGATTGGCCTGGCCATGGTAAAATCCGAATCTCTTGTTCCTCTTTCCATGTGGTTGTTGTTCTTGCTTTGTGGCAGTATGCTCCATCCTCAATAAAAGTGGCGTCTTCTTTAGATAAAATGGCGTTGTCGAATGTCGGTAGTAGTCCTTCTGTTAATATTTGGATATATTTTGCCGCATTTATATTTCCGTCGCAGATTACTAATTGCGATCTTCCACCATACCATATCGCGCCCCACACCATGATATTCACACCGCCGTATTTCACCGTCTGATGCAAAAATTTGTCGTCCAGTTGCTGTGATGAACGTCTCCATACCCACGTACGACCACTATCACTGAATTGGTAGTAGCTGCTTTCGTCTGAAAAAATGACAGACCGCCAAAACTCTTCGGGCTTCGTTCGCATTTCGATTGCCCAAGCCATTCGGCGCCATTTTTGAAACGTCGTAAGGAGAGGTTTTTTCTTTGCCACCCTTTTATACATCCCCACACTGTGGAGGTATCGCAGAAAGGTGCGCTGACTTTTCTGTGAAGTTGCCACAAGCTCAGCTGCACTTTTTCGCGGTTCTCTTAACACTTCGCGCACAAGCACCCTTTTACTTCTTTCAGAAGGTCCGGCACGGCCTAGTCTCGGCTCCGCTGTTGTTTTTTCCTTGCGTTTAAATTGTGTAATCACACGGTTAACTGTGGGAACAACGGAATATTTAAAAATTTATTTATTTCACGTTGCGAAGCGCCGCGTTCACTCCGGCCAACGATGCGATACCCCGGGTGAAGTCGCTAATATCACTCGAACCTTGTAAGCGAGGCACGATACTAAACTATGACGAATTCCTTCCGATACATCTACCCCTACCCTAATTACAAGAGAAAGTTCTTAATTCGTTCTTAGAATTTAGCTGTTTACATATTTATACCGCTTTACCTGGTGTCTATTTTATTCTGTCACCCTAGTGTATATACATACATATACAATGTAAAAACATAACACATATTAAATATTAAACATTAAACACACTAGCTTCGTGAACGTTGCCTACAATTTTCAAATACCCCCTAAATTTCTAAATAAGAAACAGCCTCTGTGCGCTTCTGAAAATCGACTTGCTACTTATTGTCTACAAGGAAGCTATTACGAATAAAAAACTTATTGTTCACTTCAGAGTTGTGGGTCACCTAGGAAAGTTACTATCCCGATTAAGTGGAATCCATTTAGCACTAAACATCCAATAAGAACTCTCTCCGGTGAGAGGGGACGTAAGTCGTAATGTACGGCACTTTATTTAGCTAAATTCTCAACTAAGATCCTAAAACTGACGTTAGCGCGGTGTCCTACAGTGCGTCGACTATTTCCCACCAATTACCGCGCGACCCGCGTTAATCGGAAACACAAACTCGACGCGACCGCGGGAGATTAAACGGCGAATTCAATTATAACGCTGAAAATGGCTGCCGCGACGGCGGCAACTATGCATCAGCGGCGTACGCGTCCGGTCATCCCCTCCCCTCCTCCCCGGTTCCAATTTTAATTTCGCCCGGCCGGCAGTTCGGTACCCATCGCTCAGATCATTAGGGATTTATTACTTACAGATAATGCTCGCGTTCGCGTCCCATCCGGAAGCGTCGATTGCAGTATTCCCTTTTGCTATCTATTCGCTAATAAATTACAAAAGCAGTACAAGCCGATAACGTCCGAAATAATAACGTTTAATATCGTTCATGAATTTAATTTAGTTTAGTTTTGGGTTGCATGCGTTAGTGCAATTCAGAAAAGTGCCCTGCGATCGCATTTACAAACGGTACCGTTTGTGAGTTGAACATTGCAGCCGCGCCTGTTGATTTGATTAAAAATCGGAAAAAAATTGAATATTTACAAAAGAAAGGAAAATATTTGTTTTAGATCTTCCCACGGAAGTAATATAGGAAGCTTAACGCCGTCTGTATAAAATTCGCCGAAACGAGCGACAAACGAAGAAGGGCAGGCACTTTCGCGTGGGGGATAGTACCGTCTCGACCCTCAACAACGAACGAACATTTTACTAACTAATACGTTTTTTTTATTCTTTCTGTATATATACATCTAGTATTGTCACGTTTTACTTAATAGCGTTGTTGAAATAAACCAAAATCTGTTTATGAAACGGGGAATTTAATTTAACGCCTGACATTAGCGATCATTTTCCCAGCTATACAAATATCATTCACATAGACTCAATAAGCAAATTTTTGTGAACGGTTAATGGATTTGTACAACAATAATAAATATTTTATGCAAAACATTGTGTTTTCGGATAAATTAACTTTTATAAAATAATAATAATTTATTACCCAACAGCATACAGCTTATTATAAAGGATAATCGTAGCATAATAACTACTATGAAACAAGAGTAAATGTGTAATACCAAAAAAAAGCAAATGAAAATGCAAAAATTTTTTAAGCAGCAGAAAACTGCTCTAACAAAAGTTGCCTCAAAGCATTGATAGAAATTTCAAACAAATCAAATTTAGATGCATATACATTAACACTGTTACATATTGACATAAGTGGTGACTGAGAATGGTGGCGCGTGTTGGCTACGGGAAGATAAAAAGTTAAACTATTCCTATTGTTAAGTCTCGGTATATAAAAATTCAAAAGGAACAGCAAATCCGGAACTTGTAAATCACCGTCTACAATTCTACGTGCAAAAATTATTTGTGATACAACACGACGATCCGCCAGAGAAATAAATGCAAATTCTTTTAGAAGATTAGTATATAGATACCCATGTTGCAAAAAAACGTGGTGTCTACGGAAATATAAGGTTTTCAAAAATTTACGCTGTACCATCTCAACTAAATTGATATGTTCATGATATCGCGGATTCCACACAATAGAACCATATTCTAATCTCGCTGGAACAAATGCATTATATGCAGCAACAAGGGCATCACTACTCAAATGTTTAGTATTACGAAACAGAAAGCTTAACGTTTTCAGAGACTGTTGACATATACTTACAATGTTAGCTTAGTATCAAAAAATATACCAAGATCTCTGTACTCCTCCCAACGCGTTAAAAGTTCACCGCCAACATTGTACGCCACTGTATCAGTTCTACGGGCAAACGTCATCGCTTTACACTTAGCAGTATTTAGTGGTAAATGGTTCTCTAGACACCAAAGGTGAATAGATAGCAGGTCACCCTGCAAAATGTCACAACCTCTAGTGGAGTATGTTCTGTAAAATATTTTAAGGTCATCGGCGTATAGTAAACATTTACATCTAAGCCGGTCAGGAAGGTCATTAATGAAAATAATAAATAGAAGCGGTCCAAGAACAGAGCCCTGTGGCACACCTGAAGGAGACTGATATAAGACGGACCGAAAACCACGGTATTCAACGTAAGTGGTACGCCCACTCAAATAGGATTGCAACAACAATATCAGATCGTCAGAAATACTCCACATATTCAGTTTACGTAATAGGGTTTGATCTTCAACCCTATCGAAAGCCTTAGCAAAATCTGTATAAATGACATCTGTTTGAAGACGCAGATCTAAAGCCTCAGACACATCATTAGAAAATGCGCACAGGTTGGACACTGTTGATCTGTCTTTAATAAAACCATGTTGCACCGGAGACAGTTTAGCAGCAACGTGGGAATATATATATTTATATAAGATAATTTCAAAAAATTAAGCAAAGTTACATAATATAGATATTGGGTGATAATTCCGAATGTTATTCCTAGACCCGCACTTAAAAACAGGTGTAACACGAGATACTTTCCAACAACCTGGAAAAACTCCCTGTCTCAATATTATATTCTAAATGTGAAGGAGCGGCCCACAAAGAACGAATCTACAGTCCCTAACAACAAAATCTGGAACGTTATCAGGACCAGCTGCCATTTTTCCCTTCAATTGACGCATGGTTTGTAAGATATCTTCCTTCCTCTTTAAATTCTTTAAGAAAAAATGGATCGGAAGCGAAGGTATCGTTATCGGAATGGATAGTAGTGACGTTTGCCTCAGACATGGTCTCCGAGAAATACGAAGCAAAGGCGTCAGTAATCTGTTCAGGGGACGAAAAGGTACTGTTGTTATCCGTCGTAATACCTGGTATACGTGTAGAATTCAGTTTAGAATTAATGTAAGGCAAGAGTCTGTTGGGGTCTGCCTGAATAGATAGATCAATATCCCTAATATAATTACCGGAATCCCGTTTAACAGATATTTGAACATATTTTCTGTATTCTTTAAATTTATTATTATATAATTGTAACCCTATGCTTCTATATTTTTTGAGATAATGGCGCTTAATTTTAAAATTTCTACGTGCTTCATTAGAGAAGCAAGATGGAAATACATTCTTCCTAGGTACTGTCTTTGGAACAGTCTTATCAAAATAATCAGATAATGTAGAATAAAGTTCATTCCAGGCACCCTCAACCGAATCACAACTGATTACTGAATCCTATTGCGTGTTAAGCAGGAGTTCATAAAGGTGTACTAGATTGGCACGTCTGAAATTGAAGCTCGCGACGTTAGTCACTTTAAAACGTTTTTCTACTACCGAGGCACAAGCAACATCAAATGTAAGAGCAGAATGATACACATCCTCAGCCACCAGCAAAATATCGGTCCGTTCAAGATCACACCTCAAATGCTACTTAGACCAAAACCATCTATATATTGCATGCATATGTCTTCTATTAAGAAAAACCATAATTAATTAGTAAAATTGCATCAGTTATTATGCACTAATGTCCATAATTCATGCAAATGCAAATACGGGATTACATGTGACAACGAATCCTTAGTATTAATTATAATGAATAAAATATTTATCTTATTGCGCTTTTGAATTATGTGATTTGGTATGGTAATGAAGGTCGTAGAAAAATGCTTGACACATAAAATGTTTTCGTACTAAGGACAACGAATGAATGCAAAAGCACCACATTGAAAGCAATGGGGGGAAAAGGGAAGGTCTTGGTTTGAAAAGGAAAAACTCATGGGATGCTCGAATGGCCCAGGTCGATTCTCTATATAGCCGGACTTGTACCAAGCATATGCAAACAAATTATATTTAGAGGACGACAATTGATTATATATTATTGGTGATTACTATTTTATAACATTATTTCGCAAATGGAGATTAACATCATAATTTAAGATAAGAATCAGCTCAGAAAATTGTCGATTAAATCCCTTCCATATTCGAAATCCATAGATGTCCAGTTATTGAAACGTACCTGTTGTTTTCTTTAATATTGCTAATATTTGAACACCTTTGTCAGATGCGACCTCTTTCTTGAAAGTCTCTGGACAGTGACCTATCCATGAGTCCAAAAGTATAAGACTTTTTGCCCCAATGCTTGAAAAGTAAATATTAAGAAACCAATAGTTAAATAAATCAGTTGTTAATTTATCTGAAGATAAGGCTCGAATAACAACATTTACAGGTCGAAATCGTATATAGATATTATTATATTACTACACGATATACCATTTCTGCTTGCTTTTGAATTTATCGAGCGGTTACATAAATGTTCTATTACAAAACCACAACGTTATCTCTATTATAGATTTATTTTTCTATACCTTAACAAAAAAACAATTTTGTGGTACATAGTCAAAATATCTAGAATCGAACAAACACCGCCAATATCAAAACATGTATATCCTTAAAATTGGTACTAAAAGGCAATAACACATTAACTATGAGTTTTCAAATAACAGGGTATGGTTTGTAAATATTCCATTTTAAAGACATGTGATATTTTTAAATATTTACGATAATTAACAACTACACACGGCAATGTGCCAATTTTGTCGGGTTTTACTTATATTCAGTTAAACTAACAACAGCTGCATCTGATACCATATCAATTGGCGATTGCAGTTATGTACTTCAATAACATTTAATTAATTTAATTAATGCGAAGCAAATTGAATTACCCAAACTGTAACAAATCGGATTATATAGAGTAACTGTTTCCCTTTTTTGATGTATATATACGCTACCGCTCAAAAGTGTTTAGGCACCCCTGTTTTCATGGATTATTCGTATAGTATTATGTTTACCAAAAAAAAACATTATAATAAAATTATATACGTATTTAAAATGTAGTTCAGTAAGATAAACACCCATTATATCGCATAAGGTTTATTATCATTTACCTGCACTTGGTCGGGTTACCATAAACTGTTTATTGCGGTGCAATTACAATAACAATCCCTCTGAATTTACTGGGTAAATTTAGTCATTTGTTAGATTGTAGGTAATAATTTTCAAATTACCTTCCTAGAAGATTATAGTGAAATCTGTAACCTATGGTCAGTTGCAGTATGGTATTTACTCTATTCACGTCGTAAGCGAAATATCGTGTGACAATTTTTTAAAATGCATCCGCGAAGAGAAATTAGTACGGAAACACGTGCGCTTATAATAGCTTACCATAAAAGTGGCATAAGTAATCGACAAATTGCCAAAAAAATTAAAATACGCCACGCTACGATTGACTATAACGTAAAAAAATATCGGGAAACTGGCAGTTTTCTTGATAAAAGACGGAGTGGAAGGCCAAAAGCGACAACATCTGCAGATGATCGCAGAATAGTGGTTACCAGCAAGTTAGATAGACGCAAAACAGCCCCGGAAATCACCGCAGAATTAAATGTTGGTCGCCAAAACTAGTCAGTGTTTCTACAGTCAAACGTCGCCTACAGAAAGCCGGGCTCCATTGACGTATTGCGATGAAAAAGCCATTACTACGCAAACAAAACAAGCAAATGCGACTTAAATGGGTTCGTCTCCAACACTGGACCATAGAAGAGTGGAACAACGTCCTATGGACGGATGAGTCCAAATTTGAGCTGTTCGGAACCCGAAGACGCATATTCGTAAGAAGATCTGTGGGTGAACGTGCCAGAGAAGAGTGTATTGCTGCTATCGTGAAGCATGGTGGAGGTTCTATCATCATTTGGGGCTGTTTTGCCGGCACTAGTGTAGGGGACATTGTGAAAATTGACGGTATATTAAAAGAAGAAGGCTACCGCGAAATTTTGGAGAATCACGCAATACCTTCCGGAATTCGACTTTTGAGTCAAAATTTTATCTTCCAGCAAGATAATGACCCAAAACATTCCTCTAAATTATGTAAAGACTATTTACGCCATTTAGAAGAGGAAGGAACTCTCAAAATTATGGAATGGCCTCCCCAGAGCCCCGACTTGAAGTTGAGTTACTATAGGAAGAACTAGATCGGCAAGTACGGAAATCGGCTCCGACATCAGCTACTGACGTATGGAACAAATTGCAATCGAGTTGGACCTCAATAACACAAGAAACTCTGGCAAAACTTATTGCGAGAATGCCTCGATTGTGTGCTGCAATTATTAAATCAAGAGGAGGTCACATAGATGAAAGCAAAATTTAAATTAAACGTTTTAATTTTCACATTTATTTAATATATTTTTATACATGTACGTGTATCTATACATAAAAAATAAATATTATTAACATTTTTGCTGAGTTTTTATACATTTTTGCTGTCAGTGAGAGTGCCTAAACACAGTTCTTGAGCGGTAGTGTATATGTAGTATGTGCGTAGCATAAGACATAGGTTCCTATGTTAATATCACCTTTAGAACACCCTGTATAATTGAAAATGCTCCTAAATCAATAAAGGATGTTAAAAATGTTACACATTCCACATTACTATAATCAGCTACAGCATACGAGAGTGGCGCTTAGATGCAACACCCTGTATATACCACATTCACGTGTCCTGAAAAACCTTTCGATAAAGTACGATATTTGCGTGTAAATTTTTGTTGTATCTATTTCCATTCAAGAAAACTAAAAATCTGTAAATTTTCGAATTGAATTCTAGCGAACAAAAAAGAATTATTTTCAAGTCCCAACATACTCTACTATTATTATATAGAGTAACATACTCTACTTTTGACACCCGAGAATCTTTTCCTGTTAGTTATTCTCATTTGCTAAAATAAAAAAGCTCGAATGAGCTTCAAAAAGTACTCTAGTGAATCCTTTTACAATTTGTAATACATAACCTTATAAACATTGAAAATAAATTTCTTCTAATATATTGCTACAAGTTGTATTCCCTTTATACTGCTAACAACTTTACCAACGTATTCTGTAGATTTAAAGAAATTTGCTGCATTATCCTTACTAACTAGAGTTGTCGTTTCAGCTATTTCCATCGTTCACTGAACTGAGAAGGGCTGTTGCTTGCCAGAGCAATCATGGTTTGATGATTTTTGTCTGACATATTTGTCTCCCCTATTTTTTTATTAGCGATAGTTATCGTGACTGGGGATCGAACTCAATTATTTTTTCGCAATATCTGAGTTCTTAAACTTAATCATTAAGCCAATATGGGGAACTATCATATTATAAATATATTATTATTTACCTTATTCTATCATGTAGACTGCAGTAGACAGACTACCGAAACGTCGGACTATACAAGTTCAACGATTATTGGGATTAGCCCAAACAACAACTCTAGTTATTAGAGAATCCATCGTACATAAACGCTTAACTCAGCATCGAATACATCAGACAGAATAAGAGGTTTCTTTTTCAAAGCAATTTACAATTTTTTCACATGTTCGAATTTCCAATAACGTTCGAACTACGTCTGAAAGCTCACCGAGAGCCGCAGAAAACGAGATGGAATCGACCAAGCCGCGTCAATTCACAGAGAGATGCCTATCTGCAGCGTAACGTGGGAAATATGCGGTTCGCCCACGAATCCGTTTTCAAACGCGGTAGGGTTATTAATTTGAAACAAATCAGTCCGTAAGATCAGACGTGCATGAAAGCTACGTGCCGTACCGCCGCCGGCTGCCGATTTCCATATAATGTAAGAGAAAATCGAGAGAGATACGGTAGCTCTAGCTAGACGTTATGTATCTTAGATATATATGTACGTATATACGGCTATACCTATGTATATAAATATATTGGAGAGATTGCGTTTCAGCGATTTCGAATCGTTATTCTGACGATTCGAATACATAAGCGAACCCGTCTCTAATTGGCTTATTTAGCATATTATGCATTCGATAGGCGAGGAACGGAATTCGATCCAAATGTTGGCGTAATATTATGGAAATCAGTTTTGAATAGATCACAGAGGTGTCTCAATTAAGTAATAGTAGCATTTGATACGTTTATTGCGGTTTCACTTATTAATTGAAAGAATTGGACGTTGTTACAATATTCGATTCACAGTCAATGCAAAATTATTGACATTTTAACTAAAATTGTTGACTTGCTTTATGGTTTACAAGAAGTGAATGTACAAGTTACGTTTATATGGTGTAAAGCCCATTCCAACCAAAGGTAATATATATATAGGAGATAGGAATCTGTTCGATAGCATTTTGTGGCTGCTTAGGGCCACCTACCGTTTGTCTAAGAAGTATTTCAAAGCGCCAAATCTAAATCCCGATTTCAAATCATGTATATATAATATATTCCGCAAGTTCTATTGCAACAAATATTCTTCTTGCTATCTGCTCCATATGTTGCGAATATAGCAAGACGAATATCTGTTACACAATAAAACATGTATGCCGAAATAAGTATGCATATTGCCAAAATAGAACTGCCGTAATATTCTTGGAAAGCAATGTAACACATGGGCTGAAAAGTCCAGGGCCTAACAAAGAAGACACGGTTTTTTTGGTTCTAGATTAGCTTTATTCATCAACGTAATCTCCATCAAGAGCAACGCAGTCATTCCAGCGCCGCTCTAATATATCAATACCACCTTTGTAGAACGATTTATCTTTTGCCTCAAAAGAGGCCTCAGTTTCAGCGATAACCTCTTCATTCGTGAGAAATTTCTTACCGGCGAGCATTCTTTTGAGGTCTGCGAACAGCCAGTAGTCGCTGGGAGCCAAATCTGGCGAATACGGTGGATGTGGGAGCAATTCGAAGTTCAATTCATGTAGTTTTGCCATTGTTTTGATTGACTTGTGACACGGTGCGTTGTCTTGATGAAACAACATTTTTTTCTTTGCCATATGCGGTCGTTTCTTTGCAATTTCGGCCATCAAACGCTCCAATAACGCTATATAATATTCACTGTTGATGGTATTTCCTTTCTCAAGATAGTCGATGAATATTATACCACGCATATCCAAAAATATCCAGGCCATAACCTTTCCAGCCGATTGTTGTGCTTTTGGGCGCTTTGGACGAGATTCACCAGTTGTTGTCCACTCAGATGACGATCGTTTTGATTCCGGAGTGAAGTGATGGTTCCATGTTTCATCCGTTGTTACATATCGACGCAAAAATTCCGGTTTGTTACGTTTAAACGTGGCCAAACACTGCTCAGAATCATCAACACGTTCTTGTTTTTGGTCAACAGTGAGCAAACGCGGCATCCACTTTGAACAGAGCTTTCTTATAGTCAAATGCTCATGCAATATAAAGCCAATACGTTCTTTTGATATCTTTACGATGTCAGCTAACTCACGCAACTTCACTTTTCGATCATTCCAAACGATTTTGTGAATTTTTTTGATGTTTTCTGGTGTTACCGCCTCTTTTGGACGTCTACTGCGTTCTGCATCCTCGGTGTCTCTACGACCACGTTTGAAGTCAGCAAACCAACGTTTTATTGTTGTTTCTGATGGAGCGGAGTCTCCATAACACTTTTCAAGCCGTTGCTTCGCTTGAACGGTATTTTTTCCCATCAAGAAGCAGTATAAAATTAAAACATGAAATTGTTTTTGATCTATTGTTTTGAAAATAACAAAAGTAGCGTGACTCTTAGCACAATAACTCACAAACTAATGAATAGAACATCATGAAATTTTAACAGCTGCCTTTTGAAGGTTAGTACTAACTGAGAGAAAGGTGACTGCAAAAAAACTGGCGTCATGTATGTGTTAGGCCCGAGACTTTTCAGCCCATGTGTTATTCCTGTATTAACAAACCAGAATTGTAAAACAAATAACAAATTTTCAAAATTTATTGCGTTTTAATGGTAATAAATAATAAAATATAATAATAAAAACATTCACAATGTGAACAGTAATGCATTTCATTTGTACAATCTTTTTATACCTGGCACTTATATACGAAAATTAAATAGAAATAAACTGTGTACAGAAAGAGGAATATAAACGTTTACGAAATGTAAAATTTTTTAAATGTATTCGCGTATAAAAACGTAAAACATTCAATAAAATCAAGCGTTAAAACTGCGACTAAATCACAGAAACGAAACGAATAACTGATAACCATGTGTAACAATAGAAACATAATCTCACGTAACTTCTAACAGAATGGTAATATCTGGGTAATATTTAAGAACGTGCATGCGTATTTGTCTGTATAATTCGATTATTGCGCTCTCTACCAAATATCTATGAACGAAAAAAAAAAGATAAAGAAGATCAAGGCCACAAATACAAGATCGCTCCCCAGGGTCCCAATATAATTAAGAACGACATAGATTCTTAGGTATAAAAGTAAACTCCACTTCAAACAAAATAATTTATTATTCGGAACGCAGCGTTTCGAGAGCACGTGCACTCCATTGTCAAGCATGTTACAGACTGAATGTAAAAACAGCATCACATATGCAAATTATTTTCTACGCAGGCTCTAAAATTTCTTAAAACATATGACTATTTACGATCTATTGGGTGGTCTCGGGTATATGTACGTGTATTTTCAAGAATGGAACGAAAAGGAACCGTATCCTTATCAGGATATTATGGTAATAAATCAATCGGACTCGAGTGTGCAATTGGAGGTGGTTCTTTTTCATAAATATCAAAATTTACATTTTAACACAGTTTAAGATTTTTTAAATCAATTTTATGTCGGGATTTTTACCATATGCTCTGCTACGCTTGGTAGTTCTGGTTTATCGATACGGTAGCATCTAATATGTTCTTTGAATCTCGTTTCGATAGTCCTTTTTGTTTGTCCAATATAAGCTTTATCACAATCACTGCATACGATTTGGTAAATTTCAGACCTTTTTATCTTTGAGATTCCCTAAGAGATTCTTTAAGTTGTTTTTTGATACAAAAAACACGTTAATATTTTGTTGGCGGGAAGTTTGACTTAACCCTTTTACTGTTGAGTGGAAAGGAAGTGTTATAAATTTCTTATTATCGGTGTTTGTTGATGTCAAGGTTCGCAATAAAAGGAGATAATAGATTACCCATCGGCACGGAGATGAGTTGAACCATTTTCCGCCTATCAATTACGGCCATCGACACTTTAAAAATGCAAACATCGACTTGTGCCAGGCATACGCAAACAAATTGGTATATTTAGAGGACGATAATTTTTTGTATACCATTGATTTCAATTTTAAGACATTATTTCGTAAATAGAGGTTAATATCATAATTTGAGATAAGAACCAGGTCGGAAAATCGTCGTGTAAATCCGTGTTGTTTCCTTTGCCATTGTCAATACTTAAACATCTTTGTTGGATGGGATCTCTTTCTTCAAAGATATGGTCAGTCCATGAGTCTGAAAGTATAAGACTCTTTAGCCCCATGCTTAATTAGTAAGCATTAAGAAACCCAGAGACATCAGCCTTAACCTTAGAAGGTAAACCATAAATTACAAACAGTTAGAATAAATACGTAGGCTTCCACGGCCAGAGTTAGTAATAAACGTCTCCAGCGCGGTCAACACGCCGAGTCACCGTTTATTTCTACTTCACGTCCCCCCACCGTTTATCATTTTTTCTTTTTCTTTTTATCTCTTTTTCTCCATGTCTCTCTTTCTCCTCTTACTCTTATTTCTTTTTATATATATCTCAACATGACACGGTCCAATTCCGGAAGTAGTGCGTGTATTACTACTTAGAATAAAAATTAAATCAGAAACAGAAGATTGATGATTTTGTTGTAGCTACAACGCTACATTTATCGCACTGAAACTTTGGATTTAGGCTAAATAAATATGGAGGTTAATTTTTAGTGCTGACATTTGATTAGTCATCCTCTACGTCCCAGTTTGCAAAACTTAAAAGACATCCCTCGCAATAGAAAGCAAGTTTTTAACGCTTTCTTTTTCTGAAAAAAGAATAATCTGCCTGAGATAAACCCAATCCACTGATTATATAGAATGAAAAGAAGAAACAAAAATACAGATATAAGTACATTCCAAAAAAACTGAATTCTGTTTGCATTTCTAAATAATTTTTTAAATATGAATAGAACGCAGTGGACGTCCTAATGAGGCGGTAACACCAGAAAACATCAAAAAAAATCCACAAAATCGTTTTGAATGATCGAAAAGTGAAGTTGCGTGAGTTAGCTGACATCATTTTGAGGTAAAAGATAAATCGTGCTACAAAAGTGGTATTGAAATGTTAGAGCGGCGCTGGAATGATTGCGTTGCTCTTGATGGAGATTACATTGATGAACCAAAAAAACCGTGTTTTCTTTGTCAGGCCCGGGACTTTTCAGCCCATGTGTTAAAGTGATTTCCGAAATTTTCCATAATGCGCGCTGTTATTTCAGATGATATATTTGCCATTTTCGCACGGATTACTTCTTACAAAACATTCATGGAGGACGGTTCCTAGACACTTTCTCCTTGAGGTAGCCCAAAGAAAGAAATCAGCTGGCGCGAAATTGGATGAGCGCGATGGCCACGGTAATTCGCCAGATGAGAAATAATGCAACATTTAAACGTGGAAGGAGACATGTGATATGTGCGCGGTGGTCCTGGCCTATTGATATCATATCTCTCCATTTAGCTGTTGCAATTACAGTTGCACAGTGTGTGAACGTAACTCTAACAGCAGCTCCATTCTTTTAAAAGAAGTAAGGTCTCCAAATGCAGATACCAAAACTGTTACTTGCTGACTATTCAGAGGAGTTTCATGTTTTTCGCGAAATTTCTCTGCTGTCATTGAACGGTAATTGTTAATGAAACTAGATAAATGGAAATTCGCTTGTCAGTAAAATCGTATTTCTCAATACGTTTTGAAGGATAGCCCGACACGCATCTACACGGCCTCGAAAATCACCTTCGTGTATCGTATGTACAAAAGCCATTTTATAAGGACCAAACTTAAGGCCTTGATGTAACATTTGCCTCACACTTCGCTCTGACAACCGTAAAGTTGTCGCCTATAAGTACATTCCAAAAAAACTGAATTTTGTTTGGATTTCTAAATATTTTTTTAAAGAGCAATTAATAGATTTTAGCAAAGCATTAATGTATATGTTAAAGAGCAATGGGCCTAAGTTTGATCTCTGGGATACTCCAGAGGTGGAGTAAGAAGCTCGAGATTTAAATCCATTAAAGTAATTTACGATGAATGAGAAATTAGTATAAATAGCATCCAGTTGACCACCCCATCTACAGCTTCACCTATAATTTGGGAAATCTGCCCTAAGTTAGTTGCAGTAGATGTATTTGACAAAAAACCATGCTGAGACTTAGAGAGATATTAAATAATTCCATAAGAAATACGTTTATAAAAAAAACCTTCGCAAAAGAAGAAATTACAGCCTCAAGTCTGTAATTGCCAATATTACAACTATCACCCTTTTTCAGGATTGGCGAAATTCTGGCTACTTTCCTCATAACATGAAGCGTAAACGTGCATAGGGCTAGATTAAAGTTTATACACAGAGTAGTGGCAAAGATAGTAACACAATCCTTCACAAAAAAGCAAGGAGTGTTGTCATCACCAGCTATATATTTGTTCTTTAAACGTTTGTTACACTGCACTTTTTCCTCTACTCAAACAGGCTGCAAACACAACGGTGTTAAGCTGGAACCTATGTATATTTGGAAGATCAGAGTCCAAAGACAGTTAGAAAAATATCAGAGAATGATGTAAAAACTTTATCAGGAATTCTGGTAGCACCTTGCATAGAACGAGCGAATTGCCAAAAAGAACGTGGGTTTTTCGTAAGGCTCAGTTCGCTATTACGAACGCATGAACTATAGGCTAAACTAATGTCCACCTTAACCAATTTACGTAATCTATGAAACTCCATTCTATAATAATTATTTTGTGTCGTTTTCCAGTTTTTGTGATAATAGATCTTCAGTCTTAGGTTTCTTTATTGTAAGAGAGAACCAAGGGTGGTACAGAGTCTAGTAATTTGAACCAAGGAAAGGAACAGACTGATTCAAAATATTATACAATTTTTTTAAACAACCAAGTTAACATTATGGTGACTCGTAAGAAATAACCAATTGGTTACGTTATAAATCAGAATAGGAGTTGTAATAATTTGTTTTATAAAAATTCTACTGAAGGCTATTGTTGGAAGGAACCGGAAATATCTTAGAAGGATGGCAGTAGGTACAATATCTAAAGCGGGGTGATGATCGACTAAGAGAGAGAGAACATCATACAAAACTTCCACTTGAGAGTCAAAATGAAACAAAACCAAATTAAAACTCCATTATTTGAATTCAAAGTATTATTTGAATTTGATTTGTTTAATATTAGTGCGGTTGTTCTATTTAATAAAAAAACGCTAGCGATTTAAAAAAGGAAATGTTTTCCTCATCGGCACTGTATTTGTTCCTCTACCGAAACAAACTGCAAACACAACTGGGGTAGGCTGGAATCTACATCTGAAAGATCAGATTCTAAAGACTCAGGTAGAAAAACACAAAAGAACAATGTACCAAAACCATCAATTGTCGATGTTGGATCAGTGTATTCGCTAGTGACATAAAAAACTTTACCAGGAATTCTGATAGCTCCCTCTCTAGAACGAGGGAATTGTAGAAAATAACGTGGGTGTTTTGTAGGGCTTTTGAAGAATTATCTTCTTTCCCCAGCGAGCTACCACAATAGGCGCAATTCATGACTAGTTTAAATGAACGTAAATTAAACTGAAAAGAATAAGGAAAGCGTAAGGACACTCCTTCGCGTCAGTACAAGATAAAGTAAGCAAGCAAAGCAGTATTCTTGGTGCCGAAAAAGAGGTGTAAAACAAAATAACCCCGGAAGAACAAGAACTTAAAAAAGAAGCGTCTGCTTATACATACATATATTTAAGACCGCCGTATAGAATTCAACGCAAAGGCGACTGTTCGCACATTAGCCGAATATTTAGTTTTAAGTTAAATTCTATTTAACATATTCTCTTTTACATTTATATACATATATTTAATTTTATTTACATATTTAATATTCCATATGTACGTAGACAGTTGACATAGTGGTTAATAGCTTTGCAAGTTTTTGATTTTACTAGTAATTAGCTTTGTTACTTCATACATTCTCCAATTCTCATTATTAAGCATTAAATTAGAAATCTCTTTAGCTGAGATTTATACTTTCATCAGTTAGAAATCCTTGTCATTAGTAGCATATGCTATTAAATCTTAACCATTATAGTTTCACAATATTAAATTTTGTAAACGGAACGTTCTATAATTGTCTAGATGCAATTAGAGACAGATATAACATATAGTCAATTAACAAATTCAAATATAGATAGACAAGTCTCATACAGGTCAGAATTAGTCAGCAGTCAATCAGTGAGCAACTATGCAATTTCAAGAAATATTCATTATATTTTTAATTTAAATAGTTAGTTTGAGTCAAAGAACAAGATAGAATGGTGACTGTCGGGGTGGGGGTAAAACTGACTTCAACGCCTATTACGATTATGGTATAGAACCATAGAACAACTATAGAACTAAATTAATTATCTGTGGTCATATGGTTACTGACTGCGTTTAGTATTATTAGGTCTTGCAACAAGTTATTTTCTATTAGCTAATTTACATTAATTTTCTTTGTAATATAAACATATTTTCGCATTAAACTGTTGCTTTTTTTTCTGTAAATATAATTTAACTTTATTTTAAATAATTATACTATGTGAGGCTCCACGAGCGTAGTGTGCGATTCGGTTATTATCAGTACTAAAAATGAATGCTATTACTTATTTTTTTGTGTAATCTAATGTTAAATCGGTTAAGAAATCTACTACCATGTTAATAAAGCGATTTCCGGCATTAGAATACACGAGAATAGTAAGTAATTATATGCACTATTTTTAATATTGATAGTTATCGAGCCCTGCACTACAGCGAAGCCCTCGTTTTTGTAGTCTTGATTCCATTCCGCTTAATACCATTACAATCTGTACATTTGGAAAACGCGCCTTCACTTTAACCCTACCCCATGATCGTAAGAAGCGCCGAATTTAGTTTTATCCCCGACAGTTACCACGCTATCTTGTTCTGTGGTTTGAGTCTTTCACCTTTGTATTGCGTGCGCGGGTTTAAGTGTTTCATGTTATTAATAATATAAGAGAAAACACGCCTGATTTTCGGTACAAACTGTCACCAACCAAGTCAAAAATAAAGCTTATACGGAAGTTACGACCAGTGAGCGGTGAAACAACCCCAACAGCGACAAATTGAAAATTCGACAAATAGGCGATAAAAGTAAAAAATTTGGAACAAAAATTATACTGGTGGGAAAGCACAAAACTAGTTGATCAAAGATTTACCTCAATGTATGGGATACAAACCATAGAAAATACGTCACAAAGCAGAAATGTAAACAAACACGTACTATTGCAAGCGCACTAATATGCTGATATCAGGTTTTCGCGTTTTTAGTAACTTTTATACTCCCAAGTCAAACAGTTTTCAATTGTAGCACAATTTTTTATTGTCTTTTAATCAGATATTTCTTGATAATTTATCTTCCCCTAACGTTTATCCAACATAACCCAAACAGCAGAGACAAACATTTGTTGTAAATAAGCAAAACCGACAGTTTCAACCCTTAAGCATTTTTCCAGCGAAACCTATGGTAAACAAACGGAAATAAACTCCTCTTAGGCATCTGGTGCTTATCTTAATCTTCCTGTTGCAATCAAGTATAACATCTAACAAACGTGTTGTTATTCAGTCACCGTGTTTATCTCCACAAGGGACTTCCGATAATATCACCCAATTATTGCCAGGCCATATACCTTCTGTTATACAATCTGGCGAACTGCAGAAGAATCGGAAGAAGGAAAACTTTTTCACCTTAGAGAACGTTGAAACGAAGCGATGACATTAACCCGCCGAACAACTTCGGCACTTCTCCTTAATAGATCTTTCCGGTAAGACAATATCTCAGAGATATTAGAAAAGTTTAGATTTATACGGGCGCTGTAGTTGGAACAACGAAAGTTTCTTATGATCCTCGACTGTAGTTAGCAGAAGTAGTCGCTGATGGAAATATCGTACCTTTAATTCGAAAGGAAAAGAAGCACTCCGGTGTATAAAACTACTAAGTTCACGCGGGGATGGGAATAGTTCATCGAGCAACATTGTAGAAACGAACGCAGTTATTTTCTCTGTAATAAGGGCTCCTATATTTGTCAGAGTTGAAAGAGAAAAATTTACTTTCGTAGGTTTATTGACGTTGTGGGTAATTAAATTAGGTTTGTGCAAGTTGCATCGCAACTCTGCACAAACTTTAAAGGAAATAAGGAAACGATAAGATTTTTCCATGCCAGAGAAAGCATATTTTCGAAAATATAGTGTGGGTGTAAACAATGATATAAAGTCTTCAGGACGAAAATGGCATTGACATAGAAAATATACATTTACTATTTTCAGTTTTTACGTACGTCATTGATTTTTATCCGTACGAAACAAATTTATACAGCTGGACCAAATTAAATACCGTATAAACAGTTAATTTGAAAATAAATTTAAAGTATTGTAACTTAAATTATTTTATTTCAACAAAATTAACTATCTTTTGATTTACTAATGTTTCACAGCAATTATTTAATGAAACATATATTTATTTGAATATCTAACATACACTAGGGTGACAGAATAAAATAGACACCTACTAATTAAAAAAGATTCTATTCTCGTTATATATACAAAATAATTTAAAATTTTTAAATTAGACTAATATTTTGTCGATCCTCCTTCACTTGCGTGAAGTGCTGCGAGTCGTCGTGGCATAGAATCTAGTAAATAATTAATGGTGTCTTCTGGAATATTTAACCACTCTTCTGTAACAGCTGCCACGAGTTCTTCCTTATTGCTGGGTTTTCGGGGTCGTTTCGCCATATTTGTTTGGATTATGTGCCAAACATTCTCTATCGAATTCATGTCTGGTGATTGGCCTGGCCATGGTAAAATCCGAATCCCCTTGTTCCTCTTTCCATGTGGTTGTTGTTCTTGCTTTGTGGCAGGGTGCTCCATCCTCCATAAAAGTGGCGTCTTCTTTAGATAAAATGGCGTTATCGAATATCGGTAGTAGTCCTTCCGTTAATATTTGGATATATTTTGCCGCATACATATTTCCGTCGCAGATTACTAATTGCGATCTTCCACCATACCATATCGCGCCTCACACCATGATGTTCACACCGCCGTATTTCACCGTCTGATGCAAAAATTTGTCGTCCAGTTGCTGTGACGAACGTCTCCATACCCACGTACGACCACTATCACTGAATTGGCAGTATCTGCTTTCGTCTGAAAAAATGACAGACCGCCAAAACTCTTCAGGCTTCGTTCGCATTTCGATTGCTCAAGCCATTCGGCGCCGTTTTTGAAACGCCGTAAGGAGAGGTTTTTTCTTTGCCACCCTTTTATACGTCCCCACACTGTGGAGGTATCGCAAAACGGTGCGCTGACTTTTCTGGGAAGTTGCCGCTAGCGCATCTGTACTTTTTCGCGGTTCTCTTAACACTTCGCGCACAAGCACCCTTTTACTTCTTTCAGAAGGTCCGTCACGACCTGGTCTCGGCTCCACTGTTGTTTTTTCCTTGCGTTTACATTGCGTAATCACACGATTAACTGTGGACAATGGAATATTTAAAAACTTACTTATTTCACGTTGGGAAGCGCCGCGTTCACTCTGAAGTCGCTAATATCACTCGAACCCTGTAAGTGAGGCATACTTGTAACGATACTAAACTATGACGAATTCCTTCCGATACATCTACCCCTACCCTAATGACAAGAGAAACTTCTTAATTCGTTCTTAGAATTTAACTGTTTACATATTTATACCGCTTTACCTGGTGTCTATTTTATTCTACCCTAGTGTATAACCTGAAATAGGTAAGGAACTTTAAATAATAAATATGGACCAATATGTGGAGAATTAAAGTAAATTTGATTGGAATTTCTCTTTTTAATAAATGACACTTAGTATGTATGTTTTGTGGTGGAGAATCTCAGCCTCTTAATTTTCCAAATTGGTTCTTTTATTTAAATTTATTTACTCATTTTTTTTCCGTTTTAAATTCGAATATAGCGTTTAATAATTGAAACGACCAAATGTAAAAATGTAACACACCAGAAATGTATATACATATCTCGGTTTTTAACCAAATTCCTTCTTTTACAAAAAAATAAGTCAATCTCTGTCTAGCTATTTTTATAAATTACAAATGAAATACAAAATAAAATGAGAGCAAAAAAAATTTTGAAAATTTATTATAACTTGAAATCTTTAATTTTGTAATAGTACTCACACAAACATTATTTCTCATACGAAGACAAATTTGTGAAAGTGAGTCTAAAGATCCATTAAGTTGTCACAAGGATTACTTTAAATTTGCAAGTATATCACTCGATGTGGAACGGTCGTTCATTAAAAAATATTTATTCCGCACGCCGTACTCATTTGACTGAAACGAATGTGGAAACATATTTAATGGTTCTAATATTTAATAGATGCCACCCAGTTTGTGATTTCGTGAAAACTTCTTCAAACAGTAAGTGTTTCAGCACGTTATATAATATATTTTTTATCATTATTGTATGTATAAACATTCCCACGTTCGTATCGCCTACGCTCACTCATGAAAGTCACGACCATGAATGATGTGACCACGTAAACTTCACTGAACCCTCGCCTTGATACGGCAGCTTGGCCTCTCCGCACTGCACTGTAACTTGCCCTACTTTGCGGAGACTAATAATATTCTCATTACTACTATTGTATCATTATTATTGATACTATTACTAAGGATATCACTAAATTTAAAAACAAGTAAAAATTTGCGTATTTGATTGAAAGGAAGTATTTCTGTACTTCTTGCATAGCTACATATTTTCCTAAACAATGCATACATTTTCTCCCTCACTAGGGGTTGAAAATCACAAGCTGCACTAAAACATTTTTCATAAGTCGATTCTACATGACTTGAAGCTCCTATGGTCAAATTTTTACTGTTTGACTCATTGACTCGTTTGGTCAACTATTTAAGGAGCTACCTTATTCGATCGCGTATGTCAGATCCTAAACCACTGTGCGGCGTTGCTTTTTGGAATATGAAGAACCAACTGTAAATGATCTGCAGATTATAAAGATTGCGTGTTTATGTAAAACAAATACACTGTAAAGACGAATGCAATGCTGGAAGTGTAACCCGGGTCCATCCGAATCTTTTAGTGATATATAGAGACAGGATTATATGCAAAGTGCATATATTTTATTTTTTGGATATCTTTAATTATAATCTATATGTAGTCGTATTACACTAATTGATGTTAATTAGCGCTATTTAGTGATATATATATATATATTGCATACTTAGGCATTTCTATGCATATTATTACAAACGTTACATACATATACTGCATATTTAGGCTTTTTCTTATCCAACCCAAATTGGTAACTACTAACCACTGAAATAGTTTACCTGAAGAATGTTACTGATTTTAATTCAAGTGAAACCAAATGTTGATGTGAAAACGATCAACGTCATATTATTTATATTGTATTCACAATAGCAGCTATTCATTATATTAAAACAATAGAATATAATAGAATTTTCCGAATAAAGCAGCGTCTTTAATTCATTTTCTATACAGTTGCTTAGGATAAGAAATAGAAATTGATTAAAACAAGATTTATTCGGTTTTAGAATTAATATACATGCGAGAGACGACTGAAGCGACGTGGCAAACACAATTACAAATTCTTCCTCACATAAATCCCCAGATAATTTTTCAAATCACTACTACTCTTCCGCCCATCCAATCCCAACAACGCGCTCAGGAAATTTCCTCCGTTTTCAGCTTTCTTTCCCAACAACATAATTCGTATTCAAATTTTATGCGGCGTTTTCTCATCATCTCCGCAGACAAGTATTATCGTCATTCCGCGACGGGAGATGTGTGTTATATGTGTGGTATATTCACATGTTCATAAATTTCATCAGCTGCGAAGAATAACTCCGGTTTTTACGGCGGTTTATGACAAGTCGCTAGTCGCGCTCCGTCACGCGAAAGTAGACAACAATGGAATGAATATTTCCGCATCGTGTAGAACAAAAGCGGAGCAGATTGTCAGCCAACGATGTAGTGGTAGACGTAAATACGTGTGCATATAGATACATGCGAAAAATCTGGGTTAAAGGAGTTGTATTCGGTATATTATAGATGATGTAGCGGCCTGCTGCGAAATTAATTTTTAATTTAAAGTTATTTTACTTTACTACCAGTAGAGTTTTAATGCTAATTAAATTTTAAAAGCTATATACACTAGCGCTCATATGTTTAAGACCGCCTTGAGTTTATTTGAAATATAACGGTCTGTAAAGATATGTAGTACTTCAATTTGAAATAAACAATAAACAACTTTTTTCTAAATTTTCTAACTTATCTTTTTATTTGTTTCTTCCCGATAGAGTTTGGTTCACACCGGTATTTTATTTTGATGCTGTTGGAGGCAAAGTACCACTAGATCTCTTTCTTCTTTAATTTTTATATTTATTCTGTACAGTTTTCTTTCTGTGCATTGGATATTACATATATCTACTTTGATTGCTCGTTATTGAAATTTAATCTATAACTTAAAATTAACCTAGCCCCCAGCGACTTTTTCCTATTCCCGAGCCTGAAAAAAATCACTGAGAGGAAAGAGATTTGCCTCAAATGAGGAGGTCGTCGCTGCTACAAATGGCTATTTCGCAGATATCGAAACATCCTACTTTTCCGACATCTTGAAGAGACTGGAGCATCTTTGAAAACGTGTATTGATCTTCGAGGAGACTACATCGAAAAATAAAATAAAATCCATACCACTACCATGCTTTTCTTGCCGATTCTGGAAAAATTTCAGGTCTCCCTTGTAGGTACGGGAGATCCTTCGCGCGGATCGTGATCTATAAATTCACACCCCTACTCAAACCACTTCGCCCAATCGTACATGCTCGTCTCCATACAGCGCCTTCAATTTTCTGATGGTTTCTGTGGGTTTTTCGCAAATTTCACCAAAAATTGGATCACAGCACGGTGCTTGTAGCCCGAGTCACCTATTTTCACAAAGCCATAAAAAAGTTACCTTCAAGAAACACACACAAAACACAAACCAAAGGTGTTATCGACTTCAAACTTTGACTGGAACTAAAGGAAAGCCCCTCCTTCCAGACATATGTTTAAGAACGATTGGGTGTTGCGAATTCCCGAATTATAAGTAAATTCCCGGAACTTAATTGCTGCACCTCGTACATATGTAAACAATAACAGGAGAAATCTTCGAAATATTAATCGCCAATTTTAATGAAATTTAGTTGGTTTGTAGACCCCAACGGGTGTTGTTCAACAGAATCTTCCGTTGCTGCAGAACTACACGTATAAGTGGGAAATTTGGGCCTTGAATTTGATCCCAATTTCGTTTTTCCAAAATGAGTTTTATACAGTTACAGATGGAATGGTCTTCTTCACCGGGAATGGATTTACATTTGGAGGACATTGCAACAAAGATGGGACAACACGTACATTACACTAACCTATCCAAATTTCGGAAAATAGTTATACTGGCTGTATTTGCTACGAAATAGTGTATATAATGATGTTGATAATTATATAGGATATATATACAAAATGAAAACTTTCCAAATACATTCTTATTGTAACGAGATATCTTGCATACAGTTGCATGATTGTATTGCACGTTGAAAGTGGTATTAACTCATGTCTGGCATCAATTATCTATTTGTAATGAATGAAAATGAACCATTGAATTCGAGTCCCTTAAACAACACGTACAGTGGAGACGTAAACTCCACCATCGTAAACTATATATATTTACGATATATATATATATACGAGGGGAGGTTCAGAAGTCCCTGGAATGGAGGGGATGGAGTGGGTGTAGGGGCACTCGCTAGGTGTCATTCTGATTGGCCACTCATCATTAGTATATAAGTTAAGTTGCAGCCCTATAGCGTCAGTCGTTTGCGAATAGCTGTCTGCTAAACAAGTCAATCCGAAAGAAAACTGAAACTATGGAGGAAATTGAACACCGTGCTGTGATAAAGTTCCTTACAAAGCAAGGAAAGAACGCACTGCATATTGAATGAAATGGAAACCGTTTATGGGGAACAGTGCCCTAGTAAATCAATGATTTATAAGTGGCATGGTCTTTTCAAACATGGTCGGGAGTCGATTGAAGACGACCACCGCTCAGGAAGGCCAGTTGAGGCCACCACATCAGACATCGTCGAAAAAGTGCAAAAATTTCTACTGCAAGATGCCCGTTTGACAAAAAAGGAACTATCTGCATTAGTTGGAGTATTAGATACCACCATTTTAAGTATCCTACATGACCACCTGGGTATGACAAAAGTCAGTGCAAGATGGGTACCGAGAATGCTCACGCCGCTGCAGAAACAGCAGCGCGTCTGTGCGTCCAAACAATTTTTGGAGCTATGTGGAGAGAAACCTGCACAGATTTTTGGAGCGGATTGTTACCGGAGATGAAACATGGGTTCATCACTTTGAGCCTGAGTCCAAACAAGAGTCCATGCAATGGCATAAAAAAGGGACACCACCGCCAAAGAAATTCAAAGTGTCAGAATCAGCTGGAAAGTTGATGGTTACTGTTTTTTGGGATTGTGAGGGGATATTATTGATTGATTACAAAGAAAAAGGTAGGAGTATGACTGGATTATATTAGACATATTAGAAAAAAATTATTCCTAAAGATGCGTAACTCACACATTTAGCAAATTACAAAAACAAGTGTCTTCTCGGAATAGCACACACACACTCCTCAAAATTCTCGTAGGTCGAATGTCTGGCACGCTTGGCCGACTTTATTTGTAAGTAATTTCCTTCCATCAAGAGTGTTTATTGTGTAGCCTACCATCCAGGTAAATAAGTTCAGTATAATGACAGTGCCCCTGGAAAACAACCTGTTATTAAGTAACAACAGCGTCAATGTGACTCATGTCGACGCTGTCTCTCAAGAGAAAAACTTGTTATTTCTCAAAATAAGTAGAGTCATTACTAGAGACCGGATTATATACAAAGTGCAAAAATTTAATTCGATTTACTTATTATATTTTACGTCCATTTTTAGATGTTATACTGATTAAAGTTAATTAGCCTGAATTAACTTTAATCAGTGTAAGACATCTACAAATAGGCATAAGATATAATAAATAAATCAATTAAATTTTTGCACTTTGCATATAATCCGGTCTCTAGTTATTACAAACCTGCAAAGCTACTTGAAGCAATAAAATGTCCCAGCTGGTATACTCGTAATAATTTGGACTTCCGGATGCACTGATGGAAGTCGAAGCTAAGGAAATCGAAAAATTTGATACAGTACGTGTTCGTGTGAGTACTACTTCAACACTAAAGACCTAAAAATTGTAATTATTATCAAGATTCACTATTCTTTTATCCAATTTGTTCTTTCGCATGTTTATGTCAAATATTGCAAAATCTTGTAGCAATCTCTACAAGATAGGGAGAACGGCTACATTCTTGTAGCGACTTAATAGGCTCGTGTTTATTCGTGTCATGAGAAGGGGTGTGTTTTATGTATCCGTTTCCTCGAGAGTTAACAAAACTCGAGTCTGTCTAATTACTCTGAGAAAGTAGTCACCTACTTTACCTTGCCTATCTCCGCTTGTAGCAAGCATAGTTTGTTCCATCAATCATTCCAGCAATGCGTAAACACACCAGCACACTTCGAGGAGCTGAAGTTATTGTGTACTTATTCTTAAACAAATTTCTGAGAATGGCATGCGAAAATATCATATTTGTATAACAAGGAATAATAAGAAAATTAAAATTATTCAAATAAACAGTAGATTTTCTAAGACTCCGGTCATTTGAATTCAAACTGCGTATTTTTTCTAAACTTTGAAATTTAATTATACATATTCAATGAACGAAAATTTTTCATTATTGTCTTTTTAGTTTTGCATACTGGGACACAGAGGGCGCCACTAATCAAATGTCTATACTGAAAATTAACCTCCATCTTTAGTTGACCTAAACCCAAAGTTTCAGGCATTCAGGAAAACGTCAATGCTGTACGAACTAGGGATTTCAAAACCCCAATTCCATAAATTTTGCAGGAAGAACTGTATGTAAAAAAAATCGTTTTTCCTCATTTGGATACCGCATCTGTTGAAGAATAGGAAGCAGCTAGGGTGAATTGATATAAAAAAATTCTGAACAGTTCCAACACCGCAGATTCTAAAAACGTATAAAACACTGTCAGTTGTGATGAATCTAGGAGTTACTCATACGAGCCAGAAAATAAATGCCAGTTATCTGTTTAAGTGCTCCAAGGTGAAGAAAAGTCGACAGAAGTCATACGTTATCGAAGTGTCTCCAAGAGGATGACCGCGACATTCGAAAGCAGGTCGTTTAGCAACAATTCCTCTCTAACTTCAAAGAACTGTTACCTCCGATTGGTGTGCAACCATTTATTTAGTTCGGAAAACCAACCCCTAACGACGAATTATCTTCCACCAAGCAAATTCAAACACACCACGCAAGGCAATTGAATTTTTAATGCAACAACCAGTTAAACTATTAGACCATCCTCCGTACAGTTCGGGCCTAAGTCCCAACGATTTCTTTACCTGTCCGAAAATTAAGAACGAACTGCGTAGTCAAAGGTTTCAGTCGTCATAAGGAGGAGCCGATGCCTTGAAAAACGCAAGTTTGATTGTACCAACAAAGAGTGGACTAATAGCCTCGAGAGTTGGTTCGAGTGCATGCAAAACTGCTTTAATCTTCGTGGAGGATACTTAGAAAAACAATTAAGTTTTTAAAAGCTATCTACTGTTTTATTCCAGCTTTATATGCAACAGACAACCCTCGTACTTAAACAACTAAAAAAGTAACAATTTTGTATTAAAGAAACGTATCAAGATTGTAATTCCTTTGAAATATAAATGTTATTATCACTTGGTATGCCAGTATTAAATTTTTCAAGAGAACAAAAAAACATTTCTTCTGGTTAATGTAATAGAGAAACAATAAAAAGTTATATTTCTCGTTAAAACAAACCCGTGCTTGTTCGCATTTATCCCTTAAGCGCTTACATGAGAGATAGATATTGAAACTTAAAGCCGATTTTATGCAATCGCAAAAAGAACATTTTAAAAACCCGAACTAAAGCGCCCTCTAGCGTATATAAAAGCGCGAAAAACGTAGACGACTACCGAATTTGTCGTTGGCCAGTGGAAGTAATTTTCTTTATTCTCCGTAAAGAATGGAATTTAGTTAGAAGAGCGCATTACGTAGCCACTGTAGATCATATTTGCAGCAAACGTTCCGGCATTAAAACTGCACTCGGTACGGCGAGGATACATGATTTCGCGTCGGAATTGAGTTTACAACGCTTTTATGGACGTTACGTGCAATATTCCGTAATTCCGAAAGGAAGTATTTATTAAACTTCCCTAAAGCGAAGTGGTCAAAAGATATTGCCTTTAAAATGGTTATGGGAACGCGTTCCAGTATGTACAGGGTTTATTTACGATCTTTTCTCCATGTTAAAAAGTAGTGCGGACAGTTTTATGAACAAAAGCTCTTTATACGAACATTGTTCGCATAGCTCTGCTGATTCTTTTGCATATACTTCAGCAGTTTTACCATTCGGATCAATATGGCACAAACATATGCCATTAAACATTTTCTTTTTTTTGCATAACCATGGGCGGGGCTTCAACCCCGAAAAGCAACTCGCCCAGTACCTGGCCTATTGTGCACCCATGTGATTTTAATTCACCAAGGTGAACCTGTCTTTCCCTGCAGACTGCAGGGCAGTTGACAAGAAGGTGCACAGAAGTTTCCTCTGCTCTCCCGCACTTTCTACATGAAGGAGAGTTTACAAGACCCATGCGATGCATGTGTTTATTCAGTGCGCAGTGTCCAGTTAAGATCGCTGTGGGTGCTCTCAGTTTGGTCCTGGTCATTAGGACTGCCTTCCACAGTCTTCCCTCACCTGGATAAATCCTGAGAGATTTACAGTGTCTTAGCCCGTCTACACCGTTCCAGTAGGACCGGCGAGTTCGGATTTGACGTAGGTCTTAATACTGCCATAGCTACTCCCACACGTCAGTTCAGGACCTGAGAATGGTCGTCCACTGGTATCTTTTGCTAGAAAGTCACCTAGTTCGTTCCCTTTGATCCCCGAGTGACATCTCGGCATCTCAGCGTAACGCTACAATGTTCCGCTAGTTGTGCAGCTTTCTATGGCACCCCAATACCACTTCGGAGTCAATCTTGACAGCTTGTAGCGCTCTAAGAGCGGCTTGGCTGTCCGATACAATTTCCACCGCTTCCGGGTCATGTGCGTAGTTCGGAGAGCTCTCTGCACGTGTCTGGATAGCAATTACTTCTGCTCGAAAGATGGAGCAGGAGACCCACTACATTTGACACTGTAGGCTCCTAGGTCTACTTCTGACCTCAGCGCCAGCTGCAGTAGCGGTAGTCATTCAAGATTAAGAAAAAATCCACTTTGTTACAACTTAAATGAAGATGACGTTCCGTTATGTGGAAGCAAAAAGCAAAAAATGGCAGCAAAATCAGAGTGACGAAAACCAGTTTTGTTTCGGCGACTTTGCATCCGTGGACAGTTGCTTTATTACATCGGGAATGCGTCCAGAATCTGATATCGTGGAGGACACAAAACAACGGGGTAACGAAAACGATAATGGAATCGAAGAGGAAGAAGATTCATGCGACGAAGCAGAACACGTACCGACAAACGAAGAAGCCCTAAGTGTCATAACACCTTTAAAAACTTATTATAGACAGCGAGAAACGTCACCTCTAATTATTGATAAAGTGAGAAAATTAGAAATGGATACAGAAACACAGTTTTGGCGTGCGAAAACTGTGCAACGGAAAATTACAGATTTCTTTCATTAGACAAACAAGTTAGTATGTACATGTGTAAAGTCATATGGTTAAGTACATTAAATTAATTAAATTCACATATGTATCTGTTTACCATCCATAATATTGTTTTCCGCCAATTCTATGTAAACATGGAACTTGTAAAAACTGTCATAACCGGGTTCTACTGTAATTATAATTTATGTATCTAGTTGCAATTAATAATTGTATAATTGGATAGTAATTGAAATTGGCCAGTGAGATTATCGAAATGACTGAAACAATCAGCCTTTAGTATTTTTTTAATGGAATTGTGTTCTGTAACACTTATTCGAAATTAAAGAGTGGCGAAATGAGGAAGAATCCGTACAATCGTCCCCTTATTTCTCTTATTGTGTAAACACGCAACTCATTACCTGGTGCGTCATTATCCAGGTCAGCGCTGCCGGTGTATCGTCGTTGTTTAGTTGATAATGGAAGTTCCTCGCGGTTATGAACGAATAACGAGCCAACATCAACACAATATCATCCATTTGCATGCATTAAGCTTTAACGTTCCACGGTTTTTATCTCGCTTCACTTTTCCCAGAGAATACCGTACCAGACCGCCAGACGCTTATGCTTCTATAAACGTACATCTGCCACATGCTAAAATCTATACACGAAAAAATTAACGAGAACGCATTGTATACGGTAAGCCGCGAATGCCAAAACGCCTGAAAGCCATGTTACCGTTCATTGCAAAAACCGTGAAATTCATGACGTTTTTTATAACAAATGTTTAATTAAAAAGTAAAACAGTTGGGAATTTTATGGCGCATTTTTATTCGCTCTGACCATTTTAAGACTTTAATTAACCTATATTCAGCTTGTGGCGGAAAATTACATTGTTGGTAAGACTTTGTGTGGTGTTTATTACAAGCATGAAGTTACACGTATTAGTTAGTTGGATTTTGTTTTGCGAATAATCAAACAAATATTTTGGTTACCTAAAAAATCTATTAATATGAGAAAATTTATAGATGAACAGTTGGCATTATATGGAAAATATTTTTATTTCGCAATTAACGCATATTTGACCATGTTCAACATAGTAAGCTCACATTTGATTAAGTTGCTTAAAAAATGTTTATTGTTTTATTTAAACACATTGTACATATTATATTTGCTTTATGTGCTTTACACCTTTACCTAACACCTACCTTTGACCAACTTTTAGATAACTCTAACTACTGATGTTTGGCACCCACAACTTACGCCATCTATTGCCTTTTCGCGCATATACACCTCATTATACCTCTATTTTGAAGTACCCCACGTCTATAAAAATCTTTACTTTGTCTTCCAAGGCAAACTCATTAAACAAATATCACAGGCCGCCATGGGATCGCCGCTTTCACCAGTTGGTGCAAACATCTTTATGGAATTCTTCGAGTCCATCGCCCTGGAGAATTCAGAGCTAAAAGCAAAAGCTTGGTTTCGGTATGTGGACGACACCCTCATCATTTGGCCCTACGGTAGAGATACTTTAAATAGTTTTCTTGGTCATCTTAACAGCCAACATTCCGCCATAAAATTCACCAGGGAAGTGAAGAAGAACGGTGTAATTCCTTTCCTTGATGTCCTCGTAAGACGGGAACCCAATTCTCGTCTAGGCCATTCAGTCTATCCAAAATCCACACACATGGATCGATATATAAATGCCGATTCTCACCATGATTCGGGGCAAAATTCAAGTGTTGTAAATTCCCTGGTACGTCATGTTGTTTCTGTTTCTCAACTGCAGCACGTCAAGCCGTCCCTTCAAAATAATGGGTACCTATATCGGAATATGCAGAAAGTCATCAAAAAAACACACACATCCCTCCCACGCAGACAAATCCTAACATCCCAAAAGCTCTACAGGTACGGTGTATCTTCCTTTCATTCGCGGTGAATTCACGCAGAATTCTCAGAACACAAAACATCAAAGTAGTATTTAAGCTTCCTCCGAAAATTGTCAACATTCTCCCTTCTCTTAAGCACCAAGTTCAGACCCTATCCTCTAAAGGCGTCTGCAAAATCCTCCACTCTTGCGGTTTAGTATACGTAGGTGAGACAAATCGTTCAATAGAAACCCGCATTAAAGAGCACAAACGTTGTCTAAGGTAGGGGCACGCATTATCGTCTGTGGTAGCCGAACATCATCTGGAAACAGGCCACAATATTTTGTTTGAAGAAACTTCGGTCATCGCGAAAAATTCTCATTTCTATGGTAGAAAAATCAGGAAGGCAATAGAGATTCAAAGACACCCCGGTAATATTAATAGGGAAGACGGATATCATCTATCCACGATTTGCAAACCGCTACCTCAAGCCCCGCCTCCCTCTATCCAACCAACCGTTCAGGTCTCCAGCACAGCGCGTCCTATATAAACCCGGTACTCAGCAGTACACGATTTTGGACACTCATTCAAAATCAATAGACCTATCACGGTAAGCGTCAGAAGGTTTTCGCCTCTAGCATGGTTAACACACTCATCATGACACGGTCCAATTCCGGAAGTAGTTCGTTTATTACTGACTCTGACCGTGAAAGCCTACGTATCCATTTCAAAACTTTTCTAACATATGTAGATACATTAAACATCTAAGCCATAGTCCTCCAGTGTTTCAGGTTTTTTTTTTGTAAATCTCTTATTTAATCTATTGGCTGTTTACCCTGATTTGACTATTGGTAGGTTGAGACCGTGATCAGGTATTAGGCATTGGTTCTTTAGGACCTAAGGAATGCTGTTCATGAAGTAACTGGTTATGAATACTGTAGCCCTTTCTCTTGCTTCTAGCTTCCTTGATTTCGTGTTCCTCATCCTTCTCCTTTCTTTCTTCCTCCCCATCCTTCTCTTGTAGGATTGTCCTTATCTGATGTGTATGTCTCTTTCATATCTGTACTCCTTACCTTACACAGGTATACAGTATTTCCCAGCTTTTCCTGAATAACTGCTCCACTTATTTGTGATGCGCTTAAAGTTTCTCTTATTTTTTATTCTGATAAATTCCGGGTACTCTGCTAATGTTATTAAATCTAATCTAGTACTAATTTACGGTTAAAAATTCCTTGAGGTACTGACTCATTAGTAATTGTGTGTGGTGTATTGTTGATGTTAACAAAAATCTGGAAATTAATGCTTGTATTGCAGCATTGGCACTTTTTTGTCTTTTGGAGCTGCTGTTAATGTAGATTTTACGGGTTTCTCTCCTCATTACCTCCCTCCATTACTTTGAGCACTATATGGAGCTATGGTAATGCGTTAGATTCCGTTTCTTTTGAAAAACTCCTTCATTTCCGCAAAAACTAGCGAAGATCCATTATCTGAGACAACAGTAACGGGTATTCCAAATCTTGCGAAACATCCTATTAATATCTCGAATGTTACATCTGCAGTTATATTTTCTCTAGCCATTTTGTATAACTTTTTATTGTTATGAGATATTCTTTGCCTTTAAACGTAAAAAGAATCAATGCGAAGCGTAGGAAGTGATTCTGTCACTATTGGCCAAGGTATCTCAATCTTTGAGGGGTCTCGCTTATTTGTTAGACAACTTTTACACCATTTGCAAAGCTTCTCGCTCTTCTTGTTAAAACTGTTGATGTAGCTATGGACTCTGATCTGAACTGAATTTCCACCTTTTCTATAAGCCACATACTTAAAGTTATTCCTAGGAATTTTAGTCTGCGCCTAATTGATTTAAGATCAGCAGAATAGATTTTCTTAATCTATAGCTCCACCAAGACTATGACACCTCCAAAACAGCCTCATCGTATTCGAGAAAGCAATGAAGCACACAATTTTCTCTTCTTTCAAATCTAATGCACAAGTTTGCCGTTATGCAAATTCCAAGATTTCGAAGCAGCAATGCGAGAATGTTTACAGCACCTCTCTAAAAAATCTTGGAAATCTGTGATGATATAAAAGCAACACAAAATATTTGGCTTACCGCGTACTTTAGCACAAAACTTTGATCTCAATTAGACCCTAAGTTTCGATTCTGAAGGTGCCGTTGACATGCACATCTGCCGGTAACTTATAATGAATTTAATCAGGAACTAACTCAAATCAAAAGGAAGCAAAAACCTGATAAAAACTTTTGTGGCCTTGCATCGACTTCCGCGGTCTTCGATAGTAGAAGATTTCAAATTATAAAAGTTTATTCAGCGGATCATGCGATCACGTGTATCGTAGAGAAAGCACCACCCAGCGCCGGTAACCCAGACAATTGGACGCGCATCCAATCTAACCTCCGCTGATTAGATTCCATTTACGGCGGTAAAAAGGTGAAAAGCGAATCCGATTTCTCAATTTCGAGGAGAGATTTTCTTTTCGGTGGAGTGGCGGTAATTAAATTGGCGCAGCGAAAGGCCTCCGCCGAAATTCGATTCACGATGACGACTTTGAACCGGTTACGGTTGTAATTTTAGACTCGTGACCGCCGCTAAGCAGTTTATAAAGCGGCCGTTTCCCAGTGTAATTTATTTTCGATTCGGGCGTAAGAATGAAGGAAATAGACGGTATAAATGGAGCGTCATAATTGGAAACATTCTTTGTGAGGCTTATATACGTTTTCCGATGTTTCTAAGCGATAATAACGGTACTAGCTGAATTAAAGCGTACATTCCACTTAAACCCCAACGCAAATACTGGACCAGCATTGGTCTTGATCGAAAAGATATTGGTTGTGTGTTGCAATGTGTAATTAATGTACGAGGGTGGATGCCTATGCTGTTTTTCGACATAGCCTGTAATTACTAGGGGCCAGATACGGCAAATATGGCGGGTGCTCCACTAATGTAGACAAATGTCAGTTAATTAAATGTAAAAAACGTTAAACAAGCAACCAATTAGAAGTAGGTGAGGGGTGTGGCATGAGGATTCGTCCTCGTAAGACCATTCACGATAATCACCTCAGAGCATTACTAATGAGAATCTATTTTCCAAAAATATGATGCCGCGGATTGAGCCAGAAACGACGTAAACGTTCTACTTCAAACAAACTGCGTTTTGGATACAAACAAGCAACAGCTCACCTCATTCATACAGTAATTAGCTAGTAAATAACTTGAAGACGAGTGCAGCATCAATTGAAATAGATATTGATGCAACGGTTGAACGTTGTACCTATCAAAAGGTTTTCAACATCTATTTCTGAAAGTTAACGCAAGGATAGTTTGGCAGCAAGGGATATTTAACTACCAACATAATCTTTCGGAAAAAATCTGGCCAAAATGAATATTATTTTGGAAATTCTTGGGGATTTATTAAATGTATAACAAAAGAAGCATATCAAAAACATATCAACTAATTAGTTTAGATGTAATTTCAAGATACACTAATATTCCAACAGAACTTTCGATCCGATGTGTTGAAGAAAGATGGAGAGAGTAAAATCTCATACCAATTTAGACGTAGACAAATTCACCAAAGCATTGAAAAGGTACGTCAATTTTAATAATAAAACATATCAACAAACTTTGGGATAGCAATGAACATTCAAATTTTAGCATTTAGAATGTGAAGTGCTACAAAGTATACATATACAGTGAAATTTCCCTTCTCGGACACCCCTCTTATACGGACACCTCCCTTAAACGGACAGTTTCTCATGGTGTCGACCGGCTGTCATATACTTTCCATTGTACTAACACTTTCTTAGACGTACATTCTTTTGAACAGACGCGGACACGAGAAAATGCTCTCTTAATCGGACAAAAAAAATTAAAAGAAACGCCTTATCTTATTTTTACATCGAGAGTATTGCTATTGCATCAATCGCGCGCCAATTTCGCTGGCACTTCCCCGAGTAAACCGGAGTTTTACCGACTTTAATCTTTCGGTACAAACGCAGCCTTTTGACGGGTGACGGTACTAAAATCGACAAATTGTGTTATGACTGGTTTACAGCAGCTCGGCATAAGGGGATTCCTTTAACAGGTATGCATTTGATTTTTTTTAGATAAGGTTTTGTTGTATTCATGCGTTGATTTTCTTTTAATATTAAATTCTAAAATAGATAAAAAAAGTGAGATTACCAATAAGTTTGTCGTGACGAAAACGCAAAAAATTTATTTTTTTTAGGTTCGTTAATACGATGTAAAGCAAGAGAAATAGCCGCTTCTTTGGGACATTCTACATTCAGTGCTTCACCTGGTTGGCTGAATAAATTTAGAATCCGCCACAATATAAGTTTTAAAGCGATTTCGGGAGAAGGAGCTTCGGTTAATGCTGAAGATGTTTCATCGTTTTTAGAAAAATATCCTTCTGTGATTAAGGGATATTCACCGAGAGACATGTATAATGCCGACGAGACAGGCCTGTATTTTAGGGTTCTACCCGACAAAACGCTCACACTAAAGAAAGAAAAATGTGTTGGGGGTAAGTATCCCAAAGAGAGGTTTACAAGTTTGCATTGTACAAATATGGCGGCTGAAAAAGAAAAACTCCTAGTCATTGGTAGGGCAGCTAAACCCCGAGCTTTTAAAAACATTAATATAAATAATCTGCCTGTAACTTGGAAATACAATAAGAAAGCTTGGATGACAGGACAAATTATGACAGAGTGGTTGCAAAACCTAGATTGGAAAATGTATAAAGAAAAAGAAACATTTTGTTATTTTTAGACAATGCGGGATCTTATCCGATGGACGTTCGCTTAAATAATATAAAAATATTATTTTTACCCCCTAATTGTACATCAGCTTGTTAACCACTTGACCAGGGGATTATAAAGAATTTTAAAACTTATTGCCGAAGTATAATACTCAAACATTTGCTAGTAAACATTGAAACAGCAGGTACAGCTTATGAGTTAATAAAAAAAATTACACCACTGGATGCAGTTTATTTGGCAAAAACCGCTTGGGACCAAGTAACTAAAGAGACAGTTCAAAATTGCTTCCGCAAAGCAGGATTTAATCATGTAAATATGCAAAGCGAAGACCAGTTAACTGAGGCTGATACATCTGGCCTACAAGATAATTTGCCTCTTAGTGTACTTTCAGATATCCTCAAAAACAACTATTTATTGAAATTGACGGCTAGTGAAAACCTTAATGATTTTTTGAACGTAGATGAAGATTTGTATGTTGAAGATCCAGATTCAGAACAAGAAATTGCAAATCCAGTTGGAATACAAGGACTTTCGGAAGATTTTGATGTCGATGGGGTTCTAGTGTCAACACAAGCTATCCCAAATTATGGTAAAGCTATTACCCTGACCAAGCAGATCAAAAGTTTTGTCAAAAATCGTGGAGATACAGAGTCTTTGGAGCTTCTTTCTAAATTAGAAATACGATTTCAAGACGCCATTTTAAAGAAAAGGAGAAGACAAACAACAACATATGAATTTTTGCGTCCTTAAAGTGACTATTCATTTCATTGTTTTGTATTACATACTACATCTGTGACTTTGTATGTATATATCTAAAGGAAATAAACTTTTTTTCTTAAGTTTAAAGTTTCTTATTTATTTTAAAAGCATTTATATACATATACGATTTAAACGTCTCACTTTCTTTAATATATTCATTTTTCGTTAAAACACGATTTTTGTTGTATCTACAACATATTTCTTTTATGCGGACACCCCTCGTGAACGGACAGTTGGTCCCATTGGTGTCCGTTCAAGGGAGATTTCACTGTATTCCTCTCTTTAAAAAATATATGAATGATTATATTCTAGCAATACCATTGGATAAATAATGATAATTAACTGCAATCAATTCCTTTCAGTCCGCATAAATGGAAAATGATAAAATGAATAAACACGCATGTCCCTGACTCGTCGATTTTGCGGTACGATATTATGCACCTTTTTAATGCTTTTGTCTGTTACCGTTGTTTAAGGTTCACCGTCACTGCGTACCTTTGAAAATGCGTCAAGGACAAAAAATCTAGTAACACGGCGGAACTAGACAGCTGTTACGACTAAAACTGCAGACTTACCAATAGTTGCCATAATGTCTTTATGAATTTGAATTAGGGTCATGCCGTTTTCTTGGATGTTCTTTGTTCTACGGGATCCATTTTCACAAACAATCACGACATACAATTCAAGAATGAGCCATAGCACACCACTTTGAGACACAAACTCGATCTTATGTAGATATGATCTACAAATCTCAGTTAACTAAATGTCAGAAACATTAATCACACAACCAATTAGAAGTAGGTGAGGGGTGCGGCATCAGTATCGGCCCTCGTAATTCTATACGTAAGACGTTACTTCCCACGATTTTCTCTAAAAAGGAATCATTGATCAATTTCCAGCCAATAAATTTTTCACGTACACAAGCTGTGTCAGAAACAGAAATAGTCAACTTGAAAATTCTTTACCGGGTTCTAAGTTACTATAAAATGCCAATACGGAAGGAGAAATTAAATTAGTCTCAACGCAACTGCTCTTTAGACCTTGTAAAACTATTTAGTTTCGACGACTAACCTTCGCTACTCTTACTGGATGCCCCACAAAGAAAACGTAAACTTCGTAAATACTTGAACTGATGTTTGCAACATTGATAGCTCGCCTCCTTTAAGCTCCTCGTTAAATATTTACGGCACGAGAGAAATTGGGTAATTGCTCCACATAAAGGGATTATCTAACGGCGTGACATTAGGAAATCGGCTTTAGTGCTAATCATCTAACGTAACGTAAGGTGTAAGTATTGCGTTGAATAGGAGTAGGAACGTCTTGAAAGGCTGAAGGGCGTGCGATGTTGCAAATAAGTTAGGATTATAAGCGAAGCACGAGGATGGTCAATTAGCACGTGGGTGGAATTTAGAGCGCCGATTAAGTTCTTACTTTAACAATGAGAAATGCCTTTGTGTTTATACAGTGATGACGTCATATTGTTCGCTACTGCATTTTAAATGGCATATATCAGGGAGACCTGAAATGTTTTCGGAATTGGCACGAGATGGCGCACAAAGGTTAAAGTGGATTCATTGGTGGGTAAAGGCAACCTTCTTTATGGCAACTGTCAAAATTTCAGACGTCTACTGTCAATAGTTGTTGTTTAAGAGTGTGTTTTGTGTAGCAAGTCGGGCGGTTTCGCAAAAATTGATAAAATCCAATTTCGTGCAGTGATAAAACACTTCTAAATAGCTGGGAAAGCGGCCACGGAAATTCGAAATATTTTGCTAGAGGTTCATGGCGGAGATACTCCATCATTTTCGTCCACCTGTTTCTGCGTGAGCGAGTTCAAACGTGGCTACATAAGCACAATTAACGAACCACGTAGTGGACGCTCAAAAGCCGCTACCAGCAATGAAATGGTCGACAAGATTCGTGATGTCGTATTAATCCATCGCTGAAAGAGATAACAAGGACAACAGGCATCTCAGAAGAACGCTTTAGCCATATCCTACACGAAATTTTGGCTATGAGAAAGCTTTCGGTATGATTGGTACCGCGTTTGCTCACACCGGAACCAAAACGAAAACGGGTGACCGTTTTGGAGGAGTGTCTGGCCAGGAACAAACGCAATCCAAGGTATTTCTTTATACGTTTCGTAACCGTGGACGAGACTTGGATCCACCACTACATACCCGAAAGGGCGAATCGGAATTTTAAGATTTTTTTGTCACTATACGCAGCCTATAGTTTTGTTAGTAATAGTTTGAGAAAAATAGATAATACTAATATAATAGAAATATATGCGACTCAACATAAATCCAGTACCATAGTGAGAAATTATATACTACAATTTGAGTAAAATGAAAACAAAATATTTTTGTTTGAAATTATAAATCTAATTATATGTCTAACTATTTAATTAAAAAGGAAATAATAAGGACAAATTGCACTGACCAACAAATAAAAAATTTTATCTGCTGACATTTGTGTTTAGCTAATATAGGTACCCAAATACCATATATGAAACCCATTTGTTCCTATCGCGTTATCCTTTTTACTACGGCATTCCTTGTTTGCCGAAATTGGGTATTGTGAAACAATATGGGACTATTTCAAGTATATACCTGAATAGTTTTCAAGACTAAGTTACGAAAAAGCTAAAGCTAGGGAGTTTGTTTGACCTCGAATTAGAACTTTAACGACAGAACCGAATTTTATCAACTGTATGAAAGAAGCTAAGAAAGAAGCCTAGGCATATTTCGCTATGGTCGCGAAAAATTTTCTTGGAAAATGAAAGAGCCCCCAGTTACAAAGATCTGGAGAAATTAATGCTTCAAAAATTTCACTGCTTAGGTAGTAACATGAGCATAAAGCTTTATTTCCTTCATAGTCGTCTTGATAGGCTACCCGAAAATTTAGGTGCTGTAGGCAACGAACAAGGCGACAGATTTAATCAATGGAAATTCAGTACCTAGGAAGATGGGATCCTCATATAATCGTCGATTACCGTTGGAGTGTTCAAGGGGACTGCCAAATCAAGATACACAGCAGAAAGTGTAGCAAGCGAAAATTTACTCCCTGATTGTTTGTGTTTTTGCAAGCACTCTTGTAATTTTTTTAATGAGTATTAAAATAAATATTTGTACTACACTTGTGAATAATATTGTATTTAAATAAATAAATGAATTCTTAAAATTTTTTACTTTATATCTTGCTAGATTTGTGACTCTTCGGAGAGCATAGCATAGAGTAAAATTTTGAGATGATATGCAAAAATGAATACGATTTTCGGATTTAGAACACCCAAATTAGTAAAGAGCAAGTCTCATATAGAAGCCAACAAAAATTGTGTTAGGCGGTGTTATCTACCATACATAACCTCATCGCCTGAATCTTAATTTTCAGTATACTACTGAATCGATAACCTGGTCCAGATATAACATCCCATTCTCCGCCACCTTTCAATTTCACGTCGTCAAGATGTACACAAACCAAGAAAAAAGCCGTTCTTCTTTGACAACGAAAGACAGCGTATTCAAAATAACAACGGTGAGAACCGCGCTGCTTCAGTTGACGGAATCCATGCGAACATTATTTTAGCTGGAATCCCTTCCTTCTCGATATTCCCGGGAGCGTACCGCGGGTCACGCAATCGTATCTGTACGGTGCATCTTCGTGTAACAATACGAACATGTACGGCTTTCAAAAGCATTGAATAACGCTCGGCCATCTACATCGACCGATAGTAAAGAGCGTTTTACAGAGCGCTCTTGTCGTATGGTATTTGTGTAAATTGCAAACGGTGAAAACGAGTTTCTCTCTCTACACGTGTACCCGAAATAGATATTTTAACAACTAGCGAAAGATATGTGTCTTTTACGTATTGAAAATGTTTAATGTGATTTATTAATTTTTGTGAGGGAAAGGAGGGGGGGGGGGGTTTACTCGAATACGTCTGAATGATTTCGATTGGTGAAAATACTATAAGAACGTGGTGTTGAAAGAATTTCTATTACCAGGTGTAGGAAGCATCTCAGTTGGGACCTACAATTGGCGCTGATATGTGATTTATGCATTCTGTAATTGTCAAGAAAATTCGATTACTTTTTAGTCCCTAATATGAAGAGAGCCATTAGAAATGAAATATTAGTTATACCTTCTGTGATACACTTCTTAATAATCTAAGAGGAAATTGCTAGGATATTAGGTATTTTGTGCAACTTAGAACATCTAGAGTTGTAGTACTGGTTGGTTGGACACATCTTCTAGCAGTTCCTATCCGTTTCTGATATTGGTGACCATGCATACTATTTTAACTTTGTTCGCTGCTGCTCGAAATAATTCAATCGTATTCATGCCGAGCCAGGTTCTGAAATTTTTCAACCGAGAAATTCGTCTTCTACCAATATCTCTCTTTCCTATTACTTTTCCCTGTAGAATATTCTTCAATAGATGAAATGTGTTCGCATTCTCTGCTAAGTATTGTAGTTTCCGAATTTTCATGGTATTAACCACTTCTTTTTCTTTTCCGATCCCTTTTATAACTTCGATGTTTGTGTTCTGTTCACGATATTTTTAGTATCGTGTGATATAATCACATCTCAAATGTTTCCAATTCCCTTGTTGTGGCTTCAGTAAGCGTCCATGCTTCTACCTCGTAGAATAAAACGGAGAACACATAACAGCGTAGGAGCCTTATTTTGATGTTTAATGTTATGTCATCGCTTGTGATCAGATTTTTCATTTTATTACAAGTAGACCTGGCCTTTTCGATTTTGCAACGTATTTTTTGTGTGATCCTATTGTTCATTTAGAGTAGTTCGGAGACAGGTAGAACTGTTCATACGTTTTATCCGTTTTTGATTTATTGTGAGATGACAATTGTCAATTTTTTCTTTGCCAGACCATACAATTGGCTGTGATATGTTATTCTATTCATAAATTGTAATCCTACCAAGGTGTCAGCGAAAATAACCGTATTGTCTGCATGGCGGACATTATGTAATCTTTTTCTATTCAGAAGAATTCCCTGAATATGCACTCCGAGTATATATTAAACAGTAATGGAGAGAGAATGCAACCTTGCCTTGCACCTCGTAGTATGCTTGTCTCCTCTGTTGCTTCATTTCCGACTCTGACGAAAGGAGAGCCAGTTATGTTTATTTCCTTCTGTGGAAGTATATTTGCTAAAAAATAAATCCAAAGTGTCTTGTGGTATTGAACAGTAATAGTTTTAAAATTATTGATGACCATGAAATTGAAACCCAGTCGATCGATTATTCATCAATATTGTTACCAAGCACATTTTCGAACTGTTTCAGGATCACTTGTTTTACCATCGAAGAAATACCCATAGTAGTTAAACGATTTAAATCTGGTACGTGTCTTGGTCATGATTGTTTACCTAACATTATTATTCGAGACTGTAGTCCCGCTTTATGCTATACTTAACCTGTCCCTTAAAACTGCTACCAATTAGTAGGTATGGCCTCAATGGCTCCAGACAGTCTATTGCCGGTCCGGCTGGACCACGCTGCTGCGATGGGCGTGAGAGCTGGGGAACAACTTACCTGTTTCATACCTATTAATACCTGATAATACCTGTTTCTCTGAGAAACGGGTATTAGTTTTTCACCTGCCTCTTGTCTATGGAAAGCGGCGTGGCGCCATCTGGATCGGCAATAGGATGTGTGGACTCAGTGAAGCCATACCTACTCCAATACAACAAATGTGATTTTCAAAATGAGTCAAATTATTTCAATCAGCTGCGTCGATATTTTTGAAGCTCCTCTTTCCGCTAAGTTCTCTAACTGTATAAAATCGTACATTTCACATCAACATGATTTCGTTGGTGGTAGGTCAACTTTTAATGATTTAGCTAAAATAAGTCAATTCATAAGTGAATTTTTGGATCACCAGCTGCAAGTACATATATAGATTTTAACAAAGCATTTGACACTGACGATCGTGCCATTCTCCTATGTAAACTGAACATACTTGTTATGTATGCTGTAATGGTTACACATTCAACACTTATATTATTCCTCTTGGTGTTTCGCAACGTTCTGACCCACATTCGGTTCGTCTTTTGTGTATATATTAACAACCTACTATCTCCCCTAGACTGCAAAGTTTTGACCCACACGCATAATTTGAAAATATTACCAAACCAGTATCTTCAAATTTAATATTAGGTTATAATATTATAATTTTAACAGAATCTAAAGTTGGTCTTAGAAAAACCAAAATAATTGAATATAAATCCGTGCTCTGTGACCTCCTACCCCAGAAACAACATTCCATCATCATGTATTCAGCAGACTCAATAGCAAGTGTAGTTAATATTCCACGACAGATAGTAGACACACGATTTGCTTACATCACTAAATTAAAAGTAATAAATTTGATACATTTAAAGAGTTGTGTATGTGACTGCGATGTGTAGAGATTCTAACATCGCTGACAGAAGTGACTGTATACTCCCAGTAAACATTTGACAAAGAAGATAAAATATTTGAGGTATTTTATTTCTTTCGATGAAACGTAGTTGCCGAAGGTATTATCTTTATTGTTGACGTTTGGAAAGTACAGAATTTAGAGAATATTACCCTCCTTTAAAACACACTGACAAACAAATAAAGTTCAAGATATTTTTAAAAATGCCTCTGCATGTAGTGGTTCAAACGTATAAAATAAATACCAAGCAAAGCGATAACTCACAACAAACATTTGTATGTTTTACGAAAATATATACAGAGAGTTGAAAATAGTACTGAGCTATTTCCTTCTTTGTCACTAGGTGTCAGCACAATCCAGCTTTATGATACTCAAGTGACAATTGCGTGTGCATACGCAGGCAGTGTTAAAATGGCGAATGTACTGTGGAAGAGGAGCGTACTGTTGTGCGTTATTTTACTGGACAAAAGGACTTCCTGCAAAAAATATCCATAAGGAAATATCTCCTCGAAAGTTGTTGTCCTCGTTCAGATTGCGACAAATGCAATACTTCGAGTGGTGGAAGAGATAATTCGAACTGACAGGCGGATAACAGCAGACTATATAGCAACTGTAACAGGGTATCTTCATGGTTTAGCCTACGAACTGACGCATGATCGTTTGAATTTTCTAAAAGTTTGCCCACGGTGAGTACCTAGATAACTGACCGAGGAACACAGAGGAATTCTAATGGGCTTGTCCATGCAAAACCTCTCTTGGTACGCAGAGGAAGAGGACGGAACTTAACAGAATTGTTACTGATGATGAGTTATGGGTGCACGACTACCAACCCAAAATAAAACGTGCTTCAATGCAATGGAAACATACTTCTTCACCGTCAACAAATAAGTTCAAGGCTGTGATCTCAGTTGGTAAAGTTGTACTTACCATGTTTTGGAATTTTGGAGTGCCCCTAACTCATTTCCAGAATAGAACTGAGAACTTGACTGCGGAATCATACTGAGTTTCGTTGTTGCCTCGAGATGCAATTCGAACGTCCAGGCCTACTGACGAGAGGAATATTGCTGCACCACGATAATGCCAGGTCGCATTCGGCCCACTTGACACAGGCGTGAATTGCAGAGTTAGGGCGGGAACGTCTTGAACATTCGACTTACACTCCCGACTTAGCCCCAAGCAACTGTCATCTGTTTGATCCAATCAGAAAGCATCTTGACGGAAAACATTTCGAGGGTGAAAACTATGTTCAATTAGAGGTACGCACGTAGTTCAGACGGCAATCCCAACACTTTTATACAGCTGGCATTGAGTCATTGATAAAGCGATGAGGGTATTAATGTAGATGGAGACTTTGTTGAAGAATAAAAGTTGTTTTTGGATAACTATTTCTCTAATTATTTTTATAATAGCTTTTTGTGACCTATGTACTTACTGACTTTTCCCCGTACTGCCAAATAAATATTCTAATTCATCTCTAATAGTGTTATAACGATTGTTACCATATTTCTGTGTCGTAAATAAATCAAACGCGCCCTCTATAACAACTTATTAAAAACAGATTTAGTCCTTCGCGCTAATTCGAAACGCTGAAACTTCCGAATTTTCCGAGCGGAATCGGAATTAACCTTCGAAATTAACCGCGTCCAAATCTGTCCTCTTGAATACTCCGAATTAAAGCCTGCCTCCTCCCAATTTTCGTCCGTTTCGTCCACTTGAGCCGGATGCTTCGCCAAATTGCAAAGTACAAAATCAAAAGCGGTATACGCGAAGAGAGCCGAAGTCCCGCCAGCCACCGCAACCATTATTACAGTGATGTGACGAGAATACGCCGACGGCGACGAAGTGGCAAATTTGCGGTTCGTTTAGGACGTGGCGAGGCTGCGGCGTGGGCGATGCGCCCGGGCAGCGGGAAAGGAGGCGGCGATGGGCAAGATCCACTCGGCAACCATATTTATTCGAAACCGACGTCGCCGCGGTAACGCCGGACGCCTGTCGTCCTAATTCCAGTCGCTAATTATTAATCAGGACGTATTATCTTTCGTAAATTAAATGGCCGATGGAAAGAGAGGAGGCCAAGGGTGGAAAACTGCCAAGCAGTGTTTCTCGAGCTTTCGTGAAGATGGAGCATCAATTTTTTGAGTTAAAAAGCTGTTGATTCGAATGGTGAAGAATATCTACTTTAGAAAACTGTGTTTCCACGGATAAGTTTTAAGAGATTGAAGGAATTGTCCATTCTCAAGAGATTAAAGTACACTACTGTCCATATTAGTTCGGACACTCAGTAAAATGTTGTAAACTCTACTAAAAGATAATATAATTGCTGTTATATGTGAATAACATTTATATTAGGTCATTCATGAAGTTTATCATTTATTAATTGTACAGACACACTTCGAATACTATCGATTAGAGAATGATTAAAGACCTATTATATTTTTGACTCAATATAGTAATTTTCAGAATAATTCTCATCGCCGCAAATAGGATTATTTTTGGGACAATATTGCATATTACAATACTCTTTGGACTGGGACCAGGCCACTGGAAAGTGTATTGTATATTGTTAAATGCTTTAGCTTCTAAATAAACCTGCTAGTGCGTGCGTTAGTGTTAAAAGCGTACCTTTTTGTGAACCTGATTAACGTTATTAAGATGCCGACAAGTTTAGGAAAACGCTTTGTAATTGTTGATTTTCATCAAGAAGGTTATTCAGTGCGTCAAATTTCGGACTATATAAATCGACTGTTAGTCATATCATTAGGAGACACAAAACACACAGTCAGTTGAATGGATCGGGTTCGTTCAGGTCGATGTCGATGTCGAGTATAAAATTCCTGAACAAGTGAAATAGCAGACTGATAATACCAGAAATCGCCGCTGAAATGAATCGCGATCCTACTTCGACGGAAAAACAGGCAAAAAGGGCTACAGTGGGCAGAAACATATAGAAATTGGACAGTGAATGATTCGAAAGGGGTGGTATGGACTAACGAGTCAAAGTTCGAGGTATTCAAATTTATTTTAGGACATTCAAGGCGCTTTTTTATAAGAACAGCGAAATGCCAAAGAATGTTGCAGGATTGTGTAGTACCAACTGTCAAACAAGCAAAAAGTTCTGTGCTTGTGTGGGGATGTTTTTCCTACGCCGGTACAGGATACTTAAAGCGAATCGAAGGTATTTTGCGAAAAGAGGATTATTTAAAGGTACTGCAAGAAAATGTAATACCATTGGGCCAACGTCTAATCGGCGAACATTTTGTATTCATGCAGGACCACGACCCCAAACACTCAGCAATAATATGTAAAAATTTCTTAAATGTGGAACAAGATAATGGTACTTTACAAATAATAACATGGACACCACAAAGCCCCGATCTAAAGCCCATTGAGCTGTTATAGAATGAATTGCACATGAGGGTACGAAAAGTATGCCCTTCCTCCGTAGATCGCCTGTGGAACATTCTTCAAGGGGAATGGACTAATATGTCAAATAGAGTCCTTGAAAAACTAGTGGAGTGGATGCCTCGGATTCTGAAAGCTGTTTTTCTCCCAAAAGGGAGTTTCTTTGATGAACGGAATGCTTAAGAAATTTTTGTTTATTTTTGATTAGAATTACTTTTTTTACTTTTATACTTTAATTCTAATCACTATTAGTAACTGCAATAAAAGCTTTGGAAAAATGGGTGAATCTTTTCTCGTTTCTTTTTAATTTATTTACGTGTCCGAACTAATATGGACGGTAGTTCACATTACAATATGTGTTAGCGTCCAATTGGTTTATTGGACTGATTGCCGGTGAACTGCTGGGTAGGTTTAGTAGATTAAACTCAGAGTCTGTTTAATACATATATTAACGAAATCATAAGAAGCACAAGTCTATGCGTATACAATAGTAATACATCTTTCTAACCACCAATAATATTGTATGTATATGTGTACGTATATGCTTGAATATATTTGTTATGGTTTCAGTTAATTTTTGCTATGCGCGTGCATACGTATATTTATTTGTATTAGGAACCCACCAATACTTTTGTTTAGGAGCTGAAAGACCCAGTAGGGTGGCGATTAATAGTCGCTTCACGTCTGTCGTAAATGCGACTCAACTCTCGACTACCCAGGTCTTCCTTAAATATTAAGCTTTGCATCAATGTGCATGTAATATGAGTCTGCAGACATTGGTTTGCCGCAATGGGCGTTAATGTTTCTTACTATACCTATGCTTTGGTAGGATAGGCTTCGAACAATGAGCGTAAGAGTTCGAAGACTTTGCTTTGCCTCAATGGACGTATAATGTTTATTGCTGTACCTACGCTTTGGTAGGATACTTGCTCCTTTGCCACAGCCCCCTTCTTATAGCGAGAAAACCTTAAACCACCAAGCGTGCTAAGGGATGATTATATACGGGCCGTCTACTACCTGCGTCGGATAGCTACCCCGAGCATGCGCCGAGTCTGACGTGGTCGACGAATGAACTGCAATAGATTGGCAGTCGTACTGTTGCGATTCTCGCGATGTGAACGTTGCTATGGCAACTGTATACGTACAAGGCGTGCTGTCCTAAGGCGCTGAGATAAATTCTGCAACAACAGCGCGCTAATATAATATGTATTATAAAGGTATTTGAGGTGATTTCTTTTACGCTAAGGTATTTTGGTAAGCATATACATATACAGATTGAGGTAAATTTATAAAATAATATATACAATATAAGAAGATAGAAAGCATTACAAAATATTGATTTAAAAGATACATAAATGTAAACATATGAATATAAAAAAGAATAAAACATTTACGATAAATTAGAGTTCGTAACATAATGTTTTTCTGTCTTTTCAGATGTATACATAACCAATCTTATACGAAATCACTCAATATAATATATATATATATATGTGTTACTAGGTATTTCTGATAAATTTCTAATGAAAATTAACACTAACACTAATTTATTAATTCCTTACCATTAATAGGAGCAATAAAAGAAAGTAAAAATTAGGGATTCAGGGGAGTAGGTTAAATATTACTTAGATATTTGTTTTTGACTTTAACTATTGCCACTTCAACCCAAATACAAGCTTCAATCTGATGGCCAATGCTTCTAATAAACATGTCAGCTTAGAATTTCCCCATTTGTCTTAATACTGTTATACATTTAATATTGTTATACCTTTAATATTATGTATATTTAAATAAAATAGAGTTATACATATATTCGATGTTATATGTATTTAAACGAAATAATATTTATTCAGTCTACATACATACATATCACTCATTTATTGTTATGCATTTAGATAAATTCAATACTTGTAATTGTCATGTGTAATTCACTCAATATTTTCGATTAGTTTATTTGTAAACGTTGATACAGATTTTAATGTTTATTTTCTTATCGTTTTGCTTAATGCAGTTCCCATGAGAACTCTTTGTAATCTTTCATTCTATTATCGTCATTTTCGTAGACTTCCTATGTTTATGCATCCTTGGCCTTTGATATTATTTATATATTGATAAAATTAGGGTATAAGAACTAAAGCGTTGATACAAACTCTCTCTCTCTCCTGTAAGCTGAACCATTAACATTAACTATTTTGTACTTTACAATAAACATAGTATTACATGTAACGTGGTCTTTTCTTTGAACATAACAATACATCTAATCTCTAATATTTCTACAGGTGGATATAATAATCCTTTCTTACACTAGTGTTTGGACTATCTCTTACATTCTTGAATTTAATCTTAGCATACCTTTTCTTTCTTATAAACTGAAATGAAGGTGAAATTCAAAATTTAACTTTAATAGCAGTTTAAAGCGGGAGTATGTAATGATATGAAATATTGTCTATTAATTTATCAATGAATTTTTATAAATTTTACTAGTTTACCTATTCCAGATATTTTCTCGTCACTGTTTGGTATGCGTCGTTATTTTTTATTATGGTTGATGTTAGAAGTTGGAGGCAAAGTACCGTTAGTACTCCCTCTTTATGAATTTCAAGCACAGCTATTCAATCTATACAGGTTTCTTTTCTAAAGTTTTACAGATATCTACTTTGGGTATTCTTTATTAACTTATTATCCACAATTTTCTTGTTTAAAAACAAAATTAAAGAGTCTGAGGTTTTCCACCACACAATATACGAACATTTTTTAATGTTTATGCAGGTATGATACGTTTTCTTGTACAATGTAAAACATACTATTTGAAAAGAAGCCACCTCCATTGGAGTATCCTGTATAATTATTTGTATTCTGTCAAACTCTGAATGGAAATGTAATTTCATCAGACTCACTCCCGAGGCATCAAACTCCGGTCGTTAGTCCGCGATGATTTATAATGTCAATGTCCAAACCCGCATCGTACGCCTCACGCAATAAACTCCTTCCTGCGAGCTGTTTTCGAACAACATTCTCTACTAAAGTGGCGAATTCCGGCGAAATTACACCGGAGAAATAGATACGCCCTTTTCCTTCTACCCTTCGCTCGGTTCGAATCATCGTAGATGGCCAGGAGCGGTTGTTATACAATTTTACTTCGTCGTCGTTCTCCAACCTACTAACAAAGCCAATTTCGGTTCTATTTTCTACCACCTCGCTAGGACGGGACGTCGGTGAGTGTTCGTGAAGATAATATTTCCTTCAGGAACACGTTCTCTCTGGTTCTCGAAAAGGGATGGCGAGGGGACAGGGAGGGGCGGAGAAGGGGTACGGTGATGTCCGTTTTAATTCAGCGCTTTCCAAACTGTAGTTAGTCCTCTAATATCAAATTTCAAAGGAAATATGAAACGTTAGGTTTGCGGAAGTGAGTTACGTATTTATATTTCCGGTTAGATGAGGAAGTTGTTCGCTCACATAGAGAATATCTAAATTATATTTATTGTGGGATATGAATTGGAATAGAATTTAAGCAAACACTGAGAATAATTAATGTAAACGTAACGAAGGTGATGGTTTAATACCAGAATTGACAAAAAAAACCACGGTATAGCCACAGAATAACAGAAGGGTCAAATTTATCGGCTTCTTTGATGTTTGTGTGGCATTATTTTTTGACCTTCAAAATTAAGTGAGGTTAGTTAGACGCCATATTGAAAATAACGGAATGGAAGGAAATTCAAACGACAAAATTGTAATTATAATTGTAATTTATTCTGTTAATTCCTAAGCAATACGCTTGAAAAAGAGGTTTGTAAAGCAAATATTACAACTGTGCTTTTATTTTAAGAAGAACAATAACATTTAGAGAAAATTACACTTGACTATAAATTACAGAAGTTGATTATAGAGGTGTCATTGTGCTTCGAATCTTTGTTTCAATTTGTAGTCTCCACTTTGAATCACTTACGATAACCATGGTCTTATAGAAAACTTGACTGTTCAAACCATTTGTAAAACACTTGAAGCCCTTTTATGAAACCATCACGGCTAATTACGAAACCTCAACTGTTAATTTTTGATCGAATTTCGCATAATACAACTCATATTACTAGGTGATTGAAGTATGTTTACCACTATATCACACTTACTAAAGCAAAAATGAAGTGGCATATTTCAATTAGTGGGGATCAGAAGTTAGGGGTATAAATCTGGACCGGAATCAAATACAATTAATAATTTGACAAAGTAACAACTCTAGCACAATAATAGGGAACAGATTGTTGCATATTGTATTGCACTTATAACTGTGTCGACAGTTTAATTCGGTCTGGCTTCCGATCCCTCTTAATTTATAAAATGAATCAAAAAACTTAAACATAATACAGAAATGGAACAACAAATCATGTTCTAGTATTTATTATAAATGTCTCACTATACTTAATTTTATATTTTTGCTTTGTTAGAGGCCAGCTCTCTATTTAAGAATTTTATAGCGTAAAATATTCTCAATCTAATGTATAATGGCAGCAAATAATCCATAGGAAAATTTGGACAGGGTGATACATAACTGACATTTCCAAAATAATGTTTTAATGCGTGCCCTATTTAAGGCGAAGGATTAAACTAGAACACAAGAAAATTGTTTCTAATTTATATATATATATATATATATACACTACCGCTCAAAAGTGTTTAGGCACTCTCACTGACAGCAAAAATGTATAAAAACTCAGCAAAAATGTTAATAATATTTATTTTCTATGTACAGATACACGTACATGAATAAAAATATATTAAATAAATGTGAAAATTAAAACGTTTAATTTAAATTTTGCTTTCATCTATGTGACCACCTTCTCTTGATTTAATAATTGCAGCACACAATCGAGGCATTTTCGCAATAAGTTTGCCGGAGTTTCTTGTGTTATTGAGGTCCAACTCGATTGCAATTTGTTCCACACGTCAGTAGCTGATGTCGGAGCCGATTTCCGTACTTCCCGATCTAGTTCTTCCCATAGTAACTCGATTGGATTCAAGTCGGGGCTCTGGGGAGGCCATCCCATAATTTTGAGAGCTCCTTCCTCTTCTAAATGGCGTAAATAGTCTTTACATAATTTAGAGGAATGTTTTGGGTCATTATCTTGCTGGAAGATAAAATTTTGAGCCAAAAGTCGAATTTCGGAATGTATTGCGTGGTTCTCCAAAATTTCGCGGTAGCCTTCTTTTTTTAATATACCGTCAATTTTCACAATGTCCCGTACACTAGTGCCAGCAAAACAGCCCCAAATGATGATAGAACCTCCACCATGCTTCACGGTAGCAACAATACGCTCTTCTCTGGCACGTTCACCCACAGACCTTCTTACGAATATGCGTCTTCGGGTTCCGAACAGCTCAAATTTGGACTCATCCGTCCATAGGACGTTGTTCCACTCTTCTACGGTCCAGTATTGGTGTTCACGAGCCCATTTAAGTCGCTTTTGTTTGTTTTGTTTGCGTTGTAATGGCTTTTTCATCGCAATACGTCCATGGAGCCCGGCTTTCTGTAGGCGACGTTTGACTGTAGAAACACTGACTAGTTTTTGGCGACCAACATTTAATTCTGCGGTGATTTCTGGGTCTGTTTTGCGTCTATTTAACTTGCTTGTAACCACTATTCTGCGATCATCTGCAGATGTTGTCACTTTCGGTCTTCCACTCCGTCCTTTATTAAGAAAACTGCCAGTTTTCCGATATTTTTTTACGTTATAGTCAACCGTAGCGTGGTGTATTTTCATTTTTTTTGGCAATTTGTCGATTACTTGTGCCACTTTTATGGTAAGCTATTATAAGCACACGTCTACTAGTTTCTCTTCGCGGAGGCATTTTAAAAAATTGTCACAACACTAACCATAGGTTACAGATTTCACTATAACCTTCTAGGAAGGTAATTTAAACACTATTACCTACAATCTAACAGATGACTAAATTTACCCAGTAAATTCAGAGGGATTGTTATTGTAATTGCACCGCAATAAACAGTTTATGGTAATCCGACCAAGTGCAGGTAAATGATAGTAAACCTTATGCGATATAATGGGTGCTTATCTTACTGAGCTACATTTTAAATACGTATTTCATTTTATTATAATGTTTTTTTGGTAAACATAATACTATATGAATAATCCATGAAAACAGAGGCGCCTAAACAATTTTGAGCGGTAGTGTATATAATACGAACAAATAGCTCCCCTGGCATTTTTAACTTTCCAAACAATTTGTCTTTTTTGTGTCTGTGTTTGTGTTATTGTAGTTGGTTCAGTACACTACCCAAACATACTATATCATTCATTGTTTAAAAAATTTATATTACAGTTTCGCACGGCACAAATACAAGGGTTTGCGTTCTTCTTTTCAATATTACCATCACTATTTTTGTTTTATAGTCTAAATAAATAAATAAACAATAAAAAGAAAGAAATACAAAAGAAAAATGAGAACGAAATAACTAACAAAAAACGGAAAACTCTGTATATATTGTAACTCAAAAACTTTTAAAAGTTTATGATATATTTCAAACGTAAATTCTGCCAAATACTGGTACACAAACCGGCTAATAATGACAAAGTTATGATTATGAAATGTAAATAAATAAGGTAAATACGATGAAGTTCTTTTGTTGTTCTCTCATATTATTTTCAATGTGGCGATTACGCGCAGACGTACTGAAAAGACGCTACAGGAATTTTGGAAATTGTCCTTTCTGTTATTCTGTGGTATTGGCTCGGTTACACTGCAAGGATTAAAAAATCTATCTTTCCAAAAGTTAGAATCAAAAAGAATTGTATTTGTCATCACGGTTGTCCACTCGTTAAATTCACACATTAGAATTGAGAAAAAATAATCACTTTATTTATTGTCCAACTAATTACTACGAAAAGCTCTCATTTGATCTGATTAAAACGATGCTCTGCCACTTTATTTCCGTCGACTCGTAGCTCTCTGAAGAAAAATCGCGTCGTCAGCTTTCTACGAATTCTTAAATCGTCCTCTTCCGCTATCTTCGAAGAGAAAGAGCGAGCGTATCGTCGAACAACGAATCGCAGAACGCGAGGAAAGGTGGATTCCTGCGCTGCGCGAAATGAGGACGTCAGAGTAATTTGCCGACATTTTAAAACACCAGAATTAAAAAAGAAAGATAAAATAAAAAGCCGCTCTTCAGCACTCATCTTTAAATAATCTCCCGCTTTAGAGAAGGTCTTAGAAAGGCGAAATACGATTTAAGAGCGTCGAATAGAAGGGGCGGAGCAAGGAAAGATGGAGATAGGAGATGAAGTAAAGTACCTACGAAAAACGAGGAAAAAGTCAAAGCTCTCTTATTATTTTACTACTTATTAGATTATGGAGAAGATCGAAAATGTTTGCGCTTAATATTTTTCCTGTCATAGTCGGATTTAAGCAAGTTTTCTCTCGAAGAAGCCAATTTGATTTCCTTTTCATGTCCCTTTTATCTTAAATATCGTAAGGACACTTAAGAGTTTTATTTGCAATTATGGGTTGCCGTACGTTTCGTTCCAATGTCATTTAGCATTAGGCAAATCATAGCATGTGTAACTGTTCTGGTAGATAATCTAGCAGATGAAATAAGCTGAAAAATAAATAGATTTATTCAAGTATATGATATACAGTCCAAGTCCATTATATTAGGGCCATCTTATAAATTTAAGCTTTCGTGTGTTTCCAACGCGATAAGTTACAAATACATGTATAAAATTCATGAATAGACTCTACAATACGTTCCCTAAATATTTTTGTAATAAATTAAGAAAGTGCCACTTAATGACCCCTTGCCTATTATTATCCCCCTCATGAATCATTCTATATTGCATAGAAGATGGATTGAATTAAGATTGAAACTTATTGCTACTATGCGCTTTTCGTTATCGGTAAAGAGGGACATACCAAATCTCGACAAACAGTGCAGCGAATCGCCGTTTTTAGTGAAAAAAAAGATACCCACTACCCGGAAGAGTAGCAACTGAAAACCGAGGTTTATCCGCCAAAGAAATAGGAAATGTAATGTCTCTACAAGGAATGCAAATATCCACGTGTACAGTACGTAGACGATTGTACGAAACCGGATTAAAATGTGGACGCGCCCGCGAGCACGTTATGAATGGGCAAAACGTCATCAACATTACACAATTAAAGATTGGCGGAAGGTAATTGCTTTACAAATATTACTGAAACTATTACTTTGGTAATCTTGTAATAGAGGAGAAAATATTACGCAAAAAATCGCGAATGAGTGATAAAAATGAGTGTGCCGGTTAGGTATTATGGTAACTGATACATATGGATGTATACACAACACCATTTTCATACTGTATTAAAAATATGTTACCGTTTTACGACTTAGGGAGCTATAATATATGTTATATCAGGAAAGAAACAAGGACACTAATGAATAGCTTTTAGAGGTAGGATTCAGTAATAGAATGTATTAAATGGATAATTACCACAAGCAAGTGAACTAGAAATATTTCCCCCGGAGTTACATACCTGAAATTATAACAAGCTATGCTACACGAATGCGTTAAGTTAACAAATAATATCATTTTATTATTATTTCAAGAGTTTAATTAGATACGCGTTTGTGCGTATAAAAAAATAACTTCACACGAAATAACATTTTGTCATCGTATACAGTAATAAAACATACTTGAGTATATTGTTTTATAAAAGGATTAAAGAGAAAATATATTCATTTTAAATAAAATAACAAAATAATTATTGTACTAATTATAAACTTGGTTTGGTGTCACATACATATATATATATATATATATTTATATATATATATATATATATATGTATATATATATATATATACGAAATAGGGATAGAGGACAAATGGATAAGATTCAAAAACATCATACTGAAGGCGACACAAGAAAGCTGTGGAATAACAAATATAGCAAATACGTACACAAAAAGAAGCAGAAGCAGAAATACAACTCAAAGTGAAAGATAAGAAAAATAAATGGATCAGATATATACATACCAGAAAAGAGGAGGATTACAATATGTACAAAATGGCAAGAAAAGAAGCTAAAGAGAGTATCAAGAAGGCCAAAGAAAATTCTTGGAGAGAGTTCGGAATAAAACTGAGAGATAACTATAGAGAAAACCAAAAATTATTCTACGGAACAATAAAACAATTGAGACAGAAGAAGGCGCCGATATTGAAAAATATAAAGGATGACAAAGGAAATATACTAACTGAGGAAGAAGAGATAATGGAAAGATGGAAATAGTACTTTGAAGAACTCACAAAAATTAAACATGGCGGGTACATAAGAGAAAAAGAGTATAAAACAAAAAACGTCGATGAACGTATCACACCAATAAGCGCCGAGAGAGAAGCAGTTAGCAAACTAAAACTAGGAAAGGCGGCCGGGGAGGATGGAATCACAGTTGAAATGATAAAATATATGGGAGACAAAGGTAACGAAGAACTATTTGACCTCTTAAACAACATTATAATAAAAAAAAGGAATATCTAAGGAATGGAATATGGGAATAATTATGCCCATATACAAAAAGGGAGACTCTAAGGAATGCTCAAACTATAGAGGAATAACATTAACTAGCATCCCAGGAAAAGTATTGACAAGAATACTAGAAAAACGACTCCGAGAGAAACTGTAAACAACACTAGAAGATACTCAACATGAATTTAGAAATGGAAGAAGCACCCAGGATTTAATATTTGTAATCAGACAATTAGGAGAAAAAGTAATAGGGAAAGGAAATACATATATGTTTTATAGATCTTAAAAAAGCTTTTGATAGGGTAAGAAGAGAAGATGTACGGCAGAACCTGGAAAGGAGAGGTTTAGAGAAAGGAATGATAGAGATGATTAAGGCATTGTATAAAAGCAATAAGAACAAGGTGAGAACTTCCTATGCAGAATCAGCTGAATTCGAATCGCAAATTGGATTAAAACAGGGATGCGTATTGAGCCCATTGTTATTCTCTATATTAATAGACGATGCTGTTAAAAAAGCTAAACAAAAAGGAAAAAATGTGAAAGTAGGAAACTGGAAAATGAATGCAATTAACGTACAGGAACTAATGTTTGCAGATGATATGTTACTGATAGCACACTCGGAAGAGACAGTACAGCAAAACTTGAAGATATACCAAGAAGAACTAACAAAGATAAACATGGAGATAAACACGAGGAAAACAAACACAATGATAATAGCAGCAGAAGAAAGAAAACATAGCATCAAAATCGGGGGAAAAGCATTGGAACAAGTTAAAAGTTACAACTACTAAGGAACAACCATTGAAGACAATGGGAGAATAGAGAAAAAGGTAAATGAGAGGATAGGGAAATCCGCAAAAATATATAACATATTGAGAAATTCGTTTCTGGATAAAATAGAAATACCAAAAAAAATAAAGGCGGAGGTGTATAAAAGAGTGGTTAGACCAACATTAACATATGGTAGTGAGTCATGGATAACCACGAATAGAATCAAGAACAGAGTTACGGCCATGGAAATGAGATTCCTAAGCAGAATAGAAGGAGTAACTAGAAGAGACAGAATCAGAAACACGACAATCACAAATAGTCTGGGTATCAAACCAGTAGAAGTGGTCATAGAAGAGAGACAACTGGAATGGCTTGGACATCTACACAGAATGGAAGAAGATCGAATCACAAAGAGGATATTTGAAGCCAAAACAGAGGGCAAAAACAGAGTAGGTAGACCCCGAAACACCTGGAAGGAGCAGGTGTATAGAACATTGGAAAAGAGAAGTATGGGATGGATTGAAGCCAAACAACTGGCTCAGAACAGGAACCTGTGGAAGATAAAAAAATAAGAAATAAATAGTCCGACACCGCAAGGTATAAAGGATTAAAAAATATATATACATATTGTGGTGGAAAATCTCAGGCTCCTTATATTCTAAATACTTATATTAATTTAAATTCTGTTCTTTTCGTTCTTAAATTCAAATATAGTGTGTTATAATTCAAATAACTAAATATATGATTGTAAAAAATAAATATACTAAATCAAAAATATATATGTAAACCGCTTTCCTAACAAAATTTTCCTTTTTAACAGAAGCTTTATATATTCTAAGATACAAAATGAAATAAAAGCAAAGAATACAATTAATGTTACATCAACAATAGGAGATGAGGGCGTGAACCATACAGTGACGAGGAAATATCCAAACTAGATAAACAAGAAAAAATTAGAAAATCATTGATATTATAAAAGATTTAAGACAATAATTCATATCATTACAATATATACATATATAAATATAATCCAACAATCCATGTACCATATAAATCGTATCAGAGAATTATTTATGCATGCAGAACTGTATCAGTTCTACAGGCGAACGTCCCCCTTAACACTTAAACACAATATTCAGTGGTAAATGGTTCTCCAAACACATGGATATGTAGCAGGCCATTCTGCAGAATCTCAAAATCTACACTGGGTTACATTTTACGAAAAGGTCATCAGCGTATAGCAGTGGTCCAAGTACAGAGTTCTGCGGCACACCCAAAGGAGATAGATAGAAGCCAGAGCGAAAACCTCAGATAGGATTCCAATAGTAGTATCAGATCGTCAGAAATACACCAAACATGCAGTTTACGTAATACAGTTTGATATTCAACCGTCTCAAAGGCCTTAGCGAAATTCTTATAAATGACATATGTCTGAAGAATATATATGTATATAGACTGGTCGCCATGATTATTACGTTTGGAAACCACATATTCATTCGAAATGTATCTAACATCGGCCGTCTATGGATTTTATGGTGAAGCAAAATAATAGGCATCTGTTACATTTAATATTACCTCAATAAATGCCAATTTTTGCTCATATTTGCTTGTTCGTGTATTCAATAAATATACGAGTGCGGATCCTCATACCCCACTCCTCACCTACTTGTAGTTGGTTGTTTGATTAATGTTTTTGATATTTAGTTAACCGAGATTTGTATATCGTATCTACATAATATGTATTCAGTTGGTCTCAAAATGTTGTTAGGGTATGGTTATTTCTTGAATGGTGTGTCGTAATTGTATATGCATAAAAATGGATTCTATTGAACAAGGAGCCGTAATCAAATACCTCCAGAAAAAAGACATTACGCCAATTCAAATTCATAAAGACATTATGGCAGCTATTGGCGAGTTTACAGTTTCTTATAATATAGTCCAACGCTGGTATCGAGATTTTAATCGCGGAAGAACATCCTGTAGAGGTGGTCGTCCCATAACGGTAATAACAATACAATAAAAAGGTTCACGATATCGTACTGCAAGAAGAAGGAATACGCATCAGGGACATTGTGGAAGATACTGGCTTATCATACCATATCATGTGGACCACAACATACTGACTAAAGAATTAGATATGAAAAAGTGCAAGATGAGTGCCCCGAATGTTAACTATTGATCAAAAAAGAAATTGGGCGTTGATTTGTAAGCGTCTTTTGTAAAGGTACCAAGCAAACAAAGAGAAGTTCCTTAGTCGGTATGTGACTATGGACCAAGTGCACTAGTGTTGCGGGAGAGTATATCGAAAAATAAAAATATAATGTTGTAGTTTTACTGTATGGGGGTCAAGTGTACGGCACAGATATCCACCCTCGTATTTCTAAAAATAAAAATCCGAAAGGTTCAGACGCCGACGAACCATATCAAAAATTTCACACTTCCTTGCGACTAAATCTACTCGCCGATTATGCAATTCCATTGATTCACGCGGTCAATATTTCCGGTCCAGAGCAATCGTCATGTTTGCGAAACCTCATCAACTTTAATACCGCCCCACTACACCGCTAACCCCCTCCTTCACCCTCGGAAAAAAAGTAATTTTCCGTCGGCGCTTTTTGCCGTCACCGCGTTAAATCAACACGACAACTGTGAATAGCTGCGGTTTACGTTTCAATTCCGTATATCCGATCTCTAAATATTTTTTTTAATGAAGTGCTACGGGTACGGACATCCAATTTAAATTTACATATGTACGTTCCGCAGGCATGGCGAAATATGGGGACGCCATAAGCGCTAAAGCGGACTTTCCAACGCCAATTACTTAATGCGAGGCTGTAGTTCAACTGAAGATCAATGTTCATTGCGAGAAAAAAAACTGGACACTCGGGCACAATTAACGATATTAGTTCGTTCATTTTCGTAAACGCTGCCTGTATTCTGCAGGAAGACTAGAATTGGTCGAGATAGTTGATATCTTGAGGGAAATAGAGTATCCTATTTTTTTTCTTTAGTACCCAAAAGAAACTCCTTGTAAGAAATTTTACCCGTAAATGAAGCACCACGATATCGTTAAACTAAATCCAGATACGCCTTCATTAAAGTTTCCCTTCACGAAGAAATAAAACGGCTGTTTCTTGCTAAACATGATTTATATAACGGTTAGTTGGCCGTATGTGACTCCCCTATGTTTTTCTATTTAAACTGTCCCATGCAATGATTGAATCCAGTTTGAAATTTCTTTAGGACAACACACTAGATTAGAGGGTTCCATACACCTGGCACTCTCCAGTCCACTAAGAAATAGTCCTGATGGTGCTATTCACCCATTTTATCATAAATTAGACGAATTTGTATTACCGTGATGGCGCCACAAGGGGGTTAAGAATTTGGAGAATTAATTGGAACCAACCCCGATATCCACTACAAAGTTTACTTTTTTCGAATTCATTTATAGGTTTCCGCTTTTTTTACTATTTTATCGTATTTATGTTCACTACTTTTCATTTGAGTGGAAATAGATTACACTGCGCAACAAAATAATTTTATTGTTGTGATGCCTGGAAAATAGAAACTGACTTGGAATGTTTCTGATGTGCTGGTTCCAAAGATAACTGGCGTTTCTTTCTAGCAACGGTAGTTTATGAGATACGCCACGGTGAAGTTTATTACTCATACGTAAAAATAGCAAAATCAAAATAATTAGCTAAATATTTAATTGCCGCTCGGATGTAACATGAGCATCAAGATTTTCGTTTTCCAGAAATCTTAGGTGATATTAGTGAGGACCATTGGAAAAGATTTCACAAAGATATCAGTATTATGGAGGAAAGGTACCAAGGGAGATGGAATACCCATATGATGGCCGATCACTGCTACAATCTTCAGCGAGATTGTTCCGGTAAACATCACGCACGAAAATGTTATAAAAGGAAATTTCTAACTGATGTTTGAAAGTTGTATATGCATATTTTTCTGGAATATAAATAAATACCTCCTACCCATTTTTTGTGTTTCAGTTAACAGCTATCAAATAGTACTATTTAAAAAGTTACGTACATAACAAAACATTATATCTAATTTTTGCGAATTTTTCCTAAAAAAGGAAGAAAGAGTGAATTTCGAAAACTAGATCTGATTGAACAAATCTGACGGCATTTTTAGATTAGGCACCCCAAAGGTGTTTAATTACACTTAAAAAATTCCGAGGCACCAAAGTTTGTGTTGGCCAGTGTTATTTGGTTGTGGTCGGAAATTTGGTCTTTGGATAAGACGTTAAAATTTAAATATTGCTGTGTAGTTTTAGGTTATACATATATATATATATATGTGTTGTTTCGTCCTCAAAGGAAACATTATTTGAAACATATAACTTAGATCTAGATATATAGTGACAGACAATCTGTCATAGTGACAGTTAAAATTATATTTGAGTGTTTTATACGTAATTAAAGTCACTTCATGTAGTCTTCACGCATACATTCATTGACAATATAATAAAAGGTGTTAAAACGACGCAATTGAATTATTTATGTAAATTTTTGGTCGTTTCAAATATATTCATTAAAAGAAATTAGTGTTGTAGCAACCAATTCGATACAGTCCACATATCGTTGATTTAGCTCCGCACACACAAACACTTGTAAATAACAGGGAGATAATATGTAAGATAAGTATTGATTAAGCACAAACATGATTAAGCACATCAATGCGATTTTAGCACGCCTTACAGCGAGTAAATGTAAAGACGGTCTACAACGCATTGCATTCAAAAAGTATGCCAGAACAAACAGAAAATATTTTTTAAGCTGTCTTTCATTTTATATAAGATTGCATGTTGCATAAATTGTTTTTGTGCGCTATATTTGTACAGTTTAGTGTATTACTTGCGTTCATATAGTTATGATAAGCGTTAGTTGTACCATATATTATTAAATTTAAGTTGGTAGAATAACTTTGAAAGACGTATAAATTGACTTATTCTGTGGCGTTACTGGCAGCGCTTAATTAGCGGTGGTAGAGTGTATACTAAAACGTTGACATGCGGTTGTCAGATCAGGTTTTGACAAATAACTGCACACAAATAAACGAACTACTTCCGGAATTGCACCGTGTCATGATGAAATATATAGAAATGAAATAGGAGTAAGAGTAGAAAGAAATAAAAGATAAAGAAAAGAGTTAAGAAGAAAAAAAAAGAAAGAAAAAGGTGAAAAGAGTAAGACAAGGAAAGAGACAGAAAAAGCGGAAAAAGAAAAGAGAGAAATAGAAAAAGAGAAAGGTATTCACCTCCGTCGTAGGAGGCTTCTTCAGGAGAAACAGGGAAACCAACTAACTACACACAAAACTTACAGGTGGAGAAATAAAAAGTTTAATAATAATAAAGAATGGTTACACCAAATGTTCAAAGGGAGCGCCTTCATTTTCTGTACATAACGCCAGTCTTCGTTTCATATTATTAAAGGTATTCCTTAAATTAGGTGGTGCAATTTCCTCGCAGACATTTTGGATAGCTTCAGTAAGTTTTTTTAGGTATGGATATATAAAATAATCCATAATTGTCAAATCGGGGGATCACTGCGGAAAGTCTACTACCCGATTATCAAAGAATTCATGCAATAATTCCATCGTTTTCCTTGTCGTACAGGATGTTCCATTATCTTTCTGTAAATGCCCTGGCGGAGTTATGTCATAAAATTGCAATCATTAATACACAACCAATCGTCGTCCTCTAAATATACCAATTGGCTTCCATATGCCTGGTACAAGTACGGTTATATAGAGAATCGGCCTGGACCATTCGAACATTCCGCGAATTGTGCCTTTTTAAATCAAGACTTTCGTTTTCCTCTCCATTGCTTTCAAAGTGATACTTTTGTATTCATTGGTTGTTCTTGGTGCGAAAATCTTTTTAAGGATTGCCTGGCATATCCCATATAAAAATTGCGCTTTCTGTGAAAGCTTTGGCTTAGGTTTCTTGGGTTTTCATCTGTCCGTTTTGATGGTCTACCACTACCTGGTTTTCGGGACACAGACTCTGTATCACGAAATTTTGCCACTAATTCTTGAATAACTTGCCGCAAACTGTCATATGCTACTGGGAAATTTGGAAATTCTACCCGAAATTCATCTTTACATGGTAGCAAAGATGGAGAATGGTCGTAATTCTCCATTTTCTAATGTTACACCATTTCTGAAGTATGATTCGATAGTGAAAACTTTGCGATTTATTGTAAACATTTTTGGGTCAATAAATCAATACAGTATACATGACAAAATATGTTATTTATCTCTGTCAATTCACTACTCATTCCCAACAAGACATTTTGAAGAAATAATGTCGTGGCTTGCTAAAGGGTAAATTTATATGATCACATAGTATTTCTCATCTTGACTAAAATGATCGATTGTTTTATAAATTGTCTGAGGTATGATGATTTAATTGATTGTTGCTATTGCAGTCGCGTATGTCGTAATAAAAATAAGCTAAGTACACTCCTTGAAAAGATAACCACATCCAATAAACCGATTAAAATCGTAACCAATGCCTACAAAATTGTAGCGTAAAATGTAATCCTCTTCTATCAGCTATTTTCATAAACTTTTTGAAACAAAAGTATCTCTTCCTAAGCAAACTTAACACATGGGCTGAAAAGTCCCGGGCCTAACAAAGAAAACACGTTTTTTTTGGTTCAAAATTAGCTTTATTCATCAACGTAATCTCCATCAAGAGCAACGCAATCATGCCAGCGCCGCTCTAACATTTCAATACCACTTTTGTAGAACGATTTATCTTTTGCCTCAAAATAGGCCTCAGTTTCAGCGATAACCTCTTCATTCGTGCGAAATTTCTTACCGGCGAGCATTTTTTTGAGGTCTGCGAACAGCCACTAGTCGCTGGGAGCCGAATCTGGAGAATACGGTTGATGTGGGAGCAATTCGAAGTTCAATTCATGTAGTTTTGCCATTGTTTCGATTGACTTGTGACACGGTGAGTTGTCTTGATGAAACAAAATTTTTTTCTTTGCCATATGCGGTCGTTTCTTTGCAATTTCGGCCTTCAAACGCTCCAATAACGCTATATAATATTCACTGTTGATGGTATTTCCTTTCTCAAGATAGTCGATGAATATTACACCACGCACATCCCAAAATACCAAGGCCATAACCTTTCCCGCTGATTGTTGTGCTTTTGGGCGCTTTGGACGAGGTTCACCAGCTGCTGTCCACTCAGATGACGATCGTTTTGACTCCGGAGTGAAGTGATGGTTCCATGTTTCATCCATTGTCACATATCGACGGAAAAATTCCGGTTTGTTACGTTTAAACATGGCCAAACACTGCTGAGAATCATCAACACGTTCTTGTTTTTTGGTCAACAGTGAGCAAACGCGGCACCCACTTTGAACAGAGCTGCTTTATATTGCATGAGCAGAAATGCTCATGCAATATAAAGCCAATACGTTCTTTCGATATCTTTACGATGTCAACTAACTCACGCAACTTCACTTTTCGATTATTAAAAACGATTTTGTGGATGTTTTCTGGTGTTATCGCCTCATTTGGACGTCGACTGCGTTCTACATCATCGGTGTCTCTACGACCACGTTTGAAGTCAGCAAACCAACGTTTTATTGTTGTTTCTGATGGAGCGGAGTCCCCATAACACTTTTCAAGCCATTGCTTCGCTTGAACGGTATTTTTTTTTCCATCAAGAAGCAGTGTAAAATTAAAACACGAAATTGCTCTTGATCCATTGTTTTGAAAATAACAAAAGTAGCGTGACTCTTAGCACAATAACTCACAAACTAATGAATAGAATATCATGAAATTTTAACAGCTGTCTTTTGAAGGTTAGTACTAACTGAGAGAAAGCTGACTGTAACAAAACTAGCGTCATATATGTGTTAGGCCCGGGACTGTGTTAAGCACCAATTGCTTTAAATATACAAATACGTAGCACATCACTAACATTCACCTTCAATTGTTTCAGAACAAAATGGATGAATAGTCCTAATCACAACACACCTTCGAACCCAAGAATATCAAGGACATCATCACGCTGGATATCCGCGAAATAATGCTTCGCGATCCCATCAGCTCAGCCTCCCCCACGACACCATCCTACCCCGGATACCCGCCCCATTCGCCTTACATGAGACGCGTCTCACCGCCCGGAAGTCCCGCGCCAAAGAAATGCTGCTACGAACACAAAGACCAACAGTACCAAACAGAAACGTTCCTATTCTGCTGCTATACGTGCCCGACGAAGTCGTCGACTTCGATTTTAGCGACGTTAGGCGTTTGTTGCCTGGTGTTAGGGTACACGATAATCGGAGCTTTCACTTTTATGGCCTTGGAAGGCGGGTTCCATCACGATACCGCGGTGGCGGCCTCAAAGAGCAAGCCGAGAACCGAGAATAATGTGATCAGTGACCTGAGAACGCAGACTGTCGATAAACTGTGGAGTATTACGGAGAATTTGAACATTTTGTATCGGGAGAATTGGACCAAATTAGCTGCTGAAGAAGTGTTAGAGTTTCAAGAGGCTTTATTTAGAGCATTGAAAAATACGGGAAGTGGATACATCGAAAATGCCGGAGATGGTACTATATTTTATCATCATCATTCGCATAGATGGAGCTTTAGTTCTTCGTTTCTATATTCATTAACATTGATTACGACAATAGGTAAGTACATATCTATCGTTCTTCGTTTATTTTTTTAACCATTTATCAACATTCCAAGGAAAATAGCGTTTACTTAAACATTTTAGACATATACAGAGTATCCATGACACAAGATTTTTGGTAATTTATTTTTTATTTCCTAACTAATAGTTATATACCGTTGGAATGACAATAAAAAAGCTGTTTTGGTGTTTGAATGGTTAGCATACTGGACTTTCAATTAGGTTCATATTCCCCCTCTTTTTCGAACAACGATATTTATTTAAACAATCCTTCATTCTGTAAGCAAGAACAATATTCAAAATCATTTCTACTTCTGCTTTTTTCTGAAGCTATTTTGAAGATTTTCCTACAACCAATAGTCTATGCAAGGAACTACACGGATTGGTATCTGAAAAAGTAGTATACGTTGGGAAGTTCTGAAAACTTGTTATATTAAAGCCAACATATACTATTGAACTAAGATAAATTTTTACCGGCAGTAGATGTCACTTTTGCTATTTTAGGTAGAACATCCTGTATCTTATTAAATTTTTGAATCTCTTGTTTAATCCTTTTATGATAAAATTGATGTGTTGCCATTTTTAGCCATATTTGAACTATGTATTTGTTGTACGAGGGCGATCTGAAATGTTTCCGGAAACGGCAAGAGGTGGCGCACGAAGGTTGAAGTGAATTCATTGGTGGGTAAGGGCAACCCTTCTAATGACAACTGACAAAATTTCATAGGTCTACTGTCACTATTTGTTGTTCAAGGGTGTGTTTTGTAATTTCGTGTAGTAATAAAACGCTTCTGGATGGCTGGGAAAACGGCCAGGGAAATTCGAAATATTTTGTTAGGGATTCATTGCGGACGTACTCCATTATTTTCGACAATCAACTTCTGGGTGAGCGAGTTCAAACGTAACCTCACAAGCACAAGTGTCGAACCACGCAATGGGGGCCAAAATACCGTTACCAACGATGAAAAGGTCGACAAGATTCATGATGTCGTGTTAGCCAAGCGTCGATTGAAGGTGAAAGAGACAGCAGAAACAGCAGGCATCTCAGAAGAACGCGTTGGCCATATCCTACACGAAATTTTGGGCATGAAAAAGCTTTCGGCGCGATGGGTGCCGCGTTTGCTCACACTGGAGCAAAACCGAAATCGTGTTACCATTTCGGAGGAGTGTCTGGCTAGGATCCAACGCAATCCAAGGGATTTTGTCATGCGTTTTGTAACCGTGGATATAACCTGGATCCAGGACTACCTACCGGAGACCAAGGAACAGTCGAAGTAGTGGACTTTTCCGAGTGAACCGGCTCCGAAGAAAGCAAAGGCCGTTCAATCGACCGGAAAGGTCATGGCGACCATTTTTTGGGATTTCCAAGGTGTGATCCTCATCGACTATCTGCAGAAAGGGAGGACGATCACGGGGCAATACTACAGCGATTTATTGACCCGGATCATTCATCCCGCGTCCTCGTGTCCAAATTGAATGTGTTGTGCTACGAATTAGACTCTCATCCTCCATATTTACCGGACCTAGCCCTCAGCGCCTGTTTTCTATTTCCAAACCTGAAAAAATCATTGTAAGGAAAGAGATTTGCCTCAAATGTAGAGGTCACCGCCGCTGCAGATGGTCCTTTTTCAGACCTTGAAAGATTCTACTTTTCCGACGGCTTGAAGAGACTGCAGCACTGTTTGAAAAAGTGTATTGACCTTCGAGGAAGCAGCATCAAAAAATAAAAAAAAAACATCAATACCGTGTTTTTCTTGTCGATTCTGGAGACGTTTCAGGTCGCTTTGTAAATTGTTGATAGTTGGACGAGTGCATCTAAACTTTCAAGGTCTTTAGTAGAGTAGAATCAGAAATCGATGGAATTTTTCAAAAATATGCAACGTGTCTGAAAATTACTGTTAAACTTTTAAATATAAAAAGTGTCAAATTTAATTTTTGTAAATATAGCTACCTATTTTTCTCTTTTTCATCGAATTGCTCTTACAAAATTACCACGAATGTACGTATAGTTTAAGAATGTAGCGTTTTTAAAACATCATCCAGCTTTGGTATATTTAAACTAGTCATGACCATTAAAAGACAGTCCAGCATTAAATATCTTGTTTTGAACTATAAATAATGCGGATACATTCAGATTGTATTTAGATTTATTATTACTGAGAATGAAAAAAGGTAATATCTAGAATGTACGGTATCTCTGACATGGGACACAACTGTATTTGGTATAACGCAACTGCAAATCCACATCACTTTATATTTTCATTACATTGGACGATTCCTATAATCCTATTGAGTAAGCTTGTGGAATAGTGGACAGACTTTTTTCCATTATGAATTACTACGAATTTAAAGATATATTTAGGCGAATCTTTATAAACATTTTTCATACATCGGTGCCATATTCAACTTTAAGGCATGCTATGACATCACTAAGGAAACATAAACTGCTTCATTGAATGAACTAGTCTTTCTACTAAATTAAGAATTTTAATTTAAAAAATTTGTGTTTGAGATTTCCTTTTCCTCAGCTCTAAAACGCGAATTAAGGTATTACATCTTTCTCCAGTAAACAATATGTGATTGCAGCTATCTATTTAAAATGTTCAACCAATTATTGATAACGTTCCACATTGCAATGTAGATATAATAATTCTTCCCCAATCTTTCTTTTCGAATATTGGTAAGATTCTGTTGCGATTTACACGTCTTATAACTGTCACGCCAAGCATGCGTAACTTACTATAGATTTTGTCCCACATTCAATTCAGTACGAAAATTTATTAACCCACAAAAACACCCACGTTAGAAGCTAAAATTAATCCATCCCCTCAACGTAAGTTCGAGACCTTGGACTACATTTTTCATATACTTTTGTGATGCACAGTGTTTCTTAATTAGATTGCTTAAATGATTTAAATCACTTAAACGGGTTTTCCTCCGTAATTCTGCACCTTTAAATAGTAACCAATGAAAACAGAAGAATGCAGTTTTTTTTTATTATAGCTGCAAATCCTCAAATGCTTATTACGAGGGTTATGCTGTATATTTTGAGCTGCCACGAACCCAGAGAAGTTAGAGCTAGCAACACTGCATTTTTAAATACCACCACCCTTAAGCAGTAAGCTCTAACTGTCAGTTGAGTCGCTGCTGTCATTGGGTAAACGTGGTACATACGGTTTGTCGTCGAAATATATAATACAAGAGAATATGGGCGCGCAATGATCTACTAGGATTTTAAGCTTAGTTTAAGTGAACAACAAAGTCTTGAACGATTGCAACTCACATTTGGTGGTGAAAGTGAATGATTTCCAAAAGACAGAGCGAGTAAAAATTGGTCGGGAAACGTTAGAAATGTTAAATAGTGGTGGATATTGTACTCTATTTAAAATAGTAACAAGTGATAACATTTACATCTCATTTTACGAGGTTCCTATCCGCCAGAAGAGTCGTGTGTGGTTCTACGAAAATGCATCAACACCATCAATGACCAAAGGGCAAAGGAGTGCTAAGAATATTGTATACGCAGTTTCCTCTCGTAGTACAGGATTAGTAAAAGCAATCTAACTGGAAAGTCAACGTATAGTCACAGCAAATTGGTATGCCACAAAATGTTTACCTGCAGTTCTTGAGTTAGTCAACATTCGAGTGTTAATGTTGTATCACGAACACGTATTTTTACGCAGTCGGCAAGAGACAGTTGTATTTTTATGTGAAAATAACGTAAAAGTAATTGAACATCCACCCTGTTCGAGTAATTTGGCCATGTGTGATTTCTAGTTGTCCTTTAATCTAAAGAAACATTTACGTGGTCGACCTTTCACGACGGAGGATGAGATAGATGAAGTAATTAATCAATTTTTGAGAGCATTCCAAAAGATGACTGGCTTAAAGTTTTTATGTTGTGGAAGCTTCGGTTAGAAACATGCGACCATGCAGCAGGTGATTTTTTTGAATATAAATAAAATCATTTTCGTAAAAATACCTGTAGTTTTCTTGTATCTCAAAATATATAGCGTGATCCTCATAGTATATCGAGGCACATCAGAAAGACTTTTGACAAAGTTCGTTAACCACATTATCAATGTATGCAGATGGATTGCACATGCTGTGTAACCAATGATGTTTTTCTTTTGATTTATTTAACGTATTGAACCATATATCAAGCAATAGGCTGCGCTACATTCTTAGAAGTTAAAAGGAAAAAAAATTAAAAACTTTTCTCTATTATCATTTTTACTGGTTGCGCAAATCTGCAAACTATAAAAGAAACCACCACTGTAAACAAGAATATCCTGATTTATGCTATATAATTAGAGTTTTATTGAAAAGACGATAGTCGACATCACTTATGATGATACCGTAGACGAAGTTAAGCTACCAATAACAGCTACAAGTTGGTTTAGAAAAAGCAATGTACAATCGACCTATTTTCTCTGATAACGCCAGCTTGTATTCCACAGTAGTTAACAAGGAGAAGCAAGGAGCTGCGTAATACACCCAAAAAGAAAACCCAATAAAGACCACTTCCAACCGCAATTTATTCACATTTTGATCTCCTACGTCGAAGATATCCCATTTACATCATTCATATTTATATTTACACACGTCATTTGCATATGTTTCGCGATCCTTCGCTTCCGCAACGCCGCCCCAAAGCGCTAATATCCTAAAATATACATGCACACTTCTGCCTCTTCGCATACGGAGCTTATCAAGTTTCCGACGTTCGTTTCATCTTTCTTTTGATCTTCCTAGGATCCCCCCAGTGCGATGCAGCCGGCACTACTTCGAGGAATTTCGCTTTCCCGGCGTATACGTGCACATAACGGAGAAGTGCAGAACGAGTAGAAGGAAGAAGAAAACGGGAATAGCGAGACAAAGGATTAAGAGAAACGCGAAGCTTGTATTTAAAAATTCCACGGGCGCATTCTTTGCATGAACTTTTCACTCACAAAGAACGAAATTCTTCCCTTTGATAGTCTACTGCTCCTCGGCGAGGGAAAAAAAAGAATTTTTTCTCGTTAAATATCGTTCTTCTGGAGTTCTAAATATTTTGCAGCGTAAAAGGACGAAAAGGATAAGGAATGGGAAATACGATTCCGCAGTTGAAACGGTCAATTTTTAAAGTAGTTTGGAATTAATTTTTAGGTACCTAGTTCTACTGCTAGGAAAGAGTTGTTTAAACTATCCAGACTGAGACCTCCGTATTATTAGCTCCTTTTTTTCGTATTACTTTTTAAAAGAACATCAAGTATATTAAAAGAAACTGTGAAAGATGCTTTAAGTTATGACATACACTTTTAATAAAGTAATTACTTCAACACGTTTACGTGAAAGAGAGAAAAAGTTATTGCAGACTTCCTATACCCTACACCTAATACATCAACAATGTTTTATAATACACTACATTCCACATTGGACCAATACATGCCTTGCAAAACCAGATCCAATTCTTATTATCTCTCCTGATTCTCACCGGCAATCATCGCTAATACAATAACCAAGCAAAATGTTAACCTTTCTAATTGAATTTAGTAGATTAAGAAACCCCATCGCAGTTAAACTTTATAGGCGTCTCTAAGGATGTCTCCATCTCATTTATAGAATATTCTGCGTGTACTAAGCAATTTACAAGACTTCCTGGGAAACTTCATGACAATAATAGAAGAGTTTTCGAGGGTCCTGATGATATCCCCTTGTGCTGAGATATTCTCACGTCAGGTCGTTCTTCGCTCTCTTCTAAATATTATTTCATGTACAAGTGAAGATGAATCTCTCAAAATGATGGCTAAATTCAGAAATAAATACAAAGGTGATGGTCCGCTATCGAGCTTCTTAGTGTGAGATTGCGTGATATGTTTTTATTTTCTCTATTTATTTTTCTATTTTAAAAGGTACGTTTCGTGATAGATGGAAGGCAGTGGGAGTTACACCAGTGAATAAGAAAGACGATTGCATGTATATCTTCATCAAATGATAGACATACATCCATACTATCGGTTACGAACTCTAAATAATCGGGAATGTTTAATTTTTTATATTCATATTTTTATATTTATGTATCTTTTAATTCAATATTTTTTAATGCGTTATTTGTATATATTGTCTTATGAATTTACTTCAATCTGTATATATATATGTATATGCTTACAAAATTACCTTAGCGTAAAAGAAATCGCTTAAAGTACATTTATAATATATATTATATTAGCGCGCTATTGCTGCAGAACTTAGCTTAGCGCCTTACGGCAGCACTCCCAGTGCGTATTCAGTTGCCATAGCAACGTTCACGCCACGAGAATCACAACAATACGACTTTCGGCCTGTCGCAGCTCATTCGTCGACCACACCGGGCTCGGCGCATGCTCGGGCTAGCGATCCTTCACAGGTAGTAGATGGCCCGTATATAACCATCCTTTAGCACGATTGGTGGTTTATGGTTTTCTCCCTATAATGAGGAGGCTGTGGCAATGGAAGAAGAAACGCGTAGTCGACGGACTCTTACGTACATTGTTGCGAAGCCTGTCCTAGCAAAGCGTAGGTATAGCAATAAATATTACATACCCATTGCGGCAAAGCAAAGTTTTCGAACTCTTACGCACATTGATGCGAAGCCTATCCTACCGAAGCGTGGGTATAGCAATAAATATGATATGCCCATTGCGGCCAAGCATAGTCTACGGACTCATATTATACGCACATTGATGCAAAGCCTAAGATTTAAGGAAAACCTGGGTAGTGGAGAGTTGACTAGTATTTACGATAGATGTGGACCGACTATTAATCGACACAGTTACCCTACTGGATCTTCCAGCTGCTAAACAAAAGTATTACTGGGTTCCTAATACAAATAAATATATGTGTGCAAGCGCATAGTAAACATTTACAAAAACCGTAACAACGTTAAATTAGAGTATTTAGAGTAGTTAGAGTAAAAATCTCTAACAGAAGGTAAACACATTCAAGCATATGTACATACATACATCTATATTACTGGTAACAACGAATTATTATTATTTTGGTATACGCACAGATTTGTACGTTATTTATGATTTCTTTAATATACGTATTAAACAGACCCTGAGTTTAATTTACCAAACCTACCCAGCAGTTCACCAGCAATCATTCCAATAAACCAATTGGACGCTAACACTCTCTAACTTCCCTTAGATATACGGAAAAGTCCTTTATATAAGAATCTACAGTAGTGTTTATTAACTTATTTCTAACAATAAACATGGTTTCATCTCAGGATATTCAAATTACAAACCTAACGGCAAGATCCCAATACATACCGAGATGTCTGATAGGCGTAGTCAGGTTGGTATTCATACAGACCTTTCAAAAATTTTTGATTGTATCGATCGCGAAATACTGCCATACAAACTGTACGGTCTCGGTTTTACTCTATCCGTTTTGAGACTTATACAATGTTATCTAGCTCAGAGGAGCTGTTGGGTACTCCTCTAGTTGTATATGCGTATTTTTCTATTAAATAAATACTTTAGCCATTTTTTGTGTCTCAGTTAACAGTTATCAAATAGTGGTATTTAAAAAGTTACGCACATAACAAAACATTATATCTAATTTTGGCGATTTTTTCCTAAATAGCGGCATTTTTGGATTAGGCACCCCAAAATTGCTTAATTACACTTAAAAAATCCGAAGCACCAAAATGTGTGTTGGCTAGTGTAATATATTCCACAAAGATTGACTACACGTTCTACGTTCAAGAATCTCTTTACCGGCAAGAATCTTTATTTTATTTTATTCTTCTGGTGTGCAATTCATTTTTTAATTTGGATAAAAGTTAAGGGCTTAATTTTTTTGGCCACGGCTATGTATTTGAGTTAATGAAATCAGACCTCTTTAGACCTATTCACTTGTTTAGACAGCTCGCTTATATATTCCTAGATTAAATGCGGGAGTTTTTCCAATCGGTGTACCTTCCTTCATTTGCTCCGACGCCTGTTGCTCCAATTGCTTCGTGCGCTACTGTGGTTAACCTAGTTTCTGTAACTGAGATGGATGTGGTGTGTGCTATGAAATCCTTAAAGAATAATTGCACGGCGGATAGTGATGACATTCCGGCCTTTTTTGTTAGGGATTGTGCAAATATATTTGCTTCTCCTCTTTGCTACTTGTTCAGTCTTGCTCTCAAAACATCCACCTTCCCGTCTGTGTGGAAGATTGCCAAATTGGTGCCTGTTTTTAAAAATGGTGAGAAGTGTGTTATTTCCAACTATCGTCCCATATCGTTATTAAATAATTTTGCTAAAGTTTTTGAGAAATGTTTGTACAAATATATTTATGCTCAGGTTAGACCCTGGATTTCAAATGACCAACACGGTTTCGTTGCTCAACGATCTACGGTAACTAATCTTGTTACAATTACACAATACCTATCTGATAGTATAGATGCTGGTGGACAGGTAGATGTTGTGTATACTGACCTAACAAAAGCTTTTGATCGAATCGACCACACCGTGCTTATTAATAAATTGGACAATATTGGATTTTCGTCTTCTCTTTTGTCTTTATTCCAATCGTATCTTCTTGATAGAAAGCAATTTGTGACATACATGGGATTTGAGTCTGATTACTTCGCGCCGAGCTCTGGAGTTCCTCAGGGGAGTAACTTGGGTCCACTTCTGTTCCTCATATATATAAATGATTTGTGCTATCAACTGAACTGTCCAAAGTTGTTATACGCAGATGACTTGAAGTTGTACTCAACAATTATTAATTCTCAGGATTGCAATCATTTGCAAAGCCAACTCGATATATTCCACACGTGGTGTGTCAACAACAAACTAACAGTTAATGTAAACAAATGCAAAATTGTCACCTACACTCGTAAGATGACTCCAATTATATATACCTACCATTTGGCTGGATCTTCTTTACCTAGAGTGACCTCTATGAGAGACTTGGGCGTCGTCTTTGACTCAAGACTGACCTTTATGGAGCACATATCCAGTATTTGTACATCAGCGTTGAGTATGTTAGGATTCATTATACGTGTTACACGACCATTTGCTTCTATAACAGCCATTCTTCCTCTTTATTTCGCTTTTGTTCGGTCTCGACTGGAGTATGCGTCCTTGGTCTGGTCACCTATGTACCTCTATCAGATACATCTTCTAGAGCAGATTCAGAGAAGGTGTTTGAAGTTCTTGTACTTTAAAAAATTTAATACTTACCCGATACAAGGATTTAGCCACAGTGCTCTGCTAGAGGCATTTAATATTGATTCATTAGAACTACGTCGAAAACAGGCTGAGTGTAAATTCCTATTTACTTTACTTCATAATGGTCTTGATGTCCCTGAGTTGTTGAGTAAAATCAACTTCATTGTACCACGTTCAGGATCTAGGCAAATAAATACATTTTACTGTTTCGCACCTAGAACAAACATCGCCATCAGGTCCCCAATACACAGATTGTGTAGCAATTTCAACTCTATGGAGTTTGCCGAGTTGGATATACATACCTGCACTCTACCGTCCCTTTTGACGCTATGTAGACCGCGGGTGCGTTACACTTAGTTGAATACTTTTTCCGTTCTCTCTTTTTTCCTAACCACTGGTAAACTACTTTTTTTTTTTAATTTAAATTAAAGCAACTAGTTACTAAGTTTTCTAATTTAACATACTTTAATTTTATGTTACTTATATTTGCATGTGTACATTATTTAACATTGCCTTGTAATTGGATATTTGTATCTGTTGGGCATTAAATATTATTATTATTATCATTATTATTATTATTAAATACAGAGATACATAGTAAGACACTGTATCAAAATTGAAAGTTGCCTAGACTGATAAAAACTCCGCGGTAAAAAGTATTATCGCGTATCCTTCAAAATATCTAGCGGCTTTACTGGCGTTAAGCGACAATGTATCTTTTATTGCCAAAGGGGTCTCTGCATACGATTTTATGACTTAATATGAACGCCCTCGGCGAACGTAAATAAGAAAACACTGCCTTCCTGACCTCTTTCCATTTTCATACATCACGAGTGTAGATGCTATAAAATTTTATCACCAGCGAAGCACCTGGTTATCGCCCGATACTCTGAATAAAACCTACGAACTGCAAGGAACACATTTCCGTAAACAATTGCCCTCGTAAATGCTAAGCCGGTGAACGTTTAGCTATTTCGAAAGCGCTGTTAAAACGGCAATATCTTTTCTATTGAAAATTTCTCAACTAAAATAGACTATTCACTACTCCTTGCGCTAAATACTGACTTAAACGGAGGTTTACAAGCTTAGACAAAGTTATTCTAGTCTAAAATTTTATCTAATCACGAAAGCAATATAAATTATTAAATAATTCCTTCTTGCCATCAAAGACCCGTTACATTTTAGAGTAAGCTTTACGGGTTGAAATTAATCTTTGCGCGAATTGTATAGGCCCGCTTTCGAAATTAGTTTCGAAAGAGATAATTTATAATAGGGAGCTGGGTTGGGGGTTATTCCTTTTGAAATGATGAAAATTTAATTAAATACTTGTTGGAAAGCGATCAAAGTTTTTGTTTTTTTTTTTCTTTTGGAGTGAGCAGTACAAATTTCACTTTGTAGTTTAAATTTTGAATGTTTCAAAGAGCATCTTTTTAGAGATTCTTTTCGGAAAACGATGAAGTATTCGTATTATTCTCTTGTTTTCATTTCATTATTAGTATTGTTAACATTATCAGGTGCTATTATTATTAAACATTATACATAAATTACAATGGAACACCGACAATTCGTAATTGAAAAAGTGAAACATTAGAGACATAACTTGTTCATCTTTAATATACTTTATTAATTTTAAAGCATACTCAATTATAAGTTGTAGAACAAGTGATACCTTATGCAACTTAAAGCAAAACCATCTATATATTGCATACATATACTTTCTATTAATAAAGACCATTATTAATGAATAAAACTGCATCAGTTAGTATGTCCTAATGGTTATAATTCATACAAACAGCATGGGATTACACATGGTAACAAATCTTTAGTATTAATAGTAATGAATAAAGTATTTATTGTAATGATTATTTAAATTATATATTTATGATTTTGTATGGTAATTAAAGTCAAAACACGTTTTCCCACCAAGAACAAACGTATTACATTGAAAGCAACGGGGAGGAAGGGGAAGGCGTTCGTTTGAAAAGGCAAAATAGGATGTTTGAATGGTCCATGTCGATTCCCTATACCAGGTGAAAACCTGCAAGCTGTCGATTGCTTTCTGGGCTACTGCAATTGGAAAGGACTCCAGCTGTAGGCGTACATAAGTACGAGGCCGCAGCACAGATTTGTTTACATTTGGCGACACGACCTAGCTCAGCCTAAATAAAATGAGCGTGGTATTCGTTTTCTCGCTAAAGCTCACTGTTAAATCGGTATTGATGATATGAATAACAGATTTATAACCTTTCTTCTAAGCAAGCAATTGTAAAGACGATTTACGAAGTTTGTAAACATGTAATATTAAATCCAACGCTATATTTGCATTGATGAAAAGGAGATAATAAGACAATACTCATTTGATAGCTGACGTGTTTCTATTCACATCCAGAAGCATCAGATAATATAACTGGCAATGGATATCAGTGACAGATAGTATCTCAGACTTTCACGGCCGTTTGACACAGTTGTAACGGTTGTCGGGTTCCGCCGTGTCACTAGGTTTTTGCCCTTGACGTTTCGCGATCAACTGCAACTCGCATTTTTAAAGATACGTTTGAAAATGCGAACCGCAGTCAACGTCAAACGTCAGGGGCAAAGACCTAGTGGTACGGCGAAACCCGACAACCGTTACAGAATTCATAATAGCCTCATAAAAAAAATAAATATAATAATAAAAATAATATTTAACTTTCTAAGCTGGATAGAAATTCTTATCAAATATAAGCGATAAACATAAATAAAATTCTGAAACTCAAGAAATTCTTATTACAATAAATAAAGTATTAGTAAATATAAAAACTTAAACTTAAAAGCAATAATTGCAAACAAATTTAAACTATAAACAAAACAGCAAATTGTGGAAGAAAATTAACTAGTTATTAAACGTTCGAATAAGTGTCCTCGGTCATAAAAATGCGACGAATATAAATCCCTTCCATATTCGAAATCCATATACATCCAGTAGTTAGAGTCATACCTGTTGTTTTCTTTGGTATTATTAATACTTGAACCTAAAGTATAAGACCGTTTGACCCAGTACTTGACAAGTAAGTATTAAGAAACCGAGTGGCATCAGCCTTAGCCTTTCTCACGCATTACGCTAATTAGGAAGAAGAGTTTTTATTATCAAACATGACAGGAGACTTAACTTGGATTCCTTATGAAAATCCAGAATGTGCCTTAAAATAACTATTTTTCATATGTCGGAATTTTTTAATTATTCAGCGAAATTCAAAGTACGTTAACTTTATTTTTAGAATTATCTGAACCTCGGAAGTATTTAGAATAAAAATATTTGTATAAAATTCGAGTTTTTTTGAATGTTTAATTGATTCTTAAAACGATGATGTGTTTTGGTTTGTTCGCTCTTTACGGTACCAGTTTCCCCATTTGAACAATTTTGTACTTCATATTCTGTACGGACTCTTTTCACAACTTTTAAGTAATTTGTAATAATGAACGTGTGCGATTTAGTCACGTACCTTTTCAGTTTTATTAACTCCAATATTTATCATCTCTCAAATAATATACCATGAGCATATTTTCGACGTGTCGGTGGGCGTTATTGTGAGTAAGAGGAAGATGAAATAAGATTTCTATAAGGTAACAAAGTAGGCAGTATGCTATATATACTCTATTTTTTAATTAGGAGGAGTGTTTTTGAATTGAGGCGCCAAAAAGGAGGCTAACTGTTGGTCAGTTTTCGGATAAAATTACACTAGCGATATTCGGTATACAAAGTGTCCAATTGCAAGTGCACCGGGTTGGCAACACAAAAATCTCTGCTTCGAAGAGAAATTGTTCAGTTTTATTTCTATATGTTGGACAGGTTTACGTCAACCCATCCCACTGCTGTCAGTTTTCAGTCATTATTGTATTTATATTTTTGTTAGTGATTCTATCAGCTTTTGCATTTATTTCTTTAATCAGTACCCTTGAATCTGTTGTCTGTAATCATTATACAAACTGTCTTTTTCAAAACAATGCCGTTAACACTACAGATACATTTATTGTGATGCGCATTTTCGAAGTGCGACATTAACCGAAAATGGTAACTGGGGATATTCACTACCCTCATGCTTTCAACAGTTCCATAATGAGTATTCTGATGTGATGATAGCTTATGAAACATTTAAGTGTCATCGTAATAGACTGGTAAAGAGGTTCATGGAAACTGGTAGCGTTACAAAACGGAAGGCTGGTCAAGCACCATCTGTGCTGACAAAAGATAGAGTGGATGATATCAGGCAACGAATGGATGTTAGTCCTAACAAATCTGTTAGAAAATTGGCACTACAAACAGGTACCCATGTGATTCAGAGAATATTCCTTTATATGAATTTATCAAAATTGTAGGTATTTCTCGTGGAAGTGCACATATTGCCGTAAGGAGGAAATTGCATATGCATCCCTACAAAATTCTAGTTATGCAACATTTACGTGTGCAAGATTTTGAACAACGACAAAATTTCTATTGCTGGTTTAATGAAACTCTAGGAGATGATGATTTAGATCGCAGCTTTTTTTCTGATGAAGCCTGGTTTCATTTGTCAGGATACGTAAACTCTCAAAATTATCGTATATGGTCAGCAGAAAATCCACATGTTTTTGTAGAAACTAATCTCCACCCTATTAGAGTTGGCGTTTGGATCGCCATGTCAAGAAGTCGAATTTAAGGACCAATCCTTTTTCACGACACAATAAATGCAGTGCGATATAGAGAAATGCTACTAGAACCGTTTATAAATAGCTTAGACGATGAAGAACTAACTCGTGGATATTTCCAACAAGATGAAGCCCCAGCGCATACTGCACGTACTACATTAAATTATCTAGAAGAATTTTATGAAGATAGATTGATAAGTTACAATCGCTGGCCTCCATATTCACCGGATTTAACTCCTCTGGATTTCTTCCTGTTTGGTTATCTGAAGAATAAAGTTTACAGCAATCGGCTTCACAATTTAGATGAGATACAAGCTGCAATAACACATGAAGTACAAAATATTACAGAAGAAATGCTGCGGAATGTGTTCAGTAATATGAGAAGACGAGTAAATTTATGTTTGCAACATAATGGTGCACATTTTGAAAATCATTTGTAATTTATTTTAACCATGTCCCTTTAAGTCTTTTGCTTGTTACGACTGTAGAATTTGACATTTCTTTAAGTATTACTACTTTATTGTACTACTTTTTCTTCTTTGTGAAAAACTTATAAAAATAAATTTCTTAAACATATTTGCAATTTCTAATTTTCTCAATTGTATGGTTAGTATTTATCTATCTATCTATATCAAGTTAGTAAATTTAATGATCATCAGTACTTCGTTTTTCTTAAAAAAAGTTATCAATTCAGCAATGGAATCGAATACAATACATGAAATTTAATTATAAAGGTTATGAATACAAACTATGCTAACATAAGTAACCTTTACCTAAGATATTCATTTTTGACAACTAAACATAATAAGAATAAAGTTACCAAGTCAAGGCAGGCAATATTACAGGCTTACCAAATTAAATCCGGCGTTACCAACTTGTTCGTACGTTGCACTTGACCCTGAACACGCAGTATTACCGGCCGCCATATTGTTACAACAGAGGATTGATGGTTAGATTGAGTATTTTTCTGAGTGTGTTTGCATTCAGTTTTCTCTCTAAATTCCCCGTTATTGTAATAAAAAAGTTCCTTTGAGTGAATATGGAGGAAGTAGCAACTGCAATCCAAATATTTCCGCCGAGAAAGCGAAAATATCTGAGCTTAGGACATCTATCTTTGATAGAGAAGCAAAATATATTGAATATATTCAAAATACTTCGAACTCATAAGCCGAGAATGAGAATTACTGCTATTTTTGCAAGAATATCATTGGTGTTATATTACATTACCAGCATTATACATATTACACTGTTATCTTATTTTTAGGAGTGGCACAGTCTACTGCCTATCGTACCATAAAAGAACACAAAAGAATACAAAGAGAAAGAACAAGTTGCCCCACCAAAAAAAAACTTCGAAGGTAAAAAAGACAACCGATTACCATGAAGAAATGAACGCCGAGGTGTTTAAGAGATGGTTTCATCAAATATTGACAGTACTGCCAGACAATGCTGTTATTGTTATGGACAATGCTACATATCACAGTCGAAAAATTGAAAAAATTCCCACAACAACATCTAAAAAAGACGATATGCAGATTTGGTTGAAATCAAAAAATATCGAGTACGATGAAGAGATGATTCGATCTGAACTTCTTCATTTAATTCACCTTAATAAAGAGCAATATAATACGCATGTGACAGATGAGATGGCCAGAACTTGCAACAAAATTGTGTTGAGGTTACCACCTTATCACCTCGATCTCAACTCAATTGAGTTAGTATGGGCTCAAATAAAAATGAGGTGGCAGCTAAGAATATCTCATTCAAATTAGCAGATGTCAGGGTACTTTTACTACAGGCAATCCAGAATGTCACTACAGACAATTGGAAGAAGTGTGTAGAACATGTGATTAAAGAAGAAAGAGGAATGTGCGAGTTAGACGGATTAATTGATGTTACTATCGAGACATTTATTATATCAGTGGGCAAAGATAGTAGTTCAAGTGAAATGAAAAGTGATAGTGAATAATTATTTTAGAAGGTAATGTATTCACATGTATTTAAGGTCAATTTATTATTTGATATGTACACTAGGGTGACAGAATAAAATAGACGCAAGGTAAAGCGGTATAAATATGTAAACAGCTAAATTCTAAGAACGAATTAAGAACTTTCTCTTGTCATTAGGGTAGGGGTAGATGTATCGGAAGGAATTCGTCATAGTTTAGTATCGTTACAACTATGCCTCGCTTACAAGGTTCGCTTACAGGTGACTAGCGACTTCACCCGGGGTCGCATCGTTGGCCAGAGTGAACGCGGCACTTCGCAACGTGAAATAAGTAAATTTTTAAATATTAGGTTGTCCACAGTTAACCGTGTGATTACACAATTTAAACGCAAGGAAAAAATAACAGTGAAGCCGAGACCAGGTCGTACCGGACCTTCTGAAAGAAGTAAAAGGGTGCTTGTGCGCGAAGTGTTAAGAGAACCGCGAAAAGGACAGCTGAGCTTCCGACAACTTCACAGAAAAGTCAGCGCACCGTTCTGCGATACCTACACAGTGTGGGGATGTATAAAAGGGTGGCAAAGAAAAAACCTGTCCTTACGGCGTTTCTAAAACGGCGCCGAATGGCTTGAGCAATCGAAATGCGAACGAAGCCCGAGGAGTTTTGGCGGTCTGTCATTTTTTCAGACGAAAGCAAATACTGCCGATTCAGTGATAGTGGTCGTACGTGGGTATGGACACGTTCGTCACAGCAACTGGACGACAAATTTTTGCATCAGACGGTGAAATACGGCGGTGTGAACATCATGGTGTAGGGCGCGATATGGTATGGTGGAAGATCGCAATTAGTAATCTGCGACGGAAATATAAATGCGGCAAAATATATCCAAATATTAACAGAAGGACTACTACCGATATTCGACAACGCCGTTTTATCTAAAGAAGACGCCATTTTCATGGAGGATGGAGCACCCTGCCACAAAGCAAGAACAACAGCCACATTTTATATACATAACGGGAATAGAATCCTTTTTTTAATTAGTAAGTGTCTATTTTATTCTGTCACTTTACTGTATATGCTATATTGAATATTAATCTAAATTGTTGTTCGCTTATAAATAAACTTATCAAAATAAGAATTATAGTAGAATCTAGCAACATTTACGTAACTACAATTTATATAAAATCCTAGCTAGTTTTAAAACTGCCGCCAAGAAGTAACTTTGAAAAATTCCATCGTGTAAACGCGTCATTTCATTTTACTCCTCAGAATTAAAGAATTAAGTATAGCTAGTTAACATGCAGCAAAGTTCGCATGCATAATACAGCATATATTGTTTCTATTTCTGTATGATATTTATCCAAGTTCATGTTATTTCTTTGTCAACTTTTCCCGTTAATTAAAACGGTCTGCTTAATAAGCTCCTCCACGAGGATTAGTTTTAATTAAACCTAACTAGACGACCCGGACCTAGCGCGCTGACCGTTGTTACATCTCTGCCTCTAACGTTGCGTACATATCTACTGAGCGTATTTGAATTAGTCTGAAAATTGGAAACGGTATCTGGATGCTGCGATATTTGCTTTCGCCGGTACAAAATCATTTGTTCCGTTTATAAGAAGCGAATGATAATTAGTATGGCTTCGTGAGAATGTACTACATTTGTAATGTGAAACATATGCAAACGTACCTGTCCGCTTCCGCGTACGATTATTATAGTTTATTTAGGCTCTTGTAGATGATGATTTCGTTCGGTCTATGTATTATTCATACGGAAAATTGTAAAATATTAACCGAACAAGGATAGTAATTTGCATTGAGGAGCGATGTGGTCATGTATAGTACCTCCTTTAGGAGAAGCACAAATTTACCTCCGCAGTGCTCGGATCGACTGTCTTTTAGAATAATTTTCTATCCCTATGAAACTTCCAAAGCCATAATTTATATTATTTAAATAATCTTGGATAATTAGTTGTATGTAGAGGCCGGCAGATACCATCGTATGATATAAATGATTGATAATTTCAGGACTGTATTAACTTACAATTTGCTACATACCGAATCTTAATGTCTGAACGGAATTTGCATTTCTGTTAAAAGAAATATACGAGGTACGGGTCAGAATTAATGAGAATGATTAGTTTTAAGGTATTTAATTGAATGTTCTGCAATTTAATATTGTCCCTTTTACAGCATGCTCCCTTGGAATGCACACAGACTCTCCAGCGAATTTTCCATTCTAGGTAATAAGTCTGGAAGTCTTCAATAAACACTTATATCCCTCCTATGCAGACAAGCCCCAAGATTCCAAAAACTCTGAAGGTGCGGCATATCTTCCTTTCATCCACGGTGTTACCAAACGTATGGGCAGAATTCTTCAAAAACAAAACATCAAAGTAGTGGTTAAACCTCCTAAAAATTGCCAACATTCTCCTAAGGTTCAAGCTCAGACCCCATCTTCTAAAGGTGTCAACAAAATCCTCTGCTCTTGCGGTTTAGTATACATAGGTAGGTCGTTCAATTGAAACCCGCATTAAAGAGCACAAATGTTGGCCAAAATTGAGGCACGTATCATCGTCTGCGGCAGCGTCGATTTACCGTGACTTTCATCTAAAGTGATTTCGCCTCTAACATGGTTTACTCGTTGAATTATCGTGCCACTTTGGTTCCCCTGGTTTTCTCCTGAAGAAGCCTCCTACGACTCAGGCGAGCGCCCGCCTCCCTTTTTTCTTTTTGTTGCCTTTTTTTCTTTGTTTTTCTTTTTTACTTTTTTATTTTTTTTTCTTTTTTCTGTCCCTCTTCTCTCTTTCCTCCTCTACGCTTTCTTTATATTTCTCCATTTCTTTCTATTTCCTTGTTTTTCCTCTTACTCTTATTCCATTTCCTCTTATTAATATATACCATGACACTGCCTAATTCCGGAAACAGTTCATTTATTACTGACTCTGGCCGTGGAAGCCTACGTATTTATTTCAACTAAGTTGTTTTTCTAAAAATTTCAGTTTCACTTAAATAGGAAATGTCCAAGTGGCTATTGAAAGACCCCTTATTATACCGCAGCTACATATTTAAGTTATAGGAAGATTCAACAATTTGCTCCGATAAAAATAAAAACACAGACCCGCCACATCCCCTTCTTCGCGCATAGATAGCAATTTCGCTCCCTTCTTTTACCCAGTCCACATTTTATTAAATTAAATTTTCAGTATACACGAGGTCGCGATTTCTGATATCCGAAGCTTTCCGGTTGGAGCTTACATTTAACGGAGAAGGAGGCGCCTTCACCCTATCCCGTCACCGTCAAAGCGAAAATCTGAATAACCGCGTTTAAACTTTCTATATTCCGATTAGACTCCTCGCAAGAAGGAATAATATCATTTCCGAGTTCCGACATTAACTATGGTAACTGTTATTTCTTTTCACTTAATTTGCATTTAGATTGGTAGGCTCGAGGAGGTGTTGGTGCAGTTTTTGACGGAAGCATTTGCGCGGGAGGAAGAGGCAAACTCGAGGCGATTCTTTTAGCGTTATAGACGAGTCGGTTTAATGGGTGGGAGAATGGTTCTCGAATCCGCTGTATTTTATATGGACCAAATTGAATTCTTACAAGAATAAACGCTTAGTACAACAATCTGGAACAAAAATTAAAATGGTAGTGAAATATTACTCGATTAGGTTATATACTGAGTGTTTCAAATTTTGAGCGAAAGATTTTCATCAGATATAAGATTCTTAACCAGAATTGTAACAAACGCTCAATACAAATAGTATAATAGTCTGTAGCTTATACTATGATAATTAATTAGAGTTATTGTTTGGGCTATTTCCAGCGTTTGTTGAACTCATGTAGCCGAACGTTTCGGTAGATTATCTGCCGTCATCTTCAGAGTAGCCCTGAGAAGAGCTGTTACTTGCCAGATTCATCATACACGTTCGATGATCTTTTGTCTGACGTATTTGTCTTCCCTATTTTTTATTAAGTGAAACTTGTGTATAGGGATCAAACCCGATTTGTTTTTCCTCAATTTTCATATTCCACATGACTTAACCACTACGCTAATAGGGGACACAGAAATTGTCAAACTTATATTTAAGTTACAATTTCCTACGCAGAAGGGGTTGCGCAGTAGACCGATTTTTTTTTCAATATCACGTCAAGAGCTTATATTGTGAACGTTATTAAGTTGGATGAGCGGAAGCTCATACTATCTAGTAGACTCTCTTACAGCAAACATCACCAAAAGCATATAATGTGGCAACTGATATAAATCTGGTACTCTAAATGGCTAACTGCTGTCTTACGTGAAACCATATAGCCTTTTTGTTATCTGTTTAAGTTCTTTCATCTTGATTTTATGCAGCTTTAATCTTTTAAGAATTCAATGCCTTATTTAAAGTTAAAGACCTTAAATTCGAATATTGAGATTACATTAGATTTTTGCCGTGAGAATATTGTTTGGTTTTGTGGAATTATGTTTTGCAATACTTTTGTAATAATATATAACTGAAATTTTTGCATTACTCATTTCTTTTCTTATAACACGTCTCTTGCCTCAAGTTCGTTAGTGAACGAAAAATTCTTATATTTCTACCATTTATTTTAGTACTGGGTTGGTGCTTAAGTTGACAGCGTGTTTGGTTTCTAGCCCAAGACTACCCTAGAAACAAAATTTTAGTTATTTCTTTAGAAAAGTTATCTTAAAATTAAGTGCATCTAAAAAAAGCTAACACCATAACCACATATATTCCGCACCACCCCTCTTTTTTTAATATACTTAATTTACCATTATTTTTACTTTTCTTCCCTATGATAGCATTAGTAAAATTATTCCTAAATAGATAAACAAAAGATCTGAGAGAGATTTCAAAAATTTCTATGAACGTTATTATTATTATTATTATTATTACGGCGGTTTCTGAAGAGTTAATTTTGTCACCTACCGCATGCCAGTTTTCCTTCTATTAGTAGGCTCCCAATTGCAAGCCTTTTAAGGTAGTCTATCCTGGTCTATTCTCCTCATATGGCCATACCATAAAAGTTATTTCCGTTCTATTTCATGAGTTAATGACGTGTCAACTTATTCTTTGATTGGCCTGATATCCCTTCAAAACTTTTTCTAACATTCGGATCACTATTTCATCTTTATAATCAATGTTTCAATATAATCAGTAACGGTTGTCGGCTTCCGCCGCATCACTAGGTTTTGTGTCCAAGACGTTTAGCGCTCAACTGCGGGACAAAGAACCTAGTGACACGGTGGAACCCAACAACCGTTACGACTATGACAAACGGCCGTGAAAGTTTGAGATTCTATTCAATGTTTGAATAATAGCGTTTACGTAAATCTACGTTCACACAGAGTTTGAGTGTTTTTTGAAGACGTTCAAAATCAGCGTCCATACTGAACTGTCTGAACTCGACAATTCTTATTTGAAAAACGAATGTTAAAATACTGTTTCTAATTGCATAATTTTATTCGTAGAAAGGACTGTAATAAAAACGCTTACAATGAAGTGCACAGCATCTAAGATTCCTACTTCAGTACGGTTCCTTCCTTTCTTTTTTGCTCCGTCCTCGCAATATTAAACCCTTTCAAAAAGAGAAGCTTGATAAACTACAAATAACCTCACAATTCCCCCTCTCCCTACCACCGTCTAATATGCTATAAGCAAACACTTGACTGATGATGCTCCGACAGCCTCCAGCGCCACCCGTCGCAGTTAATCCGGACATTGTATTCGGTGGCGCTCTGTTTGCCCGGGGAGCATTCCGGATTTGCTGTTCCGGTTCTGATAAGCACCGTATAGCCTTTGTGTATAGTGCACGGAGAGAGGTTAAGCGTCTTCTTCTTATCTTCGAATGGGAAATGGAGGGATGGGGAGAGTCCTCGAAGTTGTTCAACGGACCGTCATCCTACTACATGTTCCACGGCCATTAATTGAGGACTTTGTCGAATAATGCGCCCTTGTAATATCGGCGGAGAGACGTTCAACGCAGATGTAATAATAGTAGCTCCGACAATCTGTTACGTGCACCAGATAGAAGCGGGTATCGCGTTATTGAAGCTATGCCGAATAGGTTAATTTTATCTTTCGTATTTCGTGAAGCTTATTATACGACCGCAAGCAGAAAGGTAGCGTCCTGTAGTAGGTAGACGTAAATCCAACTCTTTGATGTCAGTCTATTGAAGTGTAAGTGTAATAATATATCAACTGAATATTGCTTATATAATATTGAACTTAAGAATCGTTATCGATCCATGCTTTTAAGCGTATGAAAAGGAAACTAAAAATTGACTTTAAGCTATTATACAGGAGCTATATTTAAAAACACTGAATTTTCTATTTCAATTTTTTGCAATTTCTGCATTCCCGGAGGAATGGAGCAGGTATTCCTAAAGTTATAAATGATGATTACGGCAACACATATAACGACCTACCCTCCATAGTGGACGCTTTTCGAAAATTCTTCCAATCTTCTGCCGTGCTGCTTCGATTTCCCCGGGTGCTGGTATAGTTGATCTCGTTCCCGTGAATGAAATGGACGTACTGTACGCTATTAAATCGTTGAAAGATAATTGCACATTAAATAGCGATAATATACCGGCCTTTGCGATTAGGGTCTGTACGCACTTTTACTTCTCCTCTTTGCTACTTACTTAATCTTTGTCTTAAAACATCCACGTTCCTATCTGTGTGGAAAATCGCCAAATTGGTGCCTATTTACAAAAGCGGCAAAAGTGTCTTGTTTCCAATGACCGACCTATAGGCGTTACTTAATAATTTTGCTAAAGTTTTTGAGGAACGTTTATATAAATATATTTATAAGCCAACTACTTCCGGAAAAGAGAGAAAGGTGAGATTCCACCTTTCTCTTTTTTCTTTTTCTTCTCCTTCTTTTCCTCTCTCTCTTCTCCCACGTTTTCTCTCTCCCTTGCCTCTTTCATTCACTTACTCTTTTCACCTTTTCACCTTTCCTTTCTTTATTTTTCCTCTTCATTTTCTTTTTCTTTTTATTTTTTCCTCTTACTCTTATTTCATTTTTATTTATCTCATCATGACACGGTCCAATTCCGGAAGTAGTTGGCTTATTACTGGCTCTGGCCATGGAAGCCTACGCATTCATTTCAAATATATTCATGCCCAAGTTAGATCCTAGATTTACGGTAGCCAGCAGTCACCGATCTACAGTAACTAATCTTGTTACTATGACTCAACATTTATCTGGTGGTGTAGATCATATGTTATGTGGGTAACAACCGGCCCGCTGTAAGATTTGATCCCGCCCGAGAAACATTTCGAAAAACCCAATTAAAAAAATATTACACTACTTACTCATACTCATTCCAATTTTTTTTCATTTTATTTTCATATTTTAATAAATTGCATTGTAATAGCATTGTCGTATTATTTCATGTCTGATATCTATCGCCAAAAATTATGAACGCTACTTTAAAATGCGCTACTTTTAAACGCAGCCCGCGAATGTATTTGCACACTAAAGTTTGGCCCACAACAAAGTCAAAGGTTGCCCATACTTAGGGTAGATGATGGAAAGCAGGCAGATGTTATATATACTGACCTAACAAAAGCTTTTGATCGAATCGACCACATCCTGCATATTAATAAATTCGATAGTGTTGGGTTTTCCTCTTGGCTTCTAGTTTTATTCCAATCGTATCTTTTTGATAGAAAGCAGTTTGTGGTTTTACTTCACGCCTATCTCTGGAGTTCCTCAAGGGAGTAACTTCGGTTCACTTTTGTTCCTGATATTTATCAATGATTTATATTATCAATTGAGCTGTCCAAAGTTATTATACGTAGTTGACCTAAAATTGTATACCACAATTAATAATTCTCAAGGGTGCGGTTATTTGTAAAGCCAACTTAATATATTCCACCTGTGATGTATTGACAACAAGCTAACAGTTAGTGTGAAGAAATGCAAAATTATCACCTATTCCAATTTTCTACACTTACCATTTTGATGGATCTCCTTTACCTAGAGACATCTCTATGAGGTACTTAGGGATCGTCTTCGACTCTAAACTCAAATTTACAGAGTATATATCAAGTATTTGTGCATCGACCCTGAGTATGTTGGGTTTCATCATACGTGTTAAACAACCTCCTTCTTCTATAACAGCCATTCTTCATCTTTATTTTGCTTTGTTCGGTCTAAATTGGAGTATGGATTTAGTTTGATCACCTAGATACATCTTCTGGAACAGGTTCAAAGAATGCATCTAAAGTTCTTGTACCTTTAGTGAGGATTTAGTCACAATACTCCACTGGAGATACAGACACCTAGAACTAAGATTACCATCAGGTCCTCGATATATATGTAGAATGTGTAATGACTTCAACTCTATGGATACTTCTGAGCTGGATATACATACGTGCTGCATCCCATCTCTTTTGGGATTATGTAAACCCCATATACACTATACTTAGCGGAAATTCTTTTTTCATTGTTCTTACCTCAATTCCTTTTTAATAACTAGAGAATTTTTTTCATTTTATGATAAAGTGATTACATAATACAATAAAATATATGTACACATGTAAAACTAGTTACCTAGGAGTAAATACAAAAAAAAAGGCTGATCAAGTCACAATATACTTATAAGTAAATTACACCATACTATAACTATCTAGATCCACACCCAAAGTGGTTTACTATAAATGAAAAAGTTTTAAAAAAGACTTAAAGCCATTACACATTCGAATCCAAGTGGAACCAAGTTACTCCCTTGAGGAACTCCAGAGGCAGGCGTGAAGTAACCAGATTCAAAGCCGATACATGCCACAAACTGTTTTTTACCAAAAAACTACGATTGGAATAAAGCTAGAAGTGAAGACGAAAACCCATTAATCACAGTTATTAGCGACCGAAATCAACTTGCTTTACTAACCTTAGACAACGATCAGTACAAGGGCGCATGTACTGGTCGTTGTCGCGAATTAATTGATATAATGTTGCAGGTCTTATTCTACGGTAACCCTACCCAAGTTAAACATTGCTATACATTTGCCATCGCTATTGAAAGTTACCATATACATATAACTAATCGATCATTGAACCTCGAAGCTTCACTGGAAATTGCATTCTGCATCCCCGGCTGGCATCGCGTTCGATGATTAAAGAGATGGCGTAGTTAACGTTAGTGCTTCCCTAATTTGTATCATTTCCAATCCTCTAATATTGAATTCCGCCGTACCTTAACGGCCTTCCGATATCTAGGTCGCCGGCGCAACCATTGCAACCGTTCAGCTTTCGAGGAAATTATCGGTAATTTGCGAAAACTTACCTGCACAAGTACGTATGTTCAAGTCTAGCCGTACATGTGATTTAATCTTAGTTGCGAAACTTCATTTCGCCCGATTGCACGCCGAGTTACTGCAGAAGAAAGGCAGTCTCTCCCCCATTTTCTCCGAAGACTCATTGCCGTAAACATTACGAGATTTGTAGGAACGCGTTCCGACCCGCTTGCAGATGCGATCTGCGTGTGCTCGATAGAAGTAAGTAGCTATCGCGTTAGATTGGACCGGAATTAGATTTTGACAAAGGTAAGCGAATTATCGGAAACGTTTGGGTTGATTACTAGGATATATGTGTGTACGATTTATTTATTGCTGGAAAAGGAGGGTTCTGTTTCGCGTTTGTCAATCATTAGACTAATTAAGGACTATAATTAGATTTTGGTCTTTAAAACATTGCCTTGGAGTATTCAAAGTGGACTTTTAGTTCTATAACCGGCTATTAGCCTTGCTAATTCTTACACTGGCCAACGCGCATTTTGGTGCCTCGGATTTTTTAAGTGTAATTAAGCAATTTTGGGGTACCTAATCCAAAAAAGGCCGTCAAATTTGTTCTATCGCACCTAGTTTTCCAAATTCACTATTTCTGTCTTATTTAGGAAAAATTCGCCAAAATTAGATAACTCTTAAGTGAAACACAAAAGAATGGGTAGGAGGTATTTACTTTAACAGAAAAATATGCATATACAACTTTCACTCTTCAGTTAAGAATTACCCGAACAATCTCGATGAAGATTCCAACAGTAATCGGCCATCATATGAGTATCCCATCTTTCTTGGTACCTTTCCTCCATAATGCTGATCTCTTTGTGAAATCTTTCCCTCTGTTCCTCACTAACACCTAGGTTTTCTGGAAACCGATCTAAGTGGCTCTGAAGGTAAAGAATCTTGATGCTCGTGTTACATCGGAGCGTGTCAAAGTTAGAAAGCATCTCCCCTTGCTAATAAATAACGGTGAAATTGATTACGTATGAGTTAAATCCGGTGAATATGCAGGCTAGCGATTGTAACTTATCAATCTATCTTCATAAAATTCTTCTAGATAATTTAATGTAGTACGTGCAGTATGCGCTGGGGCTCCATCTTGTTGGAAATATCCACGAGTTAGTTCTTCATCGTCTAGGCTATTTATAAACGATTCTAGTAGCATTTCTCTATATCGCACTGCATTTATTGTGTCGTGAAAAAAGATTGGTCCTATAATTCGACTTCTTAACATGGCGATCCAAACGCCAACTCTAACACATGGGCTGAAAAGTCCCGGGCTTAACACATAGATGACGCTAGTTTTATTGCAGTCACCTTTCTCTCAGTTAGTACTAACCTTCAAAAGACAGCTGTTAAAATTTCATGATGATGATATTCATTAGTTTGTGAGTTATTGTACTGAGAGAGTCACGCTACTTTTGTTATTTTCAAAACAATGTATCAAAAACAATTTCGTGTTTTAATTTTACACTGCTTCTTGATGGGAAAAAATACCGTTCAAGCGAAGCACTGGCTTGAAAAGTATTATGGGGACTCCGCTCCATCAGAAACAACAATAAAACGATGGTTTGCTGACTTCAAACGTGGTCGTAGAGACACCGATGTTGCAGAACGCAGTGGACGTCCAAATGAGGCGGTAACACCAGAAAACATCAAAAAAATCCACAAAATCGTTTTGAATGAACGAAAAGTGAAGTTGTGTGAGTTAGCTAACATCGTAAAGATATCAAAAGAACGTATTGGCTGTATACTGCATGAGCATTTGACTATGAGAAAGCTCTGTTCAAAGTGGGGGCCGCGTTTGCGCACTGTCGACCAAAAACAAGAACGTGTTGATGATTCTGAGCAGTGTTTGGCCATGTTTAAACGTAACAAACCGGAATTTTTGCGTTGATATGTGACAATGGATGAAACATGGATCCATCGCTTCACTCCGGAATCAAAACGATCGTCATCTGAGTGAACAACAACTGGTGAACCTCGTCCAAAGCGCCCGAAAGCACAACAATCAGCTGAAAAGGTTATGGCCTCGGCATTTTGGGATGTGCGTGGTGTAATATTCATCGACTATCTTGAGAAAGGAAATACTATCAACAGTGAATATTATATAGCGTTATTGGAGCGTTTGAAGGCCGAAATTGCAAAGAAACGACCGCATATGACAAAGAGAAAAATTTTGTTTCATCAAGACAACGCACCGTGTCACAAGTCAATCAAAACAATGGCAAAACTACATGAATTGAACTTCGAATTGCTCCCACATCCACCGTATTCGCTAGATTTGGCTCCCAGCGACTACTGGCTGTTCGCAGACCTCAAAAAATGCTCGCCGGTAAGAAATTTCGCACGAATGAAGAGGTTATCGCTGAAACTGAGGCCTATTTTGAGGTAAAAGATAAATCGTTCTACAAAAAAGTGGTATTGAAATGTTAGAGCGGCGCTAGAATGATTGCGTTGCTCTTGATGGAGATTACGTTGATGGATAAAGCTAATTTTGAACCAAAAAACCGTGTTTTGTTTGTTAGGTCCGGGACTTTTCAGCCCATGTGTTATGATACCCCTCCGCTACGGTATTATCATACCTGGACGAACTGCGTCAGTTCGTATTTTACAAGCACCATGACAAAAATTTATTTTCTTGGACGGTATTACAAATCAAAGAAAAAATGTTTCTTTGATCGCTGAAACCTCATTAGCCTTTCAAGCAAACTAAAAATAGCGATTTTACATACCACGCTCTTACAAAGACGGTTGTGGTGCTTACGAAAGGAACTTTACAAAAAACCAAGCCAAATATTATCGTTTCAGCAAAGACTAAACCTTTCTATTAATAAGTATGCAACTTACAGTGCCGTCCTAGCCTCAAGCGCCTATGATCTGTTTGGTCCACTGAAGAAGGAGCTTGACAGCAAACATTTCGAAGCTGATAACGATGTTCAATAAAAGGTTCACATGTGGTTCAGATGGCAAACCAAATACTTTTGTGCAGTAGGTATTGAAGGCATTTGTGACCTACTTACTGACTTTCCCTCGCATTAAACATAAAGTATTTGATTCACAAAATAGAAAATTAAACAAAATATTGAGTAAAAGTAAATTGTGTTAAGAATGGTACGCTGTACGTAGTAACCACATTAAATTAGGGTTATGAAAAATTTAAAAAGTGATTCAAATCTAAAACTTGTAAGAAGAGGAATAAATTTAAATATTATGTTATCTAAGTTTTACTACTTTATGCACCCACTTTTGAACAGCTTACATTTGAAAAACATTATACGTGTCACATTAGACGAGATTTAGTTACATTTATTATTAACAAGTTTTCTGTTGGACTTGCACTGGTGCTAGTTAATATATTTATAAATACAGAGAAGCTACTTTACGCGTTGCAGCTGCTGAGAATTTTAGATTTTATTCTAGTAAGTCAACTATTGCTAATGTAGTTTCCAAGATTTTTCAAATGCATGATTTCTTTTGTGTATTATCTTATTTTGTGGCAGGTATTCACTTATGAGATCTTCAGTGGTTCTAATATACCGCAATCTTACTTATTCAATTGCGTTTGTAGTGTTCTAGGATTTTAAATAGTATAGATAATATGTACCTAATCTATAATTTTCAGGGTAAAGTATGTTACCCTTCTTATATACTGGTACAATTTGCGTTCTCTTTAATTATTCCGGAAATATCCCAATCTTTATTGTATTGGTGTTGACTAGTTTCTTTAAGTTTTGGTGCTAAAGAACACATCTAAAATGTTTAGAAAACAATACCTAACATAATGACGCTGCTCATGGTATTGATCATTCACGGTCCAAAGAGATGTCCTTATGCACTGCTGGTGCGTCACTCTCTGGTTTAGCAGTCCATGTGCTGCATGGGATATGGGATATGGGAAACTGTACCCGCTTGTTTTGGTTGTGTTTGAACCATTGCTTTATTCTTTTCGTACTAGTTAGTGTTGAAAATACTCCCTTGACCTTCTAGTAAATGATTTCACCAACACCATGAGTAGCTGTATTTAGCAGCATTGTTATGTAAGGTGTTGGTGCTAAATAATTCAGATCTTGTTTAATTATTCTTGGAATTATTTTATTAAATGCTCTTCTTCAGTTCTACTATGGTTTTGTGTATTTCTTCCTCATCTATCATAGTGTCTTGTTTTTCCCCTATTTTATCTACATCACCGAAGTACTTATGTATATACTGAGCTATCTCATACTAGTTTACTGTTACTGTAATGTCTTCTCTTTCTATTTTCTGGATCCCTGAATTTGTTTGTTTCTTATACTCTTGTCTTTCATTTCTCTAGCTATTAAATTCCATGCTTCTGTGTGTCAATTTTCTTGTATAATAATCTTTATTTACACATATCTATGTACAATTATAAATCATTATAACAATATCTATATAAATGTAAAGAAAAAAATAATATAAGACATAGAAACGAAAAAATAAAACATCTTAAATCGGTTTACCCAAAATAAAAGAATAAATTCCAAACAGTAACAAAAGAAACAACACACACAAGCACCCATTACGCCGACAAAACGTGCTCATAACCCCTGCCCGCATTTATATTTCGCACAGTTTGCTTACTGCCACCATGTAACTGCCAGGCTATCCTTTGCTAGGTAACTCGAGGTCCTTTTTTAATGTCGACGGCGGTGGCAGCAGTCCGACGATCATTTCACGCACCATAAGGCGTCGGTGGTGCCTATCCTTCAGTTCGCATATTGGATGTATTTAAATTGCTCGGGGCGGTGGCCGACACCCGTGCAAAGGGCTTTAGTGGTATTTTCGCTCTCGATACGTAGCACCGGGGGCAGGTGAATTTAGATTACATCGGTCGGTTGGTCGCCACGACACAGGTAGGAATTTTCGGCGCTGTTGGACCTCAATTACCTGGAAAAATAGACGCCTAAAAATCGAGGTGAGGAGAAAACGGTGCCGGGAACTGTAAAGTAGATCAGGGCATTTAACTACTTTCACTTTCAAGGAGAAAAAAAATTAAAGCGCAAAGAACAATTGATGAGTAGATCTAGTAATTGTAATTAAGTATCTCAGAGCAACAAATAATGGGTTTCTTGATGGAGAGCGATGCATTTTTTTTTTGTAGAATGGCACAAAAATATTGTAAGAAACTTCATATTATTTTTTACCCGGTCTAAAGCGCACTTAATATTATTCTTAGTGGAACGCAAAATCATCCAAATATCCTCCACGGAGACGTTAATAAACATGAATCAATTGAACTCAATTTTTCATAACTTGTTCTCATAAATTGGATGGAACGTCGCCAATGTAGCAAGCACTACAATGTTGCTAGTTTGTTATTGGAAACTAGTGGCTTAATATAACCCCAAATGAAAATGGATATTGGTCAATTTCTGGAAGTAATTGATCCATCAAACTTCTATTGCGGTAACCAAATTGCTAGACATTTATGTGCGAGCAACGGTTTGGTCTCCTGTAACTAACCAAACTAATATAAATGCTCTAGCTACCTGAAATTTTTTGTCACATTTACTCGAGCAATAAAATCAACTTGTCTAAAAGGACTTGTTTGGGGCGCTGCATAAAGTAACTACAAGAACTAGATTACTAGAAGTCAAGTAAAAATCTGTTCAGAAAAGAATTTTATATATGTATATGTGAAAGGATATGATTACTCTAGAAGAATATAAATTTACGATATGAAATTCAACACTTGCGGCAGAAAACTCTGCATTTATAATCACCTCTCAAAATAAAGCTAAAGCGACATGGTGGACTAGTTAAAGAAGTTATTTGTAAAGATTTTAAGACAAGAGACAACGTTGACATAATTTAGGAGATATAAGCGGACACTCCAAATTTGCAAGAAAAGCTGCTGGATGTACACATATCTTGTAGACAGTAGCAGGAAATTTTAAAAGATCTGCCACAAACATCGAAGCTGGACTTTATGCTGCTATTATGCTTATGTAGCAATATTTGCTCGGGGCGCATCTGAGGACGTTGGCAGGATTTCTAAGTTACAGAAATCCTGCGCTCAAAGTTTCTTTGGACAACATCATAGAACATCGTGTTAAGATCTATTTAAAGAACATAAAATACTTACCTTGCCTGCTATTTGCATACTTGAGTGCACGATATTTGTGCATGAAAACTACAAACCTTTCAAAAATCAAGAGTTCTGTTATACACCTACCCCCGGTATCAAAGGGGGACATGTATTGCCCGCACAGACAACTAAGATGTAGTCTCTTAAAAGTGTTACGACTCAGATTATTGAAGTGTACAATCAATTACCGCACGAACTGAAACGTAGCGAACCCAGCAAGTTCAAATCATAACTCTGTGCATATCTTCAGAAGGTGAAGCTCTATTCCGTTCGTAGATATCGATACATGTTAATTATACTATTCCATTGTTAATTTTTTTCAAAATAAATTTTAATTTTACATGATGACATCAATGTTGCAAAGAATACTTGTTTACACAATTTGTCCTTGTTACATATATTTATTACTTTATTGACATTACTGAATAAAAGAGTCGGTACTTCTAGTTCAAGTTAAGTACCATATACATGATTCATTAAAATAATCTGCTAGTTCCTATACGAGGGGAGGTCCTGAAGTTCGTGGGGATGGAGTGGGCGCTCGCTGGCTGTCATTCTGATTAGCGACTCATCATTAGTATATAAATTAAGTTGCAGCCCTATAACGTCAGTCGTTTACGAATAGTTGCCGCTAAGCAAGTCAATCCGAAAGAAAACTGAAACTATGGAGGAAATTCAACACCGTCCTGTGATTAAGTTCCTTACAAAGCAAGGAAAGAACGCTCACACCATATTGTATGGAATGGAAACCGTTTATGGGGAACAGTGCCCTAATAAATCAATGATTTATAAGTGGCATGGTCTTTTTAAACAAGGTCTGGAGTCGATTGAAGACGACCCCCGCTCAGGACGGCCAGTTGAGGCCACCACATGAGACATCGTCGAAAACATGCAAAAATTTGTACTACAAGATGCCCGTTTGAAAAAAAGATAATTATCTGCATTAGTTGGAGTATCAGATACCACCATTCTGCGTATCCTACCTGACACCTCGGTATGATAAAAGTCAGTGCAAGATGGATACCGAGAATGCTCACGCTGCTGGAGAAGCAGCAGCGCGCCTATGCTAACAAACAATTTTTGGAGCTGTGTGGAGACAAACCTGCACAGATTTTGGAGCGGATTGTTTTTGGGTTCATCACTTTAAGCCTGAGTCCAAACAGGAGTCCATGCAATGGCATAAAAAGAGGATACCACCGCCAAAGAAATTCAAAGTGTCAGAAGCGGCTGGAAAGTTGATGGCTACTGTTTTTTGGGATTGTGAGGGGATATTATTGATTGATTACAAAGAAAAAGGTAGGAGCATAACTGGAGAATATTACGCAGCGATATTAGAAAAATTAAAGAAGGCTATCAAGGAAAAACATCGAGGAAAATTGATCAAGGGTGTGTTGCTCTTGCAAAGTTGCAATGGCTGCTCTGCACAAACATGGCTTTCAATCAATAGTCCATCCACCCTGTGCTTAAGGGTGATTATATTGAAAAGGAAAAATAGATTTATTGTTTTATTTTATTTAAAACCCTTTCATTCAACGAACTTCTGGACCTCCCCTCGTAATATACATAAAGCTATAAGCGTCAGGATGATGTTGTCAATTGAACATGAATAACTTAACATACACTTTGATCATAGCAACTTTTGCACAGTATTTATCATATTGGAAACATATCAAACTAAATTTTGTATGTTACAATTTGTCAACAATTCCCATATGCAACCAGAATAAATCAAAGATATTTCGCTGATTAAATAAAACAAATTGGCATCTTAATATGTATGTATTTAAAATATTTAAAACACATCTAAAAGAATGCCTAGAAAATAACACCAAGATAAGAAAACGCTGTAAGTACAGCTTTCTCGTGGTATTAGTGAAATCAATTCACGAGAAAGACATGTGAGGCATAAAATGCTAACACAGGGACATGTTTCTGCCTTCCCGGCGTCATCAGCGTGGTTTGGAGCAGTTTTATGCTAACGCATGTAATTCTCTCGCTGCTTCTATCACCATACTTAACTTTACGATACAAATGAATATTTCTGGCGCTAACTAATGCCAAAAGAAAGAAACAAATAGATCTTTGTCTGTGACACAAGAGCAAGTTCTGCATCCTTTTTCAGCAACAGTACTTGAGAAGGATCGTCAAATAAATAGACTGTCTTAACTAATACGACAAAACAATGACGCAGGTAGAAACTGAAAATAGACGAAGTATATATTCATATATATATATATACGCACAATGGTTAAAACAGAATACTAACCTAATCTAAAATTTTGAAGAAGAAACTATAGACAGTTCGATGATATATTTATTGTGATTAACAGGGATTAAAGATTTATTATACTCAAGAACTCTCCCCAAAAGCAAACAAAAAAATTACCACTTCCCTTAAATTTTCGAACAAATCCGTGACAATAACGACTGCCCATGTTTTTCCCGAAGATATCCATTTCGTACCATTATCTCTCCAACTTGTCACGTGCTCGCTTACGCCCGGAGATGTCGCTTTCGAATGGCTCGGAGGCGGCGCGGCAACGACCTTCTTCACCCACATCCGTCGTTTCGATCCTCTTTCACGGATGAGTTATCCAGGCGCGGGTAAGGTTAGATCTCTTTTTGTAGCAAGAACCAACCTTTGCCTTCGTCCGGTCCCTTTGTGCCGAAGAGGACCGGTAGTCCATCTGACTATTTGTTTCGTTTCCGAAAGGGTCGGTTTGAAAAGGGGAAAAAAGGAATTCGCCCGTCCATTCTTCGGGAAAAGAAGCCGATGCCGCCAACCGGGTTCTACAGCCGACTGCGACTAACCATAAAGATAAGATTAAATTGGGACTGAAAATTTTATTAAGATAGTTCGTGAATGAAGTTTCTCTTTTATTATATATGCTTGTATAGAGAGCGCTAGAGCGGATTAGAGAGAAAGCTTTACGAGCTTATGCAAGAGATAGACGTAACAGGATACCTGTGAAAAGCAGTTTCTTAAAAAGATAGCCGAGAAGGGGAAAAATTGAAATTCCAATTGCGAAGATATCGGAACACGTGTAGCTAGTAAATAAGTTCTATCTACGGTTCTTTTTGTCAATGTCCTTTTTTATACGAATGCGGTACGCTATCCTGAACAGAATATACAAAGAATACTCGCAGTAATCCAGGTCTAATACATGCTGGAAGGACAGAGCCCTGCGCATATACGCAAATCTGATACGATATCAGAAGAATCTATATCAAGAGTCTTATTCGGATTCTCGAAGGGTTTTATTCTTAGTTAACCATAGAAAGTTTCATCCTCTGGCCTTTCACGTTTAAGTATATTGAAAGCTAGCCGAGACATATATTTTTTTGTTATAAATTCAAGTTTATTCGCAATTAAATTGAGAGTGGCTTTACAATAGTATACACTACCATTCATAAGTTTAGAAGGAAGATGAAATACCTTTAAAATAATACAACAAATTCCAAACATTTAGATACAAATTTCACTCGAATTCATTCTATTATTCTTTTCCAAGAATACGACTATTGTTTGACTGGGATGATATAGAATACCTGCAGATATGCATGTGGTAAAAGTATTAATCTTTAGTGTGATATCGCTTTCTTGTACGGAATTAGTTTCTTGAAATCGGTGGGCAATTGTAACAATTCGGTGAAGTACTGAACGTAAAAATGCCAAAACGCAGACAGTTGACTGTAGAACACCGTAATAATATCTGTATTCCTTGCGACGAAGAATATACCGAGAGAAAAATTGCCCTACAGTTAAGGATTTCACCGAGAGGTGTGCATTACACATCTTGATAGGAGACGAAATGGGCAGCCACGGGTGACTCTTGAAGCTAAATATAGCTTCATAATAATCACTTCGAAACGAGATCGACCTCTAACGGCACCGGATATCGGAACGCGCGTTAATACGCAACGACAAGCAAATGTTTCTGTTACCATCGTCAAGAGGCGATTATTGGCAGCAGATCTGAGGGTATGCATCGGCCGCAAACAACCGTTTTTAAGACACGTGCATAAAGAGAAACGATTAAGATTGACAAGAGAACATGGAAAGTGATCAGTGGATGGTTGGGATGCAGTCTCATGGACCGACGAATCCAAATTTCAGTTCTTTGGTACGCAAGTCTTTGTTCTTCAACGACCAAGAGAAAAGGCTAGTAAGACCCACTTAGTGCAGTCCATCAAACACGGAGGTGGTGGTGTTATGGTTTGGTGTTGTTTTCGTGGAACAACTAATGATGATTTAGCGAAAATTAGTGGTATAATGCCGAAAGAAGAGTATTTTGATATTCTGCAAAATCATGAAATTCCTTGTAGAGGCCCTCTTATTGGAGAGCCGTTTGTGTTCCAGAAGACAATGACCCCAAGCAAACGGCTCAAATCTGTAGTCAGCTTTCAGATGAGAAAGCAGCAAGAGATGAACTAAAATTAATGGTTTGGCCTCCTCAAAGTCCGGATTTATCCTTCATAGAGCTCTTATGGAATGAGCTTGATCGAAGGGCTACACAGCGACAATATCAGAGTACCGAAGATCTACGGGAATATTTACAGAACGTATGGCAGCAAATTGACGTACACTGTTTCGAAAAATTGCTACGAAGGTTTCCTAAAATTTGTACAGCGATTATCAATCGAACATGGTCGACAAGATTCATGATGTCGTGTTAGCCTATCGCCGAGTGAAGCTGAAAGAGATAGCAGAGACAACAGGCATCTCAGAAGAACGCGTTGGCCATATCCTACACGAAATTGTGGGCATGAAAAAGCTTTCGGAGCAATGGGTACCGCATTTGCTCACACCGTAGCAAAAATGAAATCGGGTGACCGTTTCGGAGGAGTGTCTGGCCAGGATCTAACGCAATCCAAGGGAATTCTTCACGAGTTTCGTAACCGTGGATGAGACTTGGATCCAACACTACATACCGGAGGCCAAGTAACAGTCGAAGCAGTGAACTTTTCCGGGCGAATCGGCTCCAAAGGAATCAAGGACCGTTTCATCGGCCGAAAAGGTCATAGAACTTTTTCCCAAGATGTGATCCTCATCGACTACCTGTAGAAAAGAAGAACGATCACGGGGCAAAACTACAGCGATTTATTGACGCGATTAGATGCAGTAGTGAAGGAGGAACAGCCTCGTTTGCAGCAGAAACAAGTTCTTTTCCACCGCAATAATTTCATAGTTTCTTTCAAGAATACTCTGTTTCATATTGCAGTTATTTTACTTTTTGATTCTAAACCGTATTGTAAATATACCCTCTATAATTGGGTCTATAGTTAGCACTTCTTTTCTATGCGAGATATAAATAAATCCAATTCTAAAGGAAATCTCGCATTTTCTCGCGGGCTGAATTGGAAAAAAAAGGAATCCCTTCCACTAACTCGTGCAAAAAGCGTCCTCTCGCTTCAAAAACTAAATTATGCGCTACCATTCACGCTATTCACGCCGACATAATAACCGTTTTACTGAGCATTGCGGCCATGTATACCACATACGAGCAAGTCAGTGCTGCCAATCTGCGCCGTGTTTCGCCATCCCTTTTCCCTCCAACGACCGTCCCCATTATAGGCTAGCTAGTAGGTAGTACGAATACGTACATACGAGATATAGGAAAATGCCACCATTCTGCAGTCTTTTATGTTCGAAATCCAATTTTCGATGCATAATGGGACCTTCCAGCGAGATGCGCGTATTCGTACGACCTCCGTCGCATACGATACCCGTTAGGGGTCGCGTCCTTCTCCCGGTTGAAATCCGAAACGCCGGAAATTGGAACTTTAACTCGATCGTCGTTCGTACGGGAAACATCGAAAATATCGGATGGGTACGCCTCGTGGGTTCGCTATGACATGATGGCTATGGTCGTTTAACGAATACAAGAGAAGAACGGCAGTCATCGTCTGGTGAAATAGGAGAAAATAATCGCGAAGCTAGCGGTTGATATCGCGAACGAGAGGAGCGAAATTGTCGCCGCAATTTTACACTACGTTGAGTAGCGTCCGAAGAAGAACCGAAACGGGAAGTTACGTCGAGTGTCTATGGAAAGGATTCTAAAGGATCGGGGAGCTGCAGTAACGCGTGGTGCATTGTTGCCTATTTCAATAAAACAGACCGACAAATTTCTATTTCGTGGAAATTACGATTAATTGTCGCAACAAGTTGGGAGTACTGACAAAACTTCGCAAGTGAATGCCTCATACTCACAAGTAAAAATGGCACCGGAACATTTAATTCATTGTTTAATTGGCTAGCACAACAAGATTGAAATAGAAACATGCTTTAGCAAATCACGAATATGTTGCTACTTCTCAAGTTCAACTTTGCTTACGAGGGATGTCCTTTAAGTTTTGCATACTCGGACATATCAGGTGCACACATATGAAACGCGGCTTTCAGACAACCGATGCCCCACTAATGCAATTTGTGCTATAAAGATTTCACACTGTGCCATTTTCACAACAACAGATTAACAGTTAATGTAAACAAATGCAAAATTGTCACCTACACTCGTAAGACGACTCCAATTATATATACCTACCACTTGGCTGGATCTTCTTTACCTAGAGAGACCTCTATGAGAGACTTGGGCGTCGTCTTTGACTCAAGACTGACCTTTATGGAGCACATATCCAGTATTTGTACATCAGCGTTGAGTATGTTAGGATTCATTATACGTGTTACACGACCATTTGCTTCTATAACAGCCATTCTTCCTCTTTATTTCGCTTTTGTTCGGTCTCGACTGGAGTATGCGTCCTTGGTCTGGTCACCTATGTACATCTATCAGATACATCTTCTAGAGCAGATTCAGAGAAGGTGTTTGAAGTTCTTGTACTTTAAAAAATTTAATACTTACCCGATACAAGGATTTAGCCACAGTGCTCTGCTAGAGACATTTAATATTGATTCATTAGAACTACGTCGAAAACAGGCTGAGTGTAAATTCCTATTTACTTTACTTCATAATGGTCTTGATGTCCCTGAGTTGTTGAGTAAAATCAACTTCATTGTACCACGTTCAGGATCTAGGCAAACAAATACATTTTACTGTTTCGCACCTAGAACAAACATCGCCATCAGGTCCCCAATACACAGATTGTGTAGCAATTTCAACTCTATGGAGTTTGCCTAGTTGGATAAACATACCTGCACTTTACCGTCGCTTTTGACGGTATGTAGACCGCGGGTGCGTTACACTTAATTGAATACTTTTTTCGTTCTCTCTTTTTTCCTAACCACTGGTAAACTACTTTTTTTTTTTAATTTAAATTAAAGCAACTAGTTACTAAGTTTACTAATTTGACATACTTTAATTTTGTGTTATTTATATTTGCATGTGTACATTATTTAACATTGCCTTGTAATTGGATATTTGTATCTGTTGGGCATTAAATATTATTATTATTATTATTATTATTATTGAGTCATCAACAAGTGTCAGACGTCCAAGAGTGATAAATTGGAAAAGTATGTGCGTAGCGTTGCGTTCAACATGTCCAAATTTATACCAAACAAAATGCATTCGAGGACAGCATTCATTTTTTGTTTTCATTTGAAGAAAACTGCTGCTGAATCACACCGATTACTTCGAGAAGCCTACGGTGAACATTCTCCATCACAAGATACGTGTGAGCGATGGTCCCGCAGTTTCAAAAGTGGTGACTTCGATGTTGCAGACGAGGAATTTGGAAAACCGTCGAAGAACGATGGCTACGAGGGGAGATCCAGAAGTTCGTGGAATAGAGGGGATGGAGTGGGGACAAGGGCGCTTGCTAGGTGTCATTCTGATTGGCGACTCATCATTAGTATATAAATTAAGTTGCAGCCCTATAGCGTCAGTCGTGTACGAATAGTTGGCTGCTAAACAAGTCAATCCAGAAGAAAACTGGAGGAAATTGAACACCGTGCTGTGATAAAGTTCCTTGCAAAGCAAGCAAAGAACGCTCAAACCATGTTGAATGAAATGGAAACCGTTTATGGGGAACGGTGCCCTAGTAAATCAATGATTTATAAGTGGCATGGTCTTTTTAAACATGGTCTGGAGTCGATTGAAGACGACCCCCGCTCAGGACGTCCAGTTGAGGCCACCACATGAAGAAAAACCAATTATCTGCATTAGTTGGAGTATCAAATACCACCATTTTGCGTATCCTGCATGACCACCTGGGTATGACAAAAGTCAGTGCTAGATGGCTACGGAGAATGCTCACGCCGCTGCAGAAACAGCAGCGCGTCTGTGCGTTCAAACAATTTTTGGAGCTGTGTGGAGACAAACCTGCACAGACTTTGGAGCGGATTGTTACCGGAGATGAAACATTGGTTCATCACTTTGAGCCTGAGTCCAAACAGGAGTCCATGCAATGGCATGGAAAGGGGACATCACCGCCAAAGAAATTCAAAGTGTCAGAATAGGCTGGAAAGTTGATGGCTACTGTTTTTTGGAATTGTGAGGGGATATTATTGATTGATTACAAAGAAAAAGGTAGGAGCATAACCGGAGAATATTACGCAGCGATATTAGGAAAATTAAAGGAGGCCATCAAGGAATGGATGTTAATTTACTCAAAGTAACCTTTAAATTAGGGCATGTTTGTTGATTACACGTTTATCTTCAATATTAAAAATACTTTACGACTTCAAACTTATCTCCCTAAATTTGCCGACATTGTTTTAATGAACCATCTGCATCAGAAAATTTGTGAATCAAGCTGTGTTAATTAATAATCCTCCACAATAATAACAAACACTTAAAAACTTATAACACTTCCTTTACCGAAACTAAATAACCACAACTCCTTTATTTTCCCATGCACGATCCAACCACATATTGTGTTTCCCTCAATTCATACTGCACTCTGACCTAGTCCACCGCATGCATATAAAATACATCGTCTGTATAGCAAGATATGAGAAACAATACAGTCTAGAAGCTCATACGCAAAGCACGAACTAATTGCGAATAGCTTGGATGTATCGATTTTCCGTCCCCGGAGCTAGCGGCTTCGCATACTGCCTCAACCTGATCGCCTCGCCGAAGTACAACAAGAGGCGACTAGAAAAGGTGGCGGGCGATGGATTTATGTGGACCAATTTGTTTGTGGTCTAGTAGCGTTGCTCGCAGACAGGAGGTGACTGCGCTTACCTACTATCGAAAGCTGCACTGCAACAAATCCGGGAGTAGTCGCGAAGTCGAATGAGATTTTATGCAATGAATTAAATTACCATTGCCAAGTAAGTGATGTAATACGAAAGTAGGCTAGGGCATCTGATTATTAACGTTTTGAAAAGGAAATAAATGATACCACGTCGGAGTAAAATTTTGTAGTTTCTAAATTGGAATCGCAGCCAGTGAAGGATTACTTCAGCTTCTGACCTTTTAAGACGGATGCTGTGTACCAAGTAATGCGAAACAATTGTTAGGGGTACTGAGATTTTGTAGATTGTATATATATATATATATATATATATATATATATATATGTTGAACTGGATTGTCTTCGGCAACTGTATACACGATGTGCTAAGATACCCCAGGCATTTTCGATCATATTCATGCCAAGTGAATGGGCCGGCCACTAACTGACATTTCCTTTTTTCAAAAATAATCTTTTACAATTTGAATACAGCGGACGTTATTTTGTTGGAACACTAAGTCCCGGCATGTCACCTCTTCAGCATGTCATGATATTTGATCGACGATAGGATTTATATCATTTGTGCTATTCATTTTACCATTACAGAACTTGATGTCACTTTTTCCGTTATACACTTACCTGCCCATATCATCACACTACCACTACCGATCTGCCTACGACTCAGAACTACTCCCAGCTTTCTTAAATCATGGCAATAACACTGATACCCATAAGGACCATCTAAATTAAACTTTTTCTCATCAGTAAAAATGATTTTTCGCCAGCGCTTACGCCATTGTAAACACGCGGTTGCAAATGCTAATCTGGCTTCTTTATGCAGATTGGTGTTTACACTTACTGCTTGCGCTATTTGTCTAGCAGTCATTGCCGAGTTTGATGCAAACCTTAAAGTTGCAAAAGCATTGTTAATATTATTATTATTAACGACTGTCTAGCTGTAAGGAAAAGACCCGTCCTGATAAGGCGATATAAACCTACGGATGTTCACTATTAGGCTGGAGTGAATTATCTGTTCGAAAATCTTTGCATGATTAGATTTCTGTAGGTCTGTAATTTCCTCTTGAAGATTAGAATAATTCTGGCACACTTCCGTAGTGCAGGAGAGATTACTGATTTAATGGAGAGATTTATTATGACACCTCGCGATTAGCAAGAACATATCTAGCATCGTGTATCAACATGCTGGAAATAGAATCATCACTCGCGGTAAAATTACTTAGCAATGACTGCATAACTTCATAGAAAACTATTAATAAAGAAATTAGAAATGTATGGTATTTGTGACACAGTTAAGGACTGGTTTGATTCATATTTAAATAATAGAACTGAAAAAGTGAAATATAATAGTAGCATATCTAATAGTTTAAATACAAACAATGGTGTTCCACAAGGGACGGTGTTAGGTCTCTTACTGTTTAACATATATGTTAATAATTTATTGTTGTCAATGGAAGGCTGTAATATGTGTACGTTTGTGGATGATACTATGTCATACATAAGTGGTAGTAGTGTTGGCGATATGATGAAGACTATGAACAATCAACTCACAATATTATATCAGTGGCTGTGTATAAATAAACTAAGCATTAATGTTATCAAATTAAAATGTATGGTTATAGGTAGGCATGCATAAGTTGAATAATATAGATATAGCTAGTATTAGAATAAAAATTGAAAACAGTGATTTAGAAAGGGTAGACTACATTAAGTACTTGGGAGTTACCATTGATAAATATTTGCTATTCAAAGATCATGCAAAATATATTATGAATAAAATGTCAAAAAAAGTAGGGTTTATGAGTAGAACTCGCAAACATTTATCACTGTATATAAAAATGCTTGTTTATAAATCTGTAGTTGCACCAGGTATAGAATTTTGTGCAACAGTACTTTTTAATCTAAATAAGAATGAAATCCAGCAAATACAAAAAATACAAAACAGAACCATGAGAATAATTTTAAAATGTAACAGATATACCCCAGTTAAAGATATGTTACTTACACTTAATTTAATGAATGTCCGTCAAAGAATTCTATTTAAAAGTCTAGTGTTTATACATGAAATGAGAAATAATTTACTTCCAAGTTACCTTGGTGAAAGATCGAAAGCGGTCCAAGATACTCATGCTTACAACACTAAAAGCTATGACGACTTTTATATTGCTCCCTTTCGTAAAACCCAGACTTCCAAAACCATATTTATAAGTGGTCTGTCTTATGTTATATAATAGTTTACCATATGAAATTAAAACTAATAATATTAGTACCTTTAAGAAGCATTTGTACGTACATATTATTGAGCACTGTAAGTGATTGTATATTGAATTCATTTGTTCTGTATTATTATATAGCTTGTTAGCTAAATCAACTATCTATCTACCTATTAAGCCTGTTCCAGCAACGGACAGAATGTGAAAAGGCAAACTCTCAGACAGTACACCACAGATATCAAGCGAGGAACTGAATTTGAGTATGCCAAAAGAGATCCACAAAAACGTGAGCGATATCTTATGGGAAGTCAAGGTAGACATTATTGTAAGCCAAAACACTGGGTGTTCGGATCTTTCCTTTTTTGATGTCTTGACAAATAGTCCTTTAACCACGCAAAAATCTAAAATACAAACGTCAAAAACAAGAATCGAAACAAAAGCAACGGCACAAGGACACGCACTTCACGGAACGGGGCCGATTAAGATTTAAGTTCTTAACTTTTAGGACTTCTTTTGATATTAATGAACTTAAATAATCGTTATCCATTTATAAAAAATAAATAAATTTACCAATAATCTGCGTACCGTAGACTTGACTGATTTTTGCAAAGAGCTCGCAGATATTTAAACCCATTTTCGTAAAACGTATTTCATTAGTTTTCAATTTTCATGTATAGTACTCCTTCAATCTTACAATAGATATTACATCAATGGTAAACCATAGGGAACACGATCTTTTAGAAGTATTTACATTTAGGATGATCCAATCTTCCCTGAACATCAACAGTTGCCCATTAAATTTGTCAAAGTAAGGATAAAATAATGACATATCATTCTAACATCGTATTTCTTTCCCTACATTTTTTTTTCGCAAACCGCCAACAGCGTCAAGACACACAACCTTCCATATAAGATAGATAAATCGCACGTAATTTTTTTCCATCCTCAAGCTTCGCTTTTTCCTCTTAGACGTAGGCCATCCAAACTCGAGCACATATTCTCCATTTATGCCCTCCTTTAGTTTCCCCTTGCAACGTTCTTTCGCCCTGCACTCGTTGAAACGTTCCTCTGTCAGAAATAAATAAATTGGCCGATCTTTCGTCGAAATTACCGGACTAGAATGCTTCCAACAGAGAGAAAGGGGAGGACGTATTCTCGTTGAAAGGGTATGGGAGGAATAACGAATAAATAAAAATATCCGTATATATAAAAAAAAATCCAATTTGTTGTGTTCGAAACATCAACACGGCTTTTGTTATGGACGTTTCCCGTTTTACGGCTATTGCTTCGGGAGACTGAAGGCCGTCGAAATGACACATGTTGTACGTGACCGTGTAGTTTGGAACGTTATCTGTACGATGCCCTTTTCAGCCGTTTCGCACGTACCGCTGCCGCTAGCTAACCAATAAATATTCCCTATAGAATCGCAATGTTTTACTGCAGTAAACAAAGCTGCTAAAGAGGTCGAGTGAATCGGGTTAACGCTTGAATCTTTTTTCCTGGCGCGCTGAGAGAAAATTACCGTTTAAAAATGGTTTCTCTAGAAAATTGGCTCAATTTGTATTTATTGAAGAATTAAGAAGGTTGTCGTAAAACTTGCGATATAGAGGGCGATCGTGACTCATCTCCACTTCATCCTGCTTTTGCTATTACCCTGCATTTTCCTATTACACAGATGGTACACAAATTTTCCATCAAATCTGCGTTATAGTTTCCACAGAGTTGATTTAATACCACTCTCATGTGAATTAGTTCTTGTAGCATGAGGAAGTCAATCTAGGAATGGATGTTTTTCTAGTTTTTTATCGTTCAGTGACTATCTGTTGCATGGTTAACAGTCACCATAAAACGGCAAATCAAAATTACAGATTACTACTCAAAAAAATGGAAAGCTTCAAAATCAATGATGTCTTATAATTGTTGTCTAATACGAAATAGTGTACATTGAAATGGTACACACTGTTCTTTAGAATCTTGAGAAAAATAGTGCCTACTCTTGTTGGCAAATATTCGTGTTTGGCTTAACGAAAAAGGAAAAAAGGTGCAGAGGAGTTTATTGTAAGAAAAGAGATCAAATCGTTATTTATTACATGAAAACCAAAGTTTTGTTCGAAAGAAGTAGATTTATGAACTACATAAGATATGCACACATTAATACTTTAATAATTACGCCTAAAAATTTCATGTCCGCCTTGAGATTGAAGCAACATATGCATTGAATTGCAATGACAGAATGTTAGATTTATTATTTTCCAACCTTACGCATACAATTACAGTTACTCAAGATATCGATCCTTTAATAGCCGAAGATGTATTTCATCCTGCTTTAACCATATAAATTGTGAACAATCTTCGTTCTAACATAAATTTAAAATATAACTTTAGCAAAGCTAAGTTCCATTCCTTGTACAACTGCGGGCTGCAAGCTAACTGGTCCTTCATTAATACTTTCTCTGATGTTGATGAAGCAATTTCTGCGTTCTACGCTCAATTATTAATTAATTAAGGTGCGTTCACGATTTTGTGCCATTATTCAGCAGTCGACGGCGTTGTTACCCTCCATGGTTTGATAGCTCGATTAAAAGAAATCTAAAATTCAAGCATTATTATTACAGAAGATGGAAACATGAGAAATCGAGTTCATACCCAAGGGAATACTCTCGTTTGAGGGTTCTAACTAAAGTACAGATTAGGAAAGTATATATTGACCATCATAAAAACATCGGGAACGGTATCGTTAATGATACAAAGCTATTCTGGCGATTCGTAAACTATAAACGCTCTACTTCACGGATTCCTGGTTGCTTGAGGGTGCTGATTTCAACAGCCGTTCTTTCAACAGAACGCTCAAATCATATTGAATGAAATGGAAACCATTTATGGAGAACAGTGCCCTAGTAATCAATGATTTATAAGTGGCATGGTCTTTTTAAACATGGTCGGGAGTCGATTGAAGGCGACCCCCGCTCAGGATGGCCAGTTGAGGCCACCACATCAGACATCGTCGAAAGAGTACAAAAATTTCTACTGCAAGATGCCCGTTTGAAGAAAATCCAATTATCTGTATTAGTTGGAGTATCAGATACCACCATTTTGCGTATCCTACATGACCACCTCGGTATAACAAAAGTCAGTGCAAGATGGATACCGAGAATGCTCACGCCGCTGCAGAAACAGCAGCCCGTCTGTGCGTCCAAACAATTTTTGGAGCTGTGTGGAGACAAACCTGCACAGATTTTGGAGCGGATTGTTACCGGAGATGAAACATGGGTTTATTACTTTGAGCCTGAGTCCAAAGAGGAGTCCATGCAATGGCATAAAATGGGGACACCACCGCCAAAGAAATTCAAAGTGCCAGAATCGGCTAGAAAGTTGGTGGCTACTGTTTTTTGGGATTATGAGGGAATATTATTGATTGATTGCAAAGAAAAGGGTAGGAGCGTAACCGGAGAATATTACGCAGCGATATTAGAAAAATTAAAGAAGGCCATCAAGAAAAGACCTCGAAAAAAATTGACCAAGGGTGTGTTGCTCTTGCAAGACAATGCGCCGATTCACAAGAGCAAAGTTTCAATAGCTGCTCTGCACAAGCATGGCTTTCAATGAATAGTCCATCCACCCTACAGTCCAGACCTGGCACCTAGTGATTTTTATTTGTTCCCCAATTTAAAAAAGACTTACGTGGAAGAAAGTTTTCCGACGACAATAAGGTAAAGAAGGCAATTTTGGCCCATTTTGAGGCGAAAGATAAAACATATTTTTATGATGCTTCAGAAAAATTAATTCATAGATCTAATAAATGTATTGTGCTTAAGGGTGATTATATTGAAAAGGAAACATAGATTTATTCTTTTATTTTATTTAAAACCCTTTCATTCCACGAACTTCTGGACCTCCCCTCGTAGATACAAAATTATCGCAATAAGTCAACCATACAAATAGTTCTATCTTAATAAATATCAATTCTAACGTATTGAATCAACTTATAACTGATTGAAATAATTCCAAAAGACATACGATAAGTAAATAAGCGACAAGTGACTGACAATATGAACAAAATCCATCGCATGAATCAGCGGTAAAATCCAATGGAGCAGAAAATAAGCATCAGTAAGCAGATGAGCTGAAAGTATGAATCAGCACTAACACAGCAGCAAAAACGTAACAACCAAAACTTTAAACCGCGGCTCTTTCCAACATCGATGCTTCTAAAAGCGAACTTCGAGGACGAGACTCCTCGAATGCAATCAATTCCTTAGCGCCGAACAAACAGTTCGCAACAAATTAGGATCTCGGCGCGTCGGAACAGATTCCAGCGATGAGGCGGCGGGACAAGTAAATAGGGAGCGCGCTGTTCGAGAAGAAACGCTCCCGTTTACTCGTCCCTTTTCAAACTTCGCACTACAATATGTACGGAAGGTATTTTCCGAATTTCCGTTTGCAGTATATCTGCGGATGTGACGAGGATAACAAAGAATTCCAAGGTAAGTAGTCGTAAAAGGGTTTAGCTTTTCCGCTAAGATACTTTGAAATATGGATTGTACTGAGGGAAATGTTGAGAATAAGGAGTTCTTATAGTTGTTCGAATTCCTCTAACTGAATAAATAAAATTCAAGCTTGTTTATTGTTCGAATTTATAAATAATTTCAAACTCTCATGAAGACACAAAACAAGAAAAGTTCTCGAATCTTAAAAGAAACGTACCCAAAACTTGTTATAGTGATGCGTCTATGAGTTTTGAAATATTCTACATACGTCTCGCTTCAACTTTTATTTGTAAATTCTTCAATCATGGGATTTAACATTTACATCTTGCTCTCGCTTACAATAATGTTTAAACATGTAAATTATCAACTAATTTCGCTAGGTATATTTATATTCTCCCATCTACATAATTTAATTTTAGAAAAAAAATTAATTAGAAACTTATTGCTCAGAATTACTGCATGGAAGAGTGGTTTGATCACTGTTTGAATATTACTTACGCAAACTTAACCATGAAATATTGTGGACATTATTAATAAGCTTAGGTTTACACAACTTCTTCGCGAATTTAGTAAAAGAGTACACCACGCAATAATTCATTCGCACAAGAATGATTTTATGACTAAAGAAACTATTAGATATATCTCAATACACTCCAAGAAACAATTGATATGATTATTTAAATAATATCTCGACCAAATGAAAACAGAAATTCATATTTAAAATGTTTATTAAATAGATGTGGCAAAGGAAATATTTTTTGAGAAAATTATGTAATTTTTTTCCAAAAAAAATATCATGACCTCTCGCATTCGATCTGGCATATTAACCTCCGTATATAAGTTTGGTCTAAATTCTTCCACTCCTCGCGGAGAGCATGTTCTACTTCCTGTAGCTGTAATGGGGCAATGTGTTGGGTCCGTACCACCCTGTCAAGGTAGTTCCATACATTGTTATTTTTTTTTGTTAATAAATGGTATGACAAAAAGAATAGAAATTGATAAAAATAGTGCGATTACTCCACCTAGTTTATTAGGAATAGAACGTAAAATAGCATAGGCAAATAAGAAATATCATTCTGGCTGGATATGAACTGGTGTTACTAAAGGATTAGCGGGAGTAAAATTTTCTGGATCTCTTAATATATATGGGTTAGTTAAAATGAGGAATGTTAATAATATGGTTATAATTAGGAATCCTACTGTATCTTTGTATACAAAATATGGATGGAATGGGATTTTATCAATATTTCTATTTAATCCTAAAGGATTGTTAGATCCTGTTTGATGTAAGAATAGCAAATGAATTGTAATTAATGCAGCAATAATAAAGTGTAAGAGAAAATGAAATGTAAAGAATCGAGTTAATGTAGCATTATCGATTGCAAATCCTCCCCATAGTCATTGAACAATTGTACCCCCCAAATAAGGAATAGCTGAGCGAAGATTTGTAATGACAGTAGCTCCTCAAAATGATATTTGACCTCAAGGTAAAACATAACCTAGAAATGCAGTTATAGCAGCAATATGAAGATAAATACAAATAAAGAAAAATGAAGCGCCATTAGCATGAATTACTAATCATCCATAGTTTACATCTCGACAAATATGAATTACTCTATTAAAAGCATAATCAATGTGTGCTGTGAAATGTATTGCTAAGAGAATTCCTCGAATAATTTGAATAATCAAACATAAACCTAGTAAAGATCCAAAATGAATGCCAACCTCATCAAGATATTCGCGGACGACTCTTGCTACAGTAGCCGTGCATTAAGAAGACTTTCGTTGCCTATTACTGGTGCCTATGGTATTACATGATCTTGTGAATTGTATGTTATATACCCGTGGGCAATCATTATACATGTAATGCTTGTAGCCTTAAAAACTAGTCATCCTAGAGAGTAGTACAGCTTGAACGACTTGGCACCAGTGTTTTTATGTAACCTCTTTTGTTTCTATATCTAGCTACTGCACTAGAAACACCCGACTGATTAATATTCATCAAATTAGCCACGTATGTTTGAGATTGCCCATCTTCGATTAAAGCAACTATTTCAACCACTTGTTCAGTTAAGTTATATTACTCATTTTGTCTCTAAGAACATTAATAAACTGCTCTAACAGCGCACTTCAAAGTTTGTCCGTGTAAGAACACTTAGTAAATAATTAATTAAATCATATGTGTATGCACTTTTCTAAAATGTTTCTGTAATAACAAAAAAGAACTTATTCGAAGGATAGTTGTATGATTTTCTTTGTATACTTGTAGTCGGCACACATATGACAAACATACTTTGGACGTATACAAAATATCTCAGTCTATAAACGCCTTTTCGTAGTCTACATGATACCTTTTTGTCTGAGTATATTTAACTAACATACGACAAAGTGTACGATTGGGTTCGAGACATTCTCGAACCCTATTCTCAAAAGTAAACGTATATACACATATAATGTCACGTACTAATACAAAAAAAAATACCTGAAAAGTATCATTTGCTTATTTGTAAATGATTTGCAATGCGTAGCGAGAATTTGGACACTTTGCTTCAAAACATAGTGCAGCAATCTTATAATATGTAAATGTATAGTTGCTCGATAATGTTTGATTAATTGTACGTATACTTATAAATTATATCGCAAGCTTATGCAATGTTAAATATAAGAATACGTTTTATTCACTCATTCTACAGTACATTTTTTAAATAGCACAAATACTGCCCACTCTTAAGTTTGTAAGACCTATTGAGCGGAGAAGATAGAAATATTCTACTGTCTTTAACAAACCTAGTAGTTTCTCGAAATACGAAGCTGTTGTAGAAGTAAAATAAGCTTCGCTGAAGGCAACAGACTGTGTCGGTTAATATATTTTGCTACATCAATAAATTATCATCCACTTATTTCTCGATACCAAGTTTAAACTATCTCCTGAATTCGAGAAGAGATCTTTAAATTCAACAAGTAGGTATCACTTGCAACTATAGGAGGGGGGATTCTAAAAAGGAATTAACGAAAATGAATTGTATACGCTCAATGTGACAACACTGCATGTGAGTAGAGGAGGTAAGTTCGCAAGCAGACCTGGCGCAAGCTGCTCAGTCTAGGTTTAGTAGCGTGAGCGCGAGGTATTTAACCTTAAATTCCAATACTGCATCACATGTAAAATGCCGGCAAATATTGAGCAGCAATACGCACTTAAATTTTGCGTAAAACTGGGAAGAACTGATTCAGATACGCTGTGAATGATAAGAGCATATGGAGATACTGTGTTGTCGTCAGCCCAAATGTTCAGATATTACAAGGCTTTCAAAGATGCCCGCAAACGCATTGAAGATGACCATCTTTTTATCGCGAGATCCTTGATCGTTTGCGTGTACGACCTAACATTGCCAGCTCAGGACCTTGCATCATGCTAATTCTCCAGTCACAACTCATTGTCGGTTAGAGAATTTTTGGCAGACAAAAACATATCTGTATTTCCACAGCCGCCCTAGAGTGCAGGCACAGCTCTATTTGAGTTCCTTTTCCCGACGCTTAAGCGGACATTTCCTATTACGGAACAACAAACAACATTCAAAGAGTCTATGGTAAACAGCCTAACGGAACAAGACTTCCAGAATTATTACCGTTAATGGAAAACTCGCTGGAGACGATGTGTACATTTCATAGTAAATACATTCAATTAAATACTTTAAAACTAATCATTCTCATTAATTCTTAGACATACCTCGTATATACCTGAATTTATTATCTTACCCGTGGCACATATATTTTTTTAAATAACAGGTGCTGTAGCAATATTGAATCTACATTTAGAGCCATTTGGAGCACGTACTTATAAATTAGTGACAAAAACTTGTTTCATATTATTCAAAATAACTGTATACAATGCAGAGCATAAATATACGAGGGATGTCTTTTTTCAACCACCTCCTCCGTGGAAAACGGAGACGCCCGGAAGGTGACTGCGCATCTCCTCCACTATAGAATCTGCCAGTTGCAAGGTTATTATGCCGTTTTCAGACGAATTACAGGCGAGTACACCTGGCTGGTACAATTGCTTCTCCCGCCAAGTGCGAGTTGCTTCAGGCAGACGCGAATAGTGCAGCTGAAATTCATCGAAAAATGAACCGGAGAGCCATTCAAAACAAAAGAAGAGGCATCAAGATAAGAAAACGCTGTAAATGCAGCTTTCTCATGGTATTAGTGAAATCAATTCATGAGAAAGACATGCGAAGAGACATAAAACGCTAACACACGGACATGCTTCTGCCTACCCGACGTCATCAACCGATGTAATTCCCTCGCTGCTTTTATCGCCATATCTAACCGCACGATACAAGTGAATATTCCTGGCGCTAACTAGTGCCAAAAAAAAAGAAACACTTGTCTGCAAAGTCAGACACAGCGAATCGTAGGGTGAGATATGGCTATAGAAGCAGGGAGTAAATTACATGGGTTGAGCATAAAACCGCTCGAAACCAGGCTGATAACGCCGGGTAGGCAGAAACATATCCGTGTGTTAGCGTTTTATGTCTCTTCACATGTATTTCTAGTGACTTGATTTCACTAATACCACGAAGAAGCTGTATTTACAGCGTTTTCTTATCTTGGTGTTATTTTCTAGGCATTCTTTTAGATGTGTTTTTAAAAAAAGAGGCGTGCTATCTTCTGTAGTTCTCACTCATGACAAAGCCCGCTCTCACACAACAACTTCGTTGGAAAGTTTTTGAACGCCCGGCATATAGCCCCAACTTAGCGCCAAGCGACTTCCATCTTCTTCATGAAATAAAAAAGTGGATAGGAGGGTCTCCAGAGTATAGAGGAACATTAAAACAACGTCATAGATCATTGTCTGGCACATATTGTAAACAGGCAAGCGCATCAAAACATTAGTCATACTGGCTGTAGATAAGTAAAATGGTACTGATGATAATTAATTATAAAATTATGAGCAATTTGCTATCGATGGTCTTCAGAATAGTACCAACGAATACAAAATTCTTCTATTGATCATGCTCAGCATTTTCACCTGGCATGTTCTTTTTGTATCACACTGCACCTTTTATAGATACTAAACTTAATGCAAGTGCAGTAATATTAAGTTTTCTGTATTCTAGATATAAATCTAGCATGATCTCTTCGTAGGACAATGGTATTTTATTATTATATATGTAATTTATTGTATTTTAGGGTGACCAGTATTTTTGCCGGGCAGTTTAGTCAATTTTCTAAGTAACCTCTTCTTAAGAAAGTAGTTTTATTTTCTCTATTACTATGTATAGAGGAATTGCTTAACCTTGCGCACAAATATCTTGTCCCAGCTGCATATAAAAGTTGCTTTTGACGTCAAGCCAATTTCCAAGAACCGACTCTAATTTAAAGGTGATATTATTAAACTTTTAAGCGCTTTTAAATTAATCTAATAACCGTAACGCAGGCAATTTTTAAGTAATTACAGAACCGGCTCGTCTGTGATTAAATTTTTACATTCGTGAGATTCCGCTACATTCTCCCTACGAACCTTTCATGCTACCGTATTAATTTTTCCGCACGCGTAATCCTAGATTACACGCGTCACACCATTCACCCGCTTTATCTGCATTCCTTTCAACGTTTTGTTTTGTTTCCGTTTCTTTTTTTTTTGTACTCTACCATCGCTAATTTTTAATTGTGTCCCGATTAAGGCCGTCGTTAAAATTCCGTCCCAGTTCCACCGCGTTCTGCAGAAACCTGACAGATGTACGGCACTTGGGAGATAGGGCGTATATTTTAAAAAAATATTCCGATTAAACGGGAAAGCTTTGTTGTACTGTCGTGCTTGCGAGATATCGTGCCGGAAAATATGTACGTCACCGTGTAAACGTGAGCGCACGTCGGAAGGTGAAAGGAGGGGCGAAGAATTGTTTACGTCTAATACGTGCTCGGATGAGAAATTACGGCGGTATAAATCCGCAGGGCAATTTCCATTGTCGTCGGTTGGAAAAGTGGAGGTAGGCAACCGCGGTAGATTCGGGTATGATGTACGTGCGGAAATTTTAAGTATATGGAGGTTCCTTGTTCGATCCGGTAATAAAATGTTAAATTCGGCGGTTTTCGTATATCAATTCCGCATCAAATTTGGTACTTTAAAACGAAATCTGCTTGTAGCTTTTAATATAACACGAAGCTCAAATTTAGGAACAATAATCGAAGGAATATTAAAAACACGCAAGAGAGTCCTTGTATTCCTGGATTAGACACGAAAACCAAAAACTTGAGTACACATGGAAAAAAATATTTCCTATATTTAAGAAATTATTATCTTATTATTATTATATAAAGTCTTACCTCAGTAATTCATTTATTATTACCATTGGAGTTCCACAGGGGTCAAATTTGGGACCTTTATTGTTTAACATTTACATAAATGATTTTCTTTCACTCTTGAACTGTTATGTATTGGCTTATGCAGATGACTTGCATCACTTCTGAACGCGACTTTTACTTAGTTGACTTGAATGCAATGAATTCGTTCATAGAAAACAGAATCTGCTTGATCCTAGATATAAAACCAGCTACCTATAACTACTTCATTGACCAGACAATTATAGCTAGAGACTCGTCGGTGGGAGACCTTGGTATCCTGCTTGATGAAAAGTTATCCTTTGTGGAAGATACTAACTACTACAGGAATTCTGCTTACAAGTCGTTGGAATTTCTCACATGATAGTGTGATGCCTGTGGCATGTTGACAACTTTCCTTGCTTTGTACTATGCACATGTTTGTACTAAACAAGAGTACGTATCTAAGGTTTGGTATCCCCACTACCTTCTTTTTATCAAATTTGAATTTAAAGAAGTTGTTAATCAGTGATTCAACATCTTGGCTGCAACTGAGTGTGCAGAAGGCATAGAAAGGCTTATAAAACAAGAGGCTGAATTTTAGTGGAGACTACATAGAAAAGTAGGTTGGTAATTGTATCTAATAAAAATTTCTATAGAAAAAACTTTCTTTACTTTCCCAATAGCCCTCATATGTGTTATTGGCAACCGCATCTCTTGATCGAAATTGTTACGCTGATCACTATGCTTGAATCAGTTTCATTGGACTGTAGTATAACTTGTAATTTATAGATATGAATACCGAAGAACTCATATATGCTACTTTAATTCGATGAGTTTTACCTCCACCAATGCAACGTCTGTTGTTGTTGTACAGGTTACATGGTGAAAGGCAAATTTTGGAAATTGCTCAAGGTTTCTTGTTTCTTTGACATGCTCCTTTCTGAGTGGATCTATAAATGTCTCATTCACACTGTGAGAAAAGGAGTTATATTGATCATGAAACAGCAAAGTCAATACTTTTAATTATTAGCTATGATCTTCAAATGCTGATTCAGTGCTATTGATTAAGCATTTGTAATTTATCCCTCCGCTAGGGTGACGTTAAAACAATGTAATGATATTCCCATCTTCAACATTATTGTCTTTCATTTTTACCAAATTTGTCAACATTTTTGTTTCGGTCTTTTGTTTATTGAACATATGCGTTTAAAAATACGAGGGCAACCTGAAATGTTTCCGGAATCGACAAGAAATAGCGCACGAAGGTTGAAGTAGGTACAACAAACAGGCGCAACCTTTTTTATGGTGACCGTCAAAATTCCAGACGTCTACTGTCAATAGTTGTTATTTAAGCGTGTTGTGTGTAGCAAGTCAGGCGGTTTCGCAAAAGTAGATAAAATCGAATTTCGTGCTGTTATAAAACACTTCTGGATGGCTGGGAAAACGGCCACAGAAATTCGAAATATTTTGCGAGAGGTTCATGGTGGATGTGCTCCATCATTTTCGACCATCAGCTTCTGGGTGAGCGAGTTCAAACGTCGCCGCGCAAGTACAAGTGACGAACCACGCAGTGGACGCCCAAAAGTCGGACGACCGTTTCGGAGGAGTGTCTGGCCAGGATCCAACGCAATCCAAGAGATGTGTTCATGCGTTTCATAACCGTGGATGAGACTTGGATCCTGCACTACATACCGGAGACCAGGGAACGGTCGAAGCAGTGTACTTTTCCGGGCGAATCGGCTCCGAAGAAATCAAAGACCGTTCCATAGGTGTGAAAGGCCACTTTTTGAGATTTCCAAGGTGTGATCCTCATCGACTATCTGAAGAAGGACAATCACGCGGGAATACACATCGATCTATTGACCCGATTTCATGCATTATTGAAAGACAAACGGCCTCGCTTTTCCACCACGACAATGGACCCGCTCATTCATCCCGCATCGTCGTGTCCAAATTGAATTAGTTGCGCTACGAATTTGTCTCTGATCCTCCATATTCACTGGACCTAGCCCGCAGCGAAAGCGGAAGGAGATTTGCTTCAAATGAGAAGGTCTTCGCCGCTACAGATGGCTATTTGGCAGACCTCAAAACATCCTACTAGACCTCCGTTTGAGTAAGTGTATTGATCTTCGCCGAGACTACATTGAAAAATAAAAATTAAAACCACACCAATACGCTGTTTTTCTTGTCGATTTTGGACATTTCAGGTCGCCATCATATATCAAACATTCCAGACCGAATTACACAACAACATTTTTTACCACCACTTCACTGAATTTCGGCGATGGCATCTGCTGCGCCTTGTCAATTGTAAAAATGATCACGTGCAATACATCTATAAAATTCGAATTACCATTTAGACTTCAATAGCTATTCGGCCCGATTCGACTACATGCACGTTCTCGACATAACCGAATGGGCTGTCTAACTCGAAAGCACACAGAAAGAGATCGGATTTTCCGATTTATGTCGTCTTTTCGGAGACCGTTCATTCCAAATCGTAATTACCCTAGCAGCAGTCCAAAGGAACGCCGTATTCTCGGTTTTACAGAAGAAATACTGCGCCATCGATAGATGTATGGACAGCATATTCTCTTTTGATTGTTACTTCTCCGCAAAATGTATACGTGAACGGGTTCAATTACGGCCAGTGGTTTTTGAGGAAAGTAATTGTGTGTCAATTGTTCCAATTTTGGCACTGACCTATCTTTGACAACTTTTATAGTTCTACCATTCCAATAAATTCTATTTAACTTCAATTAAAAATGTGCTCCTCAAAAAAAATTAGATAAGAAAATGATATAGAATATGGAAACATAATTATGGATCAATAGATTTAGGTAACACTCCGGTATGTAAAATTTCTGGTTGAGTGCAGAAACTCCAATATATTTAGAAACAGCTTTCAAAGGATAGAAGGCCGACATTCGCCTCTAGGAGCAGAATATCTAGTATCACATCGTGTATACCCGTAAAAGATGGTAACTCGGAATGCTACCTTTGAGAGAAGAAAATGCAGCACCATATTGTATCAAAGTGCGCTGCTATGCAGAAAGCACTGTGTGTAAGAGATTTCAGAGGGGAGGTACTTTATATAAAATAGAACAATTGATAAGAGGTTGGATTGTGATAGAAGTTGCTAGAGCAGAGAAGGTATAAAGGGAACTAAGTGGGTCTCACTTTACGTAATACTGCAATGATTTTCCTAAAATTTCAAATATTTTGCAAAAAGCTGATCTATTTAAGAATCTAACACCGTACAGGATGTTTCATTACTACCACTACTATTATTTTAGAAGTAGACATTAAGGAAGCTTCTATCTTCGTTGATTGAAACGAAAAACTGAATCTTTATCTATAATAATTACACCGGTTCGACATCTACGGATGTAACATGGGCATATCTAACATAGTCTCTAAAATTAGTTAATGAGTCTGCAGAAGCACCATAGTAAATTTGTGCTGATAATTGATTCAGCAGCTTTAACCTCATTGAAGAATTGAAAAGAAAAAATGGTCGTATGTTAGAACACTAAAAAAAATTAAGCTCGAAGTTCTTTAATAGTTCACGACAAGCCAAGGACGAATCCCTTATTGCAGTATATTTGGTTTTAAATTTGGTTATGGGTTGGTATCCCGCGTACCCCAGAAGGAAAATGTGTTCTCCTTGCTTCAACATAATACGAGGACGACTCGTTGGATATGGATACCGGCTTTAAAAAAAGGCCAACAATTATTACTTTTTATAATGCAGCCAAAGGAGGGGAGTCGCCATGCGGAATAAACGCGTTGGTGATATATTTCGGTAATAATAAACAATTAATTCGGAGGAAAACATTTCCCTAAAAATTACACCATGAATTAGTACTGCAACACTTGATTAAACAAAGCCAACAAATTGTAGGAATCTCTCAAAATTTACAGATGAGATTGAAACATTACCCTCCATCAATCGATGCACATAATGGAAAAAATATCCTCATTGCAAAGGAATGAAAAGAGATCATTATAATGTGGTAGTATTTAATAAATGTTTTAAAAGACGCCATTGAACAATTTGTCACAAAATAATACGTTTAACACATAACACATGGGCTGAAAAGTCCCGGGCCTAACAAAGAAAACACGTTTTTTTTTGTTCAAAATTAGCTTTATTCATCAACGTAATCTCCATCAAGAGCAACGCAATCTTTCCAGCGCCGCTCTAACATTTCAATACCACTTTTGTAGAACCATTTATCTTTTGCCACAAAATAGGCGCCAGTTTCAGCGATAACCTCTTCATTCGTGCGAAATTTCTTACCGGCGAGCATTTCTTTGAGGTCTGCGAACAGCCAGTAGTCGCTGGGAGCCAAATCTGGCGAATACGGTGGATGTGGGAGCAATTCAAAGTTCAATTCGTGTAATTTTGCCATTGTTTTGATTGACTTGTGACACGGTGCGTTGTCTCGATGAAACAAAATTTTTTTTGCCATATGCGGTCGTTTCTTTGCAATTTCGGCCTTCAAACGCTCCAATAACGCTATATAATACTCACTGTAGATGGTATTTCCTTTCTCAAGAATATTATACCACGCACATTCCAAAATACCGAGGCCATAACCTTTCCAGCCGATTGTTGTGCTTTCGGGCGCTATGGACGAGGTTCACCAGTTGCTGTCCACTCAGATGACGATCGTTTTGATTCCGGAGTGAAGTGATGGATCCATGTTTCATCCATTGTCACATATCGACACAAAAATTCCGGTTTGTTACGTTTAAACATGGCCAAACACTGCTCAGAATCATCAACACGTTCTTGTTTTTGGTCAACAGTGAGCAAACGCGGCACCCACTTTGAACAGAGCTTTCTCATAGTCAAATGCTCATGCAATATAAAGCCAATACGTTCTTTTGATATATTTACGATGTCAGCTAACCCACGCAACTTCACTTTTCGATCATTCAAATCGATTTTGTGGATTTTTTTGATGTTTTATGGTGTTACCGCCTCATTTGGACGTCCACTGCGTTCTGCATCATCGGTGTCTCTACGACCACGTTTGAAGTCAGCAAACCAACGGTTTATTGTTGTTTCTGATGGAGCGGAGTCCCCATAACACTTTTCAAGCCATTGCTTCGCTTGAGCGATTTTTTGCCCATCAAGAAGCAGTGTAAAATTAAAACACGAAATTGTTTTTGATCCATTGTTTTGAAAATAAAAAAAGTAGCGTGACTCTTAGCACAATAACTCACAAACTAATGAATAGAATATCATGAAATTTTAACAGCTGTCTTTTGAAGGTTAGTACTAACTGAGAGAAAGGTGACTGCAATAAAACTAGCGTCATCTATGTGTTAGGCCCGGGACTCTTCAGCCCATGTGTTATGACAACGGTTTGTTGTGGCTGCACTGAGAAATTGTTGAAATAGTTATATTTACCTCCTTTTGTCACTTGTTTCCCTTTCGTATGTTCATCATACTTTATTATATACTAACAAAATACAAAATAACATGACGATAAGACGACCGACTACCTCACCTCAAGAACAGAGAGGAATTAGTGCAAATATTCCTTCCACACATCACGCATTTTTCGGTGCAGATGACGGTATGTAATTTACTACGAACCAGACGAGCTGACATGTGTGACCGGTTTAATAATACCTTAATCTATATAAAATAGAGGGTATTGAAAAGGCAAGATTGATTTAAAAATGTATAGGATGCTCTATCAAAAAAATTTAACTTTTATTTTGTCCTATTAAAAATATACATAAAAGCATCACATTCGCAGCCTTACATAAATAAACTTTGAAAAAACTGGTCGGTCGAAGTATGAAACGAGGAAAATATATCATCGTATAAGTCGTTTAAAAGAAGATATTGCAGCTCTAAGCCCTAACGTTACTGGGAATCAAAGGACATTAATTCATCACAGTCTTCATGTTCCGGCTGATTCAACACTTCCGTTTGTTTGGAAAAGAAGTTATATAAAAAGGCGAAAGAAATATTTTTAATTAAACACACACAATAAAATAATATTTATTGTAAAAACACATATATTAGTTGCTTAGGATATTAATGACGAAACAAATTTTCTACATAACACTTTATGTAGAGGTATAGAAGCTTTGGTCAATGTAGGACGATAGTGGTTAAAGTTATTAGGATCACCTTTAAAAAAAAGGAGATAAAAGGATTAAAAGGACTTAAGGTTGACTATGGCAATAAATTCCGCAGACAAAGTTACTTGTTTAACTATTTTGAACATTTTTATAACTTTCACAACAACAGCTGTTCTTTCAATATCGAGTACTTTTCGGTGCAGGATGCTTTGCATGCTTTGAACAGACTCAAAAAAACTTCTATTTTTAGACATGATGATATTCCGAGCTTTCTCATGCATGATTGTGCTCCAGTGTTGTGTCATCCTCTACTATATTTTCAACTTGGCTATTCGCGCTTCGACCTTTCCATCTTACTGGAAGGTTAGTAGGATAACACCAGTTTACAAGAAGGGCGATAAGATCAGGATCATGCTATGTTCATTACAATCCAGGGTTTGTGTCACACACATTCATTGGTTCTAGAGGCGTACCTCAGGGCTCCAATTTGGGAGCACTCCTCTTCAATATCTATATCAATGATCTACTATCATTGGATTGTAATGCTCTTGCATACGCTGACGATTTTAAAGTTTATAGCACAATTAGCTCTTCTTCTAATTCTTTAAGGTTACAGAGAAACGTTGGTGTCATTAGTGATTGGTGTTATATAAACAAAATTCAGCTAAACATTAATAAATGTGCAGTACTTACCTTTACTCGGTCATCCAACCCGCAAATATTTCACTACAGCATCTTTAGCGCTTTCATCCCAAGAGTTGGACATTTTTAGGGATCTTGGGGTCTTATTTGATTCCCAACTCTCATTCTCCCAACATATAGACGCAATGACTTCTGTTGGATCTAGGTCGCTCGGATTCTTGTTCAGATCCTGAAAGAATTTTTATAACACCTGCGCCTTGAAGTCTGTCTACTACTCGCTTGTCCGCTCGAAACTTGAATATGTTTCTATTGTTTAGTACCCATGTTATCACTACCACCAGTTATCAATTGAACAAGTTCAGAAGAGATTACTTCTTTCGTATAAATCTGATGGCATTTATCCTCCTCGTGGTACTGATTATATCAATGTGCTCTGTAGGCATGATTTCGAGTCGCTGTCGCCTAGCAGAGACGCAGCTAGCGCGAAATTTCTTATTAAATTGATATACCAGCATATTGATTCCCCGTCTTTACTATCCCAGGTGGACTTTAGCATACCTCATTACAATCATAGATCTGTTGACACTTTTTTGATCCCCACGGCACGAACCAACGTACTATTAAAAGCACCACTAACACATATGTGTAAAAACGCCAACGTCTTATACAGTGACCCTTTTTTCTTTCGTGAGGATTTTTTTTATATATACTCTTATACCATTATTATTATTAACAATCTAACCGCGTTAATAACAATCTTGGCGATGTTCTGTTAATTTAAATGTTAGACATTGGAAGTAGTCCGTTTAACACTTTAATATAACAATCGTGACACACCTCATTTTAAAAATAGACCTCACTCTGTTGTATTACTTTTTCTCGATAAGTTAACCAGAAACCTCTGGTTAATTTCATCTTTAAAATTATGTAGAAACCTCTAAATCAGATCTTTAGTATCTATCATGGTTTCTGAAGCGTCGAAAATTAAACACCTTGTATGAAAGAAATTATTTCTTCGTAAGAGAAATTGGTACTTCGTAAAGTATAAATGTTCCCCCTTCAAACCATTGTTGTCTTCGATTGAACTTCTTCGCGACCAAAACAACATGAAGCCATAGCTTAAGGTACGCTAAATGATTGCTCGCAACGAAGAAAAGAGACGACAAACTTTCCACAAAGCATACACGAAACTCCCATTAGCGACGATCTTAGACAACGCGCGATATATCATAGGGGTTTAGTTGTAGACCGCGAGGTGGCATTGCCATCGTCGCGAAAATGTTGTACGTATTCCTGCGGAAGGTGATAATGAGGCTTAGAGACACAGGGCGGAAGAGGACACTAGGAAATGGCGCGCTGGAGGGAAGGAGAAAAGGAGATGGTGGGGGAACGCAAGGATTGAATTTCTCATTAGCAGCAAAATGAACGAGAAGTACCATCTGGTGATTGGGTTATGAGTTTCCGGCGAAATCTAAGAACCCACCGTTGTCGTCAACCCTGCGCTCAAGAACGTTCGTCGTCGTCAATTTGAATGAAATATACGTTCGGTTTATTAATATAGCGTTCCGGTTGAAACGTGCTGATTTATTCGAGTTTTAATTAAATATTGAATCGGATTTTAGATTTTGGATCGCCGCAGAAGTCAATTTCGTTTTGTTAAGCTTATAAGAAAGTAAGCATTTATTATAGAATTAAACGTTTAAAATTTTTAAATTCAATTCTATTTTTTAAAGACAACAGTGGATAATTTAGGAACTAAATGCGTTTAAACCATTAGCTTCAAAATTAGCTTTATTCATCAACGTAATCTCCATCAAGAGCAACGCAGAGAAAGATATAAAACAATTTAACTGTTTTCTTTTAAACTGGGATTCAAATCTATAGGCAAAACTTTATATAACTGCACGGTGAAAGGGATTACATTACAAAAATTAATGGTACTAACTTAAAAAATTCAAGCTCAAATGGTTGAACCATCAATTTACAATCTATACGGCTATGTTACATGGAAAGGTTCCCGGGTGTCAAATTCTGATCCTAATAAAACTTGGTAGATAAGTAGAGTATGTTGAAACTTCAGAATAAAAATTTTTGGTTTGTACTGAAATTTACTCTGAGGGGGTGAAACGCTCCTTCGAAAATTCATAGATTTTCAGTTTTCTTAATTTAATTCTTGAACCCTCTTATGCTAGTGCTGATTATAGTAATCCGGAATAGCAATTAACGCAAGTTATTCATATTTAACATCCTTTATTGATTTTAAAGCATTTTCAATTATACAGGGTGTTCCAAAGGTGTTATTAACATAAGAACTTGTATCTAATGCTACGCACGTACTATATACACATAACGATTGCAAGAACTGTATGGTTGTATAATTCACATTCATTATTGATTAATTATTTGGAAAACAACGTTTAGAGAGCACGTGGACTCCCATTGTAAGTCGGTAACATGGTTGACAATGGGAGTTCACGTGCTCTCGAAACGCTACGTACCGAATAATTAATTAATTTGTGTGTAGTGGAATTTACAGCTATACCTGCAAATACATACGGATATATAAGAAAAACAAAGCAGTTACTCTATATAATTCGACTTCATACAGCTTAGGTAGCTCAATTTGCTTCGCATTAATTAAATTAAATTAAATTAATTTAATTTTGTTGAAGTACGTAACTGCAATAGCCAATTGATACGATATCAGATGCAACTGTTGTTGGTCTAACTGTATATAAATATAACCCGACAAAATCGACACATTCTTCTTACTTCTTGTCATCGGAAGATGATCGTGTAAAGTTGAATTTATTCTTGCGGATCCAACACCAAGGGTTGCCCCAATCGCTTAATAGATGCATCGTGAATCTTCGTCGATCATACGTCTCACCCCCTCAATATTTCCAGCGGAAACTAAAGAACAGGGACGTGTCTCATTACAAAGTAGTATCCGTCTCTTTTAAATTCGTTGTACCAGCGAAACGCATTTGCACGTGAAGGAGTTTCATCACCAAATGCGAATTGCAATCGTTCAAGACTTTGTTGTTCACTTATACCTAGTAGTTCATTGCGCGTACATATTCTCTTGACAAGTTCATGTTTCGATGACAAGTCGTACGTACCACATTTGCTCTGTGATAACAGGGATTCAGCTGACAGTCGGAGCTTACTACTTAAGGATGGTGGTATTTAGAAATGCAGTGCTGCCAGCTCCAACTTCTCTAGTTTAGTGGCATCTCAAAATATAATATAGCGTGACCCTCGTATTAGCAATAGACAGAATTTATTGTTATAAGAAGGTCTCTATCTAAAAATGAAATTCAAATGGATGGTGTAAGGAAAGAAAAGGTAAAAGACACAAATATTTAGTTTTTGCCCGTGTTAAATCAGTATAGAAGATTTTCAATGGCGGAAATATCAACCAGAATCTCCTGGAAATACGTTAACAATATGAAACAATACATTGCGGGCAATAAAACATATTCACCATCAATTTCCTAGTTAATAGACTTTTGCTAAATAAGAGTAGGTATAAAAAGGAACTAAAATGAATCGAAGATGAACTGGTCCACAATGATATCGATTGTATTTTAGGCGAAGCTCAATTGAAACAATATATAACAGGCACCGATAATAGGAAGTCTATAAAACTACCTTTCTATTCCGCAGTAAAAGGATTAAATAAAATTTTCCAACAAGAAAGTATGGCAATTAGGCAATTCTCAGATATGAGGTGTCCCAAAAGTTTCTTTCGAAATAAAAAGAATATAATAAAATAATAGTCAGGACTAACTAATAAACGTTTATTTTGGAAACATATTTCTTTAAAATTATGTCATACACAAGTATTCCGCTATTTTGCTGGCATTTTTCCAAAGGCCCAGGCAAAATCTTCGAACATATTCTCAGATGGGGCAGTAACTTTTCGCAAGTACAGTGGCCTCTCATTCTTCTGTTTTGGATTTATTGAACACCAATAACGGCACTTATGCCTGTTTACGTAGCCATTAAGGTGAAAATGCGCCTCCTCTAAGAGCAAAATGTAGTTAAAAGATGGAAATTGTTGTACCATTTCATTAGAGAAGTTTAACTTCTCAGCAGCAACAGTTGGCTTTAGTTCTTGCCCTAACTGCAACTCGTATGGGTAGAGACGCACATCTTTACACACAATATACGATGTATTTGTAACATTTAAGGCATTTGTCCTTTTCCGAATGGAAATACTGCAAGGTTTTCGAGGTTTTTGACGTCCTTAGTCGCCCTGTCCGAAGTTTGTCTATTGTTGAACCGGTCTTCTCGAACTTCTGTATCCATCTTTTTATGAGTTAGGTACACGGTGCTTGTTTAATGTGACGCAAATGATAGATATTAGAAAAGGGTCACCGCCAAATAGTAAAACGCTCCATAACGACTAAATTCCCATACCACCAACTCGCCACTCAACAATTATGCTCGAGTAATAAAGAAAACGATAAACTTGTGAGACACCCAGTATAAGTTAGATGTGAAGCAGCGTAGGGAACATTACATGAGATAATTTCTACGATTTATTCGATAGATTGGTTGAAGATGAGAGTCTACGCATTCTCGAATCTATTCTATCCCTACCAGATAGTTCATTTGTGTGATAATTTGCTGAAATACTTGTTATTCCACAATTCAACAGCACTTATAAACTTTGGAATCAAAATACTCTTTCGATTTAAAATATAGCCTAATAAAAAATGTCATCTAACCTTGCCGGTAAAATAGTAGTTCGCACCTAAATGGAATTAACCATTAAATTACTAGCTATAGAAAAGTATTTAAATACTTTAAGTATACCTCGCAATATATCTTCACCCTGAACTAGCTTCGAAACAACCATTATGGAAAAAGATCTAGCGTTCCACCTGCAGAATTAAAGTTCGAGATTAATTACACGCCTTCGACTTCAACACTATCTAATTCTACTTTTAAATAGTTAAAGTTTCCTTTATCCTCCGTACAAGAGGCGATAAATATACGAATAACGTACATAAAGTTGGTAGCGTTGCATTTGTAAAATATTAGTGTCGTTAATACTTTAATGCACAAAGCTTATACTACTTGCACGGTCAATGTACGATTACGCCGTTTCGTATTTCGCCGTATTAAGGTCAACAGGAAAGAGGTGAATTATTATGGTATTGGATTTTCAACGTCGTGCATTACAATCTTACGGATGATAAAGTGGCGCGGAGCTTTTGAATCTTACAATTTGCAATAACCCGCATACGGGTTCGATATTCCACGTATGAGTGTATATTCAAATATGTCACAGGTGCGCTATATTCCAACATTTATTAGGTTATGGAAAATTCTCTTAAGGCACTCGCATTCAATCATGTTCTTCACGCTTTATTGATTCGACCCTCTAGCAATCCCTAGAAGAGATATCAAAACTATATAATAACAACAGAATTAGCCATTGCCTTGAAATTGTCAGAGACTGGGGATTATTTATTATGATGCATTGTAAAGCCAACATATTGGATCAAAATTCAGTTTTGTCATATTTGTCGTAAAAGTAAGATAATAATCTTCAGGCCCATATTTTTCTGACCAATGATTATACTTTTTGTAAGTCATTCAGTAAATTAATTGTAGGACCCAAAAGTTGAGCATATATACAGCTTTAGGTTATTGGTAAATTTTGTGCGCAACCCTAAACCCCTATTGTTATGGGTTAAATATAGATAGCATTTTTGTTTAATAATCTTACAAGAGCGATCCCCAAATTTCATTGCGCCGTAGACCACTTACGGAGCTTTTTCCATAACCTCCCTGCTTGCATAATATTTAGTTTTTCTAAGCCTATTAACGTCAAATATGTTCTCCACAGCTATTCACTACAATAGAGATTCTAAAAAATGGATAATTGTAAAAAAACGCGTGTAATTTTTTTCAATTTTAATTTATACCCTTACTGAAGAAACACGAAGCGTAAGTGAATATCTGGATGAAAATTGAGATATTTAATAGACGAAACAAATCGAAACCTAGTAAAGTTCTAACATAAAATTAAACAAGTTCAAAATATACATAGGTAATATGACAATATTGCCTCTAATGAGCGCGATAAATCTGATACCAGCTTAAATTTTATATATATATTTACAACATTATTAAGTTATTAAAAGAAAGGGACTAACAAATAAACACATCTTTAGCATTGATTTTTATCTTTCCTGTCTTCATTAGAAATAGGGAGGGTCGTACCCATTTTCAAGAAAAAAATTATTTCTAGTTCGAAAATTATCATCCAGTTAGCATTCTGTAAGACATGTTCATGATATATGAGTTAGCCATTGCATCGAGGTTGCTAAGGTACTGAGGCGACACAAGTACCGAAAAAGGCATTCAACAACTAGTACCATATTGCAAATGGTGGACAGCATTTACATTTCCTACAACTGAAGAATTTGTACTGAAATGCGCATGATGAATTTAACAAAGGCGTTTGACTCAGTTATCCACGGTATTTTCTAATAAAAACTGGAGTATAATGGTGTCTGAGGACAACCATGGAACGTGTTACGATCTTACCTCGCAGACAGAGCAGAGATGATTGAGAGGAACTGTGCTCGATCCCAGTTGATCAGTAACGATTCTGGAGTACCACAGGGCTCCATTCATGGTCCATTATTGTTTGTAATTTATATAAAATTACCCAATCTGAAATATGTTATATATTGGCGATACATCACTTTTGGTTAAGGATGATCAGAAAACAAAAGACGCGGTAATAGACGCAAATAATTAGTTCGCTTCAAATAAACTAAAAGTAATTAACAGTAAAACTTGAAAACTTCTACTACATGAAGTACATAATCCTTTGCAGCAAAGTTTCTGGGCGTGATGGTAGATTCAAATCTAAAATAGCTCCAGCATATTGACAGTCTTGCTAATAGATTGTCCTATTTGCTATCAAAAGAATTAGACCCATAGCAATTCATGCGGCAGCGAAAACGATATTTTTTTCTATTTTCTGCGCTCTCCTAAGTTCCAGTGTATTATTTTAGGGGATGCCAGCGTGGATCTTCGTGTTGCATGAGAAGGCTGTTCAATATCTGTGTAACCTAGAAACAACAAGTAGCTGTAGAATGTATTTTAGAGCAGAGAGGATACTTACATTACCATTGGTATTAATCCTAATCGTTGTTACATAAGCTCGCAGAAATAAAGACAAGTTTCTTACGAGCACATGAAATGACATAAGATTACCCCATCACAAGTTAATAACCACTCAAAGATCTATTAGATGCTAGGCATGTAAATTATACAACCGATTGCTGCTTAGATAGGAACCCCTATTTGTTTATCGCAAATTCTGAGTCTACGTGAAAGTTGCGTACGATTTGTTGGAATTTTTTTTTTTCGATTTGCGACAGGTGATGCTGTAATCATGAGAAATGTTTGACGTTCACTGATTGTTATTTAATATTTTAAATTCTTTACCAAACTTCGCTAGATTTTCTTTTGGGAATACCTTCAAGACAAAGGGTGCCAAGAAGTACCAACATCTCGTAAGAATATGATTGAACGAATCAGGAATGAATGTGCCCGTATTACTAAAGACATAGATCATAGTTATATACAGTAATTTCAAGATCACAATTTCGACCATTCACTTGAAGAGTGAAAGGCAATGGGGTTCACGTTAATCATGCACCTCGAAAAGCTAATGTTTCTGCACGATGCGTATTTTTAGAGATATTAAGTTCCAGGTTAAATGAATCACCCGGTATATTATATAGACTAATTGAAATTGTGTTTTGACATAACAAAATTTCAATTTAGCGAATTTTGTTTTCACACTCAGGCTATTTGTTAAATAGAAATTCAGCTGAAATCTATTTTCTCCTACTTAATTTGTCGTGATATACGTTATATCCTTATATTACTTTTGGTCTAAGTCTAAATGCATTTTACTTAAAAAATTAAAATAAACGTTTCTGCGTGCAACACACAAGTTACCACTCACTTTAATATTTGAATATTAATTTTTATTTCGTATTTCTTAGAACTGTTTAAAATTACAACTACCTAGCACAGCTCCTGCAATTTTTCTGCAAATTACGTAATTTTTATGTTATCTTATAACCTCCAGTAATTGTACAGGGTGGCGCAGGGGAACGGGAAATTTTGAAATAACGTCATTTCCACGAATAAATTCATAAAACTAGTAATTTATTAACGAAGCGCATGTATGCAGCATGCCATTTATGCTTTTACAATCAAAATGTCCAAAAGTGTCTCTTCACTTTTTAAAGATGTCCTCCCATTCGGCGTTCACACTCTAACAGCCTGTTATGAAAACTCTGGAATACGCGGTGTAGCAAATCTTGGGGAATGGCAGTGATTTCTTGTTGAATGTTCTCCTTCAGTTCATGGATTGTTGCAGGTCGTGTACGGTACACCTTGCCTTTAAGATACCCCCACAGGAAGAAGTCGCACACACTCATTCAATGTCACCGTTACGTGAAATAATACGTCTTCCAAACAATCGACGAACTGCTGCCATCGAGTGTCGAGCAGTGTGTGACGTGGCTCCGTCCTGCTGAAACCACATGTTTTCCATGTTAAGATTAAGCTCGTACAGTCCCGGTGTAAAGAATGTTTGAAGCATTTCAACATATCGAGCGGATGTTACTGTCGCTGCACTACCATCCTCACGTGCAAAAAAATAAGGCTCGATAACACCATGACATGATACAGCACACCATATTGTGACCTTGTCGCTATGTAGTGGTCGCTGGTGTAACTCACAAGGATTGTCCTGGGCCCAAAAACGAAAATTCTGTTTGTTTACGAAATTGTTCGGGTGGAAATGGGCTTCGTCTGATATCCATATACATGGACACCAACGAAATCCGCGTCCTCGTTAATTTTAGCCAATATCTGCCTACTAAACTCCATATGTGACGCTGGGTGTCGTTCATGTAATTGTTGCACAATCTGCAACTTATAGGGATGGAAATGTAATTCGTGCAGTATTCTTTGTAAGCTTCGTAAGCTTAATCCCTAGCGTAGATGCATGCTGTCGAACGGAGCGGCGAGGACTTCTCTCGATTGCAGCTCTAACAGCCTCAATGTTCTCTGGGGTACGTACCGTTCGAATACCACCTGCAGCTTTCTTTTTCAAGACAGATCCTGTTTCTTCAAAATTACGTACCCACGTTGTAATCGCATGCGCAGATGGGACACGTCCATGGCATCCAAGCTGGTAATCCTGTCGAAATATTCTCTGCGCGGCAGTCGCACTATCACCATTTTTATAAAACGCTCTCACAGCTACTGCACGTTCCGCACCAGTCCCACGATCCATGATTACTAAATGGCAATACATTCACAACAATTGTGCGACGTTACGAACAACTGCAGGCTCTACAGTGTTGACAACTGTAACGTTCAAAATTTCCCGGTCCCCTGCGCCACCCTGTATAATGCAGGTTAAGAATTACACTAAACGCAATATTGGCTTATTCCCATATACAATGAAATACTCTTCTAAGCTGTGGGTTCAATGACATTCAAATTAGAAGTCATTATGTAAAATTTAACAACCTTCTAGTAATCCTTCCGCCTTAAATTTACCAATCTTCCGCGAAACATCACAAAATTGAGTATGTACAAGTTTCAAACACAATTTTGCTTCCATCGCTCCGTCAGAAACCACTAATCGATCTCGAAATTAATGCATATTCTACTATCCGAATACATCAAATTTAGTCATGATCACCAACTCCTACAGCTAATAACGCGCATTTAGCGATATCAGGAAGTTATAGACGGGCACAGTGGACGGCGGTCATCGGGGAATTTGCTTATTAGAGGGTTCGGCTACCCAGAATGCCCTGCATAACTTGACCGGGGTCGGTCGCCAATTGAACCGATAGTTGGTCCCCTTATGCCATATTATCGTTCGATAATTTGGCGGTAATAGTTATCCCGTTTTATCGAAGTATGGGATGGTATTGGGAATATAGTAAGGCCGGCAAACTAATAGAGAATTGAATACGTAAAGATATTTCTTTTTCAATTAGGGTAATTTATTTAATACAATAAGATTATTGCTTGCACTGTTGGCAGGAACGAAAGAACATTTCTAAGTGATTCAAGTTCAACTAGGATCACGGTAGCAAATTGAATTAAAGAACAATACGTTAAAATTATCAAGTGGACGAAGCAAGAGAATGAAACAGGTAAAATGTCAAAAGGGTACAGCAATAAGAGCTACTAGCTACCAACTCGCTACTAATAATTTTTACCATAGGCACTTTAAATGAGAATTTCTTGTATAAATATTTTTTTTTAAATATTGAATAAAGAATTCTGAATATAGAAACCACTCTGTGCCAAAAGGGTAGGTTAAATTAAAATCAAGAAATATGTAGTTCTACAACGTATGGAGGGTTTAGAAGCTCAACTGAATATGGTTTTTAAGTACATTTGCAAATCTGTAGGAAATGACACCTCTACATGGGATCGAAGTATAAGATTTCATCTCCCTCAGTGTGGATGTTCTTAAAAAAATAATAGTACATGAGGTATCATCTGTAATGTAAAGCTGTTTCTTAACGACCCTATTTTGTATGATGGCTAGAAATTTATCTATCGTGGATGGCTCATAATTTTTTAATAGACCAATATGTTTAATGATAATTCAATTTAGTAGTTGTTACCAACGCTAAATTTGTGGTCTAGCGAACTGGAGCTATAGGTTCAAATTCTACCTGGAACCGTAAACATTCTTTTAATTAAAAATATCACAGAAAAGTAATCTAATTAAATTTAACGTTGGTGATAACAAGGAAATTGAATTATTATTGAATATCTAAGTAATTTAATGTTGAATGTTATAATGATATATATTTCGGTCTTAAAACTCCCACGTGAAAGTGAAATGTTGACCAGTCTATGGAGATAACAAAATTACTACAGCGTAAGTTGTTGATACGGTCTAAATAATCATGTAATTCGTTCAAACCATCTTTTGCTGCCGTGATACTCATTTCTTGCTATTCCAATCCTGACCTGAGCATCTGCACGAAACCGGTAGTGATAGCCATTATTCGAAGAAACTTTGAGATATTACGAGATTGGCTCTTTTTTCATTTTTTTCTTAAATGTGGATGATTATTTGTTTGTAACAAATTATCTGTTGATTTATTAAAAGTAATATATTATAACAACTAAAATAATCTAAATATTATAAGAAAGAAAGCCAAAAGAAAGTGGAATAAGAAAAATTTGGGAGCGGTAAAATAATACAGCTTACTCGATAAGTGGAAGCAAAATCGTATAGGAGAAAGTTGAAAATGTAGAAACCATTCCAACGAAACGTTGCTATTAATAATAAATGAAACAAGAAAAATATTTGTTTCTTTCTACAAATCCCCTGACACAGAAATTCCTAGGATCTAAATGCAACAGGAAACGTATGAAATGTTTTAGGGAAATGTAGCAGTAAACAAAAATATATTGTGATTGAAAATCTCATTTTTAAATGGGTTTTCTGATTTAAATTTTGATCTTCTTGTTTTTTAAATTTAAAATAGTGTTTCATAATTAAAATAACCAAATTTAAAGCTGTAAAAATAAATATATGTATTAACAAATCAAAAATATATATACCGCTTTTTGACAAAGTACCCCTTTTTAACAGAAAACCTAAGGCAATCCCTATCTAGGTAGTTTTAAACATTCTAAATAAGATAAATACACTTAATTTTGAGAATTGATGAAGATTCGAAGTCTTTAATTTTGGGTAATCGTATTCATTCACGCGTCTTTTAGATGTCCTGGTCTTCGGCTTCTAATAAATGTGTCCGAAATTTTCAAGTTTCTATTATAGTGTCAGCTGATACAGTTTATGACTAAATATATTCGAAGATTTTCATAAATTCAGTTTTATCTGAGAAAATAACTTATTTTCAGAAGAGACGATGTCAATATGTGTGACTTTGACACGATGTTTGTTTATATCCATAGTAACACATATGTTTGCCTATATATTAGGCCACACAGTAAACACATACTTAATGGGAATGAAATTATTTAGGTGTAAATGCTGCCAGGCGTGCCATACTTCCGGCCTACGAGGGATTGTGCGATATAATTTCGAGATGATACATATTTATACAATATGATTAAAATGTGTGGGTACAGTATATTAAACGTCTTTCAAAAATGAATTTGGAAGAAATTATTTATATACACAGAATAAACGATAGTGGAGTTTACGTCTCCTCTGCAAATATTATTGACGAGACTTTTATTTTTAAACGTGAAAATTGTGAATTATATGTTAATAAAGAACACCCAAAGTAGATATCTGTAAAATTTAGAAAGAAAACTGTACAGATTAAATATCTGCAATAAAATTCAGTAAAGAGGGAGTACTAACGGTACTTTGCCTCCAACTATAACATCAATCATAATAAAAATTAGGGTGTGAACAAAACAGTGACGAGAAAATATTCAAAATAGGTAAACTAGTAAAATTTAAAGAATTCATTGATAATTAATAATAGACGATATTTCATATCATTACAATATGAACGATATTAAAGAAGTATGAGGAAGCAGCGTTGAAATTGGTATTACAGAAGCTGGCAGAAACCATGCCCAAAGGAACAGCTCTTGTTACTAAATCAAAATAGGGTCATACTAAATATTGAGTGATTTGCACATATACGCACAAGAACTGTAATTTTAATTATTAATGATACAAAACTGATATATGTGAGAAATTACTACAATCCCTTAATATAAGCACCACCATTCTTAACAACTCATTTCCAACGATGTGGAAATCGCAATACGCCTTTAGCGGTACTTTTTCTTTTAACGTTTCTGATGGAGCTAGCATAATCTCGGGAATAGTTCGGAATTGAATGTCTCGAAGTGGTTCCTTGATTTTTAAAATTAAGTCAAAGCCATATGGGCTTAAATCATTGACACTAGGGCACCTGATCGAGTCAGATTTGTCACACTTCCACGTTCCTCATTGAAAGCTTTAACCCATCTCACCACTGTTCGTTATGACAACTGTTACGATCTCCTGGTTTGAAGAACAGCGCCGCTGTAGCCTGCTCGTAAATTCCTGAATTACTTGACCAATACTTACTTATAGAGTATGTTCGCTTATTTACTAGATGAAAGGTCGTATAGTGAAAGTCAATGCGCATGCGCAAATATATATATTTAAGAAATAAAATGTGTACACGGCTTCCACTCTTGCCTGCGCGCTGTCGACCTTACCAAAATGATTCCCGATACAAACTTAACAGAAGATTAAATAAATGTATAGACGACAACGGACACAGTAGCCTCGACGTCGAGGATTTGTACTTAATAGAGAAATCTATACATGCGCTCCGACAACCTTACCAGAATGACTCCCGCCAGAATCGCAACAGAAGAGTAAATAAATCTATAGACGACCACGGCCTCGACGATTCCTGCCAAAACTTGAAACTACTAGAAACGTCCAATATTCGTCCGACGACATTACTGTACACGTTACGACGAGGTACGAAAGGTGACCGAGAGTGACCGATCTGTAATACCTTGACCGTCACGCGGGAGACGACTGCCTGTACTTGTATATATTAAATTATTTGTTCGACGACGTTGCTCTTAATCACTTTTAAACTAGGCACTTTTAGCTAGAGTATTATGAATGGCCGGCTGGCATACATATACAATGCGTAATGTACATACATATTAAAATAAAATTCGATATATTCTACAGACAGCAAAATAAATAAATGATAAAAATGAAAATAAGATAATAATGCTAACCTATACGGTTGCAAAGAGGATAAAACCATATAAAATACATAAAGTAGTAAAAAAATGGATAAAACAAAATACATTTCCTTAGAAACTTAAAATTCATTTATAAAAACACAAAAACAATGTTAAGTCCTTAACAACAACGCTGTTTCCCTACACGCTTCAATAAGGCCTCCTCTTTTCTGAGCATTGCAACAACGCAGAACACAGCAGTTTAGATCTGCAACCCCAAAAAGACTCTTTTTGTCGTCATATCGCATACACTTCGATTCGCCACCAAAGTAATTAAATTCCGAAAAAATATCAGTCTCGGAGGGGACTAGAACCCAACATCTTTATATCTCCTCCGAGACCGATATTTTTTCGGAATTTAGTTACGTTGGGTAATTGCAAGAAAATTGTAATTTTATCATTACTAATGCCAATGGTGGTTTAATATTGATATTCATGTTAATATTAGTATTGATGCTGATATTAGGAAGAGTCCATTTTTTGTGTGATAGGTAAGGTATGGACTAATACATATTAGCAGGGAGAATATCGATTCTCTTCCATGGCAGCGTTGCTACTATTAAATTTCCAGCCCTCGTATTTACTTTTTTTTAATAGTCATCCGTAAAGCATTCTACTTGCTTTATACACGGATTTACCATAAGTTTTTAGTGACCCTACTTTAACGAGCAACAGTTATATACGTGTATAAGCAGTATATACGCGCGCGTTTTATCCCCGAACGTAATTTTTGATATTTTCCCATTCGTGACGTGGATGAAACGCGCATCGTGCTTTATGACGCCCCATCCGGGCATAAATAATCGCCATTATCGGGGCGTCCCGGCGGCCCGATTTCCACTTGAATTATAGAGAGCCGGCCAGTCGTAAATAGTTTCGTTGTATTTGTTTAATGCTGCCGCCAGGGCGAGCGCTTTCACGCCGGACCTGGTATTGCAGCGATGCCCTTGCAACGCGAGCAATTGTTGCGGGGGATTGCGCGGACGACAACGACGTAATCCTCGACGGTAAAACCGCTTGTTAACTAATAATGAGTCACTTTAGCGTGAAATATGCTCGCAGCACAATTTGCGAAGTGCACATAACACATGGTCGCTTAAGTACGTATATCGCGGTAGATTAAACGGTTTATAGTGAAGACGGACGCCACGGTAAATTCCGGGTGAAGAGCAGTACGGTCTCTAGAATCTAGTGCTTAAATACAGAGTAAAGATCTAGGATATCGATAGATTTTGTTTTTATAAAACTGTATTGATTTGCGTAATGTTATTTACAAGGGGGTTACGTGCGTGATTTTACGTTGATACTTTTCTTTTTCACAACGCTGTATACTCCACATTAAGCAATGCGAATCGTATCACATCTTGTTTGCTTTTTCAAATTCTGTCAGGGTCGAACACATGAATATGAAGTCCCGTCATACAATAAAAATCTCTTATACCACACTGTAGACATTTATTAAGGCATAAAATTAGAAAAATATTAGGTATACACTCTTTTTTAAGAGATTAAGGTCATAAATTATTATGTAAAGTAGAAATATTGCGACAGCCACAATAAAGTCTCTTTTACTATCATTCCAAGCATTTCTGGGATGTACCGATTATCTTTTAAATCGGATCGTTTGAGGATTATTAACGAACAATAAATTTGGGAAATATACAGGAATATCACTCTTGTTTATTTATCATTGGCATAATGATATAAACTTGCTTCATTTTACTGTTAAACGAATTGTTGGGGTTGTTTCTTCGGGTCGTAACTTCCGTATAAGGTTTATTTTTAAATTGGTTGGTGACAGTTTGTAATGAAACACTGCTGCAACTTCACTTATTTTATTAATAACATGAAACACTTAAACCCGCGCACACAATACAGAGGGTAAAGACTCAAACTAGCCATTTAAATTAAAGATACAACGAATGTTTCTTGAAATAACATATTTGCTTACTGTTTGACTATTTACTGCTTCTGACTTATATGAGGCTTCTCTATATATATTTGAATTTTTTAATTGATTATATATATTATATCTGTCCCTAATTACGTCTAGCATTACGGAAAGTTTTGCCTACAATTTTTAATATCGTGGAACGATAATGATTACGATTTAATAACGTATGCTACTAATGGCAAGGGTTTCAGACAGCTGTTAAAATTTCATAATATTCTATTCATTAGTTTGTGAGTTATTGTGCTAAGAGTCACGCTACTTTTGTTATTTTCAAAACAATGGATCAAAAACAATTTCGTGTTTTAATTTTACACTGCTTCTTGATGGGAAAAAATACCGTTCAAGCGAAGCAATGGCTTGAAAAGTATTATGGGGACTCCGCTCCATCAGAAACAACAATAAAACGTTAGTTTGCTGATTTCAAACGTGGTCGTAGAGACACCGATGATGCAGAACGCAGTGGACGTCCAAATGAGGCGGTAACACCAGAAAACATCCAACAAAAATCCACGAAATCGTTTTGAATGATCGAAAAGTGAAGTTGCGTGAGTTAGCTGACATCGTAAAGATATCAAAAGAACGTATTGGCTTTATATTGCATGAGCATTTGACTATGAGAAAGCTCTGTTCAAAGTTGCCGCGTTTGCTCACTATTGACCAAAAACAAGAACGTGTTGATGATTCTGGGCAGTGTTTGGCCGTAACAAACCGGAATTTTTGCGTCGATATGTGACAATGGATGAAACATGGATCCATCACTTCACTCCGGAATCAAAACGATCGTCATCTGAGTGGACAGCAACTGGTGAACCTCGTCCAAAGTGCCTGAAAGCACAACAATCGGCTGAAAAGGTTATGGCCTCGGTATTTTGGGATGTGCGTGGTGTGATATTCATCGACTATCTTGAGAATATTATAATAATATATAATATATTATATAGCGTTATTGGAGCGTTTGAAGGCCGAAATTGCAAAGAAACGACCGCATATTTCAAAGATAAAAATGTTGTTTCATCAAGACAACGCACCGTGTCACAAGTCAATCAAAACAATGGCAAAACTACATGAATTGAACTTCGAATTGCTCCCACATCCACCGTATTCGCCAGATTTGGCTCCCAGCGACTACTGGCTGTTCGCAGACCTCAAAAAAATGCTCGCCGGTAAGAAATTTCGCACGAATGAAGAGGTTATCGCTGAAACTGAGGCCTATTTTGAGGCAAAAGATAAATCGTTCTACAAAAGTGGTATTGAAATGTTAGTTCGGCGCTGGAATGATTGCGTTGTCTTGATGGAGATTACGTTGATGAATAAAGCCAATTTTGAACCAAAAAGACCGTGTTTTCTTTGTCAGGCCCGGTACTTTTCAGCCCATGTGTTATGTGATCCTGAAACTCCAACAAATACGTTCTTTTTTGTTTCTTCATTTTATTTCACATTCGTTCATTTTAAATTTACAGGTTTTTTTATTACTATAAGATACTCATATTCCCACACTAAATTCCTGAAAATAGAGAAATTTCTATCAGAAGTTTCCTCCCGGAAAATTCCAACTTTCCTTAAAGAGCAACTTATTGACTAGTAGTCACCATCTGGTTAAAAATGTTCCCCAACATTTCAATCACAGGTTAAGATGTATCTTTAAAACCTTTAAAATCAAGATTACTCCATTATCTACGTCCCATCCTATTTAACTTGCGTACATTAAATCGAATGCGTTCCCTTCATCCCTTATACACGAAAACCGCAATTTCTTTCCGGAAACTTCGTACAACGCCCCCTACAAAACGGTTTCAGTTACTAAGTTAGCGGGCAAGGACGATGTAATCCCTTACCGGTTACAAACGTTCGCGGATCGAGACATTTTCTACCGGGGGAAGACACGCAACAAGAGGTTCTCGTAGGCTCTTAAGGGCGAAATTAACTTTATTAAATTATGGTCTTTCTTAGGTCCCATTAACTTGCCCTAACGAGGGTCCGGATTTATCTCCGGCACCTACTTGTGTAGTCGGAGGTGTTCTAAGGTCGAAAGCTCCTCGGTACAAGATGCGCGGCAAGTGTATTATTACCGTAAGAGATTAATCATCGCTTATCGCAAATACTGAGCGACCAATTTAGGTAATGGATTAGCTCAAGTCGGAAATGATGCGAAACAAATGGGTAGGCAGGAGAAAATGGAAGTTCTGAACGGTGTCAATACAGGACGAGGACACCTAGGTAAAACATTGAGATGACATGGTAATTTATTCAGGATTTTCTAATTACAAATTGATCTAACACGAAAAAGTCAATTTTCAGAAAATATTTTTTCTTCATTTCAAGTTTTAGGTACTGTGTCTGTTACGATGGCCATCTTTTATTTCGTCTAACTACACTTCTTCTTCCTAAACATCTACAAAAATTCGTTCTGGCTGGTAGCTCCCTCACTTGCATCCATTTTGCGTGTTGTTTTCACTTACCTTTGTTCTCCTTTATTCTCGTGCTCATGTTGAAGATATTTAGTTCTATTCTTATATCCATATTTCTTATTCTTTCAGATCTTGTGCAACCTTTCACTCTTCATAAAAATTTCATTTCTTGTGTCTGTATCCTGCTTTCTTATATTTGCATTGCCGTCCATTCGCTTATAAAACGTTATTTCTTTATCCTTTCTTATTTTGTCTTTTAACGTTATGCTGAATATTCCACAGATATGTGTGAATTTATTCAGATTTTCCTTTATGTCTTTGTCTTGATCATAAAATACATCGCAGCCTAAATGCTTAAAGTTTCATCTGTTCCTGTAAAGCATCGTATACGATTATTTTTGTCCAAATTGGGTATTTAACCAGGAAAACCATGGTTTTGGTTTTATTTGCCGATATTTTCATTTCATAGTTTTGGCAGATTTTGTATAATGTATTTTTGTAATAATCTGTAGATCAACGTCTGTTTCTGTTAGGAGTACTAAGTCATTAGGATATAAGATAGAATTTAGGGTAGTGTTCTGGTGTAAACGTATTCCTTTAGGGCATTTGTTTTTCTATTCCTTTATAATAGTATCAATATATATGTCAAATAATGTTGACGACACACAGCAGCTCTGTCTAACTCCTTTGTTTATTGGTATTTCTGTAATCAATCTTCCGCCTGTATCTGCCATAATTCTAGTGTCAGTCCATAAACCCTATATATGTATGTCATTAAATGATGTGGATAACCCTGTTCTTTCGTAGTATTCCATAATTTACATCCTCTTACATTAACTAAAGCCTTCCCGAAGTCTATAAACTCTGTGTGTGTTCCTCTGTTGTATTCACTGTGTTTTTCTATAATTTGTTGTAGAGTGAATATTCCATCCGTGGGAGATCTACCTTTTCTAAAGCCCATTTGTTCCTCTTCTATTAGTTCTCTTGCTATGATTTTCAACCTGTTGTTTAACATCCTGACTTAAATTTTATAAGCGGTGTCTAACAAACTGATTCCTCGATAATTTTGAGGGTTATTCCAATCGCCATTTTAAACAATGAGACTGCTTTTGCTCTTTTCCAATCATCACGGGATAATACTATTTTTCCAGCATTTAGTAAATACATGTAGAAGTCCTAGGTGTAGCATAAGTCCCCCTTATTTCTAAATCTCCGTGTTAATGCCATCTATAACGGTCACTTTTCTCGTTTTAGTAGGTCTCAAGACTTCCGTCAGTTCTGTTAAATCTATATCATACAAACCTTGCGCGTCTACTTCTAGCATTGCTGTTTCGTCAGTATTTTCCTTGTACCAGAGCTGTTCATAATGCTTTAGCCAGTTCTCCTGATCCGTGTTGTTTATTTGTATTTACTGCATAATAAGAATACTTGATGCTTCGGAAGGGATCTTAGTGTTACACTTCTATATCTTTTGATTTACTTGGGAGTACTGTTAAAATTCGGAAGTAACCATACATATACATACATGACGCTGTAAACTATTGAGCATACTATAATGCAGATTGTACAAACAATAATTTCACGAAGCTAATGTTTAGGATGTTTAGAAAAACATTATTTGTGTACCTTTGTTGTTCTTTTGAGTAAATGACTAACTATTGAACTCCTTCTTAGCGAAATGATCAAGCAGATATTGTTTGCAAATGGATCAGGAGTGAAACAAAACAGGAAGTTCATGAAGTGTCAGGTATACGTGGATATTAGTGATGAACAATTTTGTATTATGTTGTGGCCGGTACCCATTGAAATGCCCCCTATAATTTACAATGTAATCTTTGATTTAATACTAACCAACTATAATTTACCTCATGGACCGCATCAACAGATATTAGAGAACTTCCATTTCGCTTTTTCTTCTCGAAAAACACTAGTAAACGACAAACTAACTCTCGACAACAAAACTAAGTCGTCGACCGGGCATCTTCAACTGTAACCTTTAAATAAAATTGTATTAAGTCTTCGTATGCTTCTTTAAAATCTCTAAACTTACCACAAACTCAACGATTTGCTTCACTATAGCTCCGAAAAGAACTTTTAGCAAAAAATTGCATTAAAAAGAATAAACGTTGAAAACTGAGGAAACCCGAATAAACAATAAAAAGCAGATCCCAAATGTCAGCGGAGCTGTATTCTCTGTTATAATTATTAGGATTGCATGCACTGTAGTGAACATTTTCAAAACTCTTATCTACGCATTACTAGACCGTATTCTATTTCACTATAACTAGTTCATTGATACTGAATGAAATATGGACGTATGTCTTAAGTAGCTACGACCTATGTTGTATACTTCTATCTCGCTTGTGTTTACATAGGCTTCTAACTTTTATATATGGCGCTTGTCTTCACTTTATCGGTGAAACAATGGTGTAACTACCAACTTTCGTGAATTCATCTATATAAGTATTACTGACGAATACGTGCATAAATATGTACATATCTCAACGACACATATGCGTTCCAAAATTGAACGGCTGTCTCTTGCTGGTGCCGTGTGATTCATACTTGATATGGACAGCCATCGAATCGCGCCTTAATTACAGTTCCTGTCCATTTTATTAGGGCCACCATATAAATTTAAACTCTTGTGTGTTTCCAACGCAATAATTTACAAATATAAGTATAAATTTCATTAGCAGGTTTTACAATACCTATCTAAATACATTCCCTAAATATCTTTCTAAAAAATTGAGAACGTCTCACTTGGTAACCTCTTGCTTATTATTATACCCCCCATGAATCATTCTGTACTATGTAGAAGATGAGTAGTAACAATATTAAAAGACAAGTAACTCGTAGAATATTATTTGGATCGGTTACTATTGTGGAAAGAATATTTTCTGTTTATGTAACAACGTTTGTTCCTTATTAACGAGTTAGTGGATATTGAGGCAGTGTTGGGTGCGGGAGTGTATTCTTAAGACACAATTTCAAAGAAAGAAGAAGTATCCCAACAAACTGTGCAACGAATCGCCATTTTAATGAAACCGCTACAAGTACCGCAAGAGCGTTTTGCGGCAAAGAAAGGATCACTATTAATCGAAATGAGCGACGTATCTTGCAACTAGCAACTGAAAACCGGAGTTTATCCGCCAAAGAAATGGGAAATATAATGACTCAACTAGGAGTCGAAATATGCACGTCGACGATTGTACGAAGCCGGATTAAAATGAAGACGCCCCCTGAAAAAGTCAAGATTAACACCGATGATGGAGCGAGCACGTTATGAATAGACAAAACATCATCGAAATTACACAAATGAAGATTGGCAGACGGTAAGACAAAATAACTGAAGTGAATATGTAAATCAAGCAATTTTATTTTATTTGTACAATGCCTTTTCGTTAAGGATCGTAGTCAGCGATGAGTCAAAACTAGAAGCCATGACCGAAAGAGCTCAATTTATTAGACGACGTCCATCAGAACGGTTTGGTGAAGCTACTGTACCAGAAACGGTGATACACCCTCCGTCAGTTATATCAATCCAATGTCATGGAGCGCCGTATTTTTGCCAAGGCATTATAAATCAACACCAATATAAGAGTGTATTGGAGGATGTCCGAATGAAGGCACGATAAGTTACCATGCCACATGTTCAAATCCATCCAGAATTTTTTGGAAACCCCTGTACAATACGTTTTTCATTATATATTTTAACATAATCACTATTTTAGAAAGTGGCCCTAGTAAATTGGACAGGGACTGTATTATTATTAATAGTCCGCATATGTATGCACGGTAGTGTATCAAGCAGGACTATAATTCTTAATAGTTTTTATGTTACCATTAAAATCACGTTCGTGCTTTAGGAGTTTCAAATAATATATCGCCTTTCTACACAAATATGGCTCGTATTTCCTCAATTCGTCGATTTTGCGGTCGTAAAATTTCCCTTTTCTCCATATAAAATACGACCGAAGCCAAAGCTACCCAACATGCATCCGTTTCGATCTATAGAGGAACACAAAGTAAACCAGGAACGAGACATATTTTTACTTTTCTTCCTCTCGAAAGAGGAGAAATCCAATTTATCCGGCCGAATATAATGAATACGTCGGAATATATACGATTTTTCCGTATCTAATACGTTCCGCCGGTGATTGATAAAGGTCATATTTTAAAAGCGGCGGCTCCGTTCCGCGCAACCCGCCCGTCTCGCGCCCTAGTAAACCGGTTTTCCAGTCGCTATTCTGGCCTTTGGTTAAGTCGGAATTGAATGGAAGAGGTTCGTCTCTCCCGCCGGCCGAATAAATTTTCTTTATTACGACTTTCTTTTTCGCGTTTTCCTCTAATTTGAGTTCGCGTCGAGATTCGCAGCGATGAATGGCGGTGGGTCGTTTTTTTCGCTTGCGTTCCGAAAAGGTTACGTCGCGGTTTCGCGTATAAATTCTTCTCCTATTCGACCCGTTTTATGGAGATGGATGACCTTCTTCTTGTTTATTTTCGAAGGAAGACTTATGAATTTTAGTTAAGCAATAAAATAAAAGTTGTTGTGAACAGCCAAATGTAAAGTTTTAACGTTGATTTTGATAAATTTGCTCCTGAGGGCTATATTTTCCTTGCGCCCAAGTTAAACTTTATTCTCATTTCTAAAGGGCCTTAAAAGTATAAAAAAGTTGTTAACGATTACCCATGTTTTTCGCTCATTATACACGTAGAATAACATTTTTGAGAAAAACATAAAATATAGTTTCTTATTGTGTAAAATTATATCATTGCTTTGAAGTCGATACAAAACTCTTGGGATTCTAATAAAAATCATGTCATTGTCAATAAGATTTTCGACTTGCTATATGGGTTACAAGAAATAAATGTGCAAGTGAAGTTCATATGGTGCAATGTCCATTCTAACGTAATTAACAACGACATAGCTGATATGCATTCTAAAAATTCGGTTCCTGTTTCAGAGATTTTTATAGCTTATTCCGAAAAGAGAGAGACAAAGTTCTGAACAGACCTCCAGCCAAAATTACAACCGATAAATTTGTGGAATAAATTTTACGCGATAAAGTTAAATTTGTAGATCTGTCAGAAATATTAAATCTCTACCAAATAAAATTGTGTATGGATTCTTCAGAAATAATTCTACAATTAAAACAACAGAATGGTAAATGTAGTAGTTACAACACAGGGAAATAAATAAATTTGTCTAGAAAACACATATTTCTTTTATTTGTTGAAGAAGTTTCAAATAGTACATGCCATTATATAGATAAAACTGTACATATGTTAATACATAATAAACCGTGGAGTTGAAAATAGCTTAAATTTTACAACTATAACAATACATGGCAATTATTTAGAATTAGAACTGACCAAGTTAATAACAACATTTAATTTTGTAAACTATCTCAAGATTTTTGAATTTAATTTGATATTTGTAAAGAAATCGGATCATAAGTTCCGTTGTCTGCAGCAGCCACATTTTATATTTGTGCCCATATAAGTTCAATTGGATTGAACTCCGAGTCGTATGGAGGTAAACGAAGAAAAGTGGTATTCTTTGAATTTGCAATTTCATCAATGACATATGAATTGTATTTACCAAATTCACCAATTCTGCTGTAACCATATCCACTTCGTACTCTATCCCCATGTTTTATAACCAATTTTGTATGTTTTCACATTGTTGTTAGTGTATCATACCTTCCTGCTATGATATAGCGCATTATCCATCACTACAATAGCATTCTCTTGTAAATAACGTAATATCTTGGTAAACTACTCGTCGAAAACTGTGGAATTCATTTCTTCGTGGTACTTAGATGTTTTCTTCGCCTCAAACAATAACAAATCATTTTCGATGAAATCATCTACACTGCCAATGTGCAATATTATAAGCCGTCGTCCTTTACCAGATGGATTTTTTAATCCTGTAGTAAATCCACAGGTATAGCAGTAAACTCCAATCACACAAATTAATTAATTATGCGGAACACAGCGTTTCGAGAGCACGTGGGCTCCCATTGTCAACCGTGTTACCGACTGAAAGTAAAAACTGTATCACACATGCAAATTATTTTCTACGCAGGCTCTAAAATTTTAAACCATATGACTATTTACAATCTACTAGGTGGCCTCATACCTTTTCCGGGAAAGGATGGACCGAAAGCGAACCGTATCTTTAACAGAACCTATGGTAATAAATCCATCAGACTCGAGTGTGCAATTGGGGGTGGTTCTCTGTTCAATAAGTTTCCGTTCTTTTTCATATATACCGTTTCGTACTCGTCTAATTCTCTATACGGGTTCACGTTTTTAAGTAGTGTCAGATTTTTTAAATCAATCTTATGTCCGGATTTTACCATATGCTCTGCTACGCTTGATAGTTCAGGTTTGTCGAAACGATAGTGTCTGATATGTTCTTTGAACCTCGTTTCGATACTCCTTTTTGTTTGTCCAATATAACGGTAACACGGTTGACAATGGGAGCCCACGTGCTCTCGAAACGCTACGTTGCGCATAATTAATTAATTTGTGTGAGTGGAGTTTACTGCTATACCTGTGAATTGTACATCAACACAGTCCTTGCAATCGTCATCTGTAGTAAATCCTTCCACAAAAGCCTGTCTACGACTTAAAACATTTGTGTCTATCCATACCCTCTGCATTGTATGGCCCTCATTCAATCAGGTCCTATCTAAATAGAAAATTAGTCTATTCAGAGATATATATAATAATATATCTTTCAAATATCGTTATTCCCATCTTACGATCATCTATCTCTATGCAAACTGTTCCTGCCACGTTTAAGGTATCTACAACATACAGCAGCATTATATTTCATTATATATGTTAGATACAAAATTCTTACTCGAATTTCAATTGCTTAATTACGCGATATAATATTGAGCGTCTCATATTTGGAAATTCGCTATTATTGTTTATTTGAGCCAAAGACTTTATCTAATATTGGTAGTTCGTCTTGACGAAACATATCGTGAACTATTAGGCCTCATCAAAAGATTTCAGTCTACAACTATCTCTTTTGGCTCTGAAGTTTTCCCTATTTTTTTTATATTCGATAATAACCAGATATACTGCCAGTTTTGAAATCCCTACAATCACAATATCTTGTAAGATGTTGATATGTTGTATATATTGCGCTCAATAAAGTTACCTAGTACTTGGGATATCTGCTTTAGCATGTCACCTTTTCTTGGGTTGGGTGTAGCCGTTACAATTTTTTTGTAAGCATTCAAAACTGTCTGCTTTTCAACGTTATTTGAGTGATTTGCTTTCCTCCACTTCTTTGGAAGAGAAACACATCTGTACTTTTAGTAGTACTGGTGCTAGGTTCTGCATCCATAATTGAAAGCAATTGCTACAGAATTATAATTTAAATACAACTAAAGTTTTCTGCATTTGCATAATCTATTAATTTTCAAATTAAAGCTCTGAGAATCACTAATCTGTATCGCAAAATAGCTAAGGTAATATAATAATTACGAGCAAAAGTATCGAAACGCAAACGTGACATAAACAATGGTAAGAATGCCATAATCTTTGACACTTTACAGCAAAAACCGAGTGTTGTATGGTGTTATTTTGACTCGCTTTCAATCAATAGGAAATAACTGTCATTTGGGTCTGTTCAGAAATTTGTCTCTGTGTTTTTGGAATATAGTATAGCTATTGTAGGGCTTAGAGTAAGGAACGTTGGGCTACTGACTGACATGAGTTTACCCAAAAATCTAAAACGCATTACGCGTTACTCTGTCCTGCATTACCCTCTCACATTGGTTACATCCATAAGTGTTGTATTATCAGATACTTTAGTTCTACGATATTCCGTTTAAAATTCAATCACGTATGCTCCCCTGCACATCTCAATAGGATTGATGTTCTTGATAGTCTTTCCTGCTCATGCGATAATGAGATATTAAGTGACGCTAACCACATTTTATTTGGATTTCCTATTCGCCAGATATCGGGATGAATTCTTTCAAGATTTATGTAAATTCTTTTTTTACCTCCCTGTTAATACCTCTTTCATTCTGCCACAAAATAATATAGACGTTTATAATATTATTATAGAATTTTTAATCTATAATAAAATACGTTTATGAGACTGGTTTTCGCTTCTCCTTCGCTTTTAGTTCTATAATTCAGCTTCGTTTCTATTGTTTATCATCGCTTTTGGGGGTTTCCTCTATTTCCGCGGCTCTGTATGTATTGTTTTGATTCAAGTCGGCACGATCGGCCTCGTGTCGTGAAGTGTATATCCTTGTGCTGTTCCATTCGTGTTAATTCTTATGTTTGACGTTTGTATTTTAGAATTTTTACGTGACTAAATGACTATTTGTCAAGGCAAAAAGAGAACGAAATGACGGCCGCCGTTGTTAATACAGTGCTGAAGACATTTCGAGAAGTTCACCCTCCGTGTTAGTTGAGGCGGAATAGGGTCGATTTTTTATCGGATCCTTTCTTTCAAATCCTCAAAAGATGAAGGTCAACGTTGAAGAACCTCTTCCCTTAGGTATCCGCAAAGAGAAGTAATAATAATAGGTATATTTATTGGCTACATCATAATTACAACAGATGCTCACAATTTAAGCATATATACTTCACGTACAACCAAAGAGATTAAGTCGGTTACTGCTGTAATGCCTTACTGAATTTATCGTTCTTCATTTAACTTACTTCAAAAAAATTAATATGTAAAATATAATATAGAACAAACACACAAGAAGTCATTGCAAGTTCGCTTCAGGTAATAGTTACCAGAGGACAAATAACGTAATCACAATCGGGAAATTTCACTCATTTATTGTTGTACGTCTCAATCGGAGTCTTGGAATTTAAAATGATGATTTATGTTACTGTTGAGCAAATAAATCTTGCAGAATCCTAATCTTTATGTGTAATGTAGACATCCAAATCTCTTGATCAGTAGACACGAAGCACCTATTTAGCAAATAGGGGGCATTATTGGAGTAGCTTCGTTTGTATATCTTTGTTTTGTGTCTTGGAATGGCTAAGTGATGCTTGCTCTTAACATTTACGCTGTGATATTGAACGCGACATCGACGGCTTTACATATTTAATGAATTAGAGGGTGTCATCATGTGAATTATCTCTCGTCTCTTTTGTATCATCTAAATCCGCCTCGTCTCTTCTTTGGTAATGCAACTCGTGTATAGAGCGTCCCCATAATGAAATACGACACTACCAGTCAGTATTGCACAATAATCATCTAGCTGCAGTATCTAGTATGAGGACGGACCTCTATACTATACCCCTAATCTCCTTACAACAAAACTACAGTGGCATCGTCCTCCTAGAAACATTTTTGCCCGACCTATGAAAACCATCCCTCTACAGCTTACATCATTTCATAATTACCGGGAAATCTTGCCCCACGTAAGGTTTCTTTTAATTTGTGAATAGCTTGCAATCACTAGAGGCCAGATTCAGCGAATATGGCAGAGGCTCCGCTAATTCAAAGCCTGCTTGGTGTATAGCAACCATAAGAATACCAGATGTATGGGTGGAAGCATTATCCTGATGGAACAGCACACCATGCCTTAACTTTCGTCGGCGTTTCCCTTTAACGGTGTTTCGCAATTTAGAAATCAATGCATGTCGTTGCAAATAGTCAGTCAGCATGATTGCTTGAGCATCCCAAAACATAAATAGCAAAACCTTTCCAGCAGACGGCGCGAACTTAAATTTGCGTGGAGGAGGAGAACCGTGGTGTTTCCACTCTCTACTTTGCACTTTGGTTTTGGGATCATAGTGATGCACCCATGACTCATCCATGGTCACATACCGGCTAAGAAAGTTCTCTTTGTTTGCTTAGTGCCTTTCCAACGGGAGCTTACAAAGCAACACCCGATTTCTTTTTTGATCAGTGGTTAACATTCTGGGCAGCCATCCTGCACTCATCCTCTTCATATCTACTTCTTTAGTCAGTATGTTGTATACCACATGATTTGATAAGCCAGTATCTTTCACAGTATCCCTGATGCGTACTAGTCGGATTTGCAGTACGATATCGCGTACCTTTCTAATGTTTTTTTCTGTTGTTACCGGTATGGGAGGACCACCGTCGTCACATGGTTTTTCACAGGATGTTCTTCCACATGTAAAACCTCGACACCAGCGATATCGTAAGATGCTGCAGACTCACTAATGGTTGCCATAATGTCTTTATGAATTTGAGTTGGAGTCGTGCCCTTTTTCCGGAGGTATTTTATTACGGCTCTTTGTTCTACAGGATATATTTTTATGAGCAATCACGACACACAATTCAAGAATTAGCCACAGCTCAACAACACCTTGAGATACAAACTTGATATTACGTAGATATGATCTACAAATGGCAGTTAATTAAATGGCAAAAACATTAATCAAACAACCAATTAGAAGTAGGTGAGGGGTGGGGCATGAGGATCCGCTCTCGCAATTCAAACTTTTAGTATTACATTTACGAATAATACATACCAAACTATGCATTGCCCAGCCATACGCAGGCATGTATGGCAACCATATAATACGATAATTCCGCAAATTGACTGCGTTTCACTATAACTTCTCATTATACACCCGAACATACATAGAACATGTATAATGCACAGGACACTGTAAGTGGAAATAAACGAAAGATACGACCACTGCATCGAGGCAATTCATCATTCAACGTGGTATGCATGGTGTTAGGATACAAACTCCATTGACGATATTAACAACTAGCAACGCGAGGGCTGAAAAGGGCGCTGGCTGCAGCAAAAGGTAATTACCTCAAACATAAATCGCGCGACCGTCGATACTGCTCAGGCAATCTAATGTATGGGGGATTAATGCACTGTCGGTATAACATGTTTATAGAGGCGCTCCAGCCGCTGGATTGACTCATCATGTATAAAGCGCATATAGCACTGCATACAATTAGGTCCAGCCCTGCAAATAACAGTTGTTTACGCAAAGATCGAACAAGGCCAAAGACCACAAAATGGTCCATTTTATTTATATTTGATTTCTTATTTGTTATAGAATTTTTAATAAGACTCCCTGTTGCTTCATTTGTCTTTCTCAGGATCTTAGAATACCCTGCTGTTATATACAGTGACACAGTGAAAATGATGCAGTAATATATAATTTGGTAAGGAGCTGAAAATGTTAGGTAGAATAATTATTTGAAAAAAGTTAATTAAATGCATTATGTCTACTATTCTTGAAATACATTATAAAATAAAACAAAACCAATTCGACCAGGTATTAGGAATTCTAATCAGATAACAATACAGGGGTTACATATTCAACATCACAGTGAAAATGATGCACCTACAACAATAATTAATTATTTTTAAAATTTAAAAAAGAAACAATTAATATTTTGTTTGGTTTTCTTTATATTTGATCATTAATTGTAATCTCTTTGGAGCAGATTCTAGTAATTTACTCCCATAATCGTGCGAAATACTGTTCCATTCTTGCAACAAAGCATTTGTTTGCAGTCATTCCTATTGGATATTCAACTATTCACTTTTTTTTCAAGAATAAGTCAGAAATTTTCGATAATGTTTATGTCAGGTGACTGAGCTGGAGTTTTCACCGTACTGCGGCAGTTATATAACATAACAACCATTCCTGAACCATACGCGAAGAATATTTTGGGTGGTTGTCAATATTGAACGTATTCGGTTCAACGAGGGAAAGTCATAGCTTCGCATTTAACAATATTTAATGGTAATTGATTCACCTAACATGAATAGATAGCAGATCACTCTACAGTGGAGTATATTCTACGAAAAATTGTAAGGTCTTCAGCACATAGTAAAGACTTAAAGATTAGCCGGCCAGAAAGGTGAATGATGGAAATAATAAATAGGAGTGGTCCAAGAACAGAGACCTGTGGCACAACCGAAAGAGACCGGTATAAACCCGACCGAAAGCCATAGTATTCAACGTAATTGGTACGCCCACTCAGATAGAGTCGCAACAACAGTATCAGATCGTCGGAGATATCCCTTACATGCAGTTTATGTGACAGAGTTTGATGTTCTAATCCATCAAATCCTTAGCAAAATCCGTATAAATTGAAGACGTATATCTAAAGCCTCAGATACATCATCAGAAAAAGTTGGATGCCGTTGATCTACCATTAAAAAAACCATGTGGCGCTGGTGGCAGTTTAGCAGCAACGTGCCAATATATTTGTATATGTAGAAATGATATTTTAGCTCTGTCGTAAGTGAATTAGAATAAAATAGAATCTACAATTTGAACACCATATCGCATCCACCTTCTGCTGAGCATCGAAAACGTTCAGCATCATTTTCTAAAGTATCTGTCCTTTGAGGTATATCACCAATATCCTGATATTAATAAAGATGAAGGTGTTGATTATAGCTCCTTGTTGGGAAAACATGGTGTATGGTCTTATCTGGACAATTATGCACAGTTATAATGATTATTCTTCTAATTTACTTCCTCATATCTCCCTCATCCTCTTGGTCCTCTACAACTTCTTCACTGCCTTTTACTCCAACCTATTTATTATACCATTATATTTTTACGGCAGTTTATACCAAAAATTAACGCAAAGTCTTTATATTGGCCCATACTTCGCTTTTAAAGTTAATCACTGTATCCTAAAGACGTTTCATAGAAAATTCACTGAAAGAAACGTCCCTATTGAAGGTATTCAACGTAAATACAGGCAGCATGTCACAGTAAAGAGTAATGACCGTAGTTTGGGGTAAAAGAAGTAGAGTACCATTACAAATCCTTAATGTTTCTGTAAATAATAATAAATATAGAATAGAATCAAAAGCAGAGTTACGGCCATGGAAATGAGATTCCTAAGAAGAATAGAAGGAGTAACTAGAAGAGACAAAATCAGAAACACGACAATCACTAATAGTCTGGGTATCAAACCAGTAGAAGTGGTCATAGAAGAGAGACAACTGGGATGGCTTGGACATCTACACAGAATGGAAGAAGATCGAATCACAAAGAGGATATTTGAAGCCAAAACAGAGGGCAAAAACAGAATAGGTAGACCCCGAAACACCTGGAAGGAGCAGGTGTATAGAACATTAGAAAAGAGAAGTATGGGATGGATTGAAGCCAAACAACTGGCTCAGAACAGGAACCAGTGGAAGATAAAAATAAGAAATAAATAGTCCGACACCGCAAGGTATAAAGGACATAGGATTAAAAAGAAATAATAATAATAAAGATAGCAAAAAGAACAATGCTTAAGCATAGTGTAAATGAAAACAAAAAAATAAACTCATGTATTTCATCTCTACTTAAAATAAAAAATCCTATTTTTCAATCTGATCATATTGTCTTGTCATCAATTTTAAAACAACTAATTTCTGTCACACACTTCAAAGTAGTTATTACAGACAAACAGATCTTACTCGCTCAAAAAAGAGAAGTTAACCATAATTGTTAGAACATAAATTCCAAGAAAGATCCGGGTCTTTAAATATTAAAGTCCAAAAAACAAGCAATTACTGCTTCCATTTATATTCGTCCCTTCTTTGTTTTTTTCGTCTAACTTCTGATGTTTTTAAGCAGCGCTGCGGAAAATAAGCATTTCAGAAAACAATTTAAACTTAAAACGGAACATCTAACAGGGAAAACTTTCGTCGACGACAACTTTGACTTCTTCCGTTTTTCGCTTCTTCGGCAAAGGTCACTACTTCTCGGATTCGCCCAGCGAACTTTTTAATTTCGACGATTTGCAAGACGTCGCCTCGTAAACAAGGCAATTACGCGATGGGTATTGTCGTGAACAATTCAACGCGACCTACTGCGTCCGGTCTTAATAACTCGTTTTGAGATTCATGACATTGCTTTAGCGGGTCTTAAAAACAAGATGGCACCGTATAATGTGATGGTGAGAGATCTTTTAAATACTGATTATTAATTATTAACGTTGCCATTAGCTTTAATATTAGATAGTGGTTGATGGTTAGCTATGCTATAACATGCCAAAAGTAAAGAGTGATCGTAAGTCACAGGTACCTGTAATAAAAAACCGCAAAATACGAAATTTTGAAATAGCTGTAATATGGTACTTTATTCAAAGTGTGATGTACATAAGTTCCATCACGCCAAAAGATATTTCTTTACTTTTCTTATGTCCTCGCTCCTACAGCATGTATTTTTGGTTTGTTGTTGATACCCTTTATTACCGTAATTCGGATATATGGAGCGCATTAGTTACACAATTCTCGAAGTTGTGCTAGAGTACAGCAATGCGAATGGCGTCAGTCGCATAGTGCCATGGCTGGTGTGTTCTCTACCGTATGCTGTGTAGATTGTGACAGCTGTTATTTAAGCTATAAAGGAAAAAAACAGGTGAGTAAACAGTTATTTTTATTGTTACTTAAATAAGCGCTGGATGCAGTTTATTTAGCAAAAACCGCTGGGGACCAAGTAACCAAAGAGACAGTTCAAAATTGCTTCCGCAAAGCAGGATTTAATCATGTAAATATGCAAAGTGAAGACCAGTTAACTGAGGCTGTTAACTTAGCTTACCTTCAGATATCCGCAAAAATAAGAATTTATTGAAATTGACGGATAATGAAAACCTTAATGATTTTTTGAACGTAGATGAAGATTTGTATGTTGAAGATTCACATTCAGAACAAGCAATTGCAAATCCAGTTGAAATACAAGAACGTTCGGCAGATTTTGATGTCGATGAGGTTCCAGTCCCAACAGAAACTATCCCAAATTATGGTAAAGCTATTACCCTGACCAAGCAGCTCAAAAATTTTGTCGAAAATCACGGAGATACAGAGCCTTTGGAGCTTCTTTCTAAATTAGAAATACGATTTCAAGACGCCATCTTAAAGAAAAAGAGAAGACAAACAACAATATATGAATTTTTGCGTCCTTAAAATGACTATTCATTTCATTGTTTTGTATTACATAATACATATTATACTCTGTATGTATATATCTAAAGGAAATAAACTTTTTTTCTTAAGTTTAAAGTTTCTTATTTATTTTAAAAACATTTATACACATATACGATTTAAATGTCCCACTTTCTTTGATATATTCATTTTTCGTTAAAACACGATTTTTGTTGTATCTACTACATATTTCTTTTATGCGGACACCCCTCCTGAACGGACATCTTCAGTTGGTCCCGTTGGTGTCTGTTCAAAGGAGATTTCACTGTATATATATCTACTTAAAGCTTATTCGTATTTCTTATTATCAATATATCTAAAAAAGGATCTTCTTGGGTAAATTTAATAGAATTTTCAGTGTATCTCACCAAAAATTCAGTTAGTGAGCATTAATTTCCTAGTGTGCGCTAATTTATCTCATTAGTAACATCTATCTATCAATTTCTCACTCAATACAATTTTGCAAAGTTTATTTCTACACAAATCAATTCAAAAACAAATGAAATTTTGACGAAGAATCGCATATCCATCTTTCATACTCCAAAATCAATAGGTACTCTTGCTTAAAGCGCAAGGTTAAATATTAAAAGCTTATTTATTCGAAAATCGCAGAAATATCAAGCCTGCCAACGCAGAAGAACGTTAGACATTACGACATATTCCGCCAGAAACATCGTCGCATAATAAATATATCTCGCAGGAGGCGGGAACATTTGACGTACCGAAGAGCTCAAAAGGGGATCCCGTAAGTACTACGTTGAATAATATAGCAGGACAGGTAAATATGAAAAGTATTTCGACGTACATATGTAAGTACATATATAGGATATGACGGTGTTTCGTAACGACGGCAAGATTGGATTTTGCCTTCGCGTACCATCTTCAACGAATGAAACAGGCGCTCACTTCCATCCCCTTTACGTTTATCTATGCCCGCTTTTTCGCTACGTATTGAAATATACGGGAAATATGCGAGTGACGTTCGCTTGCCACAGTTATATGCACGAAACATTGTATAAGGTATACAACAAGGACCAAAAGTATCTGAGATTGAACTAAATGCACTCATTGATATAACATGTAAAGATTAATACGCAGTTATGGCAGCTTTGTATAAATGGTTTCCCCATTTGGCACAACACATTTACAAATTAGTTTCCTTCATGTAGCAGTCCTGTTAAATTTATTTTTGTTTGACATTTACTCTTCTCTATGTCTGTAATTGCATTATGGAACGACACACGCTTCAACAACGTTTACAAATTATTATTCAGAGCTTTTATCAAAATTCAAATCAAAAAGGTTATATTGAAGGCGCTGCGCAAAAATCCGAATCAAGTAATTCATTTCTTAAGGTTTACTCGTCAGTGAGATAAAAAAAAAATACAAACAAGGAAGATCAGAATATATCAATTCTTGTTCAATTTGAGGCGTTGAACATTTCTAACAGCAGTTTGTTGCATTTTTTGCGAAAATATCGTGACTTAAGTGTTTACGAGAATGGTTTAACTCGAGAACCCAAACTAAGCGATCATTTACTGCATCATAAATTTAGTAACTGGGCTTTAGGGAAGCTTAAATCTCCTGGCAGATGATCCCGAATTTCGTAAGAAAATCATCTTCAGCTATTAAGCTCAGTTCCGACGTAATGGTTTTGTGAAAGAGCCAAACTGCTGTATTTGGTCTGAAAATCATTGAAGAATGATATATGAAGAAGCAATACATTCACCTAAATGGATTGGTGTGGATTTCAAGCTGAAGGAGTTGTAGGACTTGCCATTTTCTCAATGATGCAGGTAACCGCATTATAGTGAATGCGACTGGCTATGGCTCAATGGTGACTGTAATTAAATGCTTTCGACTTAGATGATATGTGGTTTCAACAAGATGACACAACTTACTATATTGCAACTCAAACAAACACCTTTAGATTTTTTCTGAGCACATGTATTAACATTACGTCTATCACTCTGATCCAGTGGACCCAAAACGATGTATTCATATTCACAGATTTTTGAAGTAGGAGGTATAATTTTATAGTTTCCTGATATACCGATTTCCTGATAGACTAAGGGATTAAGTGGTTAGTTTGCACTAACAAATCAGCAATATGCAAAAATTGCGGACCAAATTTGAACAAATCATTGCTGACATTCCATCCACTCTACGTTATGGAAGTTATGGAAAATTGGGTTCAACATTTCAATAACATTGCGTCCCATTAATTATAATCATGCTTTACGCCGAACCAGAAATAATATTGCATTTTTTCCAACTACTGTGGTTTATTTTACAGACAAATTATTTGAAAAATAAAGTATTTATTTTTCTTGAAAGATCCTTTTGAAATAATTTTTTTCAAACAAGTTGGAAATATCAAAAATGCACAGGATCATAATGATTGTTGATAACACTGTTGACAATGAGAGTCCACTTGCTCTTGAAAACGCTGTGTTCCGAATAAATTATTAATATGTGTGAGGTGGAGTTTACTGCGATACCTGTGAAGTATACAGGAGATGTTTTGTAATCGGAAGCCATTCCGCAATTGCACTTTAAAAAATATAACACCCTGTATATTTCTATATACTTGTGTATATATAATAGTTATAATTTTAGTTTTTCTTTGTAGCATACAATATTACCAAGTTAACCCTTTAAGATTACATGGCTAACAAACTTATCATTGAAAAATAATAATAAGCTTTATTAATCAAAATTAAAAGAAAATGAAGATACAGAACAACATATATGTTAAAATATATAACAGGATGAGTAAACAGAGTTTAGTGTCTAGATTTACTTCTCTTATGTGTATTCACGCTTGTTAAAATATCGTACAATATTGTAAGAAAAGGATCTTTTAAATAACTGTGTGGTATACTCTGGCGGAATTAATAGGCCTTTGAACCAAGAAATTTAAATTATGGCTATACGTTCCACAAGATATTTTCTCACACAAACAAGTTGTAGCTTTTGTGAATATATACGTGGGTTATTAGACAGCAGCTTCCGGATGCTCATACAAAACTCTAAATGAGTCAGTAATGGGAGTATTGCCCTCGACAATTTATTGACATGCTCCACTAAATATATAATCTATTAATTCTTTCTAATCTTTAACTAGTTGCCAACAAACTATAGTTACGGCTACGCCGATATATAACTTTATCATTGGGCCAGTATTTGCTTATCAACATTCTGTTGTCCATTTTATTGAACTGAATATCAACTGAGTGACTTTCCAGCAAATGATATATTGGGATCAGCAAGTGAGTCGTAATAATTCAGCCTACTTAAAACAAATGCACCACATAAAACATCTTTCTCTTCTGAATTATTAAATTCCTTTTTTGATAAATTTCAGTTCGGAAAAGAATAAGCTATGAAAATTGATCAAGTTCGTTGAAGCAATCTGTCTTCTTTTCCTTGATGTGTATCCACGTACGTTACATCGTATTATGAGTATAATATATTTATAATTCATTATATAGAAGAACATTTTAACAGTTTATCTGTATATATTTCATAAATAATGGTAATATATAATTGTAAAATAGGGCTAGCCAAATGTTTTGACTCGGCAAGGTCTAATTAAGCTGGAGAATGCGGAAACCTCTTTTTATATGTAAAGATGTTCAATTGTTTTTTCCTTAGTTAACTTAACTGTGACAAGTATTATACATAAAACAGAAATTTGTCCCATTTGTTTTGATAAATTAGTTTGTCTATTGATTCTAATGGAATGCTAATGCATGTTCTCTGTGTTTTAGCACGTATGTCGAAAACAAAGATTCACCATCTTTATAGTTGTTGGTGAATTTAACAAACCGAATTAGGGAGGATCATGCAAAATTTGCAGCATCAGGTATGTTTCGACATTTGTCTCAATGAAATTTGTTCGCATGTGGGAAAAAATGCCAGAAGTGATGAAACTGTTTATCGAGCAAGTTAAGTTAACACAAATTTTTCCATGCCGTTCTTTTTTATTTGTGTGAGTGCGTAAGTTCTTTTTTATTTGTGTACTACGTACATGTTTCTCGCAATCGCTTTTGTACCAGCACATCAAACGGATTTCGCAGACATTACACCATATTTTACAACCATCGTACCTTAAACTAGGTTATTCGGTTATAAACTTGTTTATTTCAGTAGCTAGTGGTCGCTTCTTCTCCTTAGATGTGTTCGAGATGCTTAACTAAGTATTATTACGCGCAATACGAAGTACGACTTCTTTCGTTATCAAACAACAACTGCGAGGCGGTCGAGTCACACGGGCAACGGGATAAATTTCCACGTTGCCCTGGGTGGGGACCTGGGACGCCGAAGACTTGGCTAACTTTACAGATCACTATACTTCATGAAATATATACAGATAAGCTGTTAGAATGTTCTTCCATGTAATGAAGTATGAAGATATTATAACGCGTAATACTATGTACCATACGTGCATGCACAACAGGGAAAAAGAGACAGATTAATTTTCGTATCAGTGGTGCGTGCGTCCTGGGTGGGGATCTGGCGCACCTAAGATTTGGCCAACCCAAAATATGACCTTCAAATGGTAGAGATTGATCAATTTCAACACCTAAAAGTGTAATAGATGTAGTAGATTTCAATACCATGCCACCGATTTGTGTATTGAACTTTTCTTTTGATTATCTTAGATTGCACTTTGTACCCAACATAATCATAGAACGTTTAGATGGGTTTCATGTTTCGCCATAACCACAACATGTCTCAACAAAGCATTTAATATTTAAATTTTATTTCTTACACGCGGCATCTAATTCATTAATTGAGAAATGGGAATAATTAGCGTAAGAATGACAATTACATTGTTAAATTACTGATAAACATGGAACACACTGTGGAGTCTAATATGAATAGGACATCCGAAAACTTGCTTATAGCTCACGCGATTACATGTAATCTAAAGTAACGGCTTATTTAGTATTGTAAGTTACATAATCTGCTCTAGTACAGAATGTACTTAACTCTAAGATCAGCCAGTTTGGTAATCTTCATACCGAAGGACTTAATAATTTAGTGTTTGTTTCGCCAACTTAGTCGGAGTACTTAGTTCATTGTTTATAATTAACTCGTCGTCGTGAAAATCAATCTGCGTGTGCTCACAACGGACAATGCAGTTTGCGTTGCAGTTGCGGGATTTGTTGTAGAAGTTCGAGTTAGGGGGAACTTGGAACAACTTGCGTTGATGTCGTCGCAAACAATGCTCGAGCTTAATCTTAAATCGACAAGAAAGCGTCACAGTACAGAAATAAAAGATCTATTTTAGGTCATCTGTTACTGAGATATCGAGTAACTGTCGAATGCGGCAAATTGCAGAGCGTAGTTGCTTAGAAGGCGAAGAATCTCGTTATTGTTGAAAAGCGTTTTAAAAACACAATTGAGATTATCATTGTATCTGAATTTAAAACGATTAAACAGATTAAAAGTTATTATTAACAACGAATATCGTTGAAAGATTTATTAATTTCAAAAGGAACTAATCTTACGTCCGAATATGCAGAACAATGTCTAATACGAGGGCGACCTGAAATGTTTTCGGAATCGACAAGGAAAAACACGGTATTGGTGTGGTTTTTTATTTTTATTTTTCGATATAGTCTCCTCGAAGATCACGGTGCTCCAGTGTTTTCAAGCCGTCGGAAAAGTAGGATGTTTCGAAGTCTGCAAAATAGTCATCTGTAGTGGCAATGACCTCCTCACTTGAGGCGAATCTCTTTCCACCCAGTGAATTTCAGGTTTGGGAATCGGAAGAAGTCGCTGAGGGCTAGATCCGGTGAATATGGAGGATGAGAGACTAATTCGTAGCGCAACGCAATCAATTTGGACACGACGATGCGGGATGAAAGCGCCAGTGCATTGTCGATGTGATAAAGCACTTTCTTCCGCTGCAAAGAGGCCGTTTCTCGTGCGCCATCTCTTGCCGATTTCGGAAACATTTGAGGTCGTCCTCGTAATAGCACATATCTTGTGATACAAATTTTATTCCCGTCATTACGTATTTAACATTCGTGCAACATCAAACAAATTTTCTTAAATTGTTAGAACGACAAAGGAGTTTCAACTTAAGAACTTAATGGCTCGCTTCTTTCAGAGCACGCAGAAAGAATCCTTTAGGAGATATTACAACAAACTTGTGTTAAAGTACCACCCTGCAATTTTTGTGCTATAATCACGCCAACTTTTACAACAATCCTGTAAAAGTACGATTATAACAAAATTCAACAATATTCTTGTAAAAAATTATTTGAAAAGATGAAAAGATTGTTTATGACTACCTTTGTCATACAAAGTGCACCGAAAGTCTTCTTCAAAATAAAAAGAATATAATAAAATAATGGCCAAGTTCTTCGACATTGCAGCCCAAACAGTATCTTTTGACGAGTGTAGTAGCGCCTCATGTTCTCCACGTTTTGCGCAGTTCTTGACGACTTTGGTCGCTACGTCCGAGAGCCGTTCATTGTCAAACCGGTCTCGCCGAACTTCTGCATCAAGTTTTTAATGAGTTGAGCACACAGCGCTTGTTTAACGCGACGCAAATGATAGAGGTTAAAAAAAATTATCATTTTCGTTTTTTTGTCAATAGATGAGGAATGCCCAGTAATTTTACAATAGTAAGATCATAATAATAACGAGTTTATTTCAAACAAAACTTTAGAAATTAACATTAAAATATGAATGTTGCTTGAGGGATTTTGCATGAGCAACAACTATTTGATCACTCGAAGCACTAGTGAAAACACTTTAAGACTTCTCTTTTTTCTTATTTCTTGTTTGCTCTATTGTTAGTGATAAAGCTAGAATCTGTTCACAAGTCATTGTGCAGTTTCATTGTTGGTTATATCGGTTTAAAGGACTTCAAACCCCGCAAATATCGGTTATCCCTCGTATTTTCCTTTCATTATTGACTTGATGTGATTCAGTACTTTGAGCATTCTGAACATCTGATCTACGTTGTAAACAAGCCAATGAAACAGATTCCTTATCTCTATCATTTGTTTTAAGAAGTTGATCCATATTAGGTTACAATTTCTTTTCACAACTGTTGAATAAATCGCAATGATACAGCATACCAAGCGTCCCTAAGACACCTTTTAATGCGATAGATATCAGTAGAGGCTTTCGATAATGCAGGTTTACCTTTTAAATCACATCTTAATCCATTGGCTAAGTGAGAGAACGCACAATTTAGTGACAGACATATTGTTTGAACACTGTGGCTTTTATTAGACAGTTATTCTAAACATCGGGATGTCCAGGGGCATCAGAGAAAATAAACAATTCCTTCGGGCAATTCGCATCCTTCATTTTCTTTCTCGCTTAAGTTACGAAAAAATCATGGAACCATTTGGTAAGAACTTGGTAATCCATACCATATTTTGGCCTATATACGCAATGAGATGGTTTGGATTTCTTTTAACTGCTCCAGAATTATTTGGCTTTTCAACAACAAGCAGTTTCAGGTTATGAATACCGGATACATTGGCATGGAAGTAATCCTGTCTATACTCACTTTATGATCTGGTGGCGTTTCAGTGCGCAAGGGTTTTACTAGGAGTCCGTTGATGATAACAAGAAACAACCACAGCTTGTCCATATTAATAAGGTCTAATTATTCCTTTTAACAGTAGTATATACACTACCGCTCAAAAGTGTTTAGGCACCCCTGTTTTCATGGATTATTCATATAGTATTATGTTTACCAAAAAAACATTATAATAAAATGAAATACGTATTTAAAATGTAGTTTAGTAAGATAAACACCCATTATATCGCATAAGGTTTACTATCATTTACCTGCACTTGGTCGGATTACCATAAACTGTTTATTGCGGTGCAATTACAATAACAATCCCCCTGAATTTACTGGGTAAATTTAGTCATCTGTTAGATTGTAGGTAATAATGTTTAAATTACATTCCTAGAAGATTATAGTGAAATCTGTAACCTATGGTCAGTTGCAGTATGGTATTTACTCTATTCACGTCGTGAACGAAATATCAATTTTTTAAAATGCGCTTATAATAGCTTACCATAAAAGTGGCATAAGTAATCGACAAATTGCCAAAACAATTAAAATACACCACGCTACGGTTGACTATAACGTAAAAAAATATCGGGAAACTGGTAGTTTTCTTAATAAAAGACGGAGTAGAAGGCCAAAAGCGACAACATCTGCAAATGATCGCAGAATAGTGGTTACCAGCAAGTTAAATAGACGCAAGACAGCCCCGGAAATCACCGCAGAATTAAATGTTGGTCGCCAAAAACTAGTCAGTGTTTCTACAGTCAAACGTCGTCTACAGAAAGCCGGGCCCCATGGACGTATTGCCATGAAAAAGCCATTACTACGCAAACAAAACAAGCAAAAGCGACTTAAACGGGCTCGTGAACACCAACACTGGACTATAGAAGAGTGGAACAACGTCCTATGGACGAATGAGTCCAAATTTGAGCTGTTCGGAACTCGAAGACGCATATTCGTAAGAAGATCTGTGGGTGAACGTGCCAGAGAAGAGTGTATTGCTGCTACCGTGAAGCATGGTGGAGGTTCTATCATCATTTGGGGCTGTTTTGCTGGCACTAGTGTAGGGGACATTGTGAAAATTGACGGGATATTAAAAAAAGAAGGCTACCGCGAAATTTTGGAGAACCACGCAATACCTTCCGGAATTCGACTTTTGGCTCAAAATTTTATCTTTCAGCAAGATAATGACCCAAAACATTCCTCTAAATTATATAAAGACTATTTACGCTATTTAGAAGAGGAAGGAACACTCAAAATTATGTAATGGCCTCCCCAGAGCCCCGACTTGAATCAAATCGAGTCACTATGCGAAGAACTAGATCGGGAAGTACGGAAATCGGCTGCGACATCAGCTACTGACGTGTGGAACAAATTGCAATCGAGTTGGACCTCGATAACACAAGAAACTCTGGCAAAACTTATTGCGAAAATGCCTCGATTGTGTGTTGCAATTATTAAATCAAGAGGAGCTCACATAGACGAAAGCAAAATTTAAATTAAACGTCTTAATTTTCACACTTATTTAATATATTTTTATTCATGTACGTGTATCTATACATAAAAAATAAATATTATTAACATTTTTGCTGAGTTTTTATATATATTTGTAACATATATATATGTGTATATATATATATATATATATATATACATATTACAAATTCTATTTGAGTATCAATCCTCAACATGGAAGTAAAACATTCCAAATATAATAATTGGATTATGAGCTTTTTTCGTTTTCGATGTACACGCATATATATTTCAAAGCTTAGCAAAAATACGAATTTGTTTTGACAAAGAATACATATGTATTTATTCGATTACATCTTCTGCGAGATTTGTAACATGCGAGAAAATTTGTCAAAGCAAATTCCCATAGGGTTCGTAAAGAAAACAATATGAAATTATTTTTAATGAAAATCCAGTTGTTTCGAAAGCTTCTGACGATTTCTCTTTGACATAGAAGATGCGAGCTGATTTATTTACATGCAAAATAGGTTGCCTTCAAGAGAAGCTAATAATTCGAAAGCAAAGTAGTTTTATATGGAAAGCTATTTTATTTACGTGGATGTGTGTCTACAGTAAACCGAGTTGAAAATCCTTCTCCGCCCGTTTTCATATTGTTCTATTACAAAGGTAAAGTAGGTAGTAAGAAGGTTAGAAGATGCGGCAATTTAATGCTTGAAGCGCGTCTTCAAATATATACGTCTGAGAATATACAGAACGTATTACGACGATATTTGGTAAGAAGAATATAAGAAAATAGAGAAGGAATTTCGTTTTGAAATTCGGTAGACGATTAGTTTCGAGTGTGGTTCTTTCGATTTAAAATGTTTATAAATTGTATTCAGAATTTTTCTATTCTTGATTATACAAAAAATAAATACCAACTTTTTATTGGAAATGGGCCCGCCACGCTAAAACATATAAATAGGGAAGGCATTTAGATTCCAAAATAAGAAAATGGAACATGAAAAGCTTCGGAGTGCGATTTGGCTGATAAGTAGGAGGAAAATCGAAGTGTGAAAATGCTAGCAACCATGTCAACAAAACGTTGCTATTCACAACAAATGAAGCAAAGAAAATAAATTTTTGATTTGGAGAAACGACCTAATATACAAGGAAAAATTCATCTTTAAGAAAATTGGTCAATATTAAAAACTTAAAGAGATATCATTATTAAGATAAACTCAATGGTGAATTAATATTAAGACAGAAGAAGCCACATTCTGATTTTGATTGGGGCAGGGGTAAATCGGGCACCAATCTACCTGATATTTTAATTTTGTCGGTGAGCACTAGCTAAAAATGTAATCACAAATGGTATATGTAATCTGGGCACCGTACAAATTAAACAAAAGCATTAATACAAAAATAGCGTATTTCAAGTTGATTTTCTTACTGTCAAACAAGTAGAAAATAAAAAATATTTTGCAAAAATGCAAATACGCAATTTAAAAAGGCTAAGCATTATCAAACTAACGAATAAAATCACATACTTTTTATTCGAGGAGTAGATAAATGTGGAAGAACTTAAAATTTATTACAACTAATGGAGGTAAAAACACGTGTGGTAGAAATAAGGGAGTGGTTGCACTTGCGTCAATGGCTGTAAAGAATGATGGTGGTTCAACACCATTACCCTTTCGTTGTATCATTCATCAACAGTTCGTATGCGGGAAATGTTTGTTTGAGGTTCTAAAACAAATTGACAAATTGAGAATAGACAAAAGATGTGCGATTATTGTACGACAATGATCCCGTCCATACTGCCGGCGTTTCACAAGCTGCCATCCGCGAATGTGACTTTCAAGAATCGGAACATCCACCGCATAGTCCGAATATGGATCCCAGTGATTTTTATTTGTTTTCTAATTTAAAAGAAGACCTTAGGGGACGTCGATATAAGGACGACAGTGAGTTGCAAGCGGCTGTTATAGAACATTTTGATGGAAAAGCTTGGGAATGAGTGACTAGCCAACACATTAGATAATAATCCAACGGAACATGAATGTTGTGCGAAGACGTGTTGCTGCACCGAACACGATTCAAGAATTAGAAATTGCTGTCAAGGAGAAATGTGATACGATTCCCCAAGAATTCTTCAACTCTCTAATCTGTTTCGTACCATAAACATGCCAAGAATTTTTGGTTATTAGTGGAGGTCATTTGTTTTATTAATCTCTATTTGCTGTAAAAGAAATTTCTATAAAATGGAATATTTCTATATACTTCCTACAAGTAAAATTTTTGCAAACAAGTTTAAACAACAATAGTCCGATTGAAACTAACTGACTTAATTTATCGCATAACGTACATCTCATATTTCAACGTGAAACCTTACAAACTAAACTGAAGTGAAATCTATAAAAAGTACTCCCGATTCTCGAATATCCCCTTGAAATATATCCTCTTTTATACAATACCTAACACTAGCACGGTATCTTGCGTACCCATCGGCCCCATTCTTCAATCAGAATAGCCGCCTTAGAAGTGCCACTGACCTGTCAGGATACAATCCGTCCAATAGGTCGTTTCAGACTCGTCGAAAGCAGCGTGAAAAGGTAACGGGTAGGGGGTAGCTAACGACATCTGAGAGCGCCGAAAGAACCTAAGACGACGACCGGATTGATATTATGCAATATCGGGGCGGCCGTGAGCCGAATCGAGGGGAAAATTATAGAATGGCACCCTCAGCAGTAATAACGAAGGCCTGAGATCGACGCGTGACGTGAAAGAGCTTCGGGACCGCTAACGATATTGGCGCATGTATGTTGATAAGACAGGCGAGCAGGAGCTAGGGTGTTTATCTTTTATGTTTCGGATAGGATCTTCGTTTGGATGAATATGAATTCGCCTCGCGTATAGTTGAATTCTCTTTAAGGAAAGATATTGAAATTCTGGTTAGGTTTTAGAGATTGCGTTATCGTTTCTTTCTTACGTCCACGCGCCCTCGTTTTAACTTTATCAGCCTTTAGACGTATTATTTATTATTATGTGGTAACATATGAACGAATACATTGCCTTTCTTAGATAAAGATTCAAAACACTTAGATGATAACGGATATAAGAAATAGTATGTATACTATATTTAGTCATGAACGCTGTCGATAGTGACTCATAAGAATTAGTAAGGTTTTCTGTTTGGTTAAATAATTTTTTTTATTGAAATAATTATGTTGTGTTACACTGAGTCCCAAATTAATTTGTATATTATAATTAATTAATTATATACGAGGGCCAATCGGAAGGTATAGAACACTTCTTTCGATAAAATTTTTTCTTAGATATAATTAAACGAAATTGTATTTTACATAAATTAGATAACCAGGATATTTTTCTGCGTGGTTACAGCAACCACCGTTCAAATTTAGACACTCGTCGTACCGTTTTATCAACTATTCTATGCTTTGTGCATACTCAGTTGCTGCCAAGTTGTCCACTCAAAAAATCTTTCAATTTGGGGGATAAGTGAAAATCTATTAAAACTAGGTCCGGAGAGTATGGTGGATGTTGAAAAATTTCCCACCGAAACGGCTGAAGCTAGTCCTGTATCGCTCCCGCTGCGTGTATTATCGTGAGAAAGGGTGACTTCATTTCTCAGCATTCCGCATCACTTGTTTTGAGTAGCGCGGCGAAGTCGTAGAAACATCCGCTGCATTTGTGGCCTCACCTCTACGCATGCAGTCGATGTGCAGGGATTGTAGAGGTGCAATCCTAAAACACCGTAGCTATAATTTTTCTGGTGCTCAAAATTTGTTTCCTTCTGTTTCGTTGGGGGTTGCGAATAATGCAATTGCGTTGATTGGAGCTTTGTTTCTAGTGTAAAATGTGATGTCCAACCTATGACAAGATCGGTGATGAAGGTAAATGAGAAATGTAAATGTTGCTGCCATTCGTTTGATTTTGTGTTCGTCTGACCAAATTCGAGGAACCCATCTGGCGCACACTTTATTACAGCCTAGATTTACAATAACAATTCCGTACAATCAACACAGCTTTTGAAGTTCAGTTCATTTATTGTGAAACGCCCATTTTCTTAGATTTTTGTTTCAATCCCAGCTTCGAGCTTCATCGTAAACATTCTTCCGTCCACCATTAAACATGATATATCACTCCTGAACTGACGATTCTTTCATTACGTTACCGTAAACTGTAAAACCGTCATCTGAGTGGACAGCAACTGGTGAACCTCGTCCAAAGCGCCCGAAAGCACAACAATCGGCTGGAAAGGTTATGGCCTCGGTATTTTGGGATGTGCGTGGTGTAATATTCATCGACTATCTTGAGAAAGGAAATACCATCAACAGTGAATATTATATAGCGTTATTGGAGCGTTTGAAGGCCGAAATTGCAATGAAACGACCGCATATGGCAAAGAAAAAATTTTGTTTCATCAAGACAACGCACCGTGTCACAAGTCAATCAAAACAATGGCAAAACTACCTGAATTGAACTTCGAATTGCTCCCACATCTACCGTGTTCGCCAGATTTGGTTCCCAGCGACTACTGGCTGTTCACAGATCTGCTCGCCGGTAAGAAATTTCGCACGAATGAAGAGGTTGTCGCTGAAACTATTTTGAGGCAAAAGATAAATAGTTCTACAAAAGCGTTGCTCTTGATGGAGATTACGTTGATGAATAAAGCTAATTTTGAACCAAAAAAAACGTGTTTTCTTTGTTAGGCTGGGGACTTTTCACCCCATGTGTTATACTTCTTCATATACTTGTAACTGATAATCATAGAGGCACATCTTTTCTGTATTTCTTTATTTTCCAGTTGAATTAAAATAATTTACCACAATAGGTTATACTAAATTCACCACCCCATTTTCATTCACTGGTCTTTAAAATTCTCACGGCATTCCTTCCAAATTACGTACTAAATTTCCGAATAAAAAGCTAGAGTAAAATATTTTCCCGTCACGCCGTAAAAAGTAAAACATCCATTTAATACGAAAGAGAAACGCTGCACCGTAAAAATAACCAAAATAAACGCCGTCGTTGCATAGTCATCGCTAACTGCGTCGCGTTTTACGGTTCTTGTTCGAGGCAGCAGTTCAAGCGTTGAGGTCAATTTTCTTTAAAGACGTGCGAAATTCATTAAGGGACGTTTCCACCTCCGACGTCGCGAGTTCTACGCGATATTATTTCCGTAGAAACGGTTCCATTTGGCGAACAATTCACGGTATACACGGTTACGTGGACGGCCGAAAGCGTGGCATTTACACGTTAGAGACGTTAGGAGCCGCGCCGAAATGGTCCCTCATCAGTTTTTACGACGCGAATTCGCGCTGAATTAAACTACTTGCATGCTTCGCGCCTTAATTGCACCCGTTGACGACGTGCGCGCCCTCTGCCTCGAGTGTTGCGCGGATGTGTGTACGAATTCCGGAACTTTGATGTAGAGTCTTAACTATGTTCCATTTAGAGCGTACTAGGTTTTAAAGTAGTATCTGGAAGATACATAGTTTATGGACCATGGGTTATGTTCATTTATGAAGTGAATACATCTGTCAGTAATGTACATGTTTTTATAGCTTTGGATATATGTTATCCTTACAAAATCAAATATTGAGCCTACTTGAAAATTAACTTCAAGATACCCATGAACAATTAGCAAAGAATATTCCTATAACTACAAATTTTAAGTTTTAACACATGGGCTGAAAAGTCCCGGGCCTAACACATAGATGACGCTAATTTTATTGCAGTCACCTTTCTCTCAGTTAGTACTAACCTTCAAAAGACAGCTGTTAAAATTTCATGATATTCTATTCATTAGTTTGTGAGTTATTGTGCTAAGAGTCACGCTACTTTTGTTATTTTCAAAACAATAGATCAAAAACAATTTCGTGTTTTAATTTTACATTGCTTCTTGATGGGAAAAAATACCGTTCAAGCGAAGCAATGGCTTGAAAAGTGTTATGCGGACTCCGCTCCATCAGAAACAACAATAAAACGTTGGTTTGCTGACTTCAAACGTGGTCGTAGAGACACCGATGATGCAGAACGCAGTGGACGTCCAAATGAGGCGGTAACACCAGAAAACATCAAAAAAATCCACAAAATCGTTTTGAATGATCGAAAAGTGAAGTTGCGTGAGTTAGCTGACATCGTAAAGATATCAAAAGAACGTATTGGCTTTATATTGCATGAGCATTTGACTATGAGAAAGCTCTGTTCAAAGTGGGTGCCGCGTTTGCTCACTGTTGACCAAAAACAAGAACGTGTTGATGATTCTGAGCAGTGTTTGGCCATGTTTAAACGTAACAAACCGGAATTTTTGCGTCGATATGTGACAATGCACGAAACATAGATCCATCACTTCACTCCGGAATCAAAACGATCGTCATCTGAGTGGACAGCAACTGGTGAACCTCGTCCAAAGCGCCAGAAAGCACAACAATCGGCTGGAAAGGTTATGGCCTCGGTAGTTTGGGATGTGCGTGATGTAATATTCATCGACTATCTTGAGAAAGGAAATACCATCAACAGTGAATATTATATAGCATTATTGGAGCGTTTGAAGGCCGAAATTGCAAAGAAACGACCATATATGGCAAAGAAAAAAAATTTGTTTCATCAAGACAACGCACCGTGTCACAAGTCAATCAAAACAATGGCAAAACTGCATGAATTGAACTTCGAATTGCTCCCACATCCACCGTATTCGCCAGATTTGGCTCCCAGCGACTACTGGCTGTTCGCAGACCTCAAAAAAATGCTCGCCGGTAAGAAATTTCGCACGAATGAAGAGGTTATCGCTGAAACTGAGGCCTATTTTGAGGCAAAAGATAAATCGTTCTACAAAAGTGGTATTGAAATGTTAGAGCGGCGCTGGAATGATTGCGTTGCTCTTGATGAAGATTACGTTGATGAATAAAGCTAATTTTGAACAAAAAAAACCGTGTTTTCTTTGTTAGGCCCGGGACTTTTCAGCCCATGTGTTATTTGTCCTTAAAGAAACTTTTGAGGTTTTTCGAATCTTGTGTGTTTACCGATGACAAATAAACATGTAGAAGTCTTTACCACGTCTGCTTGTCTGTGAAATAACCATAAGATTTTTGTCAACTTATTTATAAATACATAGTTACATTAACCGCAAATATAAGTAACACATACAGCCCCCAGATGTCGTCTCAAAGACGAAAGCTGTCCTGCATTCTCCTGATCTATCATTTCCAGTTTGTGTCCAGATCAATGTAGTAGAAATATTGTAGAAAATAAAATGGAAGACGATATAGAAAATTCACAGCAACCGAGTATCACTGATGAATATGTAGTGGAATCTGATGAATCCATATTTGATATCGCAAAATAAATATATATTCTAAAACATTTATAATTCTCTAAATCTAAATCAGAGTTATTGGATTCCCATCTACAACAATAGAATCTGTTAGCTCTAAACCCAAAGGTATCATTTACCGATCTAGAAGTGCGACATTATCTTAATGTTTCACAAGGTGAGCCATACTGTTCGGACAAATACGCTATTAATTCTTCAAAAGCAAGGTAACTGTGAACTGTAGAGATTCAAACAATGACAAATTTACTAGGCCATGTCAGCATCATTTGGAGATCTAAAAGTAATCGATTTGTTGCTGGATTTGTTGGGATATCAGACACAGAGGGCGCCATTGTTTTAAAGAAAGTGAGAAAGAGATAAATTTATTCCAGAAAAAAATTAATGTGAAGCTCAATCCTCCCCTTCACATCAAGCTAGGCTGGACGAGAAAGTTTATAAGAACGTCTGACTAACAATATCTGCTTCTACGCACTTGCAAAATGTTTCTCCGAGGTTACGGGACGTCAAATTTAAGAAAAACAATTGTAATTAAATTCCTGAAAAAATATCAGTTTCAACCATTACATTACGAAACCACTTGTGAGTTCACATCGCTTTTAATACCTAGATGTCACGACGTCTGTAGATATGCCGTAATATCTCACATACACTATATTATTATTAAACGCAAGTTTTTGACAATTAAATTAGTAATAGTAATATTAAACCACCGTTAGTATTAGTAATGATGAAAATACAATTTCCTTGAAATTAACCAACGGAATTAAATTCCTGAAAAGATCAGTCTCGGCAGAAGTGGTCTCGTGATGTAATGGTTCCTCAATGCGCCGGTAACGCAGAGGTCGTGGGGTCAAATCTTACCAAGATGATATTTTTTCAGAAATTTAATTACGTTAGTTAATTATAAGGAAATTACAATTTTATCATTACGAAGGTGACCTAAAGGTTAAAGTAGATTCATTGGTTAGCAAGAACAACTTTTTTATGGCAACTGTCAAAAATTCAGACGTCTACTATCAATAGTTATTGTTTAAGAGCGTGCCTTGTGTAGCAAGTCAGGCGATTTCGCAAAAATGGATAAAATCGAATTTGGTGAAGTGATAAAACACTGCCACTCTGGATGCATCTAGAAAGCATGAGTGACGAATAAGGTAAGCGTTTTCATCAAGACTTGATGATTGCAAGGACTGTGGAGTTAAATAATTCACAGGTATCGCAGTAAACTCCACACAACACAAATTAATTACTTATTTCAAGAGGACATAGACTCCTACCGTCAACTGTCAATAATTCAGTTAATAACTATGTTGACGATAGGAGCCTACGTGCGCGCTTGAAACGCAGCGTTCCAACGGGGTAATTAATCTATGTCGTGGAGTTTACTATGATGGCTGTGTGCGGACTTACAGCAGCTTTAGCAGCAATATCAGGAATTCTCAGATAGGCTTACGTTAGATAACGATTGTTGGTTGATGATGATAGATATTGTTTTCAATTTAAACAAAGAAAAGGTAAAGTGATACAATTTTAGTTTTTCTTTTGTGTAAAAAAACTCGTTTATTTTGAAAGTTTGTTATAATGAAGGTGCTTTTAGAATAACGTTCAATTTAGCAACCCCAAAAACCCATAACGTTTGAGATCTAAGGCTCTATTCGCATAGAGAAAATAGGCAGTATTTAATGTCGTTGTTTCGAAAAACATTGACTTGTCGTTCAGAAGTTGGCACTGGTTACTACTACACATCCGAGTATTTTAGGAATTGACGTATCCCCTAATATAAAACCACGCTTCATCAGAGAAAAATGTCAAATTTCGCCACATCGCCATTAAGCACTAAGCTATTTGTACACCATTGGAGGAAGAAAACCATTAGCACTCTAGGGTAGTCTACCGGGTAGTCTAAATGGCCTGATGCGATTGCATCTTCTACGAATGCATGTGTGTTTATAATTTTCTGGCATATTCCATAAGAATATCTAATTTCTTGAGCAAGGCGTTTCAAAGATTTTGTAGGTTCATCTTTCCTCCGTTGAAGAACGTCACTTATAACATTTTCCAAATGAATAGTTGGTTCACCAGTACGTGATTTATGGCCCAGAGAGTAAGTCTCAGGAAATACACCAACACAATTGGAAAGGCAATTATAAACATTTTTGGGAGTTACAACTAACTCTGGAAAGTGCTCTTTAAAATTATCCAAACATGCACGCTGTCTGTACACTCAAATTCCATCAATTCAGCACTCCAGTTCGAAAATAGGCCTCAAAAGCGTTTTTTGTACTGTATTGTAGACCATATTTGAATTTATTCAAACTCGATGTGCAAGCTTACTTCCAGCTCGAACACATTAATTGATAACATTCAATGTCATTGTCGAAATAATTTTCAAAACTATTAAGTTATAATACCTGGCTTAAGTTCAGACATGTTTTTTATTGCAATGCCATCTTCGAGTTAGAAACTTTACGATATCGCGGTATTCCGATACATTTCCTTCATATTTCCTCTTAAAAATCCACATAATCTGCACAAATTGACCCGCGTGCCAAAAACGTAACGCTAAGCTCGTCTGATAAATGCATTCTCTTTCCGATACACTAATAAATATCCACCGGATGAGCACGCCGTTAGAAATTTTTCAAACTATATACGAATCGCATTCCACGACCGCCACATATAAATTGCAGTGGCGCGAGGCGAAAGACTGCAACGCCCGAGCACCGAACAGATTTCGAGGAAATATAACGAATCGTCTTCGGCGAGGAAGAGGAATTGAAATAGTTTCATCCTGCAGCGCTCCCGAAGGCACCATAAATTCCCGCGAAATTCGCAACCACCTATTTCGAGTTATACTTGTTCGATTTAAATTGATAGAGCGGATAGTGCAAACTCCCAACCCGCGATCTATTGAATTATGTTTGTACGTAAGTTTTCGAAAACTCCATTTAATAAGAAGCGCATCCAGGATATACATATAAGTCAAAGTCGCGAAGAAATACCGAGCTGTTAGTATATGCAATTTAATATTTCATATGTATGAAATGAGGAAAAGTCAAAGGTCATGTTACTACCAAGGGTATAGTATATTATTCCATGTAATAAACAATTATTTTATAGAATATCTACTTTGAACAATGGTTGGAGAAGTAAAACTCAATTTACAAAATTTCCAATATATTTATCACAGATATTCTAGAATATCTGATGAAGAAGCTACAGTGATAGCGAAACATATCATTCTAATACTGTGATAAATATATTGGAAATTTTGTAAATTGAGTTTTACTTCTCCGACCACTGTTCAACATGGGTTTCCAACAAGTATCGGCCGACTCAATAGAGAATATCTACTTTAGTTAACATATGAAACGATTTACCATTGCTGCAACTAAAAAGGAAAAGAACAAAGCTAATAGGGGAATTTGGATACTCATATGTCTATAAATTACAATCGTATGTGGCTTTGCAGTTGTGAATAGTTAGAAATCGATAGCTCAAAAAAAGGCAACATTCGTAGCTGCTAACTCACAAGAAAAAGTTCCCGGGTGCCAAATTCGGATTTTAATCAAACTTGGTAGGTAAGTAGAGTAACACATGGGCTGAAAAGTCCCGGGCCTAACACGTAGATGACACTAGTTTTATTGCAATCACGTTTCTCTCAGTTAGTACTAACCTTCAAAAGACAGCTGTTAAAATTTCATGATATTCTATTCATTAGTTTGTCAGTTATTGTGCTAAAAGTCACGCTACTTTTGTTATTTTCAAAACAATGGATCAAAAACAATTTCGTGTTTTAATTTTACACTGCTTCTTGATGGGAAAAAAATACCGTTCAAGCGAAGCAATGGCTTGAAAAGTGTTATGGGGACTCCGCTCTATGAGAAACAACAACAACTAACTTCAAACGTGATCGTAGAGACACCGATGACGCAGAACGCAGTAGATGTTCGAATGAGGCGGTAACACCAGAGAACATCAAAAAAATCCACAAAATCGTTTTGAACGATCGAAAAGTGAAGTTGCGTGAGTTAGCTGACATCGTAAAGATATCAAAAGAACGTATTGGCTTTATATTGCATGAGCATTTAGCTATGAGAAAGCTCTGTTCAAAGTGGGTGCCGCGTTTGCTCACTGTTGACCAAAAACAAGAACGTGTTGATGATTCTGAGCAGTGTTTGGCCATGTTTAAACGTAACAAACCGGAATTTCTGCGTCGATATGTGACAATGGATGAAATATGGACCCACCACTTCACTCCGGAATCAAAACGATCGTCATCTGAGTGGACAGCAACTGGTGAACCTCGTCCAAAGCGCCCGAAAGCACAACAATCGGCTGGAAAGGTTATAGCCTCGGTATTTTGGGATGTGCGTGGTGTAATATTCATCGACTATCTTGAGAAAGGAAACACCATCAACGGTGAATATTATATAGCGTTATTGGAGCGTTTGAAGGCCGAAATTGCAAAGAAACGACCGCATATGGCAAAGAAAAAAATTTTGTTTCATCAAGACAACGCATCGTGTTACAAGTCAATCGAAACAATGGCAAAACTACTTGAATTGAACTTCGAATTGCTCCCACATCCACCGTATTCGCCAGATTTGGCTCCCAGCGACTACTGGCTGTTCGCAGACCTCAAAAAAATGCTCGCCGGTAAGAAATTTAGCACGAATGAAGAGATTATCGCTGAAACTGAGGCCTATTTTGAGGCAAAAGATAAATCGTTCTACAAAAGTGGTATTGAAATGTTAGAGCGGCGCTGGAATGATTGCGTTGCTCTTGATGGACAATACGTTGATGAATAAAGCTAATTTTGAACCAAAAAACCGTGTTTTCTTTGTTAGGCCCGGGAGTTTTCAGCCCATGTGTTATGTTGAGACTTGGAAACAAATTGTTTTTGTTTGTTTTGAAATTCACTCTGAAGGGGCGAAACACCCCTTCAAAATTCACAGATTTTTAGTTTCCTTAATTTAATTTTTGAACGGAATTAGATAGGACAAAAATTTAAACATAAATGTTGGACAATATCGAAAGATCTTTCAAGACACGTGAATGTGGTACATAAAGGATTTCATTGATTTTAAAGCATTTTCAATTATACAGGATGTTCCAAAGGTGATATTAACATAAGAACTTATATCTTATGCTACGCACGTACTACACGTACGTATATCAGAAAAGAAAGACAGTTACTCTATATAACAATAGTTTAGGTAGCTTAATTTGCTTCGCATTACCAATTTGAATTAAATTTGATTGAAGTACATAACTGGAATCTCCAATTGGTATGGTATCAGATGCAGCTGTTATTAGTGTAAGTGGATACAAATAAAACTCAACAAGGTTGACGCATTGCCGTGTGTGGTTATTTGTTATATAAACGAAATATTTACGAACCACGTCCTATTATTTGAAAAGTTTGTTGTTTTTTAATACCAATTCTAAGTATGTACATATTTTATTATTAGTGGTATTTGCTCAATTCCAGACATTGTCATAATGCACCACAAATTTTTTTGTTTGTTGTTAAAGTAATAACAAATATATGATAGAGATAACGTTGTGTTTTTATAATGCAACATTTATATACCTACTCGACGAATTCAAAAAACAAGCAGAAATCGTATATGAAGGCGTAAATGTGTTACAAGTGTATCCAAAAGAGTGTCATTGAAATCAATGTTATTAAATTATTAATTGGTCGTCTAATACTGCTGAAGGCAAACAAACACCCCTAAATCGTCACGAAACTGTTTGATATACTAGAAGAATTAAACACAAGAAGTATAGCCGATAGTACTTTTGAAGTAGATTTCTTCAACCATTTAAACTGCACTCCATCGAATTGATCGACAGCGAATATCAAGTTTCTCAAGAAGATCTAGAAGAGTATTTACAGGAGGAATCGCGACTTTATACATCGGAAGAGGGCGGCATTGTAGACATGAAGACGACGCTGTTAATTATTGGAAAAGTGGAAAAAAGAACCGACTCTCCGTACAGTCGGTGCGAACGAGATTTAAAAACGTAGATTCTCTACAACAACTGTATCGATGGGAGGCAAGTTTAGAAAATGGTAAAACGCAAAGAGAGAAATTAACACCAACATCTCAATACGTAAGAGAAAAATTTGAGGAAATGAGTGGACTGAATACCATTATACACGTACTGATATACGAAAGTAAGCGTCAGAAGCTAATGCAGAAGATTAAACCAGAAAACTTCAAAGCTTCAAAGAAGTGAATACTAAATTTCAAAAGAACATAAAGAATTGTTTCGCGCAAAATCGCTAAATTTATCAGTCCCTCATATGGATCAGATACTTTGTAATTAGAAAGGATTGCTAGTGATTTTATTAATGACGTTAAAGCTGTAATCCAGAATTATAATACCGAGTATGTATATAATGCAGATGAAAACGGTTTCAACTTAGACATACATAAATAGTATCTCAGACTTTCACGGCCGTTTGACATAGTTGTAACCGTTGTCGGGTTTCGCCGTGTCACTAGGTTTTTGACCCTGACGTCAGTACCACTGAAAATGCGACCCGCAGTTGTTCGCGAAACGTCAGCGACAAAAACCTAGTGACACGGCGGAACCCGACAACCGTTACAACTTAGGGATACATTCTCTTAAGAAAAAAGTTGAAGCTGCCGTTTAGTCTATACAAGCAATAACCCACAGTTACACTATTCTCCTAATAATACATTTGGTAACCTTGTCTCCACTACTGACGGTACTAAAAGAACCTGGTGGCAAGTTTGGTCGCCAAGTACAACAAACTCTATTTCTACCTGCAAACGATGTTATCCAAGTTTGATCTTCAGATAAATTAACCACTGGTAGAAATGTTTTTCCGGGTTTTGTCGTGTATTCACTGTTTTACTTGCTCATGCAGTCAGCTTCTTCAGAAGGTTTCTAAAGACTTAAGAAACCTTCTGAAGAAGCTGACAGAATACACGACAAAACCCGAAAAATATTTCTACTATGGACGACGGTTGCGAAAGCCCACACTCAAGTAAATTAACCACTGATTTATTTAACAACTGATTTCTTAATATTTGTAAATCAAGCACTGGGCGAAGGGTTCTTATACCTCATGGGCAGGACATTGCCCAGAGTTTTCGAAGAAAGAGATCCCATTCAACAAAGGTGTTCAAATACAGACAATACAAAAAAAAAGAAACGACAGGTATGATTCAATTACTGAACCTCTGTGGATTTCGAATATGGAAGAGATTTATACGACGATTTTCTGACCAAACTTGTCTTATTAATTAGATTTGAGATTACATACTTATTATCATGTTAGAAAAAGAACACAAAGGTTTTCTTGTTGAAAGTTATTTTGAAATTGGTAGACAAGTAAATGGACAGTAGGTTTATGCGATTAATTAATGTATTCAGGATTTTCGTCGACAGTTCTCTGATTTGGTAGTTACGTATAAGCGGCTGGTTACGCAAATACATAGTTGTGTTAACATATTTCGTGATAGTACTTTCTAAATCCGGAAGCAGAGCACCTAAAAAAAGAACTGCAGAATACAGACATCGAATTGAAGACCCACCAAAGAAGTTTTTCGATAGTCGAATAGTGAATTTTGCTCCAAGGTCTCCAAATCTCACAATTCTAGATTTCATTGTTTCATTTTTCTATACATAAAGAACACGATTTTTAGAACACCACAACACACTATTGAAGAACTTTGCAATAGTATTACAGAATTTTGTACTAATACAACTCTTGAACATTTCTCAAACGCATTTGAAAACATGAAACGCAGAGTTCGTGAATGCATCGATACAAAAGGGCAACATTTCGAGCATCTTCTTTAACGTAGTTTTTGCTTTTACATTAAACGCATTTTTGTGAATATTGTCTTTCATCTAAAACATTTCACAATCAATAAAGTTAACCTCACTACTAAATTATAATCACTCAGATGTAATAAGTATTCTACATATACGAGGTAGGTGCCATAAATTCTCGGCCTGATATAGAAAGAGGAAACTAGAACAATATAGGAAATTTTATTTTTAAATGTAATCTCCGGCTAGCTTCTATACATTTACTACAATCATTAATTAATAATTCGATATGCTTGTAAAAACAATCTGAAGTTTTTCCATAAAAATGTCCTATAGCAGTTGCTTTCAACTCACTGTCGTCCTCAAAACGACGTCCCTTAGGTCTTTTCTTAAATTAGGAAACAAATAAAAATCACAAGGTGCTATATCCGGACTATACGGTGGTTCTTCCAATTCTTGAAAGCCCCATTCGCGAATGGCAGCTTGTGAAACGGCGGCAGTAAGGACGGGAGCATTGTCGTCCAATAATCGCATACCTTTTGTCAATTTTCCACGACGTTATGCACGAATTCTGTCCCTTAATTTATGCATAGTATATGCCGTTCACAGTTGTATTGCGCTCTTCAAAGTCAATTAGCAAAATGCCCTCACAACGCCAGAATATTGTGACCATCTCCTTTTTCGTCGATTGAACGGCTTTTGCCTTTCTAGGACGAGGTTCATCACGTCGCCGCCATTCCATGGACTTCCTTTTCGATAGAGAATTGTAAAACAGAATCATTGTTTCATCCCCTGTAACGATGAACTCCAAAATCGGTTTTGAGTCGATCACACTGCTAATTCCTTCACTTTCAAACGGCGATCTGATCGAGCTGACGGTTCAGCATCCTCCAGGGATTCTTGCCCCAAACGGAAACATTTTACCCACTTTATTACAGTGGAATACAATGGAGATGAATCGCTGTACACGCCGTCTAAACGTTGTCTTATGTAACCAGGCGTATGCTCTTCTTTTGTTAAAAATTTAATGATCGCGCGGTACTCAATTTTCATTACTTCGAACCGTCATATTTATAGCGTAGATCTCTCGTATGCGCATGCATGCCGCGACAGAGTTTGAACACGCTTAGACCTGTATAAACCTGTGAGGCCAAGAATTTATGACCCCTACCTCATACAAATATAACATATCAGTTCTAACAGTTAAAACTACCCTACAGGTTATTTACATTATTCCCGCGGTAAATTCTGCTAAATTTATAAATAGTTCACGCAGGAAATAAAGTAAGTTAGCGATATTGCCATTGCAATATTAAAACAAATAATACACCGATGCAACTTTTCCGAAAATAGCAAGCTCGCACGTCTAGTTTGCGGCCTATTCATTGTATTTTTTTCCCAACGAATTATCTCCAGCTAAACTCCCAAACTACGGCTACTGCAATCCGAGAGTTATTATCACCGAGGCTGCTCCTCGAACAGCCACTACAAAATTTACTGTGCGCCAAGTTAAATCCGCTTTTAATCTGGTAATTATGCAACTACAAACAATATACCGCGTTCGTAGTCGTCGTCACTAGGCGGACGCTTCTGTGCCGCGCGTACCCTTCGCAAGCGTTGTAACGTATTAGACGCGAGATTGTATGCCATAATTAATGACGGGCTTGTCATGGGTACGGTTTCGGAATTTCACACACGATCCTCGGACATTTCGTTACGCTCCCTTCTCGTCCTCCTCATCCCTTGTCCTTTCGCGCTAGCGAGACAAAAGGGAGACGAGCCGCTTCCATCACCGTCACTTCAAAATTCAATGATACAGAGTTAGATTAATTATTTAGACGACGAGGACGATGGTGCTAGGAGCCGTACGTGTTTTCGAAGTTAATGTAAGGCGATGATCGCGCATCTATGTTATACGTTTATGTATGCATCAAAGGTGGAAATATACGCTAGACTTAATTTCGCTTATGTGGATTGTAAATTTTGAATATGGGCCACGTATACGGCAAAAAGGAAAGGATCAACGCTGAGTGGAGGAAGATCCCAAACGATTTGGTTTCTTTGATTTAAACAGTTCAAGACATAATCTTTTTTTAATGTATTAAAAAACTTAACAATTAAAAATTGGCACTGTTGGGAGCAGTACCTCGCCTATTGGGCAGCCGTATGATTTTAGTTCAGTCTATAACCTGCTTTAGAGGTAATTTTCTTAAATTAGGTCCGTCAAGCTGAGCATTCCCAAGGTATCTTCTATCTTTCCCTGCAGACTTCCGGGCAGTCGGCAAGAAGATGCACACGAGCTTCCTCTGCTCTCCCACACTTTCTATATGAAGGAGAGTCTACTAGACCCATGCGATGCATGTGTTTATTCAGTGCGCATTGTCCAGTTAAGTGCCCTACGCAGTCTACACACTCCTTGATAAATCCGGAGAGATTTCCAGTGTCTCAAACTGTCTACACCGTTCCAGTAGAACCGGTGATTAGCGGCGAGCTCATGTCTAGCATAGGTCTTGATACCGCCATAGGTACTCCCACACGTTAGTTTAGGACCTTTGAATGGTCATCCACTGGTATTTCTTGCTATTTCGTTCACTTTGATCTTCGAGTGGCTTGGCATCAAAGTCATGTGCGTGGTCCATAGAGTTCTCCGCACATGTCTGGATGACAATCACTTCTGCTTGACAGATGGAGAGGGAGACCCCTAGACTGATAGCCTTGCCGTCCAGTTCTCGCTCGTTCCAAATTGCGATACATGTGCCATTCGAGGTTTTCGAGTCGTCCGCAAACCAGCGAGAGATGCCCCGTCTCGATTTGCATGCCCATGCCTTTATTGCCTCGTTGCTGGGAATTACTACATTATATTCGCCAGCAAAGCTATACACGGGCCGAATTTTGTCGGTTTTCATTGACAGTGGTATTGTCTCTTCGATGTAGCTGAGGATCCTGGTGTGATCTCCGAACTTGCCAGAGAATACCTTGCACCCACTACATTTGATTTTGTAGACTCTTAGGGTTACTTCTGACCTCAGCACTTGCTGCAGTGGCAGAAGCTCAAGGATAGTTTCCATCGCAGCCGTTGGCGTTGAGACCATGGCCCCCGTAATGCCCAAGCAAGCAACCCTTTGGACTTTGCCAAGAATCTTGACCGAGTAGTAGTAGGTACTATAACACTCGTGTACAACCTGTGAACCATTGCTGGTTTTAAGCCCCACGTTTTACCGAACATTGTTCCAGGTGTGATTTGTACGTCGGCCTGGACTCCAAAATCACACCTAGATATTTAGCCTCTGTTGATACAAGTACTTTGGAACCGAAAATGGAAGGACACCGGAGTTTGGGAAGTTTCCTTCTCCAGGTGAACGGCACCGTAGTCGTTTTACTAGAGTTTACACTTTACCCTTCTTTTCGTCACCATGCTGCTACGAGCCTGCGTGCGATTTGCATCCTTTCGGATACCACGCCCTCAAACCTCCCGCTGACCATGATGGTAATATCATCACAATCCCTTACTATTTAAATAAATTAAAGTAAGCAAAGTAGGTAATATATATGAAATTGGATATTTTGAGGAGTTTCATTCAAGTGCCACATGTGTGATACACTCATATGTACATACATTAGTTTTTTAGTTTTGTCGGATATCCATTATGCGCAATAATTTAGACGTAGGGTGTTTTGGATGCGTGATAAAACACTTCCTGGGTCGTTGCTCATACTTCAGAAACAGTCTATACTTTGTTTGATAAGCTACTGTTCATAACACCATGAGGGGTATAAAAATTAGCTATTGGTTAGTTGGTAGAAGACTAATGTAAGTAAATGCCATTAATAAGAATATAGGTATCTGTTACGAACTAGTTTTCTTCAATAATATATTTAAACATAAGCATAACTTCGAAGCAAGCACGCAGTAGTACATATGATTCATATACAAGGTCTCCCAAAAGTCTTCAAAATAAAAGGAATATAATAAAATAGTGTCTAGTTTTAATGTGTAAATGTCTAGATTTTATTAAACTAGAGGCTCTGGGAATTTATTTCTTAAAAATTACGTCTTCTAAGCGTGTTATTTTGCTGATAATCTTCTAAACACGGGGCAAAATTTTCGAGAACGCCTCGCCGTATATTCTCCGTGATAGCCGCCATTTCTCTTCGAATATTCTCTTTTAATTCATTCAGAGAATGAGGAGTGTTGCTGTACATCTTTGTTTTAAGACAACCCCTTAGGAAAAAATCCATTGGTGTCAAGTCGGGGCTATGTGTGCGTCAGCTTATGGCACCGCATCTAGAATATTTCACGAACAACTGGTGCAACTATGCATATTAAGTGCTACACTAATTTATTACTATTTTAATTACATGTACACAATACTTCCATCAATAATCATACGGTTCAAGATTACTATTGAATATGTATTAGAAATTATAATATAGCTTAAAGTATTTTTATTATAGTGTTATATATTTTTTTTAATAAATCTCAGTGAAATTACTACCTCAAAGACACGGTATGAAGATGCTAAAACCGTAAATGGCTATTTGAAATTCCCATGAAAGTACGATACCAGTACGATGGCCATGCAGTATATTAAGCGAACACGTACATACATCCGTAAACGAAAATGCGAAAACTTACTACAATGTTGCGGCATTTCGCGGTTCATCCAAGTCGTAATTGAATTTGATATATCCGTTCGGAAATATGTACTGGCACATATGCGCCCGAATTCATACGGCTTGCATGCCAGCGCTCCCGGCTAAAGATCGAGTTGTTCGCCGTAGCTTTTGCCAACAACTTCGCCGACCGTATTAAAGTTAAATAACGGAAACGAGGCTTTCGCACGCCGTTGGCACACGCTATTGCCTCGAACAATAACTTTCCTAATAATATCGCGACCGTATATTGTACCTACCGCTGATGGCTACTTCGCGGAAACCAAGTTAACAACGTAAGTTCTGTGTATGTAGCGAATGCGTTGAATGGGAAAATGGTATTTTATCCTCGTCCCGTTGTTCTACGTGGAATTTATCTTACCAATTATTGACGCTCATTGATCATTTAATATTGGTAGGTATAGCAATAGGAAATCGCAAGTTTTGCGAGTATCTGAAGGCAAATCGATAGTGACCGATGTTCGGTTGCTCGCTAGGAATTACAGCAAATATGAAGCAGTAATTTCATCCGTAATGTTACATACTTGCCGACATTTGTTGCCGCACTTACTGTACTAATATTAGTCAATTTTTTAAAAATGCACACTTTCACTTAACCAAAAACGGAGGGCGACTCGCTTACTTGTTTTCAATGACATTAACAAGCAGTTCCGTTAGTCATCTGCGGGAAACATCTTTTCTCAAGTGAAAACCCATATTTTTTTGTAATTTTCCGGAGCGGTGGAATACTTCCATTAAAAATATTTACTTTGGTAGTTTAAGAAGAGATTAACAGATAATATGCTGACCTAAGTTAGAAGTCATTCGAATCTATATGAATAGTTAACATATATATTTATACTCACGATTATGACAGATTTCGTATCTAACATTACGTATAAAGGTTTGGTTGGGATTATAAATACTATGGTCACGCTTTATATTTTGAGATACAAGAAAACCAGAAGCCGTCTTACGAAACTTAAACCGACCTTAAAATCGTAGTAGATCATTGTGCGCGCATGTTCTCTTAACAGGTTCATGTTGTCTGTGTTCTAAATACGTCATGGTAAGCCTTGAGAAATCATTCACATGTGCAGTTTCCCTTTGATGCAAAAACACCCTCTAGCGGCTAGCAATCTTAAGCTTTGCTCGAGAGAAGGGTGGGAAACTGTGCCCGTTTCTTTTCGCTCTCTGACTTTGTGGACAAGAGTCTCTTTCTTCTGGCACTAGTTAGCGCCTGGAATATCCACTTGGATCGTAGGGTTAAGTATGGTGATAGAAGCACCGAGGGAGTTACGTGTGTTTAGCATAACACTGCTCGAAACCACGCTGATGACGCCGGTTAGGCAGAAACATGTCCGTGTGTTGGCGTTTTATTGCACTTCGCAATGTCTTTCTCGTGAATTGATTTCACTAAAACCATGAGAAAGCTGCATTTACAGCGTTTTCTTATCTTGGTGTTATTTTCTAGGCATTCTTTTAGAAAACATTTTCTAGGTTAGAAATAGCTGCGCCAGCATAAACCAAGGCCGGTCCGGAAAGGCTAACAAACAGAGTGGTCCTAAATTGGAACCCCGCGGCACACCAGAGGCAGATACAAATACGCTGCGACAAATAGGAACTCATAAGCTTAAGAAACGAAGCAGTAAATCCAAAACAATACAGCTTATTGAGCAAATTTCCATGGTCGATTGTATAGAATGCGAACGAAAAGTCTGTATATAGTACATCAACTTGACCACGATTATCAAGTATCCCACTAATATATTGAGTAACAACTGCCAAGTTAGTTACTGTAGATCTTCCAGGTAAAAAGCCTTGCTTACGTACATAGACTGTAGATGTGGCACTGTTAAGTATATTGGAATAAATAACATGTTCGTAGACTTTCGCAAAATTATATAAAATTGAAAAAGAGTAACAATCATTAAACACATTGGTAAACTAGGTAATGATTGATTTGAAGCTCAATATTAAAATGATTTATTTATGGGTACATTCTACGATTAGCGGATCAAATTACATTCGTGTGCGTGGTAAACATTTGACACAAGCTTGGTTAGTAAAATTAACACTAGCATTCGATGGATGTTGGACTTATATAAAAGACCAAGAAAACGTAGCAGATTTAATATGTATACGATACCAACTACTCTAACTAAAGAATTCTTCCTTGAGGTTGCAAAGTTCACAATTTAGGTTCTTCTTATTGGCCTATGTCCCAAGGATGAATGGAGATAGAAAATATATTTAAGAAGAAAATGAAACATTACCACCAGGATATTAATTCAATAAAGGTTTTCAATGTTATTTTTCCCTTCATTCGCATAGAATATTCTAGCCAACAATATATGCGGCACTATACACATTTCACTGAGTGTAATTTCCGAAAGTACTAAATCGTTACAATCTTTTTACGGTTGCATAAAAAAGTATACGCAGCTCTCATACCCATAAAACCTACGTATATTATTACATGTGTAACGCGCAACTCTTCATCCGATGGAAAATATGATTACAGACGAACGTAGTGGACATAAAATATTCACACCGTTGTATCGCCCAAACAGCATGGCATGTGTAAATCAAAAGGAACACAACGCGCACTCATCGTATATCGCTTCGCAAACGCGTCATCTAGTGACAGCTTGCGATAAAGCCGCTTACATCACCTTCTCATCACCAAATCCTGTCGTTTTGTCGCGTGTTCGAAGATCGTTTTCTACGCAATTTGATACAGGAAGAACGAGAACGATACTAAAAGTAGTATTTGACCTAAGCATATCTTATGGTTTTCTTTTAAATTTTGCTGTTAATAATTTAACCTTTAACCAATGACACCGATGAAGATGTAAATACCCCCCACTTAAATTTAGAAGCTGGTAGAAAGAGAAAATACTTAGAAAGTATTATAGATAGAAGTGAGAGAGATAAAATAAAAATAACATTCCAATTAATGGTGTCAACACCTAGAACGAGAGAGAGAGAAAGTAGATGATACAATGAATAAGTTTATGAAGAATACAGACATAGATATCAGAGTTACATAGATGGTACAAAAAAAAACCACACACAAAGAGAACAGTCCAATAATTGTAGAATTGAAAGCAACGAAACTGAAAACTGAAGTACTAAAAGTTAGGAAGAATATACGCTTACTAGTAATAAAGGAATTTCAACTAAAAGGAAAAAGGAATAATATTTTTGTAAATGAATAACCAACGAAAACGTTTAACACTTTAATCTGTAACGTGAAGGAATTGAAGAAGGAAAAAAAGATGAAGTATGTGGAGACGAGAGATAAATACATATGTTTATATTAGAATATCAGTCACAAACAGAAATGCAAAAATAAAGGATATTACGAAATGGAAAAATTTCCATTAAGTATCTTAGACATCATAGGAAGAACAGTTGGGATCAGATTGTCAAGCACTAGGAAAGACATTTTACCCGAGATACGCATATGACAATATTATAGGAGAAGAGAAAATTAACATGTAGTAAGATAATTCCAGTCAGCGGTGGTACCTTCAACACCGGACGTAAAATTAATTACATCAGCAAGTATATGCAAGACGCTACAAAAAAAGTCAAGAAATCAATAGGATTCATGACAGAAAAATCGATGTAGCAAAGTGCTAAAAGCTAGAAAGAATATAGGTTCCATAACAGCAAAGGAATACCAATTAAAAGAAAGTAGTAGAGCTTCTATGGAAGTACTAAAATATTTTTCTCTATCAAAAATTCTCTAACCGACAATGAGCTGTGACTGAGGGCATTATTGTGATGCAAGATCCAAGAGCTAGCAATATCAGGTCACACACGTAAACGATCAAAGTCCTCGCAATAAATATTTTAATTCACTGTCTGGCCTTGCGGCACCAATTCTATGTGGACAATTCCGCGAGAAGTCATCACGATAATACCCCCAGTCACTGTCGAGAATTTTTAGCAAAGAAAAACATTCCAGTGCTCCCACACCCGCCTTACATTCCAGCAGTGATTTTTTTTCCAACGCTTAGGTAGAAATTGAAAGGTTCCCATTACGACACAATAAACAACATCCAAAGAGTCACAACACAGATTATGAACAGCGTAAATGAACAAGACTTCGAGAAATATTGCCAGGAAAACTCACTAGAGACACTGTGTGCATACTTTGAAGGCGACAATATTAAGTTATAGATGCATTCAATTAAAGATTTTAAAACTTTCCTCCCATACCCTTATACCTTTTCAGATGTCGGATGAGGATTCCGATTCTTTATTGTACAGATATTGTCGTTCGTTTACCCCTCTGGCCTGAAAGCTGCCAGTTCTTCCTCTAGTCGTTATCCCACATAAACTCTAAGTCGTTTTTTCAGTATTGTTCTGTATAATTTCTAGCGCGTTTGTATGAAACATATGGCTCAAATGTATAAGGTGGCTCTAATAAAATGAACAAGGACAGTATTATTATTATTATTTCAGAGGAACGTATATGGCAATATTGTAAGAGAAGAGAGAATTAACAGTCATGTAGTAAGGTGATTCCAGTCGGCGGTGGTACCTTCAACATTGGACGTAAAATTAATTACATGAGCGAGCATATGCAAAATGCTACAAAAAATAAATAGAATTCATGACAGAAGAATCGATCTAAGATACAAGGAGAATATAAAAATCAAAAAAGTTAAAAGGGAACGAAAAAGGAAACGAAAAATTAGTAAAACTGGTAAAGTAGTTAGAATACATTGCAGATCAGTAACAATATTTATAAATAACGTTTTAATAAATGAGGTAATAAATGTGGCAGCCTCAATGAATAAGAAAATTATAGACACAAATATACAGAATACCATTGTTAGATGCTACCTCAGAAGCACAGCTAAAAAGAACGGCCCATTAGTTATTAGCACTGAAGGTAAGGGAACTAAAAACTGAAGTGCTAAAAGTGCTGGAATATTTTTCTCTACCAAAAATTCTCTAGCCGACAATGAGCTATGATTGAGCTATTATTGTGATACAAGATCCACGAGCTAGCAATGTCAGGACGCACGCGTTCAAGGACCTTGCGATAAGTGGTTTGATTCACTGTCTAGCCCTGCGGTAAGAATTCTTTGCGGACAATTCCACGAGAATGCATCACGATAATATCGGCTCATTGTCGGTTAGAGAATTTTTGGCAAGGACAAACATGATTCCATTTTGTCTTTTCAATGCTTAAGGGGAAATTGAAAGGTTCCCATTGCGGAGCAATAAATAACATCCAAAGAGTCAGAACGCAGGTTCTGAACAGTCTAGCGGAACAAGTCTTCCAGAATCGTTGCCAGGAATGGAAAACTCGCTGGAAACGTTGTGTGCATTCCCAAAGAGCATATACTGAAGGGGAGAATATTGAATTGTAGATACATATCCTTAAACACTTTTAAACTAGTCACTCGCATTAATTCTGAGACATACCTCGTACAATACGATATATAAATTTTATGCAGAATCCAGCTAAATGGAGCTGAGATCGCAATCCATCGAAATTATAGTTCTAGAATAAATATGGAAAACTTTGAATAGAGTAAGAAAATAGACATTCTAACGTTTTACAAAATAAAATAGAAACTACTGTGTTAGAAAGATGCTTTTCCCTTCAACATCACTTAAATATGTTAACACAATTTACCACAAAATTTCATTTCAACTTCACGTCAATGCAAATCCCTAAAAATTTCGGCATTTCGAACATTTTATCAAAGAAAAATCAATAGTACGCATTAAGCTAAGCTATTTCTGAAGACATTCCCCAAAGCGAAAGCCGAAAATTTCCACCTGCTCCGCTACCCCGAGCCGCGAGCCGTTATCGGCGAAGCGAAAGACGAAACTTCCCTCCGATATATACATTTTCTTCCCGTTTGCGCGGTGATTAATGAAAAGTTTTCGGCCGGGATCGAAAGCGAAAGTTTGGTCGTTAGCGACCGAGGTAGGTTCGTCGAATTACGTTATCCTTGCTCTTACGCTACGTACATTGAGAAAATAGGAATCGGCGAACATAGATTCGAAGAAGAAAATTATCACGGAACGTTTCTAGCGTCACGTAATTTAACGTTAATTTCGGAGATTCCCGCAAGAACTCGAACGGTAATTCGAAATTTCGACGTTCGGGTTTGTTTGTGACACGAAATACCAATGCTGTAACGTCTAACGTACGGCGTGGATTAGAAATAACTTGCGGCAAGTTCCTGTAAATGCGAGATAAAGTTTACTTGATTAAATTCTAGCAAAATTAAATCAGTATACTGTTACAATGAATCTCCAATCTTATACATTAGTGACATCAATTTATTCTTGGCAAAAATAGCTCACCGGAATTCAGTTTTAGATAAAGCTACATCTACGTTACTCATCTTACTCACACTACATTTTAATATGGACCATCTACGAAGCATCTCTCAAAATTAATAAAAATGATTAGTTTTGAAGTGTTTAATTGAATGTATCCTACAACTTAATATTGTCCCTTTCAAGCTATGCTTCTTTGGAATGCGCGCAACATTTCCAGCGAGTTTTTCATGCCGTGACTCTTTGGGTGATCCATTCAATCTTAATTTTTTTGCAGTGTAATGCATTGTATTTCTTGTGTATTTCTAAAGTTTTCATTCCATTTTTGCCGTTTTCTCTTATCATACTTTTGCTTAACTTGTTTTGAGGGTTTGATTACGCCTAGAATACGGCAATGTGGGAATTACTAGGGGAGGTCCAGAAGTTCGCGGAATGGAGGGGATGGAGTGGGTATAGGGGCGCTCGTTAGGTGTCATTCTGATTGGCGACTCATTATTAGTATACAAGTTAAGCTGCAGCCCTATAGCGTCAGTCGTTTACGAACAATTACCTGCTAGATAAGTCAATCCGGAAGAAAACTGAAACTATGGAGGAAATTGAACACCATGATGTGATAAAGTTCCTTACAAAGCAAGGAAAGAACCCTCAAACCATAGTGCCCTAGTAAACCAATGATTTATAAGTGGCATGGTATTTTTAAACATAGTCGGGAGTCGATTGAAGACGACCCCCGCTCACGACGGCCAGTTGAGGCCACCACATCAGACATCGTCGAAAAAGTGCAAGTTGCCTGTTTGAAGAAAAAACAATAATCTGCATTAGTTGGAGTATCAAATACCACCATTTCGCGTACACTACATGACCACCTGGGTATGACAAAAGTCAGTGCAAGATGGGTACCGAGAATGCTCACGCCGTTGCAGAAACAGCAACGCGTCTGTGCGTCCAAATAATTTTTGGAGCTGTGTGGAGACAACCCTGCACAGATTTTGGAGCGGATTATTACCGGAGATGAAACATGGGTTCATCACTTTGAGCCTGAGTCCAAACAGGAGTCCATGTATTGCCATAAAAAGGGGACACCACCGCCAAAAAAATTCAAAGTGTCAGAATCGGCTGGAAAGTTGATGGCTACCGTTTTGTGGGATTGTGAGGGGATATTATTGATTGATCTAATAAATGTATTGTGCTTAAGGGTGATTATATTGAAAAGGAAAAATAGATTTGTTTTATTTTATTTAAAACCCTTTCATTCCACGAACTTCTCTACGTCCCCTCGTAAGTTGAGCAGATTCAACAGAGGCCGAATTATTGACTTGCGCGAAGCTGTTGTCTCGTTCAGGGAAATTACAACACGCCTTAACCGGAACGAATTCACCTTCGAACCCGGTGCCGAAGCAGATCTAATGAAATGCAGGATGCCACCTTCGTCTAATAGCACTAATGCAAGAGATCAATTCTCACACCTGTGACCTTTATCGTTGAATCAGAACTTTCTGCTTGGAATCCTATCGACCACATCTTGTGTTACTACTTACGGCACAACACCAACTGCGATGGTTAGAGTTGCGAACGTACTGGACTACGGAGTGGGATAGGGCGGTGTTAGTCGACGAATTTCAATTTTTTATAGGAATGCACGATGGCTGTATGAGGATTAGGCAAAGATGTGGGAAACATCGTAATATTCAATTTTCTCTTGAAAGGCGTGTGGATCGAATCGTGATAGTTATGGTATGAAGTGCCATAACGTATCTTCAGCGGCTCGAAAATCCACTTTTTCAGAAGGGTAACGTCCGTTCCTGAGCGGCAAAAACTTCTTTAAACCGGTGCGAAGAGGCCCATGTCAATCGCCAATCGAACACGTGTGAGACCTTATAGACAGGAAACTTCGCGGACCTTCGGCTAACGCTGGAAACTCTCCGACATACATTGCAGGTTGCTTGCAACACCATACGCCAAGTAGACATTGATCACCTTGTGAAATTATTGCCACGAACAGTGAGGAGTATGAAACCTGTAGAAGAGGCCCAGGAACTTCTTCTTCTTCTTACTGCTTGTATGAGGTTCTAAAGCTGTTGCGGTCTTTAGTTTTTGCCTGCCCATCTCTTTCATGGACATCTATCTCATCATCATGTAGTCTTCCATACTTTCGCCGTGTTATCTCCAATTCTGTCTGTATTCCCTTATTATTTCGTTAAAACTTCTAACTCCAAGTTCTTCTCTTATGTCTCTGTTTTTCTTCCTATCCGTTCTTGTAGATCCTACTGTTCTTCTTAGAAATAGTATATGCGATGCATGGATCCTTCTTTCATCTCCCTTAGTTATCGTCCAGCCTTCACTCCCACATATACCGCATGGGACTGCCATTGTTTTATGGAATTCCACCAACGTATCCTTATTTACTTTGTTTGTCACTGTTCCAGCTATGGTGCCATTTATTCGGTTAAATTTTGTTATTTTCTTTATGTATGTCCATATCGCCTTAATAGAGCGATTTAGTAGATCTAAGGAAGTTTAATGTTCTTACTTGTTCTATTGGCTTATTGTTAATTATTATTTTCGATGATTTTTTTCCGGCTGTCGTAGATGCTGGGTGGATTGAGTAGTTTAGTAACTGCGACTGTCGGTCCCAAGCCCGGATAAAGAAAGAGGATTCTCAGGTCAGGCTAGCTCCCTACCTGGGAGAAAAAGATAACTCAGCTCACAGAATCAAAGATATGTCTCGGAACTGGACTGATCTAATGCTGGAAATCCATATCTGAAGAGGCATAGCAAGAAAACAGGCAATAGCCTATCTACTTCTACGTGTAAAAAGAAAGAAGAAAAAGAAGTTTAATTTTTATTAAATACCATTACTTTAGTCTTTTCTATCGATATAAAGTTATACCTCTCAGTTAGTTTGTTTAGTTCGTACGCAACTCATTGAAGTGTGTCTTAGTCACTGACTATTAATACTTGGTCGTCAGCAAAGAGTAGTGTAATCTATTATTTTTGTCTACGTAGATTGAGTGTGTGGTGCTTGATGTTTGCTATCCATTCCTCTAACACGTCATCAAGGCACATGTTAAAAAACGTTGACGTGACAACTTACATCCTTATCGTAGTCCTAATTTTATAAATGGGGTATTATCTGCATTACCCTTCATGACAATCTTTGAATTGTTATACATGCTTTTAATAATCTCAATCATATGTAGTGGTATTCCTCGTTTTTCCAGTATGTCCTATAGTTTTTCTGTTACAATCTTGTCAAACACTTTTTTATAACCCAACATATAAACAATATGTGTGTTTCTTTGTTATGTTCTCGGTGTTACTCTATTATTAATTAAACTTAAATCATTTTTCTTTGAAATTGTAGTCAATTATTACATTTGAATAGTTATACTTTTCTGCTGAGTAAATTTGATCAAGAACTTCGCCAATTATAATGTTAAGTGTAAGCAAAAGATTTAAAGATGGTAATTGAATTTTGCTACAAAAAGAACATTTTCCTTGACAAATTCGCTATACTTTCATCTAATCTCTTCCAGTTTCTTAAGCATAATCCGCCTACTTTATTATCTTCGCTTATTTTTCCCCCGCCTAGCTACCCTATCGCCTTACGTTCCACGTTTCTACATATCTCCTGGTCGTTATCAAAACAATTTCCAAAAGGGGAGGGGGAAGGGTGGAATTACGCGAGTTCGCGAACGCCATCTAGCGGTCGATTAACGAAACGTTTACGTCCGCATGAAGTGGCGTCGCGGGACGAATTCCCTCCCGATTCATCCGACGCTTATCTCCATTTTCGTCGTCTTCCTTTTGTTTATCCGGCGTAACAAATTTGCGGCGTGCGGGAGACAACCGCGTTCCCCCTTTTACCGGTCGTGTACTACGCCGCCGAGAGAAAGTGTTCGTGGAATTTCGACCGGTTAAGATAAAACCGCGTAGGCATTTCAAGATTCGAAAAAGGAACGGCATAAGTGTAAATATCTGCGGTCGGAGAGGATAAGACGTTAACAGCGGAAACTTTTTCCCTTCTTGGTGATTTTAGGGAAGTATGTATTGTATAAATGAGAGGGCGTTTGTCGCTCGATGAAAAAGGTGCTATCTGGTGTATATTTGTTGCAGGAATTAAGTATCTCTTGCTAGCGCGGTTTTTCCTGACGTTAGAGAAACGGAAGAAAATAATGTCGCAAGCCTTTTTGAATGAATGAACTGTCGGACGCTAGCGGCAGCACTTCTCAAAACAATGTAAATTTTTTTTAGGGAAAAATCGCTGTAAGTGGTCATCGCAAAGTTTTGTTTCTTGCGCGAGAACCTAAAAGCACAATGTCGTTATACAGCTTCCAGAGAGATTTTGGATTCCTAACTGACGTACAAATCACACCTGGAACATGCTATAAACAAAGCCATAAGGGCCTTTTGGGCCTGCAGAGGAATGTTTGGTAGAACGTTGGCCCAAAAACCACCAATGGTTCATTGGCTATACACGAGAATTATAGTACCTACTATAACTTATTCATGACTAATCTGGTGGTATAAAGCCAATCAAGGCTACACGCTCAAGATCCAAGGATTGCTTGCTTCGGTATTACGCCACTGCAGCTAGTGCTGAGGTCAGAAGCAACCCTAGGAGCCTACAGAGTCAAATGCAGAGGGTGCAAGGTATTCTCTAGCAAGTTCGGAGACCACACCAGCATCTTCAGCCACATCGAGGAGATAGCACCGCTGTCAATGAAAACTGACAAAATTCAGTCCGTGTATAGCTTTGCTGGGGAATATAATGTAATAATTCCCAGCAACGAGGCTATAAAGGCATGTGCATGCAAATCGAGACAGGACATCTTCCACTGGTTTGCGGACGCCTCGAAAACCTCGAATGGCACAGATATTGGAATATGAAAAGAGGGAGAACCGGGTGGCGAGGCCATCAGTCTAGGGGTCTCCCCCTCCATCTATCAACCACAAGCAATTGCCATCCACACTTGTGCGGAGAACTCTATGGACTACGCACATGACTTGGAAGCGGTGGACATCGTAACAGACAGCCAAGCCGCTCTTAGGGCACTTCAAGCTGTCAGGTTTGACTCCGAAGTGGTGTTGGGGTGCCGTAGCGTTATGCTGAGATAGGTGCCAAGCCACTCGGGGATCAAAGGGAACGCAGCAGCTGACTTGTTAGAAAGAGATCTCAGTGGACAACCGTTCTCAGGTACTGATCCGACGTGTGGGAGTACCTATGGCAGTATTAAAACCTGTGTTAAGTCCGAGCTCGCCGCCAATTACCGATCCTATTGGAACGGTGTGGACGGCTTGAGACACTGCAAATTTCTCGGGATTTATTCAGGCTAGGATAGACTGCATAAGACAGTACTTACGAGCAGGGCCACACTGAGAGCACGCACAGCGATGTTAACTGGACACTGCGCACTGAATAAACACATGCATCGCATGGGTATAGTAGACTCTCCTTCATATGGAAAGTGTGGGAAAGCAGAGTGAACTCCTGTGCACCCTCTTATTGACTGCGCGGCAGTCTGTAGGGAACCTGCCTTTCCCTGTCTTCGCTTGGTGATGCTCAGCTTGACGAACCCAAGTTAGGAAAATTACCGCTCGAGCGAATTATGGACTTTGTTGTTCAGGTATAACCAAGTCACTGGCCGAGTTGCTCTTCGGGGCTAAAAACCCTGCCCATGCTTATACAAAAAAAGAGAAAACAGCATAAGAAATGGAGATATAAGAACAACAATAAACATCTTCGACAGAAATGAGAGCATAAAGGAAAACAAAGATAAGAGGATGCAAGTGACGAGGTTTCTAGCCAGACCGAAATTTTATAGATGTTCACGCATAAGAAGTGTAGACAGGCCAAATAAAAAATGGAAATCATAACAGGCAACGTGCTTAATGCGTGAATTGAAGAAGAAAAATAATTTCAAAAGTTTAAATATGTCCAAAAGTATAAACGAGGAACAGAAAGACGTATATTTTAAGTATAATCATTCCAATGACAATTATTATGAGAAATATCTATATTAGTTCACATGCGCCCATTTTCTTTGTTCGAATGAGAACTTTTATATGGGTAAAATACTAAAATACATTTCCTAATACCCTGTATAACTGCTTATTTAGGTATATCTACTTAGAGTTTTTATCAGATCAATTTTACGAAAACAATACATCTCTAGATTTAATACGTTTACTTTATATATTTTCATCTCTACTACTCGGACGAATTCAACAAAACGAAATTTTGTCCGTTCCGGTAAATAGGAGGTTTTTCTTCTTGACCTCTGAGCGCTAAATTGTCAAAAGTCTTTTCGACGGAAAGGGTCGAATCGGGCGAGGAAGATACGGACGATGGGAAAGGTTGCCTTCGGTAAAAACGAATTCGTCCTTCCAACAGAAATCCAATTCTTCGCGAGGGGGAAGGCGTAGGTCAAAATTCATTTTGCTCGGCCGAATTTCTGTTCTTTTCCGGCGTTGTTCCTCCGGGGCGGTGGATTACATAGCATCCGAATGGGAAAGCCAATTGGTCGCAACAGCCGACGAAAGAAAAATCGAAGAAGAAGGGAAAAAACGAGGGATGCGGGCGATCGGATCTCATGTCTATTAGACGTGTGCTGCTTAGGCCGATACAGTGTTTTTTTCCTCTTTTGTTTCGCCGGAAAACGTAGCCCCTCCGTCTCCGTAGATAAATGCCGGGGCATCGTGGGTTGACGTGCTTAAAAGTAGGCGTTCGGCGTTCTTCTGTCGTGTCATTTGTCTGAAACTCGCGGTAGGGGAATGTAAATTATATTATGCGAGCGTATCTAGGGACACGTTCTGTTTGGACTTTATTACAGGGTTTTTCGAAAATGTATTGAAATCTGTGATATGCAGGGATATATTCGTCCCTCCTGCTCCTATTTTAAGGGTAGTAAGATTTGTTCGAATTTGGAGCTCGCAGTAACCCTAGACGTAAAATGATAATTGATCATAGATATCAATACCTATTCAAACGTATAGATCCTTGCAACAAATAAGTTCTTTTGCTTCATTTTAAAATATATTTGTTTGACTTAATATATTCTTAAAACGTTTAATTCAACAATATAGTCCATTGTTTTTAAAGCAATAAAGCGCGCGTTTTATGATTTACATACACTTTAATAACTAAATATAACAATTTTTTCACCACACAGTAGCTTCTTCAAATATGGATATATAGGAATGTAAAACTACAAGGTCTTATATACTGTTCTCTTATCTTAATTACGTATTTACAACAAAATGGATAATTGTAAATAACTCTGGCCAACAAACATTTTTTTTCTGGTGACTGCTAATGCCAAAATGGAATTCAGTTTCACGTCATTTTTTTTTCATGGCATTTCTTGTTTATTCATTTCAAAATTCCTGAAAATTGTTAACTAAATGCAGCAAATTTTTAATTGCTCAAGTAATTGAAAGACATTCCAAATACGTTTGGGTCATGAGCATAATATAGTGAGTTCATGGACAGCTCCAGCAAAAGTCTCAAGTTTGTCCTACTACACAAAGGGAATGTTTTCGGTACAATTCCTATTGAGTATTCCGTTACATTAAATGAAAGATATAACGACATTGAGAAGGTTATAGTTATTATAATATAGAGACCATATGTGAGTCTTAAAATGGTTAATCTTTACTTGCCTTTCAAAGAGGATATACAAAATTTCCGTGATTTTTGTGTCTCTGAAATAGTTGGGCTAGAAACCAACACTGGATTCAGAAACGTTGACCTCCTCGAAAGTCAACAGAGGAAAAGTATTTTTTCCACATCTTCACATCAAAATTGGATGTTATGAAGTAATGTGTTAAAGCTCTAAATTTGCCGGAGAACTGCTTCAAGTGCATGTCTAAAGTCTCCACGACTAAGTTACGAAAAAAATTGAAGCTGGAGTATTTGATGGGTCTCAAATTAGAACTTTAATCATAGATCCAAATTTCATTAACTCTATGAACGAAGCTGGAAAAGAAGTCTGGACTTCGTTCACTATGGTCGCGAACCATTTTTACTTGGAAACAAAAAAGCCTCGGACTACAAAGAGCTAGTGAAATCGATGCTTCAAAAATATCACGGCTCAGGTTGTCATATGAGCATAAAGCTTCATTTCCTTCATAGTCATCTTGATAGATTTCTCGAAAATTGAGGTTATGTAAATGGCGAACAAGGCAAGAGATTTCGTCAAAATTTAAAAACTGTGGAAACTCGGTACCAAGGAAGATGGGATCCTCATAAGGTGGCCGATTGCTGTTGTAGTATTCAAAGGGACTGCTAAATACACAGCAGAAAGCGCAGCAAACGAAAATTTATTCACTTATTATTGTTTATGCTTTTACAAGCACTCTTGTAATTCTTTAATCGTTATTAAAATAAACACTTGTGCTATAGTCATGACTATTATTGCATTTAAATAAAGAAATGAATTATTAATATTTTATGCTTTGTTTAGATCTCAAGTTGCAACTTAGCCGCATTAGTGATTCCTCAAAGAGCATAGCATGACAAAGAGTTAAATTTTGACATGATATGGAAAATCTAATATTATTTTCGGATTCAGCACAACCAAGTTAGCAAAAACAAGTTTCACATAGAAGTCAAGAACAATTATATTGGGCAGTGACAATTTACGATAAACATCTGGGAACTACGAGAGGAGGTCCGGAAGTTCGAGGAATGAAAGAGTTTTAAATAAAATAAAACAATAAATCTATTTTTCCTTTTCAACATAATCACCCTTAAGCACAATACATTTATTAGATCTATGAATTAATTTTTCTAAACCATCATAAAAATATTTTTTATCTTTCGCCTCAAAATGGGCCAAAGTTGCCTCCTTTACCTCATTGTCGTCGGAAAACCTTCTTCCACGTGAGTCTTTTTCTAAATTGGGGAACAAATAAAAATCACTAGGTGCCAGGTCTGGACTGTAGGGTGGATGGACTATTAATTGAAAGCCATGCTTGTGCAGAGCAGCCATTGCTAATTTGCTCTTGTGAACCGGCGCATTGTCTTGCAAGAGCAACACATCCTTGGTCAACTTTCCTCGACGTTTTTCCTTGATGGTCTCCTCTGATTTTTCCAATATCGCTGCGTAATATTCTCCGGTTATGCTCCTACCTTTTTCTTTGTAATCAATCAATAATATCCCCTCACAATCCCAAAAAACAGTAGCCACCAACTTACCAGCCGATTCTGACACTTTGAATTTCTTTGGCGGTGGTGTCCCCTTTTTATGCCATTGTATGGACTCCTGTTTGGACTCAGACTCAAAGTAATGAACCCATGTTTCATCTCCGGCAACAATCCGTTCCAAAATCTGTGTGGAGACAAACCTCCACACAGCTCCAAAAATTGTTTGGACGCACAGACGCACTGATGTTTCTGCAGCGGCGTGAGCATTCTCGGTACCCATCTTGCACTGACTTTTGTTATACTCACGTGGTCATGTAGGATACGCAAAATGGTGGTATCTGATACTCCAACTAATGCAGATAATTGTTTTTTCTTCAAACGGGTATCTTGCGGTACAAATGTTTGCATTTTTTCGACGATGTCTGATGTGGTGGCTTCAACTGGCCGCCCTGAGTGGGGGTCGTCTTCAATTGACTCCCGACCATGTTTAAAAAGACCATGCCACTTATAAATCATTGATTTACTAGGGCACTTTTCCCGGTTTCCATTTAATTCAATATGGTTTGAGCGTTCTTTCCTTGCTGTGTAAGCAACTCTATCACAGCACGGTGTTCAATATCCTCCATAGTTTCAGTTTTCTTCCGGATTGACTTGTTTAGCAGGCAACTATTCGTAAACGACTGACGCTATAGGGCTGCAACTTAACTTATATATTAATGATGAGTCGCTAATCAGAATGACACCCAGCGAGCGCCCCTATCCCCACTCCATCCCCTACATTCCACGAACTGCTGGACCTCCCCTCGTATATATAATGATATATATGATGATACTATCTATAATTATCTATGCAGAATGTTGAAATGAATACGTAGGCTTTCACGACCAGAGTTAGTAATAACTACTTCCGGAATTGGACCGTGTCATTGTGAGATATATATATATAGAAAAGAAATAAGAATAAGAGGAGAAAAAAAAATAAGAAGAAAAAGAGATAAAAGAAAGAAGAATGAAAAAGGGGCGAGGCGTGAAATAGATAAAAAGGTGAAAAGAGTAAGAAAAGGAAAGAGAGACAGAAAAAAAGGGGAGAGAGGAGAACGAGAGAAAAAAAGGGAAAAGAAAGAGAACAAAAGAGAAAGGTGAGATCCTTTCTTTCTCTTTTGTGATATCTCATCATGACACGGTCCAATTCCGGAAGTAGTTCATTTATTATCTAGAATGTTCATTACTGCAAGGGCACTCAGGTAGTCCTGTAATTACCGATAAGACAAATCAAGACTTATTTAAACCAAACACAATACAATCTGAATTGAGTATACATGTATCTACATCAAGGAAAGTCATAGTTTTATACATACATTAAAAGCAGAGTATTACGTGTATCTCCATCAAAGCAAGAATTGAATTTGAATTCGTCATTGAGCGGGTTAACTCATCATTCAGTGTAATAAGTGTACTTTGTAACTAACTGTAAATATAGTGTATATATTGTATTTATTAGTTTTATTAACAACGTGTTACAAAGAAAAAGATAACTTTTTCAAAGCAGGAGGACTTCAAACACCTTTCATTTATCTTAGTGAGCTTTTCAAATATGAATATTGTGTAATCTGTTGAGCATATAAATTTTAATTTTTAGATTCACATTATTTACTTATTGTTCTGGGAATTATCAATTCCGTTTTCCAATCGATAGTATGTTTACTTCATCCACAACATAAGACCAAGAACCGATGCCTGTGGGATTTCTCTGAACATCTACATATTGCTTTCAGTTGCGGAGGTGGGAATTATAAAGTTCTGAAGCATTTCCCATAACACCAATCGATCTCAATTTGTTAAAGAGCGTATGTTTTAGTGTTAGAGGCTTTTACATAGTAATTTGTATGCTTCTGCCAGTAACGAGACTGTATTGTTTTGAGAGAATAAAATTGTTTAAATAAATACCTTAGAAAATAAATATTTATTAATTTTTTAACGGAATTCCTTCTCACATAATCCACACCATTCATTCACTGTTCCACTGTTCATTCCCTAATTTGTTAAGTTGTTCTCACTTCCTTCGTCACAAAAAAAAAGAAAAGAACTTTCCCTTGCGCCGAAAAGATCATTTACATAGGCTTTTGTGTTCAAGCCACTACTTGAGTGACGTGTTATTCGCTCCACGTCAACTACTTTGTGTACAAATCGACTTTCCCTTTAATACTGCGTAAGTACAAGATTAGCGGTTCGTAATTGTGACGGTTCGCATACGGAAACGCAAGGAAAAACTTTTTCAATTACAGAGGAGCCGACGACTACAGCTCGACCTGCTATTTGCCCATTTCCATTCTCCGCGAGCGGAGCTATCTGGAAGAAAAAGCTGGCTGCGGTGCACTTTGTTTGCCTGTAACGTTCGAGCGCTCTGACGACAAACAAATCGAGAATGACAGTATTACGTTTGGGTTGTAACGAATGCTGCTAGCGAGATGTTAAGGTTAAATTTATGGCAATATTTATACAAATTAGACCTTCTTTGTGGAAGGAATTGAAAGAATTTAATAATGTCCTTTTGAAAGCAGAATTTCCAGTTAGAAATAAAACCATACAGTCAGCGGAATTTCTATAGCTCTACAGAGTATTACCTATTAGTGTAAGAAAGCTTCTAAACATCTTCAAAAGTTTATTTAGTGTTAAATATACATTTGGGGGTTATTCTCTCGGGTTGTGTCCCTCATTCGGCGTTGGTTCTTAGAAGAATCAGGTACATCCTGACGTTCGATGTAATCGCATAAATCCTCTTCTTGAGGTCGTAATTTCGACTGCATCTTATCGTTTCTTCTAAGAAAGTTGTTGGATCGTTCACTGTTTCTTTTATATGCCGGATCTTGTAGAAGTACTTCCATTTTCGCTTGGTATTCAGTTCTGTGCATGACAGCGGTAGCGTTTCCTTTGTTTGCAGGTAGAACAACGATAGTGCCGTCAGTGAGTATTCGTCTTTTGAGATATTTCTCTTGGGTGTTTTTGCTTTTCTGGTTACGACGGAAACTTCTTGACGGATGATGTTCTTCATGTTCTTCTACATTATGTAGTACTAATTCTACTCCGCAGTCAATGTCTTCTGCCGGAATTTTTGTCAGCGTTACTGCAAAGTTGATCTCTTTCTTAAGAACGTTTATGGATACATCATCCAGGATTTTGTCGAAAACGTTGTGTACCACTGGTGTTGTGTTGTGACTGTGTTATTGGTGGTTTTTGTTCTGTAATGCGCCGTTCGTACTTGCGTTTTTGCCTCTCACTTCTTATTTCTGTGTCCGTTTCAGCTCCGAACGTGGTGATCTTGTCGATTTGTTCCCATAGTATAAGATGCATGGTGCGGGACAGCGTGCTGTATGTTTCAAACAGTCATCTGTTCGGTTGAGTTGTGCTCGTATTTGCTGGATCAATTCTCTGAGTAGAGCGTGACTGGCTCTGTTCAGTATATTCGTTGCCTTCCTTGTAACCGTATGGAAGGATAATTTGCAGCATGTCGGAATTAGCTGTTGGTCTCAACATCGTCGTAAAAATGCTAGATCCCCTTCTTGCGGCGCAGATTCCCGAATTCCTTCACCATTTGGTAAATCTTCTTCCCGTAAAGGTTGTAGGTATTGTAGCGTATATTTTCGCGGGTAAAGGATGTCTTGCGTTGTGTCCCGCGTTCGGCGTTGGCTCTTAGAAAAACCAGGTACGTCCTGACGTTTCGACGTAATCGCATACATCTTCTTCTTGACATCGTGATTCGAGTCTAAATCACGACATAAATACATACACATATATATATATATATATATATATATATATATATATATATATATATATATACTAGGGTGACGGAATAAAATAGACGCCAGGTAAAGCGGTATAAATATGTAAACAGCTAAATTCTAAGAACGAATTAAGAACTTTCTCTTGTCATTAGGGTCTGGGTAGATGTATCGGAAGGAATTCGTCATAGTTTAGTATCGTTACAACTATGCCTCGCTTACAAGGTTCGAGTGATATTAGCGACTTCACCCGGGGTCGCATCGTTGGCCAGAGTGAACGCGGCGCTTCGCAACGTGAAATAAGTAAATTTTTAAATATTCCGTTGCCCACAGTTAACCGTGTGATTACACAATTTAAACGCAAGGAAAAAAACAACAGTGGAGCCCAGACCAGGTCGTGCCGGACCTTCTAAAAGAAGTAAAAGGGTGCTTGTGCGCCAAGTGTTAAGAGAACCGCGAAAAAGTACAGCTGAGCTTGCGGCAACTTCACAGAAAAGTCAGCGCACCGTTCTGCGATACCTCCACAGTGTGGGGATGTATAAAAGGGTGGCAAAGAAAAAACCTCTCCTTACGGCGTTTCAAAAAAGGCGCTGAATGGCTTGGGAACGAAGCCCGAAGAGTTTTGGCGGTCTGTCATTTTTTCAGACGAAAGCAGATACTGCCAATTCAGTGATAGTGGCCGTACGTGGGTATGGAGACGTTCGTCACAGCAACTGGACGACACATTTTGCATCAGACGGTGAAATACGGCGGTGTGAACATCATGGTGTGGGGCGCGATATGGTATGGTGGAAGATCGCAATTAGTAATCTGCGACGGAAATATAAATGCGGCAAAATATATCCAAATATTAACAGAAGGACTACTACCGATATTCGAGAACGCCATTTTATCTAAAGAAGACGCCACTTTTATGGAGGATGGAGCATCCTGCCACAAAGCAAGAACAACAACCACGTGGAAAGAGGAACAGGGGATTCGGATTTTACCATGGCCAGGTCAATCACCAGGCATGAATCCGATAGAGAATGTTTGGCACATAATCCAGACAAATATGGCAAAACGACCCCGAAAGCCTAACAATAAGAACGAACTCGTGGCAGCTGTTACAGGAGAGTGGTTAAATATTCCAGAAGAAGACACCATTAATCATTTAATAGATTCTATGCCACGACGACTCGCAGCACTTCACGCAAGTAAAGGTGGATCGACAAAATATTAGTTTAATATAAAAATTTTAAAATAGAATAGAATCTTTTTTTTAACTAGTGGATGTCTATTTTATTCTGTCATCCTAGTGTATATACATATATATTATCGAAGTATACACATCATATAATAAAAATGCCTAGAGATAAATTGCCATCCGAGGAGGAAAATACAAAGAAAAATTGCTATAAAGAGGAACGGTTTTCAAATCGAGCGATAGCTAGGAGAATACGCCGATCTCATCATCAACAATTTTATAAAGTTTGGCAATTTCTAGGGCAAACATCACGCTGAGGGAAGTAATCAAAAACTAACTAGAAGGGAGCGCTCATCGATATTTCGGTTAATCTCTTCTGGTAATGTAGCCACACAAGAAATAAAATGTGATTTAAATTTATCCGTAACAAACAGACCTATGGAACAAATTTTATCTGACAGTAAACGTTTTCGGTGGTTAAAATGGCAAGATCATATGGGATGGGATCATGAGCGGAACAACGTCATATTTTCTGGCGAGAAGAAATTTAACTTCGACGGGCCTGATTATTTCAAATATTATTGCCACAGTTTGTACAAGAACACTGAAGATGAGCCGAAATTTTGGTAGCTGTAATGTAATAAAGCTTTTTTGATCTCAAAAAATCTGCGAGATTAATCAATCCCCATTCTCTTCGGTTTATATCTTCTCGCATGTCTCTTCATTCATTCCTGCCTTTGGTCTTCTCCTGCCATCTGTAGACGCCAGCTCTACCAAAGTCCGCCCCCACCTCCTGTAGCCAAGTAGTCCTGGGTCGCCCTCGTCCGTTTCTTCCCCTCAGTTGGCACTCCAAGCTATTGTAGATTGCAGTTTTGTTCCCAGTTCTCCACACATGTTACAACCATTCTGCTCCTCATTTGCTGTGTCCTCGATTTCCATGTTATCATCTAAATCATATAACAATTCTGTGTAGTTTCCAGGCTTTTCAGAACTGTACATCACTTTCTACTAACTTTCCATCTTTATCTTTTGTTCATTGATCATCTTATAAGATAATTTTATGTTTCGATTATAGCTCTCTCCTTCTATTTCGTTTATTTTATTTTCTAACTATTCCCTTCTAGCAGAACTTATTATACTTTTGGCTTCTCTTCTTACATTTGCGCATGCCTCCTTGTCTTCTTCTTTAGTGGTATTGATCCATTTTAATCATAACAATAAAGCCAGTCTATGTTTTATTTCTACGCGAATGATTTGTAATTCTTATATACAACTTTTGGAAATGGTTCAGACAGACTTTGGTGAACAGTTTGCGGGTGCTAGATTGAATACTTCTGCAATGCAAAACAGTGCTGCTATCCATAATTTCAGTGGCTTCACTGAAAGGAAATTAATTTATTACAATAGCCTGCTGGTTCACCCAATCTGAACCCCATCGAAAATCTTTGGGGAATATTGGCGTGCACATCGCCAATAATAAACATTACGATAGCGTCAAAGAACTAAACGCAGCGATAATGAAGTAGTGGAATGATATTCCTAATTCAATATTGACCAAATTTATAGACAGTATGAAGACCTGGATGTTTGAAGTTATTTTGGATAGAGGATGTAACACTCACTACTAACTTTAGAAAGAATTATAATTATTTTATGTATTTATTAATTATTGTGTGATGGACCTCTAGAAATTTCGCTAATTTGAGTTACCATTATTGTAAATATTCTCTGTACAAAATATAATATCTTTTTTAAACAATATTTTCTCTTGCATTTGTGTTTCTTTGTAATTCAACATAAACTTATATGCACAATTTGTCGAAGATTTTAAGAAAACCAAATATTCTGTTTAAAAGTTCGTATAAAACTATGGAAATTAAAAATAGCTGACTCTATATGGAACATCATCGTGGTAGATACTTCCAGAGAAGTAGACGCTGATTTTGAATCTGATTTCAACGAATTTCCGTAAAAGTTTAGGTGCCAATACGTATAAAGATACATCTTCACTCCTTCATAAGTTTTTCATAAAACGATTTTGGAAGTACACTATAATCTCACAAAGTTTCGCTTAAATCTCTTCACATTATCTACATTCTGTTAACACTTAGAAGCTTGTTTCAAGGCAACTCCTCGCACCACACAATATACCGAACAGACTACATAAACCTTTCCAATTGCTCCGATGGCATCCTTTAATGCGTGAAGTCTATTTACCAGCGAGACGGTTTACCGCTTTGCGGAGACGATTTAGAGATACGATTTCCTGTCACGGTTAAACGCAAAACGGCCACCCTCGCCGACGTCTCGAGGCGTCTATTTCCTGCCTCGTTCGCGCCAACATGTTCGCTTCCGCTTCGTATTTCGCGTGTGCGGAACTTGCACGGATTTAGAGAACCAACCGATGCCATTATTATGTGTGCATACATACGTACATGCATAATGGATACGCTGGGCGATTATGTCGACGCACAAAAGGTATCGAAGGTATGTGTATTCGAACCATAATAGGCAAGCAATAGCTTGAAACGGGTGTCAACATGCGTGCACGGTCTGTATACACGCGTTAGTCGCTCGGCATATGAAGCACGGTTTTATTGAAGCATTGTGTCGTCTATTGTTTGACAAATTGAAAGGATTATGTACAGGCTGAGGCAAAATTGTGAAGTATTCATTTTAAATTTCTAAAGATTAAAATATAAAATATCTTTTTCATTTCGCGAGGACAATCTTGTATATGCATATCATGCATATATACATCATTACTTCGTACCAGTTCTAGCTTTTTTGATACATCACGGTGAAGTTTATAACTCATACGGACAAATAGCAAAATCAAAATAAGTAACTAAATATGCAGGAGACCTAAACTGTCTGTTTTTACCTGAAATTAGAATTACAACATAATTATAATCCTCAGCATTCCCCATTAATGGAAAAATCTCCCTGCCTAAGCTAACCTAACCTTGATCCCCTAGATGTTTCTTGTGGTGAATACATTTTTAAGGGAAGTAGAAAACCAATATCTCCCTTAATAGAAAGAGCATATTTGGCGTCCAGTTAAGAGACCAGGATAAATCTTGTGTACCACATTTTGTATGCAAAACATGCGTAAAACATTTGCGACAGTGGACAAACGGAAAGAGAAAGAGCTTAAAATTTGAAGCATATGGTAGAGAGGAGTGTCGTATAAAGAGAGCCTAAAAACTATTATAATGACTGCCATTTTTGTTCTGTCAACATCAAAGGTTTCAATCGCAATAACCGGCATAAATGGGTATAAGCTGACATGGAGTCAGCAAGGAGGCATCTTCCACATTCTAAAGAAATACCTATTCCAATGTTCAGTAACTTACCTATGTACCTTACTCAAATAGATCGAGTGGCGTGGTGCAGTTGCAGAGAAGTAAAGGTGATAGTGATTTTGAAGGACCATCAGAGAGTCCCCAACGCTTCAGCCAACGAGAGCTTTATGACCTTGTTAAACATCTATACCTCTCAAAGGACTCGTCCGAATTTCTTGCTTCCAGATTAAAGGAAACGAACTTACTCAGTCCAGGTCGTAACATTACAGTTTGTCGTGCTAGAGAAAAAGATCTGCTGCCGTATTTCTCTAAAGGAAACAACTTAATGTTTTGTAATGATATAAGAGGTCTGTTGAATAAAATGGAATTAAATGAATACATGCCAAGTGAATGGTGTCTTTTTGTGGACAGTTCACCTCGAAGTTTAAAATGTCCCTTGGGGACAAAAAACCTAGTGACAAACGTTACCACTGGTTTTACATTTGTTTGCTTTTAAGTTTAAGTTGTTACATTCAGTAATTCTTTATTTATTTTAATAGGAATTTATTGAGATTTAGAATTTTATTTATGATTTATCGCTTCTATTTATAAGAATTTTTATTCAGTTTAGGACGTTTCATATTTTTCTGGAAGCTATGGTGAATTCTGTCACTGAAATCCGTTATCAGTTACATTATATCATGTTTCCTTATATATACCCAGAACTAAGTATGAATAAAAACAAATAAATGGTGCACATTGCAGTTTATTGCGTTTTTTAGTTATCAAATGAGCGTTGTCTTATTATTTCCCTTTTGACTAATACAAATATAACCTTGGATTTAATATTGGTTTTACAAATTTCGTAAATCGTGTTTACAATAGCTCACTTAAAAACTTGATTATTAATCTATTATTCATATCATATTGATGACAAATATCACGTTCACAATCTGTCTCGTGCATATGTACGCCTACAGCTAGGGTCCTCCCCAGTTCCAGTCACCCAGAATGCAATCCACAGCTTGCAACTTTTCACCCGGTATACACAACGAACGATATCAACCGAAGTTCACGTTGAAGAAGCATTGTCAGCTTACCATGGAAATATAGGATCACAGCTATCATGTGATATAATCTTCTGAGGAAACTCCGTGGATGACGTCAGGATCTTCATCCTCCAGAAATCCCCCTTGGAAGCATTTTTAATCTGAAGAGAAAGGAGTCATGTAGGAGTTCCTAACTTTATTTATAAATGTGGGTGGTTCCCGAACAGGTGTTACAGTGAACTGCTTGCCGAGTATGCAACTAGTCACTACTGCTAATGCCAAAAAGTGACTCTTCGTCTGCCGCAAATAACATACAGCTTACCTCATAAAGCAATATAGACTAAAGAATTTCAAAAAATATTTGAAGGAGATACTAATTCCGAATGTTTGCATAATTCTAATAGGTTTATATTTATTTCTAACGTTAAAACTTGAAACTTTTATTTATAATGTCCGGTAGGATTCGAACCCGCAACTTCTTGTTTTCCAGAGTGACAGAGACCGTGAGAACGAAGTACTTTTAAAATATTAACAAGAAATTTAATGAAATGAAATTTTAACATTGGAAATTACAAAAAAAAAAATTGTATTGTACCAAGCGAATTTAGTTTTGATTATAGAAACTGGAAAACTACTAAAGGCCGACCAACATATCCTTTACTTCCTTTTTGAGTAAAACTCACGACATAAACTACACAAACTGCCAAATAGACGAAGATTACTTTAAAATTACTATTTAACAACGTAGTAACGATAACTTTCCCCATTACATCCAATTTCGCTCACATATCGTATCGCGCTTTCGCGAAAATAGAACGCCGCATATCTCCGTTATCTTCCCATTTATTTCCGGTATACGTCCCGCAGCGTCATTACTGCCAACTTTGATAATGTATAAAGTAGAGCGTCCTGTTGAAGGACGCTCCATGAGAAAAGAAATTTATGCGCCAATAGCAACGATCTACCATTTTCCTCGAGTTTTCCTTTCATTCCCCGGGTAAAGCGGTACAATGTAACCTCAGGATCGCATTTTCGTCCAGTAGACGACTATTTTATCGTAGACTAGTAGGACGATACTTTAAAATAAAAAAAGAAATAATTACCTTATCTGACACATCGTAAATAGATGGGTTGGGAGGATATTATAAGGTTGTGTCTGTGTCTCGGATGTTTAAATTTATCTTTTATACAGAGAGAGCATAAATGATAAATATGTGAGGTTAAAAGGGTCATTACCGCATTAGATCACTGCAATGATCATTCCTAAAGTCATTGGCATCATCCATGATGTATTTTTATTGGAAAATATTGATTGAAGCAAGATATGAAAGAATATTGCCAAACACTATTATTATTTCATTCACCAATGCGGAAATTACTTTCTATAATACACTTATATTAACAATTTTAAAATAAAAGTAGCATAAAAAATGATTTTTAATCATACGTATTTATTTAAAATTCCATCAGCTTGTTTATCAATACAACGATGTGTTTTCAAAAAGATAGATGTTTATAGTAGGGGTAAAATTGATAAGAAAAAACAAAAGAAATACATACAAACAAAGGCGATACTGAAACAAATCTTACATAATACAAATTGATGTTCAACCCTTCTTTTACAAAGAAAGGTGTTTAGTAGTAGGCATGAATGTGGAATATATTCTTGATGTATAGTTATATTAACGTAAGCCCAGAAATGTCAAATATTACTGAAGAATTTAAAAAGAGAATATATTTGTGTTTGGAATTAAGTGGTCATCATTTTGAACTCTTGTTAATAAATTATTATTATAAGATAAAGCAATATAGATATACTATTATTAAATAATATATCTCTATTTCCCAACAGAGTAATCTAATTACAGGACAATGAATGCAATTACCTATCTCATGTAAATAACACATGAGCTGAAAAGTCCCGGACCTAACACATAGATGACGCTAGTTTTATTTCAGTCACCTTTCTCTCAGTTAGTACTAACCTTCAAAAGACAGCTGTTAAAATTTCATGATATTCTATTCATTAGTTTGTGAGTTATTGTGCTAAGAATCACGTTACTTTTGTTATTTTCAAAACAATGGATCAAAAACAATTTCGTGTTTTAATGTTACACTGCTTTTTGATGGGAAAAAAATACCGTTCAAGCGAAGCAATGGCTTGAAAAGTGTTATGGAGACTCCGCTCCATCAGAAACAACAATAAAACTTTGGTTTGCTGACTTCAAGCGTGGTAGTAGAGACACCGATGATGCAGAACCCAGTGGACGTCCGAATGAGGCGGTAACACCAGAAAACATCAAAGAAATCCACAAAATCGTTTTGAATGATCGAAAAGTGAAGTTGCGTGAGTTAGCTGACATCGTAAAGATATCAAAAGAACGTATTGGCTTTATATTGCATGGGCATTTGACTATGAGAAAGCTCTGTTTAAAGTGGGTGCCGCGTTTGCTCACTGTTGACCAAAAACAAGAACGTGTTGATGATTCTGAGCAGTGTTTGGCCATGTTTAAACGTAACAAACCGGAATTTTTGCGTCGATATGTGACAATGGATGAAACATGGATCCATCACTTCACTCCGGAATCGAAACGATCGTCATCTGAGTGGACAGCAACTGGTGAACCTCGTCCAAAGCGCCCGAAAGCACAACAATCGGCTGGAAAGGTTATGGCCTCGGTATTTTGGGATGTGCGTGGTGTAATATTCATCGACCATCTTGAGAAAGGAAATACCATCAACAGTGAATATTATATAGCGTTATTGAAGCGTTTGAAGGCCGAAATTGCTAAGAAATGACCGCATATGGCAAAGAAAAAAAATTTGTTTCATCAAGACAACGCACCGTGTCACAAGTCAATCAAAACAATGGCAAAATTACATGAATTGAACTTCGAATTGCTCCCACATCCACCGTAGTCGCCAGATTTGGCTCCCAGCGACTACTGGCTGTTCGCGGACCTCAAAAAAATGCTCGCCGGTAAGAAATTTCGCACGAATGAAGAGGTTATCGCTGAAACTGAGGAATATTTTGAGGCAAAAGGTAAATCGTTCTACAAAGGTGGTATTGAAATGTTAGAGCGGCACTGGAATGATTGCATTGCTCTTGATGGAGATCACGTTGATGAATAAAGCTAATTTTGAACCAAAAAAACCGTGTTCTCTTTGTTAGGCCCGGGACTTTTCAGCCCATGTGTTATATATTTCAATTTTAGATCTAATAGAAGGCATCTGTTGAAGAAAATGTTTGCAAGTTGCGTGATTAGATTTACTTTTGATCTTCGATAGGCATAATCCAAATAAGGCCTTTCTGATATTTCTGTACATCATTAAGTGTTATTTCTTACAAGCCCCACATTGGATTCTAATTTCGTTAAAACGAGATCTAGGAAATATGAAAACTAATAAACAACAAAAGAGGTGGAAATAGAAAGATCGCATATTTTATTAAACAAAGCACGATATAACTAATACAAATTCCTCCACCGTTTCAACAACGACAGCTGCACTAGAATGGATTTAACCTAATCTCCAGTGCAGGCGATTTCGTTGCGTAATCCTTTGAGGACCTCGTTCGGACAGCTACGGCGGTCGGTAAATACCAGAGCAACAATTATTCATCCGGCTAACCGCACACGGACTGTTGTACGACCCGGCGAAGTGCAACAGAATTAAGTTCGTCTGACCACTGTCGGTAATTGCTTACATGTGCCTCACCTAGGCACGTTTCGATACGTAAACTAACTATGTGTAACGTTGTATTGGTTCGGAGGCAATGATGCGGTGCCAAAGAACCATCCTATCTGAGCCCCGGGGACGCAGCTTCAACCGCATAGATGCAATTTGCGATTCAACAATTCGATAAGTCGTATCGGTCGAATATTTGCACAATAGGTAAAGCAGTACTGGAAAATTTTCCAGTAGTACCTAGTAGAATTTAATTATTACCTGCATTCTGTAACAGACGTAATGTCAATAAAGCGTATAATTCGTAAGAATTCTTCGGTAACTCTTAGTAAATTGTTTAAAATGCATGTCTGTGTCATAACCTTTGCTATTACTAAAACTTTACGTCATAATATTAAGAGAAAATCAGTTGAAGTACTTTGAAAAAGTTATTACAAGGTGCATCCCATTATTGGAAAATATGCTACAAATATGCAAGTTGTAACACAAATATAAAGTGCAAACTTTTTGACCAAATTAAACAAAAATGTACAATTATTTGAGGTATGCTTCTTGCTAGTATAGATTCAATTTTCACTATTTCCTCTTGTCATACTTGTGTACGTGTTTTGAGTATCGTTTGAATTGTTAGTTTGCGAGAAGGTAGCTTTCGCTCAAAAGAAATTGCAAATCGCCTTAACTGGAACTAATCCACCATTATGCGTTGTTGTCAATCATAGACTAGGAAGGGCCAGGAGAGCACAAGAGACTCTTTCTCCAGTAGTACGTCAATTACTGATCTCCGATTAGATATTGAAGGTCGTCCTGTTGCCCTTCGAACCGTTTATTGTCAAATGAGGGTTTTCAGCTTACAGTTTTATCAACCATATCTTGTGTTACCACATACGCTTCAACACCGAGAGCAATGTTCGGAGTAATGCAGGTGGCGAATAAACTGAAACGTGAAATGGCATAGGATGATATTCAGTGATGAATATCGATTTTGTATTGAGATGCATGATGGCCGCCGCATGAGATTCAGACGAAGATATGGAGAAGGTCGCGATATTCAATTTTCTATTGCATTGAATCGTGGTAGTCATCATATGGAAGTAGGGCTCAGTTGGTATTCAACTCAGGTATTATAAACGCTCAGCGTTTTATTGATGATGTCGTAGAGCCCTCTATTCTTCTGTATCATCAATAGCTCCAAAACCTATTTTTTCCATTAAGATAACTTCCATCCCCACGTAGCGAGAACTTCTCTAAACTAGTTTGAAGAGGCCCATGTTAACATGTTGCCGTGGACACGCATGTCTCCCAATCTTTCGCCAATCGAATACGTGTGGAACATTATGGTCAGCAAACTGGCACTCGAAGCTCTCCCGTATGAATTATAGGTTACTAGGGATATCATCCCCCCAGAAGACATCGACCACCTACTGGAATCAATGCCACGAAGAGTGAAGGAATGTGAAATTTATAGAGAGGAGAATGGAGAAGGGAACTCTAAGATAAACTTAAATTGTGTTAATTTCTTGTTCTTTAAAACTATAATCAATTATAACCCTTGAATAGTTATGAGTAGAGACCGGATTATATGCAAAGTGCATATATTTTATTTTATTTATTATATTTTACGTCTATATGTAGATGTATTACACTGATTAAAGTTAATTAGCGTAACTAACTTCATTCAGTGTAAGACATCCACAAATAGACGTAAAATAAATTAAATTAAATTTTTGCACTCTGCATATAATCCGGTTTCTAGTTATGAGTTTCTACCAATTTTGATCAAACAATTCGCACCTCTTCCTAGTCTTGTAACTTTCATGCAATGTAGAGTATATTTACGTTTCCATTTCTATGTAGAACGCCCAACTGCTACATGTAATATTGAATAATATTAAAGTCGATTCAACAGTTGGCGTCACTATAACATGATGCCTGTTAATGAAGAATTCTAGTTACCCTACGAAACCACTAATAGATCACAGCATACAGAGTGTTGAGCAAACACCATAGGTTTTACGTTTAATCTCGGACTTCATTATTTTATAATAATAATAATAATAATAATAATAATAATAATCCTTTATTGCCCAACAGCCCAAGGGCCAATTACAGGACAAATTACAATACAATTCTTATTTAAAATAAAATAAAATAATTCAAATCGTGTTGCCTACAATAATAACATGCTGAAAATGTATATAATAATGAAACAAAAAAAAAAAGACTCACAAAATGGCTCTAGATCCCGTTTGTTTGCGTTCCTCACCATGTGACTGAGAGGTGCCTTAAGCAAAAATGTTGGTATTAGCTCTAGGTACTTGAAATGTATTAAAGTAGCGAGTATGATGAGTAGGTACGGTAAAGTTTATTTGCGCTAGAAGGGCTGGCGAGTCGACAGTATTTTTCAGGATCCTGCAAAGAAACTCCACACTGTTACGCTTCGCGGCGGTCAGCAAGAGATAGAAAACCATGCTCAACAAGTAAGCTATAATACTCGATACCTCTTGCAGGATACACGTTGTCCCTTCGAAAGGAGAGATATTTTAGAAATTTCTTTTGAACGCGTTCGATCATAAGCTCTTGGTGTAAATAACGGGGATACCAAACAATGGAGGCGTATTCAAGCTTAGAACGAACGTAGGCATAATATAAACGTTTCATTACACCTAAGTCTGAGAAATGCCTGCAAGAACGCACATGACAAAACCGAGAGTTTTGGAAGCAGATGAACACATGGACGAAATATGTTCCGTAAATGACAGTCTATTATCAAACAAAACACCAAGATCCAAAGTTTTGATATTGCGTGGTATGGCTGCATCATTAATTTGGTAGTCATAGTATAAAGTAGTGTGAGTGTTATTGTAGGAAACCACAGTACACTTGTTGATGTTCAGAGGAGATAATTGACCTTGCTCCAAGTATTAATGCGAAGAAGATTGTCTTGTAAATGTTTACAATCGAAAATGCTACCAACAGTATTAAATATCTTTACGTCATCTGCGTATGCTAAGACGTGACACGTAAACAGAGATAGTAAATCATTTATATAAAAATTGAAGAGAAGTGGTCCAAGATTTGAACCTTGAGGAACACCTGATGTTGGAGAAAACGGCGTAGAGGAATAACCATTGTAGCAGACATAACACTTCCTTCCAGTAAGGTAAGACTCAATCAACGTCAGGAAACCCACACCCAAACCAAATTTGTCCATTTTTGTAGTAGCATCTCGTGGTTAATGCAGTCAAAGCTTTAGAAAAATCTATGTAAATAACATCCACCTGCTTTCGCTTATCAAGCGCTTCACCAAGATATTGGCCAATGCATGCTAAATTAGTGATCGTCGACCTACCTGCAACAAAACCGTGCTGATGCTCAGATATGAAAGGAGTTATGCAGGTAGATATTTCTTTGTAAAGCAAATGTTCAAATACCTTAGCGAAATTGGGCAGTATACTTATAGGCCAGCAATGTTAGATCGGTTTCCTTTCTTAAATACGGGGGTAATTCTGCTAATTTTCCAAACCTTTGGAAAAGTTGACGTGCTTATCGCTAGGTGGAATATAGTTGACAGTGGACAGGACAGAACAGGAGCACAATCACGTACAAATAAGCTCGGTATTCCATCATCTCCAGTTGTCATATTAGATTTAAGTCTCTTGATACTGTTCTCCACATCCAATTCAGAGAAGGCATGAACACAAAAATTATTATAATTGAGAAAAGAGTTGAAAGATACATTTTGAACACTAGGTTTATACACACTCGCAAAGACACTGGAAAAGGCACCCACAATTTCGTTTGGCTAGGTAAATTCTCTGCCGTCATACTGCATACTTCCCGGAATTCTGGAAGAAGTTTTCTTGTTGTTAATGAAGCGCCAGAACAACTTAGGATCTCTGTTGATATTAATTTCAGCATCTGCCAAGTAAGCATTGTATGCGTCTCTAATTTCATTCTTTGTGAGAGATCTCAATCGTTTGAATTCATTAAAATAGTATATCGCTTTTGTTCTTTTCCACTTCTTGAAGTAAAATTCTTTTAATTTAAGACGTTGTTTTATTTTAGCACTAAACCATGGAGGAAACGTGGAGGTAGGACGTTTAGTTTTCTCAACTGAACGATCTATAACGGAGTATAATGTATTATAAAATGCCTCAACAGCGACATCCACATCACTGTATTCATCCAAGAAACTCCAGTCGACTGCAAGCATATCGCTATATAAAGAGAGGAAATTCGCTTTGCTAAAGTTGTAGCTAACATTATTGTTACCCGGAAAATTTATCCACTCGACACATGTGTCAAAAGTAATCTCAATTTCAGTGGTGGGTGAAAAGCATCAACGCTAATCAAAGGTTCAGAACTAAGACGGACATAGTAGCTCACATGACATATTACAAAACACGAGATCCAGAATATTGCCATACATATTTTGAATAGTATTGAATTCTTTTAGATTTAAAATATTAACAAAATTGCTTAAAGATGTCACTTTACGATTATTGTTTACTAGTGCATCGGTTTTTTATACTCCGGGCAGTTGAAATCGCCAAAAACAATAACATTTTTATTAATCAACTTAAAACTGAGAGCGTCCAAAAAGTTTCATAGTCATCACATCCCATATCAGGTGGTAAATAGATGTTGGCGATGTAAATTGTGTGCGATGCCATCTCGAACTTGCATAAGACGATATCAGCCAAAGGACCAAATCAATCAACGAAGACACATCCAGTAAGGTAACATAGATATTGTTCTTGAAAGCAGTTAGGCAACCACCCCAGTTGCTCTTCCAACAATGTTAAATCTTCTATCAGTTCTGAAGATAACAAACTCGGAACCCAATATTTCCTCGTCGTTAATACTGTCATCCAACCATGTCTCCGTAAATAACACAATGTCCACGTCAATAGTAGCACTTAGTGGATATAATGAAGAAAGTTTAGATCGAAGAGAGCGAACATTCTGATAGTACAAGCAAATAGGTATATTACTGGGCGTGTTGAGCAGATCTAGTTTTCCGGTCCTCCAGCTTTGACCACTTTTGGAACATCGTTTATGTACTTAATATAAACATCTGTTTCGCCAGCAGCTTTTCTAGTTAGCAACTCTTGTCTAGCCTCACGATATAATTTTAGCTGCATAGGTGTTTTGTCTTTGACCAAAAACACATTTTTAAACTTATCAGATGTTCTTAGTTTCTGTCTACGCTGGAAGGCCTTAGATGCAATATCACCATCCGGTAAACATACCTTGATTGGTCGCCGTCCGGGAAGAATCAAATTTTCCCAATCTAATTGTTCTGAGATTGTCAACAGAAACATCCAGCATTTGAAGCAGTTCACCAACCAATTCCATGTCAGCCGCAACTTGATCGTTCCTGTTGTTCAGAACATTCTCAGATACATTATATAAGATAATGTTATTTTTTCTGCGCTGTCTATCAGAAACCTCCTGGATGATACACTCGACATCAGATACTTTAATGGGATCTATTTTAACATCCCGGGAAGTCATACTCTCTTTAAGAGTTCTCAACTCGCTCTCCAAAGCACCCACCGTGGATGCTAATTCATGTAGTTTGACGAGCTGCAGCTTAAGATCAGAACAGGTGGGACAATGAAATGATAGTTTTCGATCCTTATTTTTCAAATACTGAAGCTCAGTTCGGGATAGACCACTACAAGTAGTGTGAATGTAATTGCGACACATATCACATGTAATCTCTTTTTCTGGCGTAAGTCCATTGTTGCGAATAGCACAAAAGGTCATAATTTACGCTACCCAAATACCGATACTAAACACAAAACAGGTGAAAAAGAAAAAAGTACAAAGGAAAAGGAAAAGACAAGGATACACTTCACACCCATGGGCCGATATTGGTGCCTAACTAAGACGCACAAAGAGGGCCGCTGATAGAGTAGGATTTAATTTGGAAGGGAAATTGTATGAATGTACAATATTTTGGTAGTTCCTGTATTAAGTTACACCAAAAATACATAAATTGTAGAAAATAAAAACAGGTAGAAAAACAAATATAACAAAAAGGAGGAAAAAACAATTGCGTTAGATCGAATAGTGTGCCATATATATGTAGGATATATATGTACAAACAATAATTTCACTAAATGGATCAAATAAATGCGAATATCGATAACACAATCAGACTCACCAGACAATTAGCTATCCCCTGATATACTTTATCATATAACAACACTTACAAAACTCATAGAAATCACAACAATACAGAAGAGGCAACAACTATGTCTGCACACCTTGACAGTTTGTCGTTTCATCATCATCATCATTTTACAGAAACTACAATAGTGCGAAAATAATATGTTCACTTTTAGATCAACCGTTGTAACCGGGTAATTTACCATTTCTTTACTTTACGAACAACCACCTAGCACTTCGAAAATATGTAACTATAATCGCGTACTGTTCTATACTATGTACCATGTATGCGGCAACATCCAAAACAGTCAAATCTGATTTACACAATAAAACCGTGTGGTTACGATTTGCGAGGATGAGACGATGGATCTTTAAAAAAGAATGTTATTAACATGATTGTGAGTTCACTCGAACCTCTGCAACCATCATATTCATTGTTACTAGCTAGTCAACGATTAGAGGTATGTACTGACGAAGCAATTACGAGGGTGGTATTGTTAGATCTATTTAACCTTTCAAGAAGTCAGGTGTTAATGTTTGTGGCTGATACTGCCGCAACCAGGAGTTATGTTGGCCGTCTCCTTAAACAAGTTTGTTATAGCACCGACATTTTCTGACATATTACGTGTAAACTTCGTGGATTGCATCTTGTACCTAAAGAAATTCGGAAAACTTATCCAAATGTAAATAAGTTAATCATCTTCTTCCAGTAGTACGACAGCCCTGTTGGGTCTTGACCTCCTTTAACTTTTGTTTCCAGAACGACTTGTCCCTGGCAGCTATTCTTCAGTTCCCCACACCAAGCAGCTTGTTGGTATCCTTCTGTATATTGTCCTGCCACCGGGTCCTGTTTCATCCGATAGTTTCGCTGAAGACACTACTCTTCAACATCCTTTATGGATCAATTCTCTCGACATGTCCAGCCCATCTAAAACGTTGAATTCTAACATAATCTACTATGTTAAGTTCTCTATTCAATTATTCCAATTCAAAGGAATCAGAGATATCATATGAGACTTCGCAATCAATCATTTCAGATGATTTGGACTACCAAAAGGTGTCGGCAAGGTGAGCTCCTCAACTCTTGATAGAAGATCAGAAAGCAAACCGTCTTGCCGTATGTGGAAGACTTTTGGCACGATATGTACAGTACATCGTTACACCCCAGAGACTAAGCAGGCAAGCATGGAGTAGCGAAAACCTGGAGAAGTAGCACAGCAGAAACTCAAGACCCATTTTTCAGCTGAAAAATTCTTGCAACGGTCTTTCTAGGAATCTATAGGCATGCTGCTCATTGATTTCGCCTACCAACTGCGTGATGAAGTTAAACTGGACTATCGACGAAAAGGGCGAGACATGCCCATTCAAAGTGCGATTCTGCTCCATCAGCAACACAGCTGCATTGACCTGAAATAGGTTAGACAAAATTCGTCGGGAGATATTGGTACATCCGCCCTACAGTCCCAATCTGCCATCGTGTGACCACCACATGTTCGGCCCACCCAAAGAAGAACTTGGAGGTCACCACTTTGACAAGGAAGAAGGTGTGAAAATGTTCGTATGCAATTGCACATTCATTCTTTGATGATGGAATTAAAAAACTTCCGATACGGTGGGAAAAATGTGTGAATAAAAGAGAAGATTATATAGAAAAATCCGATTCATATTTGATGCGCCCTCGTACATGATTTAAATGCTAGAGACATTCCAGCATGACCGTATCGTAGTTTTTCAATTTTGATTAAGGCATCATTGCATCATGCAATGTACTTCTCTTTTACCCGAGTTCTTTTCAAAAACGTTTCGTTATTGAATTATGGGAATACATAAAAGTGTTTACATTAGTTCCCGAAAATTGATACCATTAACTTCGATATTACGTACCGATATTTACAAATAATTTTTAATCCTTATAACGACATTTCCACATTTACGAATTTTAAAAGCTTTCGTTTTGAAGACCTCTACACTTTAACTTAATTAAAAACATAATTCTTGCGATTTTATTTTTCCAGTTACAGGGACTTTGTTGTACGCGTTTTAGTCCTTCATCATACGGAATTAATACGGCGTTACATCATCAAAAGAGCTCTCGTCGAGTGAAGCGCCGCTGCGACGATAACGTTATACAGCGAAACTGACGTTAATGGACCGTTACAATTTATCAAACCTCCTTTAAACGTCCCACTTACTCTACGCGACAGCAACGCTCTACTTCTTTTCTACCCTCCCTCCTTATGATTGTAATTGCACTTAATTACGCTAAAGTGCAGTCTCGCGTCAGGTTTCTTTTGATCACGATCTCGGCGATTTTCTTCTTGACCAAAATCGAAACGACGCCCTCGCTAGCGCAGCCGTTTAAGAACGTACCGTTTGCTCTATACCCTTGCCGTTGCAACGGGTGAAATTTGAAACGTTTAGCAGCGATGGATAGATGAAATCGGCTAACCGGAGAGGTAATTGAATGGTCGAGTTTCAAAGAATGCAATTACATTGACTGTGTTCGGATTAATGATCACTGATGGTGGAAAGGATTTTCAACTGACTTAAAGGATTGAAATGTAGAAACACATTTAGTTCCGTTGTCTGATGTACGAGGGCGACCTGAAATGTTTTCGGAACCGACAAGAAAACCACGGAATCGATGTGGTCTTTTATTTTTTGATGTAACACATGGGCTGAAAAGTCCCGGGCCTAACAAAGAAAACACGGTCTTTTTGGTTCAAAATTAGCTTTATTCATCAACGTAATCTCCATCAAGAGCAACGCAATCATTCCAGCGCCGCTCTAACATTTCAATACCACTTTTGTAGAACGATTTATCTTTTATCTCAAAATAGGCCTCAGTTTCAGCGATAACCTCTTCATTCGTGCGAAATTTCTTACCGGCGAGCATTTCTTTGAGATCTGCGAACAGCCAGTAGTCGCTGGGAGCCAAATCTGGCGAATACGGTAGATGTGGGAGCAATTGATGTAGTTTTGCCATTGTTTTGATTGACTTGTGACACGGTGCGTTCTCTTGATGATAACTGTATCAGTGTTGACTAAATATTTGCTTTAAATTGTTGCGTGAATATTAAAAATTTGAGTGGCAACAATGACTTCTGCAAACAGACGGAATTGTGTGAACCACCGAGATGTTTTTTGTCGCGTTTGTGGTGAATACATTTTCAACGAAAGTGAAAAACCTATATTGCCCTTTATGAAAAGGATATATTTGTCGTATTTTGGCATCCAGTTAGGAGACCAGGATAAATCTTAGACACCACATTTTGTATCCAAAACATGCGTAGAATATTTGCGACAGTGGACAAACCGAACGAGAAAGAGCTTCAAATTTGGAGTACTTATGATATGGAAGGAGCCTAGATAACTGCTATTTTTGTTCTGTCAACATCAAAGGCTTTTGAATTTTGCCACTTGTGTGTGTGTGTGATACTTCTTACTAAAGGCACTTGGAGTGGGACTGTTGGTCTAACCATGTGCTAGCAGAAACAGTGTCCATTTAGCAGTTGTAATATATATTGTAATATATCGCATCAAAAGTATAAAAATAATCGAGTATTTAAATTAAATATTACGTACTCAGTGCAATTTCTTGTCGATTCCGGAAACATTTCATCTCACTCTCATATTTCAATACTTTGCTAGAGAAAACCATATTTTATTGTGCCTTAAAATCTCGCGCCCTTATTGAAACACCATTTATAATCCAATATTAGTAGGTAACATAACTTAGCAAGGAATTGCACGGAAATAGCTTAAGCATTTAATCCCGTTCTATTCAAACTTGGGTTGGTATCTAATCAAAAAAAGCACTTCAAGTTCTCCTGAGAACCCTTGAAAGCATCGATCACACGTAAGTTTAATTAATCCTCACGGGAAAAGCATCCATTACGTTCAAACGATATAAAAAGACGTCAGTCAGCAAGAGCAGACGAAAACGAACGGAAAGCGATACCTTCGAGTCGAACCCGATTGTTTCAACGCTCCACGACGTCAAACATCTCGAAAGTTTCGACAGTATCCTTAGGACTGCGTCGCGACGCATATGCTAGGATAGAAAACCATGGAATACCTAAGGTTATAGCGCCAGACGGTGCCCTGGAATCGCTAATGTCATTCATTCAAATCCTGGTCCTTTCGCAGCCGTTAGCAGCGAAAAGGAAGAGAGCAAGACTACGGACGCTGCGAAAAATCCCGTCGGTCGGGTTTCAGACGTTCCCATACGAAGAAGGGGAAGATTTCGCACCTTGCGCCGCCGTGCTGCCATCCGAAATTGATGTAGTTGCTTTTTGCTACAAGCAAAATCACTTAGCTCCGAGCAATTGCCTTTTTGTTCTTTTCTCTTTTCTTGCCGGCGTTCGCTGACGTATCTCGTGGGCGATTTTCCAGTTCTAAGCCAGATAGCGGTGAGCTGGTGCGGTGGTAGGATTATTCGAAGGGGGAGTCGTGGATGGAAATATTCGCAAATGAAAATTGTAACAGCGCGATCGGTACATGAAAAGGCAATAAAAATAAAGTGTTTTGAAAAAATTGGTACATATTTTTCCCATCTAGCCTTTAATGGGATGGTAACACAGTAGCGGTGTCTTTGCTAACTTACCCTTTCCGCTGCATTTTGACGTCAATTTTAGGCTATCGTCCACGTCCAAAATTATTTGGTTGCATTGAAAGAATTGCGTGCAGTGAAATTTCCCTTGAACGGACACCATCGGTACCAACTGAAGATGAAATAAGCTGAATAAGCATTCTGATGGCAGTGAAGTTCGTTGTTAAAAACGCCTGCAGTGCTTGGAACCAGAACTACCTTCCAAGCGACAAAATTCAAAATATAGATTTTGGATAAATATATTATATATATATACAGTGAAATCTCCCTTGAACGTACACCAACGGGACCAACTGAAGATGTCCGTTCAGGAGGGGTATCCGCATAAAAGAAATATGTAGTAGATACAACAAAAATCGTGTTTTAGCGAAAAATGAATATATTAAAGAAACAGGGACATTTAAATCGTATATGTATATAAATGTTTTTAAAATAAATAAGAAACTATAAACTTAAGAAAAAAAAGTTTATTTCCCTTAGATATATGTTATACATACAAAGTATAATATATGTACACATGTACATAGATACATAGATGTAGTATGTAATACAAAACAATGAAATGAATAGTCACTTTAAGGACGCAAAAACTCATATATTGTTGTTTGTCTTCTCCTTTTCTTTAAAATGGCGTCTTCAGATCCTATTTCTAATTTAGAAAGAAGCTCCAAAGGCTCTGTATCTCCGTGATTTTCGACAAAACTTTTGAGCTGCCTGGTCAGGGTAATAGCTTTACCATAATTCGGGAAAGCTTCTGTTGGCACTGGAAACTCATCGACATCAGAATCTTCCGAAAGTTCTTGTATTTCAACTGGATTTGCAATTTATTGTTCTGAATCTGGATCTTCAACATACAAATCTTCATCTACATTCAAAAAATCATCAAGGTTTTCATTATCCGTCAATTTCAATAAATTCTTATTTTTTAGTATATCTGAAAGTACACTAAGAGGCAAATTATCTTCTAGGTCAGATGTATCAGCCTCAATTAACCGGTCTTCACTTTGCATATTTACATGATTAAATCCTGCCTTACGGAAGCAATTTTGAACTGTCTCTTTGGTTACTTGGTCCCAAGCGGTTTTGCCAAATAAACTGCATTCAGTGGTGTAATTTTCTTTATTAACTCAAAAGCTGTACCGGCAGTTTCATTGTTTACTAGCAGGTGTTTGAGTATTAGACTTCAGTAATAAGTTTTAAAATTGTTTATGATCCCCTGATCAAGTGGTTGACAAGCTGATGTACAATTAGGGGATAAAAATAATATTTTTATATTATTTAAGCGAACGTCTTTCGGATGAGATCCTACATTGTTTAAAAATAACAAAATGTTTCTTTTTTCTTTAGCCATTTTCCAATCTAGGTCTTGCAACCACTCACATAATTTGTCCTGTCATCCAAGCTTTCTTATTGTATTTCCAAGTTACAAGCAGGTTATTTATATTAATGTTTTTAAAAGCTCTGGGTTTAGCTGCCCTACCAATGACTAGGAGTTTTTCTTTTTCACCAGCCATATTTGTACAATGCAACATTGTAAATCTCTCTTTGGGATACTTACCCCCAACACATTTTGCCTTCTATAATGTGAGCGTTTTGTCGGGTAGAGCCCTAAAATACAGGCCTGTCACATCGGCATTATAGATGTCTCAACTTGGGGAAGTCCCTAATTCGCACCAGACAGAAATGCACGACATATGCTGCGTTTGTACCGAAAGATTAAAGTCGGTAAATCTCCGGTTTACTCGGGGAAGTCCCAGCGAAATTGGCGCGCGACGCGATTGAGAAATGCAGTAGCAATTAATTTATTGCTGGAGAGAACATATCGCTTCCACTTCTTTTGTTAGTACTTTTCAAAGATTTGGAATTGATCTAGTTCTAAATTGAATAAACGAAATTTTACTCAAACATTTATACAAAATTCATCATTTTGACTACCAATCTAACTAATATACCGGCAAAATTCCCCTATTGTAAGTGTTGTAATCTTTCTAATTTAAAAATGTGTCGTATGGACATGGACACACGCGGCAGTTAGATAAAACCACATCCACATTCACAACCACACCAGTATCTCCATCTCCAGAAATATTTGAGTAATATTTTCTTTGCCGTAATGACCCAGCAAAGGTAATTATTAGCTAATCTCAGGATACAGTGGTGATACCTGCACTTGGTCGTACAGCAATGCTGCCAACAAAGGAGCGTTAGCTTATTTAGCAGAATTAAGTTTCTGAGCTCCATAATTTCCAAGTAAAATAGAGGAGATGCCTCTCCAAATTTTATATAACCAGTTATGTATATTATTTTTCCAACAAAATACCTTGAAACCGAGGAAAGTACTATTAATTCAGACGACTAACGCCAAAATATAATCTGTGGGTTACCATCCGCGTCCTCTTGGAATTTGAGGAGTAATAGATCTACAAATTCACAAGAATTGCGTGCGGGGGTAATATAAAAAAGGATTTTGTTGAATCATGTTTATTTGAAAAGCTTCAAAATTTTCCACCTAATTTTTCTCGGCTCGCATTTCTTTATATTATATTGTTGTTGGAGGGAAAACTCTCTCTAACTTCACTTAGAATTTTCAAACACTTAATCTTTGCAGTTTTCTTCTTGCACATTGAATATATTCTAGTTACATGCATTTGCCATTTACCGACACTCAGAATACAATTAAAAGAATAGTAAATCTTAATTTAAAAGGAAGAGTCCTTTAAGGTACATGCACAGTTCAAACGTAAACTTCACCATCATAATAACATACTTATCATTCTTCAAAATGTATTGCTTTATTTCTTCCATCTTCAAAATTGTCTCCAAAAATAAGAAGTATACTGTACTCTCGCCCAATCATTGAATTATAGGAAACTTATTATTACGACAAAACACACACAAAATCATCTAAATTCTCATACTTGGAGGGGAACGGTGTTACAACAGGCAACGTCTTTTATAATTATTTTATTCCACCAAGAGTGCACTCTGTAGTCTGTGTCGACCAGACAAACCACTATAGTATGCCATGGATGAGAAATCACCTCGGTAACAACGGGCACTCGACAGAATAACAACGTCAATGTAACTTACTCGAAATTTCCTTATCCAAAATATTTCGATTTTATCTTCGAAAATGATACAAAAATTTATCAAATTTAAGTATGCACAAGGAAATAGTTTTCCTATTATCCAATAACTTAATTAAAAAAATACAGATGTCCTTGCGAAGGTCCAGACAGACATTGCTGAGAAAAAGTTCGTGGAGGTGCAAGTACCATGTCATACAAAAAGTTAAACCGAGAGCTAATCAAAATTCTCCTTTTCTTTCTATTTAGTTGTATTTAACTATATAAGGATTAGTGCAGTTGGTTGTAATTAATTTTGTAAAAAAGCGATATATAGTTTGTGTTAATACATTTTTTATAAATCGCTCATTTGGCTACATTAGTTATTTAATTCAGCATATAAAAAAAGGTAAATAATCGAAAAATTTAAAACAAAGAACCCACTGCACAAAATAACCTTTTTCCAGCACAACAGGTACTGAAGGAAGATCACACATGAAGTTATTTTAAGTGAAAAATATCAACGACATTTTATGTTATCTATGTATTACGAGGCTATAAACGCTCAGTATATTCATAATTCTGCGTTAAAAAAACATTAATATTTTTTTAATCAAAACAAAACCTGCGACTTTGTCGCTTATTCAAGTTTATTCCCACTAAAAGTTGTATGGTAAAATAGATTATTGAAAGTTAAAATAACACATGGGCTGAAAAGTCACGTAGCTGAAAGTGAATTTTATGCACTCTTATCTGTAAGTTACGAAAGATTTGACCAGGTCATTAGTATCAAGGAAAGATGGTACCACTATCTAACCCTTTTCTGTATTTTCAAGTTAACTTCACTTTCAACTAAAACTACAATCTCTTTCCTAATGTCTTTTTTACTGGTGTAATAAAAATACCATCGATGAGTATTTTTTTGTAATGTACTATACTTAACTCGGAGCCTAGAGATGCTGGAATAGATTGGTGGGGTTTTATAGATTCAGCACACACTAATTGCCCTAAATTTAGTGAAATTTTGTGCAAAAGAAATTAAAAACATTGGCTAGCGAAATTAAATTGTCTCTCTAGACGTATTTAACACATGGGCTGAAAAGTCCCGGGCCTAACAAAGAAAACACGGTTTTTTTGGTTCAAAATTAGCTTTATTCATCAACGTAATCTCCATCAAGAGCAACGCAATCATTCCAGCGCCGCTCTAACATTTCAATACCACTTTTGTAGAACGATTTATCTTTTGCCTCAAAATAGGCCTCAGTTTCAGCGATAACCTCTTCATTCGTGCGAAATTTCTTACCGGCGAGCATTTTTTTGAGGTCTGCGAACAGCCAGTAGTCGCTGGGAGCCAAATCTGGCGAATACGGTGGATGTGGGAGAATTCGAAGTTCACTTCATGTAGTTTTGCCATTGTTTTGATTGACTTGTGACACGGTGCGTTGTCTTGATGAAACAAAATTCTTTTCTTTGCCGTATGCGGTCGTTTCTTTGCAATTTCGGCCTTCAAACGCTCCAATAACGCTATATAATATTCACTGTTAATGGTATTTCCTTTCTCAAGATAGTCGATGAATATTACACCATGCACATCCCAAAATACCGTGGCTATAACCTATCCAGCCGATTGCTGTGCTTTCGGGCGCTTTGGACGAGGTTCACCAGTTGCTGTCCACTCAGATGACGATCGTTTTTGATTCCGGAGTGAAGTGATGGATCCATGTTTCATCCATTGTCACATACCGACGCAAACATTCCGGTTTGTTACGTTTAAACATGGCCAAACACTGCTCAGAATCATCAACACGTTCTTGTTTTTGGTCAACAGTGAGCAAACGCGGCACCCACTTTGAACAGAGCTTTCTCATAGTCAAATGCTCATGCAATATAAAGCCAATACGTTTTTTTGATATCTTTACGATGTCAGCTAACTCGCGCAACTTCACCTTTCGGTCATTCAAAACGATTTTGTGGATTTTTTTGATGTTTTCTGGTGTTACCGCCTCATTTGGACGTACACTGCGTTCTGCATCATCGGTGTCTCTACGATCACGTTTGAAGTCAGCAAACCAACGTTTTATTGTTGTTTCTGATGGAACGGACTCCCCATAACACTCTTCAAGCCATTGCTTCGCTTGAACGGTATTTTTTCCCATCAAGAAGCAGTGTAAAATTAAAACACGAAATTGTTTTTGATCCATTGTTTTGAAAATAACAAAAGTAACGTGACTCTTAGCACAATAACTCACAAACTAATGAATAGAATATCATGAAATTTTAACAGCTGTCTTTTGAACGTTAATACTAACTGAGAGAAAGGTGACTGCAATAAAACTAGCGTCATCTATGTGTTAGGCCCGGGACTGTTCAGCCTACGTGTTACGTTTTAAAATAAAGTTGAATTATTTAAATTAACTTTTCGTACTTCATATTACTCCCCGAGATGTTGAAACTAATTTCATATCAGAAGAAAATGTCTATTAATAAGTAATGTCATTCAGAATAAGCGAAAAACAAACACCACCCCAGCAATGGAGCTTCTTAACGAGATCGCTTATCTACTCTCATCAAACATAATCCCTATTTCTTAACATCCTATATATATATCTGCTCGGTGCGAGTACCGTGGCCTTCAGGACCGACGTTGCAGTTGTTAGAATAATTCTAGCGGAAGAAGTTGATAAAACTTATGAAAGACCAACCGAAGCGAGATTACAGGACGGATTTCAATCTCAATACGCCCTCAAACGAAACGATAACCTCCGTCTCCTTCTCCGTCGCAAAACATTAATAACAATCTGGAAGCAGCTCGCGTATGTATAAGTACTACATCGAAACTAGGTCATTCAACCGATCCATAACACATATGTAGTTCTCTATACACACGAAAAACTATATTCCGAGAAACCTTAGCTTCATCCATACATAACACGGAAGGGATTGGTAGCGTGGTGTAAGGATAACCGAATAAGATCGATAACAGCGACGGAACGGTGAGACCCGAGGGCGTATGTAAATGCTATGCAGGCTGCGGGCATATGTGTCCCCGTATTTCTCCTGATCGATGCACCGTACAAGGCTGAATATCAATCGCGGTCTTATCCCGCGGATTCGCCGCAAAAAAACAAACAGTTCGCGAACCGTTCTAGAACACCGACACGACCGCGAGGATAAATTTGACTTATTGGATTTTCTTTAACATTCCGCGGCGTTGTCGCCGCCGTGCCGGGTTAAAAACACACGTCGTCGACGTTAAGGTGCTGGTGTAAACCGCGCTAACAAGGTAATTTCCATTTTATGCAGAAATGCAATCAAAATCGTACGTGTACGCTCCCCGCGGAAGCGATTTTGGTAGAGAATACAACGTGCTCGTTATAAAACCTAGGAACTTTTATACGACGAAGATTTTTAACACCGATAGCCTGGAATTGCAAGAGTCAAGTAAACAGGATCATCAATTTGATGTTGCGAGGTGCATTTATGAAGTGAGATGTTAGTACTTTGTATTACTTCTATTTCGGATGCGCATACAAAGTAAAAGAAGTTCATCAATCAAACAAATATGAGTTAAATCAACCAAATCGTAATTTTAAATGGCGACAAAGATATATTTGTTTAATTCAAAGGCATAACTAATACGAAGGATGATTTTGAGAGATAGAAGGCGCCACAATACGATACGTATAGTGTTGTAGCTACTACGAACTGTCAAAGTTGATAAGTTAGTCGAAAAATGAAATTAGACCGGGCAATAAATTTTTATTTTAATTTTCGAAGACCACTATTTCAACAAGAATGCCCCGCCCAGTTAGTTTCTGTTTTCGCGAATGAAACACCACATCAGTCAACAATTTCTCGGTGGTATGGAGAATTGAAATGTGGACGGATTAGTCCTAGAGACAGACCAAGAACAGGTGGACGAAAGACGGCACTCAGACACTCAGGAAAATAGATATACATGAGACATATTTCAAAGACCTCCATTCAAAAATTTTTGCATGAAGAATTGTATGTAAAAAACAGCTTCCTGTTGGATACCGCATCTGTTAACCGAAGAGTAGAAAGCAGCTAGTGTGAATTGGTGTTAAAAGACCGCTTCAGTGCCTGAAACTCTCGTCAGTGGTGATGAATCCTGGATTCACTTATACGAGCCAGTAAATAAACGCCAGTCGTCTGTTTGGATGTTCCAAGGTGAAAAGAAGTTTCAGAAGTGTCTCCACAAAATGGTCGCGATACTTGTCCTTGTATCCTTTAAAGTGGGTGGTCTTGTATTCTGGAAACAAGGTAATTCCAGTTGTGTCAGAAGCTAAAAACTTGAGTAAGAAAGGCATATACAGTATCTACCTCCTAGTACCAAGAAAAATAATAAAGAAGAACTACAAAACTACAAGCCTAGCCCGTTACTTTTTCCTTGAATTTAATCAGCGTTTCTAAATTCCTGGAAAAATATCAGTCACGGTAGGATTTGAACCCATGATCTCTGCGTCGCCGGCGCATTGTGCTATAAACTGCACCATCAGGCTGAATGCGAGTTCAAAGCGCAAGATCTAATTTTAATGAATAAACGTATTCACGCTCGTGTGGATCGTACACGAGGCCATTGTAAATATATAGTCTCGGCAAAGTGGGGCAAATTACAGTGCAGTGCCGAAAACAACGTGGAGGGGCTGAGCGGCCGTATCATGGCGAGTGTTGACACGTACTCGCATCATTTATGATCGTGACTTTCATGACTGAGCATAGGCGATGCGGACGCAGTAATGTTTACACATAAAATAATAACGTGCTGAAACACTTACTGTTTTAAGAAGTTTCCACGAAATCACAAACTGGGTGGCATCTATTAAATATCATAATCATTAAATATATTTCCGCACTTGTTTCAGTTACAACTTGATGGATCTTTCGATGCACTTTCACAAATTTGTCTTAGTATGAGAAAATCTGAATTCTAGTCAATAACTTTCAAATTTTCGTATTACGGTTTCATTTTCTCCGCCTTCCGCTGTACATAGGTATGAGTGAACGTCATTCACAACTTGAAAAGAATCCACAAACGACATCGAACCATTTTGTAATTTTTCAATTTCCATATCCCAGTATCAGTAATTTGGCCTTAGCTAGTTCAATCAGCCCCACTATACAACCGGTGCTAATACCACAAAACAGTGTTCATAGTAGAAATTATATTAGACGGCCATTAAAGTAGCGGTTTCCAATTACTTCACAGCCACTAACTAATCTAAATGACACTCTAATTTCAACCAATATCAGAAAAGAAATAACACATTCTTTACACTAGAATTATTTGCAATTAAGTTCTTAAAATTCCACCAGATAAATTCAAATTCAACTATTACCGTTTTACCAAGCAATTACATGCTAATAAACGCAATTACCTAGTGTAACCTAATTAAGTCGACTTCCATTACCGACTTAGTCTCTTGCAACGTAGCACGCTTTAAATGCAGCTCCCGAATGACCTTATAATGGTATTTTAACATTAATTTTATTAGAGCACTTCGCAAATTTTCATCCTCGCCGGACGTAAACGCCATCTAGCGGGAGTTCGAAAATTATCTCGATGAAATATCAACGGGGAGACTAAATGTAGGTTTCGGTTTTGAACCTGAGAATTTGTATCGAACAGGGATATTCACGAATTTGAATGTATTAACGGAGACAATGAAAATTAGCGATCGATTTCATTAAGGTCAGTAGTCAGGTGTAGATTTCTAATGGGAATATCTACGTCGATTATTATTTTGTGCCACTTGCATCTGGTACTCGAGAGAGATACGAGTTCTAAATGTGATAGTTAAGTTAATAGAAGTATAATACCTTATACCTAATAAAATAATCAAGAGTTTATTTTCAAAAAGAAACAAAAACGAAAAAATATATTTAATAAAGATCTTTACAAAAAGAAAACATTTTTAAAGCCAGACTCTTTTCAAAGTCATCACACTTGCCCGAAGAACATTTAATCAATTCAGATCTCATTCCTTTGACATCGCTGCTTACCACTGAGATCAGATATTACCGAAAAAAATCAGAAACTCTTCGCAATCCGTGTATACAAGCAGAGACAGCTGTCGCGGATACTTGGCAGCTTTTCCCATCATTGTTGATGAATAGGTGATAATAATATCTCTGTACTCAACTAACACAATTGTCTCTTGTGGATACGTTCCATATATTCAGCGGAATATCAGAATTTGAACAGAGATGCAACATCAAATTTATTTGTCCGCTAGGCAAGACGACAGCGGGAAAACTTCAGACTTTCTTAAGAAGTATATGGGGATGACGGTCCTCTTTGTAGGAACAATTTAAACGGCTCAAAAAGCCGGGCTTCGCCTTTAAATAACCATAGACACGGATACGATTTCCGAGCTTGTTAACGAAGTTAAAACCTAATACGATTCAGCACAGACCAGCTCAACAGAGCAACTGGGAGTAAAACTCGTGTGTCACTCATAAATTTTCATCATTCATTTTATTTTAATCCTACGTTCTTTGTACCTTGCGGTGTCCGACTACCATTCTCCTATTTTTGTCTTCCACAGTTTTAAGCCAGTCGGTTGGCTTCAATCCATCTCATATTTCTTTTTTCTAATGTTTTATACATTTGTCCTTTCCAAGTGTTTCGGGGTCTACCTATTCTGTTCTTGCCCTCTATTTTCGCTTCAAAAATCATCTTTTACATTCTATCTTCCTCCATTCTGTGTATATGTCCAAGTCATCCCAGTTGCCTCTCCTCTATGATTATTTCTATTGGCTTGATGATTAGATTATTAGTAATCGTCGTGTTTCTGATTTTGTCTCTCCTTGCTACTCCTTCTATTCTTCTTAGGAATCTGATTTCCATGGCCGTGACTTTGCTTGTGATTCTATTCGTAGTTGTTCATGACTCGCTACCATATATTACTGTTTGTCTGACCACTCTGTATCCTTCCTGCTGATGTAAAAATAAGTGAACGTGCGTAAGAAAATTGGAAAGGATTGAGAACGTTCAATCCTTTGGTTTCTTAGATTGGATGATGGCTGATGATAAGAGTTATGTGTTCGTATATAAAATAGAAATAGAGCAACTGTTATCCCAGTAGAACTCACCTCTGTCAAAGAAATTATGAGGTACTGAGTCAAATGTCAAAGTCATCGATCACACTACTTGACAACGAGGGCATGATGTATCATGAGGTGATACCACTGACAATCGGACATATGGTAAATACTGGACAAACCTCATGCATGGTTTGTAAAAGATATGACATCTTGTGGCAGCATTTTTTCTTTAAACATCCTTGAAGGTAGTGACTTTTTGATCATGGATAATACAATGTTAGGGTTCTTTTTTATCATTATATATACATATGTGTAACTTTAAAAGGGTAGTTTCCACTGCATTAGAGGCAAGGCAGGCAATCAGTTATACACTACTGAAGGATTTACCTATAGCTTAATAATTAAATTAGGTTGCCTTGGAGAGAAAGAAATCAGTTTTTTAACAATTATTTCTGGTTTTTTATTCATATATGAATCTTATATTAAATACATTCTATTGAAAGGTGGATAACTAATTTAAACAATGAGCAAGTACGACAAAGATGAAAATGAGGCAATAATAATATGGTATAGTAGTTTAAGGACAGTTACAGCCATGTTTTCAATTAATTATCCTGACGGGCCTGTACCTTGTGAGAAAACAATTCTAAACATTTTTAAAAAACTTAAAGAAGATGACTGTCTTTTAAATTCCCACAAAAAGAGAAATAAAACCAGTCACGTCTTGACAGAAGATATAACGTTGAATATCCTGTGTTATGTAGAGGAACTGTTTGTAGAAACGCTTTTAGATGTAGTCAGCGATTTTGGAGTATCGTAATATTCGGTATGCAAAACCCTGAAAGAAGTTAAGTATAAGCCATACAAGATATCAACTCATCAAAAACTTTTCGAAGAAGACAAAGTAAGGCGAACTAAGTTTTGCGAAATAATCTTTAATGTGTTAAATGAAAATGAAGATGTTTTAGATAAAATAATTTTGACTGATGAAGCTACATTCACCTAAAATGGCGAAGCCAACTCTCAGAACTTCCGGCTAGTACCCTACATTTAGCGATTAAAAAATACAAAATTTCCTTTCGATTAATCCGCTTAGATATTGGACCCGCGCAAATCCTCATGCGCAAAACCTAACCCGAACACAGTACTCTCAAAAAGTCAACGTCTGGATTCGAATAATAAGCGATAGACTTGTTGGCCCATTATTTTTAGTGACTGCAAAATGTAGCAAAATATCGGAATCTGTTGCAAGACCACTTCATTCCATCGATTGAGATACTAAATATTTTCATCAATATTTAGTTGGTTTCAAATTCATTCTACCAACGCCGTCAGGAATTTCTTGAGTGGCCCATTTCAAATACGGTGGATTAGTAGGTTTGGCTCCATACCATGGACCCCTAGATCAGCCAATTTATCTCCAAATGATTTCTGTCTTCGAGGTCATCTGAAAAATCACATTTATAAGGTGCTATAAAGTACGTAACTTGGACGAACTGAAAGATCGATGAACCCAGAATTTATTCAAATATACCTTGAGTTGTTTTCAAGATCGCGTTGCTTATTGCCTTGAAAGACAAAGAGGACACTTACAGGAAAACTTACCATAAAATTGGATTTCATTTTGGTTATATTGTTTTGTTTGTCTTAATTAATCGTTAAAATAAAATAATGACTTCATCAAATTTGCAGAAAAATTATTTTATTTGGGTTAAGGGAGATCTATGGTAGCATTCGTAACTGGTTTTGCTAGGAACCCAGGGTTCTCGCTCGTTTAATATGAGTGTATGACTGGTTGCCTACTATCCTGCTAACTCATTGACAATTATCCTTTTAAAGTTACACATAGGACAAATGTGTAAATAGTGACGGCTATTATTAATATCTGAAAGATTTCAAGTACCGTAACTTGCTAGGTGCTACAATCAGGTCCTAGCCAAGCAGTTCTTATACATACAGCAATATAAACACATGGTGGATTTTTGTATTATTTACATATGTAGTTAAATCAGATTGCATGCAATTTCCTTTTTCCACTACAGATTCTATAACGCCAAAACCATATGATATAATGCAATTATCTAGAGTGTATTCAAATTTATGTATGTATGTAGAGTTAAGTAGCACATTAGTTTTAAATGTTTAAAATGAGAGAACTTTACTTTTATATGGAGCAATAAATATTTGCTTCTATTATAACAGCGATATACTCTAAAGATTCTTAAAGGTATTAAAGTTGCTATAAAACGTTTCACAACACAGCTTAAATCAAAACTGCTACGTATCCGTCCCCTAAATTGCATTAAAGGATTCTAAAATCGCAGTCAAGGGAAGCTTCTTAGATGTGCATTCAGAATTAAAAAAAGAACTGTATATCTTGTTTCAAGAGCACTAGACAGAGTGCGCTGGTACCGTAAAGCTTCCATAACGAAGCTGCAAGCCAAACGTTGCGTTGGATAGCTAATTATAGGGTCTCCTTTTCTCCTTCATATATCTTCTTCGTTTTTCGCCCCGTTTAATCTGTTATAAAAGAAGTATCGAGTTCTCGAGATGGCTGCGTATCCATGTTCCGTTGAAGTTCGCTTGTTTACGGCGAAATGGGAGATCGATTTCAATTCGGTTGAATTTGACGAGGTAACGGGCGAAAATTAATTACGACGTTTATTGAAGGGCAGAACTTTGGTGAATAACGTAATTGAGGTTTTATTGGGGATCAACTTCATATCGCTCGAATAAAATAAACATTTCTATTAAGTTATCCACGTTGAGTTTAGTGTGAAGGTGTTTTGACACCAAAATAGCATAAAGAGTGGTAGGGATCGACTTACTTTCTTAAAGGAATAAGAAAGTCGTTGAATTTATTATGTTTTATAGAACTTACCTCATGAGTGAAAATACCCATCAATGTACTTATTCTGAGGATTGTGCAGATATCCTTAAAAGAAATTTTGAATACACTGATCTGTGAGATTAACTTCTGTTCGTATTCCAATCTATTAGTTCAGATGATTGCTGATTTGTTCTTCATGGCGCCGTAGAACAAGACCATTTGATTCACCTGGGTACGAAATTGCTGTTAGATCTTTGAAACCTTATATTAAAATTAAATAAAGCAATATTTGTATTCAGTAATATGATTTTGTATTATTGAAAACTCTAATGCGGGTAATATGTCACTATTTTGACCAGAAATTAGTAGGTGGTAGTAAGTAAAATTCCTGAAATTTTTACTTGTGCGAAATTTTGTGGAGAGGGTTGTGCGTAAAATAAGGTTCCCTATGAGCTACAGTCATAAGGGATGCTGTTATGCGGAATTGGGCGGCACTGACGTGTAGCTTAGTTCTCCTTCTCCATGCCCCAACCCAGCGAGTTGTTTGCGACCTTCAGTCTTGGCTTGGCAACCGCGAGAAATCAAGCTTCCACTCGCTTCTCCCACCAGATACGAATTACGCCCTGTAATTCGCCTTTTGTGTGCAAAAAAAAAATACTGCGCCGGTGGACATTCACTTGTGTGAAGTTACGGACAAAAGCGTATGAGCGTGTAACACGTGCGCAAATGGTGCAGAAAATTCAAAGAAACAATGCTCGAAGATCGAGAGATGACAATTCGGGAGCTCTGTGAGATGATCTCTGATCTCAACAAGACCTGCGCTGACAAAATTTTGACAGACCATTTAAGGTATATCAAGATTTGTGCAAGGTGGGTCCCGAGAATGCTTGCGGAAGACCACAAACGGCAACATGTTGTAGCAGCTCGCGACTTTCTTCGGATCTGTGAAACCCATGACAACGAATTCTTGGACTCTATTGTTACTGGGGACGGCACCTGAGTCCACTAGACGACGCCGGAAACAAAACAATAATCCCTTCAGTTTAAACTTCCGGAGTCGCTATAAGAATAAGATAAGGCGTTTCTTGCTATTTTATTTTTTGTCCGGTTAAGAGAACATTTTCTCGTGTCCGCGTCCGTTCAAGAGAATGTCCGTCCAAGAAAGAGTTAATACAATGGAAATTATATAAGAGGTGTCCGTGTAAAAGGGGTGTCTACGAAGGGGAATTTCACTGTATATATATAATCCAGCAACCTATGTACTACATAAATGGTGTCGGGAGTACAACAACAATATTTTTACGACTTCTACTAATGTCTGAACAAATTTACAATACCATAAATCGTCGGTTATTGATTAATACAGTATGTTGGTCTTAGGCAGTGGTTATTATTCTAGGTTTCCAGAAGCGCGGGCGTTCGAAATAAGTCGACTGAATTTTAAACGATACCCAATGATATTAAATCTAATATTCTCTGCTCAATAATCCATTCAGGTTGAATTATAATAACAGTCTGAGCATTAATCTATTCATGTAGTCATTCCAAATATTTGAATGTCTACATATATACGTCAAAGGTAATTAAGCTTCCATTTCTCATCCGTGCGAATTGATCTCGTAATTAAAAAGACGTTGCAAAAACATCTTACGTCATCCAAATTCCGTTCTATGCGATATCCTTTTTTTGTGCCAAATCTAATTAAACTATCATCCAGTAGGCCACCTACAAACGTATTTTCCCTCTTGTTTTCAAGATTCTGCAGATCCTGCGTCTAATTAAGAACGCCATTCGTTTCCTTTTTTTGTTACCAGACTCCCGCATTGGCTTTTTTTGCCTTTTTGGTAGCTTACCGAAGATGGCGAAATAATCTGTGACCACCGCTAGAGCGCTATAAACAGCAGAAATCTGAAAGTTCGCTTCTCCATCAAGCATGCCGTGCTCTTTTCAAAATGTAACGGCCTCTAGCGGTTCGTGTGGGCGGAATTGAAAAGATCTTGTTCTATATTTATCCAATTCAGCAAAATGATGTATTAAGGAAAATATATATTAAAATTGTCATATAACTGATGTTTCTTTAAATTAAAAGCTTAGAAATGGAGAATGACTGATAACGGTTTGAATTTTAGAATAAAGAAGTTACTACATATATAAATAAAGTCGCTTGAGAATTTTCATTACATCATATGAAGGGTGAGGCATATGTATCTTTTCGATTTTAAAAATGCATGGAATAAAGATAAAGTGGGATACAGAGAAAATTATTTTGCTATTTCATGCCCCACCCCTCACCTCGCTTTAGTTAACTGACATTTGTAGATCATATTTACATAATATCAAGATTGTACCTCAAAGTATTGTTGTGACTAATTCTTGAATTGTGTGTCGTGATTGTTCATAAAAATGGATCATGTAGAACAACAAAGAGCGGTAATAAACCCTGGTGTCGAAATTTTAAATGCGGAAGAACATCCTGTGAAAACCAACATGGCGGTGGTCCTCCCATAACGGTAACAACAGCCAAAAACGTTAAACAGGTACACGATATCCTACTGCAAAACCGATGAGTACGCGTCGGGATATTATGGAAGATACTGGCTTATCATATCATGTGGTGCACAACATACTAAAGAATTCTATATGAAAAAGATGAGTGCAAGATGGGTGCCCCGAATGTGAACCACTGATCAAAAGAGAAATTGGGTGTTGATTCGTAAGTGTCTTTTGGAAAGGTACCAAGCAAACAAAGAGAATTTTCTTAGTGGGTATGTAACCATGAATGAGTGATGGCACCACTATGATCCCCAAATCAAAGTGCAATGTAGAAAATGGAAACTAATTACGGTTCTCCTCCTCCACGCAAATTTGAGGTCGTGCCGTTTGCTGGAAAGGTTTTGCTATCTGGGTTTTCCGGGATGCTCAAGAAATCATCCTGACTAACTATTTGTAAAAGGGACAGAGCATTATAGGGGCCTACTACGCATAATTGATTTCTAAATTGCGAGACGCTATTAAAGAGAAACGCCATGCTGTTCCATCAGGATGATGCCCCCAGCCATACATCTGATATTGCTATAGCTGCTGTAGCTGCTATACCCCAAGCAGCCTTTGAATTAGCAAAGCACCCATCATATTCATCGGATCTGACCCCTATTGATTACAGACTGTTCACCAAATTAAAAGAAATCTTACGTGGGGCAAAATTTTCTAGTAAATATGAAATAAACAGGTGGTTGGCAAAGGTCGAACAAAAATTTTTCCAGGAGGCAGTACCGATGGAGCAAGTGCATAAGTGTAAGGAGAGACTATGTCGAAAAATAAAGAATATAATGCCACTGTAGTTTTACTGTGAGGCGGTAAGGGTACAGCATAGAGATCCACCCCCATACATACAGTGTAGTTTTATTTTAACAGGTTTTATAAATAATATATTGTAAATGCCTACTATCACATAAGCTAATTTACAGATTTCTTCGAAGGGGAATAAAAAGTCAGTCATAGCCCATTCGATGGGTAGAACAAAATCACAAGGCAGTTGTAAGCAATCTCATGGGACCTGATTAGTTTGCAGTAAACAAGCCTAAAATCGTGTCTAATAGAAAACAAACAGCTTGTACATGTATTATCAAGAAGTAATATGTAAAGAAGTTCCTGCAACTAAGGGAATTCCTAGAAGAAGTATCTTTTAAAAGTTGTACCATAACTGCACAAAGCTGTAACCTATTTGCTAGACTTTTTAAATCTGATAGTATCTTGTATGATGTTTCAGCGCCTAATTCTGTGTTCACATATACATATAATTATAAATAACATTAATTCGAATCACATGTGTGTAGATCCTGACTTAGTATCTGATAAACTTGTAAACCTAAAAAGACGTCCAGATCAGTACGAAATTTCTAAATATAATACTTCTTGATGTACAGCCCGATATTGGCTCTTCCAATGTCTCTTATATATCAGCTCCCTCTAGATTCTGTAATCTTCCCTTGCCACTGGAAGCTTGCATACGTCTCTGTGACATTTAAATCTGGAGATAGATCTTTGATAGAGAATTATAATCTAATATTTATGTATCTAAAATACTAGCATATCGTCTCAGAATCGATCCTTGACATCTATCGTAATACAAAACTAACTTAACTTAGCACGCAGACAAATCTATTGCAATTTTCTAATTATACCGAAAATGCACTAGAGTGCGAAAGACCTTGGATCAACTTGATCATAAGCTACTATTTATACGCTTTCTCTGTATGGAATAAATAATAAGTTACTCTACTGGATGAGTTATTTAATTCTAGCTCTTCTGGTACTTATTACACATACCGTTTCATCAAACGGAATATAGTAAGTATAATCAACAGGATAGACTACTTTATTTGTTAAATACTATCTCTAATATTGGCATTTTCTCTATTACTTACAGCTTGTTTATCTCACACACACTTCATCACATTCTTGCAAATTATGTAAATTTAATATGTAGGTAATATTTCGCAGTTTACTCTATGCCAAATAGATAAGTAAATGTTGCTGCTATTATAGTGGTAAGAGGAACAGCAGTTGAATTTGGCAACTCAGGTATCGTACGTTCGAAACCAGCGTCCGACGAGTACAGTGTCTGTACTTTTCGAGCGGGTTCGGTATGCTCCCGACTCACCATTCGCCATTGGGAAAATAATTAACGGCGCTTCACGCTTTACGGCGAGAAGGTGCAGTAACAAGACCATTGAACACTTTATACGCACTTTCCTACACCTTAAGACTCCTGAGGTTATGAGCTTATAGCCCCGTTGGGTCACTCACCAACTATAAAAAAAAATTGGTAAATGAATTTAAACTAATATCTGCTATCTTTTCTTTGCAGGTTATGGAAGCGTTTCGCCAAGAACATCTTGGGGAAAGCTAGTAACCATAGTATACGCCCTAATAGGAATTCCATTGATGCTTCTCTACCTTTCAACGACGGGAGACGTCTTAGCAAGAAGTTTCCGACGTCTCTACGCGAAAATATGCGGCACGCCCGCGCAAAAACCGCAATGTCCCTGCGCGGTCAAGGTCAGGGTACCAGTAACCTTATGCCTCATCATCGTCTTGGCCTACATATGCTCGGGCGCTTTCCTCTTCCATCGCTTGGAGAACTGGAGCATCCTCGAGGGTTCCTATTTCTGCTTCACGTCCCTGGGAACTATCGGATTCGGGGATTTGCTTCCCGGGCAGAACGCCGAAGAGATATCGCTATGCGCATGTTCCGCGTACATTTTGACCGGCATGGCTTTGGTGGCGATGTGCTTTAGCCTCGTTCAGGACGAGGTTATCAACTTGCTGAGGTTAATCGGCGCTACTTGCGCTAGAAATGAGATTCGAGCTCGCGAAGAGGAACATATGGCGGTGGTCGGGTCTTGACAACGACCAAAAACGGAAGGTGCCGCTCCGATCGTCAAGACCCCGCCGGCAGTGAAAAAATTGCCACCGCTTTTACAGCATAATAGTTTACCAAGGAAGAGTAATTTTCACAGAAATACGCCTGCTAGAAGATCAGCAGGTAAATTTTTATATTACTATACTTCTATCATAGTTTGACGTATTGTAATATGAAATATTGTCTATTAATTATCAATGAATTTTTTCTAAATTTTACTAGTTTACCTATTCCAGATATTTTCTCTTCATTGTTTGCCGCATGCCGTTATTTTTTGTTATGGTTGATGTTAGAAGTTGGAGGCAAAGTACCGTTAGTACTCCCTCTTTATGAATTTTAAGCACAGATATACAATCTGTGCACGTTTCTTTCAGTTTTACAGATATCTACTTTGGGTATTCTTTATTAACTTATTATTCACAATTTTCTTTAAAAAAAAAAGGGAGTCTCTTCAACAACACTTACAGAGGAGACGTAAACTTTACTATCGTAAACAAATTTTCTATATAAATAAATATTTCAAAATGTCATTCTTAAAAGACGTTTAATATACTGTACTCACACATTTCAATCACATTGTATAAACATGTACTATTACGAAATTATATTTATAATCTTCAAAATTTCTCGTACGACGGAAGGATGGCACGACTGGCAGCATTTACCCTTATAATATCACTCATATCAAGTATGTGTGTACTGTGTGGCCTACCATATAGGCAAACAAATGTGTTGTTATGGATATCAAAAAAACAAAAACAAAAGAGGACCGTGTCAAAGTCAGACATGTTGTCATCGTTTCTCCTGAGAATAATTAGTTATTTTCTTATATAACTCTATAATTTTACAAAGATCTTTCTTTATATCCAGTTATAAAGTGTATCAGCTGATACTACAAATACAAACTATTGGAACCCGAAGACCAGTCCATCTTAAAGGCGAGAAATCACGTGCGAGTGAGTACGATTTCAAAGATTAAAGACGTTGAATCTTCTTAAGTTTTTCAAAATTATTTGTATCATTTGCTCTCATTCTTGTTTCGTAAATTAATTAGAATATTTAAAGATTAGCTAGACAGGGATTATCTTAGGTTTTCTGTAAAAAAAACATATTTTTTTGTAAAAAAGCGGTATATATTAATTAATTTGTTAATATATTTATCTTTTCGACTTTGCATTTGGTTATTTTAATTGGAAGACATCATCGCTTAATTTAAAAAGAAATTGAAGAAAATTTTAAATCAAGGAACCCGTTTAAAAAATTAAAGAGCCTGAGATTTTCCACCACGCTATGTACAAAAAATTCACTTTAGTGTTTGTTGTGAGTTGGTGAAATTTTCCATTACTATTTCTACTTTAATTTTTTTTATAATCAATAAAATGTATGTTTGTCACTTTCGAAATACTTTATTGAACCCTGTTAATACGACTAACACTACTTCATTATTACAAACATACTACACCAGCGGTCCTTTTCATACTACTATTGATTGTTATGTATTGCATCATCTACATACTACTGAAGGAAAATAGTTATTATCACAATGCTGAAATATAACTGATTACAATATCCCCTCTTAATGAATTACTTGTATTTTAAGACCTTAAATATTACAACAACCTTAAACTATAAACATTTTAATCCTCTCTTAATCTTACCCCTAAAACTTTGGTATTATTTTCAAATCTAAACTTATTTAATCCTTTAGTTAGAATATCTGCTAATTGATCATTTGTGTTTACGTATTCTACTATAATTTTATGACTATTTATATGATGAAAAATAAAGTTGAACTTCAGGTCTATATGCTTAACTCTTTTGTTATTTTCTGGATTTTTAATCAACGAAATACAAGCTTGATTGTCCTCAAATACTTCGAAATTTTCTACTCGAACTTTTATATCGCCTAACAATTTTCTGAACCATAAAGTTAGTTCCGCCTCTGTGCTTGCTAACGCTATGCAATTTTGTTTTCGTGTTATCCAAGACACTGTATTACCAAAGATTTGAGTTAAATAACCATAAACAGATTGGGATCTTCAACCCATTCTGAATCTGAATAGGATAAGAAAGTTTCACTTCTTTTCCTTGTGTACACTAATTGCATATCTGCTGTCCCTTTTAAATATCTCAATAATCTCTTTAAATGTTTCCATACTTCTGTAGAATTCTTATCTTGAAATCGACTAAAAGCTTATGTCAGGACGTGATGATAACATCAAGTACATTAAACATTCTACTAACCCTCTAACTGGTGGTTGACTCTTATCACTACCATTTCCTGTTGAACATGATTTGCAGTTATCAAAATTAAAACGTTTCAAAGCTCTATTGAAATAATCTTTCTGACTTATGTCTAAAATTCCTGTTTCCCATTATAATTTATTTCTAATCCTAAGAAATTTTTTAAATTACCCTTGTGTTTTAAGTCAAAGTTTTTTATTGTATCTACAATAGTAGTCGATCCAAATGATACGAAATACGAATTACTGTGTCTTTCAATCTTTTTTCAATACAATACAGAATGGTTATTAAGTGTCACTTTCTCAATTTCTTAGAAAGACATTTAGGGAACGTATTTGGATAGATATCGTAATTGTTCATGAATTTTATACTTGTGTTTGTAAATTATCGCATTGGAAACACATAAAAGCCTAAATTTATAAGGTGGCCCTAATAAAATGGACAGGAACTGTATTTGCTTTGCGCGGCGTTAAATAACCGATTGACATTCTGAAATCCTTCGATGTGTTTATATTCCTGAAGGCAGCGGGAACGGCAACGAACTAAGAGGGTGAGGTAGAGTGGTGTAGAACCAAAGATTTGTAGAATATTTACCATATGACTATGCATATTAACCACAGTTCTCATAATTTTTCTTCGTACAGTAAAAGAACCGAGTTTAAATTATCGCTGTATAAAAAATTACAAATGTTTTCCCCACAAATTGTTTTAGACTACTATGTACCGCAATCTTCTATCTCTTTTAGATTTAATATCACCAACAAGTTAAAGACTTTGGAAGCTACCTTAGCATTAAGTAGAAAGAAATATTCTACAAGAAAAAAAACTATTACACTGCACCGACATATCTTTTGTATTTTATTCTGCTGCAGATATTGATTAGTCTCGATTATGATCAACGTCATAATCACTTCGTTTCTTTCAAAGCTAATAACGAAGAACATCACAAGATTTCCTACCACGATCGACCGCTAACTTAACAATAGCCATAACTAAAGTCCGCAAAAGACATAATCGTCTTTCATTCGACGATCGTCTTTTTTTTCTTTATTTCCGCCGTTTCTTAGCACACGTTCCGCACCCTAATTACCGCTAATCTCGTTCGCCATCTCGTCGCCAAAGACACTAAAAGGAAGCGCCGTATGTTCTTTCACGTCCTCGAATCCTGGCACATTTCTCAACCGTATTTTATACGTCGTAAATTCACCTGGAAGAGCGTTCCAGCGGCCGCGTGTCTTCCGTTGCGAATCCGAACGCGGCTTGATAGAGATTTTCCCATTAAACTAAACGGTAAAAGTTAACGGTTAGCGACGCTAGCGCCACCTATATATATATACGTATATATGGGTATAGCGAATGTATCCGTGCAGAGGACCGCGACGAATAATGAAAAGCAAATATTAGAAGAGTTAAATTGGAATTTGGACCGGAAATCGCTTAACGAAGATTATGATTTACTCTTCGTGAATAATGATGAAGATGGTGGATTGTTTAAGCGGAGAAAGTTGATGAAACGATTACCGAATGGAGTAATTGGGAAAGTTGTTAACGTTTGAAAAGTAACTTGGAACGTGGGGTTGTTAAACAAAATCCAAGAAGGGAGGGTATAGATAAAAAGATGGTAAAGTACCCAAAAAGAATTTTGAACGATGTTCCGTTTTGGTGCAAATTTGCTTCTAGAAAAAATGTATTTTGAAATTGCCATAACTTTTTGTTTTCCCAAATAATAAAAATCTTATTAATAGTTTAAGTAGTTGAAAAAAAAAATAGAGAAAGAAGATATCTACTGTCAATAGTTGCTGTTTAAGAGTGCGTTCTGTGTAGCAAGTTAGGCGATCGAATCGAATTTCGTGCAGTGATAAAACATTTCTGGATAGTTGGGAAAACGGCCACGGAAATTCGAAATATTTAGAATTTCATGACGGATGTAGTCCATCATTTTCGACCATCAACTTCTGGGTGAGCGAGTTCAAACGTGGCCGCACAAGCAAAAATCACGAACCACACAGTGGACACTCCAAAAGCCGCTACCAACGATGAAGTGGTCGTATTAACTGATGGCCGATTGAAGCTGAAAGAAATAGCAGAGACAACGGATATCTCAGAAAAACGCCTTGGCCATGTCCTACACGAAATTTTATGTATGAGAAAGGTTTTGGCGCAATGTGTAACGCGTTTGCTTACACCGGAGCAAAAACGAAATCGGGTGACCATTTCGGAGGAGTGCTTGGCCAGGATCCAACGCAATCCAAGGGATTTCTTCATGCGTTTCGTAACCGTGGATGAGGCTTTGATCCACCACTACATACCGGAGACCAAGGAACAGTCGAAGCAGTGTACTTTTCCGGGCGAATCGGCTCTGAAGAAAGCAAAGGCCGTTCCAGCGGCCGAAAGATCATGGCGACCATTTTTGGGATTCCCAAGATGGGTGGCCTCATCGATTATCTGCAGAAGGGAAGGACGATTTCGAGGCAATACTACAGCGACTTATACACCCGATTCGATGCACTGGCTCATCCATCCCGCATCGTCGTGGCCAAATTGAATGAGTTGCGCTACGAATTCTCTCTACCTCCATAATCACTGGACCCGAGCGACTTTTTCCTATTCCTAATCCTAAAAAAATCACTGGGAGGAAAGAGATTTGCCTCAAATGAGGAGGTCATCGCCGCTACAGGCCTTGAAATATCCTACTTTTCTGACGGCTTGAAGAGACTAGAGCACCGTTTGGAAAAAGTGTATTGATCTTCGAGGAGCCCACATCGAAAAATAAAAATAAAAAACCACACCAATACCGTGTTTTTCTTGTCGACTCCGAAAACATTTCAGGTCGCCCTCGTAACATTGAACGAATTAATAGCAACTTTAAATTAAAAATGGTAACTCCTAGTAAAAAGTTTCGGCAATTCTTTGTTGTAAACGTCGTGAAGAGAATAGGTACCTCTTGTATGCAACCAATCTTTTGAGCCCTTTAATAGAGACGAAATGAAACTCCTAAATAAATGATTAAAATATAGCATTTGCGGTTCCAACCTGCTCGGCGAGGAATCAATTACAGCAATGGAAGCAAATATCCGAAATTTGGATCTCGCTACGAAAGACTTTGTAAGAAACGCGCGCAAAAGTAAGATCTCTAGAAATATGAGAAAGAGCTAGAAGGAATCTATCCCCCAGGAAAGAATTGCTCCAAGTATTCCAGAGTTGTTTATAATGTATATGGTGTTGGTTACCTGCCGAAAATAGCCAGTTCCCAGTTCTGCTACTACTGATTAACAAAACGATCCAGGATTAACGTTCAACAGTTAGAGTTTATTACAAAGATGTTACTCCAATAATTTCAGCTTAGGATATTGCAACACCAAATCCGGACGTAACCAAACCAGGATTATTGGCATTGCATGTATAATCATTTCATTTGTTAAAACCAATTTTATCCAATATAGTATAGTATTATCAATTACGTGCTTTAGAAACCAATGACAATAACGCAGCCTAACATTGGAAGCTTATTACGAAGACTTTGTACGAATATCCAATTCTAAGGTACTACGGGCACTAAATAAAATTGTTTGCAATCTATATCAAAATATATTTAACTTTGTTACATAACAGTTTTTGGGAGCTTCGACTAATCTGTTCTTAAATATCTATAACAACTTCCAGTGTTCTAACTTTAAGCCTGCCCGGATATTTGGTTTTGCATATTAATGTTGAGCGAGCACATGCATTGCAATCTAATGTTTGGGATAACTAACGATAGAGATCGCAACATGCTTCTGTAACTCCAAGAACCATTTAGCCGCTTTTAAATTATATCCTCACAGTAAATGCATTTACCCCCACTATGAAAGGTATTTTAAATGTGTAAAACCAAACGTGATCGAAAACCAAATAATAAAACGAAAGCGTACACAAATTAATTAAAAACTAACAAATTTAAAAAGGTCTTCAATAACACCGAAGACACAAAAAATGACCGAAGCGCTGCTGACAAATAATTAATTATCAATACTAAGAATAATGAATTCCGAAAGAGCAGATTGAAGTGAAATTTAAATTTCAATTAACAGACTTCCGGTTCCACAATAATCGGTCGTAAAGTTCGCGACTTTTCGAACGCGATAGCAGCGCTTTACTTTGGTGCAATATTGGTAATAGAATTTAAACGTCGGACCGCTCCAGATTTATAACTAGATTTCGCACCATCGTAATTCAAACTTTACGCCGCCATCCGAGGTGAACTATAGACATTTTTAAAGTGCTCTCGCGAAAAGACAAATGAAAAGAATGAAATATGAAAGCTCACGTGCGTGGAATTTCGAAAGATTCCAATATGAATGTAAGTTGATTATTCGTTATCCCAACGTTTGAAAATATGAAGGAAAGTTAATTTCGGAAGATTTAAGAGCGATCACGGTTGATATTACCGTCTAACGAACGACGTTTGCGAACCAGTAATAGAAAACTAAATTCTCGACTGAAAGAAAATTGTAACAAACGAGATAAACGTTTAGAAGTCAGCATAGAAGAATGAGAAATGTATTTTCTGGAATTAAAAGTTTTAGTATGACTATAAACAAGTGCACTTTGACTTATTTACTTTTTTCACCTAACGAATACGCCAAATTCAGATGACTATTAGATCTTGAAGGAAATACAATCCCTAGACGATTAATTGATTAATTCAATCAATTGATTTAAATAGACTGATTTGAAAAACGACTATTCTAAACAAATCAATACACTAATCTGTATCAATCACATATAATCTAGAGCGCTATGGAGTTAAGGACACAGCTTTATCCTGATTCAAATCTTACTTGCGTCATACACAGCGGACATTTATGTGTAACGGTGTACCTCAAGGAAGTTTCTTGCTACCATCACTATATGCTATTTATTATTACTATTCTCAATCTAGTTTTAGAGCTAGCCGTTCGACAGTTCGACCTAGTGTAGTATATCTTAAGAAATAACTTAAGAAATTCGTGACAGGTAAGCAATTACAAAGACAATCGAGAAAATATTGAAGCTTCAACATGCACATGGCGTTACTCATTAAAAATACTATGATGCGTTGGAAAATACTTTTGAAGACTTCAGCCAAGCTAGACACCTTGTTACTGTTTAACAGTAATTTGTGTCAGTCGATGTTAGTGTTTCTATGAAAATGGAAAAAAATTGAGTGTCCAATAGTCAGTAAATCCTTGCATTTGAAAAGCCGAAATGGACGGACACTGTTTAGGAGGATTCAGCACCATCTTTTACCACTATGATATTTTGGACAGCTGAATTTAAGCATGACCATACCAGCTTAGTTGACGATGATGCATCTATCGGAAAAGCAAACTGCAAATATAGGAAAAATTCACCAAGTTGTGTTGGATGACTGTCGAATTAAGGTTAGAGAGGTACTTTAGAGACTTAGTAAATGAAAAATAAAACTGAATTTGACAAATAAAATACTTGTTGCTGTGTTAGGGCGGAAACGATTCAGACTACCCGATAAATATAGTACATACAGACTTCGATCGTGCCCTTAATGCTATAGAGAAGGTATCTTTGCTATTTATTTTAATGATGTCTATGCTGTCGAATATCCTTTTTGATGGAGTATAAGCCCATGTTGATGAATTACGCCGATGACAATTCTTTGGTAGTAGTGGGATCTTCATTTGGCACTGTCATCTACATACATTGATTTCATCTGCTTGACCTCACTTGAGCAATGGTTAGCTGTTAATAGCTTAATTCTTACTCACAGTAAAACCAACGATATGCTCTTAAAAGTGAAGGAAAGGAATTATCTTGAACTTCTGTCTCTCGATAACCATGACTATGATCTACAACAATCAGCTCGTCTTTTGGGCCTTGCTGTAGATTACTCTCCCAAATCGAATAGTCATATAGATTTAGTTTGTAAGAAAATAACTACTTTTTGTTATTGCATACGTATATAACGCATATAACCATGTGATATGGTTAATGCTGATGTATTACGACTGGTTTATTTTTCTGTGTACTAACCGCATTTAAAGTTTGGAGTCATCTTTTGGCGAAGCAGTGGAGAACTTGATCGTATTGTCGTTAGTCAAAAAAAGGTTCTGCATTTAATGTTGCGCCTCAATTACCTCAATCAATCTTGTATAGGGCATTTTAGAGGTTTGCAATCTATACTTTCGGATGTTTAGTTTTTTTTTTTCAAATATAATAAATTGTTTGAACATAATACTTTTCTTCACACCCGCCATAGTAGACACAAACTAAATTACTGCTACCCCAAACACAGACTACAGTTGACTGAAAGATGTGTTCGTAATGAGAGTTTAAAATTTTTGAATAATTTTCCCCATGCAATACAACACGTGTGCATTAAAAAACAATCTATTCACAAATTGCTATTAAATATTGAACCTTATAGCATAGATGAATTGCTACATTCTCGACTACTAGGTAGACAAATTTATATTATGTATTTCCCTTTTGACGTTTGCCTTTGTAAGACGACTAAGAAGCAATAAAGCATTATTATCAACATAATACAATATCAAACGCAACAATATGCCAGGGTCTAACTTTGTGTTTTTGCTGTATCCTTAAGCAGGATTTCTAGTTTCTTTGAATACATCTAGATTTCCACATGCATCTAAAATTGATATTTTTTTTCCTTTTCTGTGCTATTGTATTCTAATTATACGAGGGGAGGTCCAGAAGTTCGTGGAATTGAGGGACCGGAGTGGAGATAGGGGCGCGCGCAAGGTGTCACTCTGATTGGCGACTTATCATTAGTATACAAGTTAAGTTGCAGCCCTATAGCGTCAGTCGTTTACGAATAGTTAGTTGCCTGCTAAACAAGTCAATCCGGAAGAAAACTGAAACTATGGAGAAAATTGATCACCGTGCTGTGATAAAGTTCCTCACAAAGCAAGGAAAGAACGCTCAAACTATATTGAATGAAATGGAAACCGTTTGTGGGGGCAGTGCCATAGTAAATCAATGATTTATAAATGGGATGGTCTTTTTAAACATGTTCGGGAGTCGATTGAAGACGACCCCGCTCACGACGGCCACTTGAGGCCACCATTCAGATATCGTCGAAAAAGTGCAAACATTTCTACTGCAAGATGCCCGTTTGAAGAAAAAACGATTATCTGCATTAGTTGGAGTATCAGATGCCACCATTTTGCGTATCCTATATGACCACCTGGGTATGACAAAAGTCAGTGCAAGATGGGTACCGAGAATGCTCACGCTGCTGCAGAAACAGCAGCGCGTCTGTACGTCCAAACAATTTTTTGAGCTGTGTGGAGACAAACCTGTACGGATTTTGGGGCGGATTGTTACCGGAGATGAAACATGGGCATAAAAAGGGGACACCACCGCCAAAGAAATTCAAAGTGGCAGAGTCGGCTGGAAAGTTGATGGATTACTGTTTTTTGGGATTGTGAGGGGATATTATTGATTGATTACAAAGAAAAAGGTAGGAGCATAACCGGAGAATATTACGCAGCGATATTAGAAACATTAAAGGAGGCCATCAAAGAAAAACGTAGAGGAAAATTGACCAAGGGTGTGTTGCTCTTGCAAGACAATGCGCCGATTCACAAGAGCAAAGTTGTAATGGCTGCTCTACACAAGCATGGCTTTCAATCAATAGTCCATCCACCCTACAGTCCAGACCTGGCACCTAGTGATTTTTATTTTTTCCCCAATTTAAAAAAGGTGTTACGTAGAAGAAAGTTTTCCGACAACAATGAGGTGAAGGAGGCAATTTTGGCCCATATTGAGGCGAAAGATAAAAAATATTTTTATGATGGTTTAGAAAAATTAATTCATAGATCTAATAAATGTATTGTGCTTAAGGGTGATTATATTGAAAAGGAAAAATACATTTATTGTTTTATTTTATTTAAAACTCTTTCATTCCACGAACTTCTGGACCTCCCCTCGTAAAAATCCCCTAATTTGTTTTTCATAGAAAATTTGCAAATATACAATTGCCGATATCAAACTTCTTAATAGAGTAGTAGTAGTAGTAGTAAGATTGAACTTGTACTTTTGAATACATCTAAATTTCCACCTGCTGAAAAGCATTAAGTTTTTAAGAGAGGTGACAAAACCAATGGAAGATTGGAAGATTACAGACCAATCATAATTATTTCCAATTTTGTCAGCGTATTCTAACCCGTTCTTCACAAAACTTTACCTAATACTTGTCGTCGACATATACTTCTCAATCTAGCTTTACAGCTACCCTTTCGACGGTTCGAACTTATGTACTGTATCTCAAGAAATAACTTAAGAAATTTGATACAAGTAAGCAGCTACGAAGATAATCCGAAAAGTTTGAAGCCTCAACATAAATATGGCGTTACTCATCAAAAATACTCTGGTAATCACATCGCTGATGCGTTGAAAGATACTTTTGAAAACTTCTGCGATGCTGAACGCTCAGTTATTGTTTAACAGCCATTTGCGTCAATCGGTGTTAGTGTTTCTGCTAAAATGGAAAAAATCGAATGTCGAGCAGTCAGTAAATTCTTGTATTTGAAAAGCCGGGATGGACACTGGTTACGTGGATTCTGCACCGTCGCTTACCACAATGATATTTTGGACAGCTGAATTTAAACGTGACTGCACCAGCTTGGTTGATGATGATCGTTCTTGACTGCCGAAAAAGTACCGATAACATCGGAAAAGTTCACCAACTCTCGAATTAAGCTTAGAGAGCTAGCAGAGGTTGTGGGCATCTCGAAATCTTTGCCATTTATTGATTGAGGATTTGGACATGAAAAAGCTAACTGCGCGTTAGGTGCTGCGCTTGTTCATTCAAGACTAAAATAGAATTTTAGGTCAAATAAATCTAAAGTTTGGCATCCATTATAGCTACAGGTGAAACTTGGACTCCTGAAACTAAGATACAGTCGAAATAGTGCACTTTGAACGCTGAGCTACCCCTGAAGAAGGCAAAAACTTTTCCAACAGCTGGGAGAGTAATGGCGACTGCTTTCTGCGATAGTTATAGAATTTTATTAATCGACCATCATGAAAAAGGAAAAGCGATAATGGCAGCATAAGAGCATCATTACTTGACAATCTAAAGACAGAAATTGCAGAAAAGCGACCCCATTTGAAGAATAAGAAAGCTTTGTTCCGCCAACAGAAAGCATCGTCTCACACCCCAATGATGGTCACGGCAAAAATGTATGAGTTGGTGACTACCCACCGAATTCTCCAGATATAACCTCCAGAGACCGGAAAACAGAGATTTTCATCGAATGAGAAAGTCATCACATTCATAATTTTCTATTCTGCGAGCGTTGACTTTTGGAGATCAAATGCACGCCTGGCACGACCTCTAGAGTATGTTCAAAATTCAAATTTAAGAAAGAAACCCTCTACAATTGTATAAGTGAGGGGCATGTTGCACAAATTTGCAAAATTTATTAATCTTTGCATTTTTGGATTCCATATAATTTTCACATGATTCAAAAGAAAGTAGTTCTCCCTAAAATCGTCTCTGTCTGTGAAACAAGACAACTTCGCTATAGCATCATGTATCCAAAACCAGCAGAATGTTGTGGCGAGGGTATTCGTCGAACGTTTCAATGATCCAGCGCCGCAGTATATGGTACACGGTTTGGTCAATGGCATGCATTAAAATACGTAAATAAAGCATTTATTACTGCTTTTATTTACGGCGGAGAATAAAAACTGCTTACAACATGCGACCTTCTACGTATTAAGCAATATTTTTGATATTAAAACTCTAAATACCAATTCTCTAAATTAAAAAATACTACCATAAATTTTTACGTTATTCATCTTTAGAATAATATCAACTTCCAGACGTCTGATAATTAAGTTGCACTTTTCCCTACTAACAAGTAATTTTTATTAAACGTCCCTACAAGTAAATTATCAAGTTATAACTTTAATTCGACGGTAGGGGAAGCTGAAAATGGAACTAAAATTTTTATTACTTACCGCGAGTTCATAAAACTACCGAAATGGAATTTCTGTGTAATTAAAAATTTTACGATGGCGATAAACAGCTGGGCTGTTACCGTTTTAATTAGTTCAGGTATTCTCGCTTATCTGATGGCCGTTATGTCATAAAAGCTCGACTGGTAGCGTTTGAGTTTGCAAAATTAAGGTATATTGGCTTGCGTAAAATGTTTGGATAATTTGTGATTTAATTGGCCCGAAGAATTATATTTCTTTTATTAGACATAATTCGTATTAAGAATTAATTAAGTCATAGAATAACACTCGCCTTGCAAGTTTTGTCAAGTTCCACAAAATTTAGTATTCATTTTAACCATTCCTTCAGAACCCGTATTCTTTCTGAATCCCTCAATTTCATTCTTAGGATATAAAGTGTACCAGGTGAATATATCAATAACTTAACAGTTTTTGGGGTGTTCTTGAATCTCCATTGCCTCCCTGACTTTTCTACCAGGGAGGGGTTTCTCCTGAAGAAGCCTCTTACAACGGAGGCGAAACGTCGAGATCCCACCTTTCTCTTTTCTTCTCTTTCTTCTTTTTCCTTCTTTCTCCCGCCCCCCTCCTTTTTTCTGTCTCTATTTTCTTCTCTTACTCTTTTCACCTTTTCTTTCTCCTCTTACTCTATCTATATATCTGATCATGACACGGTTCAATTCCGGAAGTAGTTCGTTTATATACTAACATTTGCCTCTTATTTTTTTCGTACAAGACAAATTGCTGTGGACAAAGAAACGCTTCATTCAATGACAATGAAACTTCCACAACCTTTCAACGTAGCCTCCACTAATATTTAGCTTTGGAATCCTTCTAATTACCGTGGTAAAAATCCTTGCTAACAGAACCACTTATGTATAGCTCTCTTGGCCACTTTGTCGTCTTCGAACTTGGTACGATGTAAGAAATCCTTGAATGAACCGGATAGACGAAAATCGATCGGCACAACGTTGGAATTACAAGCTGGATGTGATGACACCTTCCAACCCAAATTTGCAATGATCTCCTGTATTTCCTGGTCAGTTTGGGGGCAGACGTTATTGTGCAGCTGAATCACACCTTTGAAGAGAACACCCTAGCGTCTTTCCTTATCAACTTTGTCTTGTTCTTTTAAATAATCACTTTAAATTGGGCATTGGGACTTCCGGAAGACCATTAATATTGTTTTACCGGTAGAGATGTGAGTTTTGAAATTTTTCTTCGCCGACAAATTCACATATTTCCGTTCAAGACTTTACATTTTCGATTCAGATTCATGGTAGATTCATTTTTCATCGCATGTTACAACACAATCTGGAAAGTTATTATTTTCCATTAAAGACCGTTGTTTAAGTTTAGAATAAATGTCTTTTAATTTTTTTGTTCTTTAATAGCCCAACAGGTATCTCCAAAAATATAAATCAGCAGATAACCTTTAATATCATCGTACCATATAAAGGCCCACATCTTTATTTTGCTTATATGCTATTTTTAAAACACAGACAGTTCCATGTAGGATGAGTTTATCGCATGACATTTCTAAACCACCGTTGACATAAATCGATATCAATAACCGTAAAAAGAAAGAAAATATAAAGTATTTTCCTTGACAATAATATCGTCGGAAAAAGTTAAAGATGTAATCCTCGGGGTATTTGATCTCATCCGCATTATTTTCGTACGTTTTCGGTTAAAATAATATAACAACAGTCCGAAAAACACAGTATTCGGATTTCAGAATATTTTAAATTTGACCGCAAAAGAGGTTTTACATCGTTTGAATTAAATGCGAACAAGATTTTGAAATAACAAGCGTTTATTTATTTTGTTCGTTCACGATTTCCGTGCCTAAGAGAGCTTGTAGGCATCTGTATTCACTTAAAATATTCACTTCGCCAATTCACCTTCAGTGCGGCGAAGTGAATATTTTCAGTGAATATAATTTCTTATGAGAAGTTAATAGCAATCCTCTTGTATTAAATGAAACATTTTATACTTTCTGATTAGTCGCATTAGTTCACATTTTTAAAGTTTTACTTAAATTCCGCTGTACTCACTTTATATCCGATTACATTAAAATTTTAATTTTTTAGATCGTCTAGAATGACATCTATACCAGGGGCGGGAAAGAATCGATTTGAAAGCAATAAATTAAAACAATTAGTTAAATAATCAAATATTATAAGAAATAGTAGTTCGAGTACTTAGTCCCATACCATAAACATTCCTGTACTATGTGCTGAATAAGCATTCTGACGGCAATGAAGTCCGTTATTAAAAACGCCTGCAGTGCTTGGAACCAGAACTACCTTCCAAGCGGCAAAATTCAAAATATAGATTTTGGATAAATATATTTATGTATCTACCTAGAAATTTAAAGCTGATGTTATAACACCCTTTTCTTTAAAAAATGCTATAACATCAGTCTCAAATTTAATGGAACAGATACATTAAAAGTATATAAATGTAACATTCTAATATTCGAGTTGAATCTTACTTGCTAGCATGATGGAGTACAGTATAATCGTGATCTAGCTGAATAACACTCTTCAGTCAAAAGCGAATTCTGTTCTGTCGGTGTATCATGGAATTCTGTAGGTAAAATCAGTGGGATATAACAACTATAATGTCTATACAAATATCTGAATGACTCAAACTGCCCATCGAGTTTGTCTTGAAACACGTTACTTTCTATATTATTAATGTTTTCTATAACTCCTTTGTAAAACATTGTACTTTCAACTTCTAGCACATCTCAGTTTAAGTCATTATATGTAAATAATTATAAAATCTTAGCAGGTAATTTAGTTTCAAGTAAACTTCTCGCTTTGAGGCCACTTCGCTATGTGTTGTAATTCTTGAAAAAATACTGAAATGGATATAACACACTCGAAAACGCTCATATAGCAACCATGTAAATTTTCACTGCCTATACAACTGCCATAACTCACACACCTTAACATTCGGAAAAGAATTTAGTCTAAAAATAATAAATAACCAAAAACTTTACCTTTAGTATTTTTGTAAGCGAAACGACGTAGTTTCGTTTCCTTGGACGTATTGAAGGAACAACACTTTAGAACCATGATTGTTAAACACTTTGAATCACTTTAAGAAAAGAAACAGACAATTTGCTACCAATTTGTTACGCGTAGGTTAAGATTTTAGGCAATATTATGACGCGCGAATATTTAAATACGAAATTGAAGCGAAAGTGCTGTCGCTTGTGCTTGGAACCCGTACTGGGAAAAACGTTTGAGCTTAGCGTATGATCTGGATCTCCTATGCTTAGTCCTCTTTAATTATGAAATACCTCCACTCAAACTCGGTAGATAGCAGGTCCGACGTGTTGTTCCTCTATTCCTTTTCCTATTTTTGCGTTAAAGTCTCCCATCAGTATGAGGAGGTCATGGTTCGGTAGATTCTTTATTGTACTGTTGGGTATGGATATAGTTGGGTTATTTTCTGAGCAAACCTTATATGCACACTATTTGTAAAATTTGGTTTATAATTTCCTTTATTTGACTTGATTAAAAACTAAATTAAATTAATGAAGACTTTGTTTAAAACTTATATTCTTATATACATTCCCAAGATTTAATACACAGAACCTAGCCTATGAAAATACTAATTGCAATTTAACTTTTCCAGGTGCAGAACCACTAATCGAATACTTCGTACCGCGTAGCGTTAGCGAATTCGACCTATCGGGTGCCGCAGGCGACACACCCGTAGCCAACATGCTTCCGCTAACGGTACGGGTACCGAGAAAGGCGGCGCTGAAACCGCGCGAGAAAATGGTGACCTTCGAGGACGAGCTCGCCCTGAGGAACAAGAATCCGGACCTGCAAGACGTGTTCATGTGACAAAACGGATAGCGCCTGGAGCTAGGTGGCGTCGCCGCGACCTCGCTGAACGAGGACGAGCAGGACCACCTAAACAACATCAAGAAGGAGCTGCGAAGGGAATTGAAGAACTTCAAGCTGTGCGAGGACCTGAAAAAGTGCGATGACAATTGTTCGTGCAACGCGGAGTCGGCGTGCGATATCTGCAAGGTGATAGACTTCACGCTGAAGAAGGAAAAGTTATAGTTTATTTGAGACGGTTTTAGTTCTTTCCGTGTAGCGATTCTCTCGGTTTCCTTTTCTTTCGTTTGTAATAGCGTCAATTGTGCCAACGTTGAAATTGTTTTACGATGATGCGGAGAAATTGGAATGGTTTTTCTTGAGGTGCAACAATATCTGATGGAGACTCATTAATTTATTTATGCGTTTTAGGTGAATTTCAAATTCTAAATTAAATAAAATTGATCCTTCTTTTTCAAAGGCAATAAATCCCTATCATTTGAAAGAATTTAGGAACACACTGATGTTAAGAAAGCGGTATACAACAAATCATAACCCACAACTAATTCTCGGGAGTTCAATAGAATCTTGTATGTACTGCATACAGGGTGACACGAAACGTTTTGGTTAGAAGGATATCGAAAATTAATTGTGATTTAAAATTTTGTAGGTAATAATTTTGGGGTATGTTCTTTCGACCTAAAATATTCTTTTTGATATTTTACAGGATGTCCGTGAAATAATTTCATTCCATTTCATTTATTGTTAGCAGTAACGTTTTATTGCCATGATTACCAACATTTTCAAGTTTGTCTGACAAACTAAGTTTTGTATAGTTTTAATTACTTTTATGGTAGTTTTGCTATATTCTTTACAGTCTTTCAACATTGCTGTTCCATAACTCGTTCCTATTTCTTCGTAGAATCCACTATCGACAGCCATTTTTTGCACTCTGGCTATTATACATTCATTGACCTTGAATTTTTCTTTTAATGTTGAAGAGCATGGTCCTCCTGCCGAGGCGATTTGCCCTTGGTGATGAAGGACCGGCTTCCTCAGGTGAAAGACCACGATTTTTTCCGCTTCGAGTTTTCAAAATAAATCGATTTTTCATCACCCGTCACAATTCGATACAAAAATGTTCCTTTAGTGGCGTTGAAGCAACACTTAATAGATGACTTTGCGATTTTCTATTTGACGTTCATTCAACTCGTGTGGGACCCATTTACCAAGTTTATTGATCTTCCGCATTCCCCGTAAACGTCTGCTGATTGTTTCTTGTGATACTTGTAATGCTTCTGCTAGCCGCCGTTAAGTTTGGGTTGCAATTGCTAGTCTTCGCATTTTTATGGTCTACCAAAGCGCTCACTGTCTTTCACATTGAAATCGCCACTTTTAAATTGTCGAAACCATGTATCACATGTTCTAATCCATGGAGCGTGTTCACCACATGTTTGTATCAGCAAACGATGACTGTCAACCGCCTTTTTCTTTCGATTAAATAAGAAACGGAATGCGTTCCGCAAATGTTCTTTTTCGGGCACATAACTTGGCATGATTAATGAACAATAAAGCAAAGACGCTAGTTTTGTCAACTTAGACTCGACTTAACTTATGTCTGTATAGTTTAAATATCTGACGAACAAAATGGCGTATGTCAAATTAATATGCTGCGTACTTTTCGCTGAAGCCATCTCTTAGTTAATCCGGAAACAACTTGTGCATACACCTGGTACCTTACGTGCATTTATAGTGTATGTATACACCTGGTAAACAGCAAGATCGTCATCGCGCATACCTTTTCCTTTCTTAGGAATTCCAATTTTAGCGGCGTACGACGGAACATCGATGTAAGAGTGAACTAGATTCCTAGATTGAAATAAAATCGGTCTGGTTCACAGAGAGAGACAAATCTTTCTCATTCTTGTGGTGGTATGTGCAAACTATCACCGTAAGCAATGTAGCATTTTCCAACAACCGAAGTGAGCGGAAGCACTATTTAACGAGATCGGAAACAATTTTTTAGAGTACTAGTATCCTTACCCTCATCGCTCCAATAGAGCAAGTTCAAATTTTGCTGATGCGCCAAGAAACCCCCTTTGTGCGTGTTGTCCGGCCTGTAGAATTTTCGCACTTTGATTTGCAGCTCCTTCGAGACATTCTTTACGATTTTCTCAAGAGAGACCTATACAGAATAATTCCGGTATGTATGAATTGGATCCTTTGACCAGATTTGATGTTTTACGATGGTACTCTGGATAGGCGTCGTAATCCACATCTACACTCCGGCGAATGCGTTCAGATTTAAAGCAATAATTTGATACCGGCGAAGATAATTACCCTTATATGTTCGAAGAATGGTTCCGATTTAAAACTAAAACTTTCGAGTGTAAGGTAAACAGCTATTCCGACAATGCATTTCTCTTTTTGTCAATGGATACCGTCATCGATGAGTGTTGGATTTCTTTCGCGTTTCATCTTTGTTTGTCAACTAATTTCAACACGAAAATTAATGTTTGATTTCGAAATTTAATCGTTGGACTTACATGCAAGTAGAACACGGTAAAGACTTATCAGCTTGCTAATTACAGGCAGGGACACAATTATTAGGCACCCCCAATTTTTTCAATTATCTTTAAGATAAACAATGAACAAATAAAACAAATACTATAAAAGCAAATATTTATTACTAAAAACTACAAATTCAATATTTAGTTGGCCCGCGGGCTTTTATGACAGCTTCAATCCTTTTGGGTAAACTGGCCACTAACATATGGCAGGTTGAAGTTGGAATGTCCTGCCATACTCTTTCAAGTATTGCTTTTAATTCTTGTTTGGATTTGCATCTGTGTTCGCATACTTTTCGCTTAATAATAGCCCACAAATGGTCGATCGCATTTAGATCCGGACTTCGGGGTGTCCATTCGAACGGAACCACGCTAAAATTGCAGCCCCTGTCGACGTCATACACCCCCATATCATTACACCATGTTCGATGGTAGGCACCACACAATCGGCATGGTATTCTTCACCAGGCCTCCGACGCACTAGAACGGCACCAGGTGTACCAAAAATCTGTAATAAACCTATCCAGTTAATTCTTTCAACTCTCGATTTTTTTTTAACACAATTCGTTTAAATTTCTATAAAATAGTTACCTTATGCTGAATATAAAACGATTAATTATATTTACCTCTATATTACACTCATCTGTCCAAATCACATTCGCCCAGTCCTCTGTCCACGATTCGTGTTTATGAGCCCATGCTAATCGTTTATTTTTATTTACGTCCGACAGCCACGGTTTCTTTCTAGCTTTTCTCGATGATAGACCGACTTGTCTAAGATGTCAACTTACTGTTTTAGGCGATAAATTAACGTTCAGTTGTCAATTTAACGCGTCAGCCAATTTGTATGGAGTGTCATTGTAACCACCGGTCCTCCATTTCTGTCATTTTACGTTTTGGACCTCTTCCCGGTCTTGATTTAATATCCTGTGTTTCTTGGTAAAGCTTTAGAGTTGTTTGTACGGCGCACCGTGAACATTTTACGTTTTTACTAATCATCACTTGGGATAATCCCTCGGCATGTAGTGTAATAATTTGCGTATGTTGAAGCTCAGAAAGTTCTTTAGATTTCGGCATTTTCAGTTACATACACATAAACTAATCACGAATAAATATTTTTATTTGCCAATAACAAACGCACATATAATTTAAAATAAAAATACTGATGTTCACCGGACACTTTATCGAAGCATACTAAGTGTAAAATACAATTAGTTCCGCAAATACAGCAATAAATGGATTAACAACGGTATTTCTCCTACCAACCCTTCTATTTATACTACAGATATTTCTAGGAAGCATCAGGTAAAGACTATTTCTCTGTTAATACCGCTATATCAAAACATCTGAAGGGTGCCTCATATTCATGTCCCTGGGTGTATTTTTAAAAAAATTCTAAGTGTAAAATCACATTAGGTGCGATCAAATTTATGAACGGTACTGTATATATTCTTATATCCTCCCTATGTATTTCGAAGCGACTTTTCAATCGACTAACCCATCACTATATAAAAGAGAAAACTTTTATTTCGATTATTATTCTATCGAATTAAAATTCGAATCTTCCGAAACCTTTGCCCAACGCTATATAATTTCAACGTGTCCTTAGCATACAATAAAACATTATTCCGCCAAAATTATTTCGTAATTATCCGAAGTATGCCCCCCTCCCGAATACCATTCACGGCACTTCATACTAATTTTAAGAGCATACTATGCATAGTTAGAATGTTCAGCTTTTGCTTTGTTTTAGTTTGGCTGCTTAGTTCGTGATTTCTGAAGGAAGTTATCTGGATATCCCAAATTCACCGGTTTTATTCAAACTTTGCGAACTTTAATGGAACCGACTGCAACGTCAGTGCAAACTTTAGACGGCGCATTAAATTTATTCTTGTTCGAACAAACTATCCATTATTTCCTCTATAGTTGTTTATTTATCAATTTAGATTTGACATCCATTATTCAGTTGTTTTTACATTAAGTATGCAGATTTTCTAGTTCCAGAAAAGAATATTGAGGACACGCTTGTTATTGAAATATTATAAATAAAATATTATATAAATAATCCTAAAGAAAAGGACACGAAATATATAGAAGATCTTCAAGGAAAACTATTTCGACCACAACACTCTTTAATTTTACCGAATAGTATTGATGGATTTTTTAAGGCTGTGGTAATTTTTCTAATAAGAAAACATAATTATGTACACATATAAACCATAAATTAGAGACAATTAACACACTTATGTAATGTAATTATTAAGATTTTTGTAATTTAACACATATTATAAAAAGATATGACGGTATCACAGGATAATGTTTCTATATATTAAGCACTCTAATAGTATAAAGAAAAATACATACTTTTCATTAGTTCTGTACTGTACCAAAAGACATGAAACACGTTTAAAAAATCGAAAGTATTATAACGCTGCCAAACAAAAGACATGAATACTAAAATAAAATAGATGCTAGATTTTAAATAATTTGATTACTTTTGGTTGGGAGCTGTATTATCATTAGTAAATCACTAATATTACCAACCGGTTTGTAATTTTATAAGAATGAAGGTAATTACATTTCGGTGAGCGTAATATAATGCTGTACGATGCTATAGATACCCAAACCGTAATTATTTATAGAGATTGTAATTAATGTTATTGACTAATTTAAAATCAAAACATTGTAAATTTAATTAAATATTTTTATGATTCTGTAAGTAAAAAATGACGGGTCTGATATCTGTAAATGATTTAAACTCCCGCATCAGACAATTACATCGCTCTTCAATTTATTATAAAACGTATTTAATACGTTTTCGAAACTATTTCACACAGTTTTCATTAGATTTAAGTACGGAAAATTCCCAACGGCGGCATTTTTTTTGAATTGACGTAGTTTCTAATAGAACGTGCTCGATTACATACGAGGGCAATCCCTAAAAAAAGGTCTCCTATATTTTTAGATATACAAAGAACCGTTTATTTTCTATAATTGCTACGTCACTTTAAAGATTGAAGAATGCTTTATTTTTCAACATAATCGCCATTTCGGTCGATGTATTTTTTGTAGACGCTGTGGCAGTTTTACAATGCCCATGTCATACCAGCTTGCCGCCATGCCCTTCAGGAAGCGTTGAACTTGATCTTTCATCTCATTATCGGAGCAGAACCGCCGTCCAGACAAATGCTCCTTCAACTTAGGGAACAGGTGGAAATCGCTGGGTGCCAAGTCCGGACTGTAGCGTGGGTGTGTGATGATGTTCCGACCAAAATTTTGCAGGATATCAACGATTTGACGGGCGACGTGAGGACGGGCGTTGTCATGGAGAATGCTTACAACCTTGCTCAACATCCCTCTTCTCCGGTTCCGAATTGCCCTTCTGAGTTTCTTCAGTGTTTCACTGTACCTGTCAGGGTTGACTGTTGTCCCAGCAGGCAGAAAGTCGACCAACAGTACCCCCTCCCTATCCCAAAACACCGTTGCCATGACTTTACCGGCAGATTGTGTTTGCTTGAATTTTCGTGGCTTGAGCGAAGAGGGATACCGCCACTCGCGTGACTGTTGTTTTGTCTCAGGTCTAAAGTGGAATGCCCAGGTTTCGTCACCCGTGACAATCGAGTCCAAAAAGTTGTCCTTTTCGTCTCCATAGCGGCGAAGAAATTCGCGGAAAGAATCAACCCGTTGCCATTTGTGGTCTTCTGTCAGCATACGCGACAGCCATCTTGCACACACCTTCCGATATTGCAACTTTTCCGTTAAAATCCTGTCGATGGTTCTTCTGGAAACCTCAGGAACCAAAACTCAGAGAGCATCCAGAGTGATCCTCCGATCTTTACGCATGAGTTCCTCAACTTTCGCTATTGTCTCGTCGGCAATTGACGGCCTCCCGTTCGTTTCTTCGTCATGAATTTCAGTACGACCGGCTGCAAACTCTCTACACCACTTGTGAACGTTTTGGACATCCATGCACGACTGTCCATACACTTCCGTCAATAGGCAGTGAATTTCAACCGGTTTAACCTCTTTTGCGTTCAAAAATCGAATAATTGCGCGTACTTCGCACTTGGCGGTAATGTTTATCGGAAGCTCCATTTCGAATGGCTACCAAGCCAAGACAGAGCATCCGAGCGAAGCGCCTGCGTGCTTATGTGGTAGCGGAGAAGGCACCACTCACAACAGTGTTGCCAACAACCGCATTAAAACATTCTCTACGTCCCCAAAAAATAGAAGACCTTTTTTTTGGGATTGCCCTCGTATCAAATTATGTATAAATGTGTATAGGCTGTTAATTTCATCTAAGATTTCAATGTATGAGGTTTTTTTTATGTTCTTGATCCACAGTTCGCTTTATAAAATGCTTTCACTTCCTTTTTTCAATTTTCTTTTCTTACGTACCAAGGACACCCCGCTACAACCTCGATTTTAGGTTTGTCATTAAACATAGACCAGACATTACGAAGGCAAAGGTAACGTTTCTCACATACTGTCTACTTAAATTCTTCGGGAAAGATTATATTTGCCATTATATTTGAGGATGGCATATATATATATATATATATATATATACACATATATAATTAAAGCATATTAATTAACATTATTTATAAAATTCTTTATAAGTATCAGCCTCGTATTTGAGTTATAAATGTGTTAGATGAAGACCGTATAGCTTTTCAGATATATTAGACATAGATTCGTGTTTGTCGAAACATATTTGAGTTTGTAACATTCTGTTATACTAGCCAACATACATTTTGGCGCCTCGGATTTTTTAAGTGTAATTAAGCAATTTTATGGTGCCTAATCCAAAAATGCCGCCAGATTTATTAGGTCTAGTTTTCGAAATTCACTCTTTCTGCCCTATTTAGGAAAAATTCGACAAAATTTCCTAAGATCAAAGATGCAAATCACGATAGCAGTGGATACGTAATATGTTTTATCTCTTCTCAGCATAAATACTAATCTTGGTATATCGTTGCTTATATCGGATATCTAATAGACACACATTTGTATTGTTAAATACGTTTTCATATCATGTCGACATACAGGAGCTATGTGAGGCAAACAAATGGCAGTTGAGTATTATTGTAACGCAAATCAATGACTTGTGGGAACTGATTCGTTAGACATTTATGACATCAGGAAAAAAAAAAAACAAAAGGGTCGACGTTATTCTTAGATTAGACGAAAACTATTGCAAAAATGATTATTTTTCCTAAAATTAATATTTTTTTTCTAATGAAAACATGCTAGATACTAATTATAAACAAAAAATTCTATTCGTTTGTACTCATCAAACGATTAGTTAATATTCAAACATGGGTAATATCGCATGGCTCACTAATACCAATACAGCTCCATTAATAACATTATGATTTTAATGATTGATCTCTGATCAGAATAACTTATACAACTTACAAGTTTGGCCCCCAAATTGTTATAAATTGTCTAATTGGTGGCCTTTTATTTTCATTTACATTTTGAGAAATAAATTCGTTTGGTGCGTAATACAATATACAGGTGACATTTTACAAACTATAAAATATTGCTAAAGCTATTTAAGAAAAAAATAAGCCCCACAGAAAAGATTATACCAAATGATACAAACTGTTGGGAACACTAAATTAACTTTCGATGTTATTCATAGACCTTCCTATATATGGACCATGATTAAATCTGTAAACTCAACTCATCTGAAACTTATAGCTGGCAGGTCCTCACAGAATCACAAGCAAAATTAAGGAAGTCATATCATTTGTTTAATCGGTAACCCACTGATTCAAACCATCTGTGCTATGGATTTACCAATCAGCATGTCACCTACGTATTGTTGAGGATTTCTTAATATCTTAACCAATTTTCGTCTTGATATTGATTAACCATTTGTAAAATAACTGTACAAAATGTATATAGACGTGATAAGAGATAATTATACCTTAATATCTATGCGTCACACAACATACTTAAGAGGAATAAAAACTTAAATTGTACATATTGAAATTACTACTATAGTGATTACGAATGCGGTTAAGTTACTATTGTACTTGTAATTTTGTTTCCGATTTCGTCAATATACTAACAAGCCTTTGTTTCGAACAACTGTATTCGTTTCAATTTGGAAAAATAAATTATATAATTAAGTAATCATTTGTGTTTCAATTTCGCAGTACCACAAACGTCTTCCGAATATTTCCGAACACCTGATCTACACTACCGTCCATATTAGTTCGGACGTCCAGTAAGATGCTGTGCTACTAAAAGATAATATAATTGATTTTATATATAAATAACATTTATATTAAACTAACATCCATATTAATACGAATATAAATACTAAACCATCGTTGGTATTAATAATGATAAAATGACTTTTTCACAGCTATTCTTCTCCTTAAACCCACTGCTACAAGTCTTCGCTTAATTGTTGTGTGAGATATGTACTGAGGTTCTTCTTGAAATATTGAGCTATTGAGAGATATCTGCTGGCAGTGGGAGACCTATTTCGTGTCCAAGATATTATAATGAACTTATCCTCGGCGACTGAACCTGTATTCTCCTATAAGTCATAAATACCCCATATTTTGATACCGTTACCTTTTTAGCAATTTTTGCAATTGAATATCCTTCACCATCTACCCATCTATATGCTATAATATCCTCCTGTTATAATGGTTCAACATTTTTCGATTGATATTTCTTGTCATTTCAACATTTTTAACGGTGATCTTTTAACAATAACGATAACGCATTTTAAACTGACGCTTTATTCAAAATACTTCCATGTATTTTCGGGTATTTTTATAATTTGCTTGTTGGAATAGTGTCCTCTTACATTACAACATTGTTTTCCTGGAATTTATCTGATTCCAATTCCAATAGTTCCAGCTATTGTAAAACAAGGCTGGTGTGGTAAAATACGAATTCGATTTAATGTACTGTATTAGGGTATTTTTTGTGTAAACTGTGTTACAAATCTCTCAAAATATAATTGAAATGTTTAATACAAGATGTGAAGATATCGCTATCAGTACACTAGCGTGACAGAATAAAATAGACACCAGGTAAAGCGGTATAAATATGTAAACAGCTAAATTCTAAGAACGAATTAAGAACTTTCTCTTGTCATTAGGGTAGGGGTAGATGTATCGGAAGGAATTCGTCATAGTTTAGTATCGTTAGAACTATGCCTCGCTTACAAGATTCGAGTGATATTAGCGACTTCGCCCGGGGTCGCATCGTTGGCCAGAGTGAACGCGGCGCTTCGCAACGTGAAATAAGTAAATTTTTAAATATTCCGTTGTCCACAGTTAATCATGTGATTACACAATTTAAACGCAAGGAAAAAACAACAGTGGAACCAAGACCAGGTCGTGCCGGACCTTCTGAAAGAAGTAAAAGGGTGCTTGTGCGCGAAGTGTTAAGAGAACCGCGAAAAAGTACAGCTGAGCTTGCGGCAACTTCACAGAAAAGTCAGCGCACCGTTCTACGATACCTCCACAGTATGGGGATGTATGTATAAAAGGGTGGCAAAGAAAAAACCTCTCCTTACGGCGTTTCAAAAACGGCGCCGAATGGCTTCGGCCATCGAAATGCGAACGAAGCCCGAAAAGTTTTGGCGGTCTGTCATTTTTTCAGACGAAAGCAGATACTGCCAATGCAGTGATAGTGGTCGTACGTGGGTATGGAGACGTTTGTCACAGCAACTGGACGACAAATTTTTGCATCAGACGGTGAAATACGGCGGTGTGAACATCGTGGTATGGGGCGCGATATGGTATGGTGGAAGATCGCAATTAGTAATCTGCGACGGAAATATAAATGCGGCAAGATGTATCCAAATATTAACAGAAGAACTACTACCGATATTCAACAACACTATTTTATCTAAAGAAGACGCCACTTTTATGGAGGATGGAGCACCCTACAACCACATGGAAAGAGGAACGGGGGATTCGGGTTTTACCATGGCCAGGCCGATAGAGAATGTTTGGCACATAATCCAGACAAATATGGCGAAACGACCCCGAAAACCCAGCAATAAAGAAGAACTCGTGGCAGCTGTTACAGAAGAGTGGTTAAATATTCCAGAAGACACCATTAATCATTTAATAGATTGTATGCCACGACGACTCGCAGCATTTCACGCAAGTAAAGGTGGATCGACAAAATATTAGTCTAATTTAAAAATTTTAAAATATTTTGTATATACAACGAGAATAGAATCTTTTTTTTAATTAGTAGGTGTCTATTTTATTCCGTCACCCTAGTGTATTTCTATGCACTTGTAGTCGTCTCCAGATATATGGACTGCAGTGTACGTACTTGTAACCTCCTCATATTAGTATACGTTACTTCTTGTAAGCATCACAAAATCGTGATGTTTACAAGAATGCGCCTTTTCACGGAAGTAAGAAGAATACCCTGCATCGAACTCCGTAATTTTACGAAGTAGCACAACTTCCGTTAAGAAGGAAAATTATTAATGACATCGGAAATGGAAGTTTTAGCAAAGTTTTCAAGCCCGTTCCTCGCCTAGGCGGTAGTAAAGTTTTTAAGAACGTTGCCCGAAATATCGACGCAAGACGGTATATTTACAGAATTTCTCCTTCAACGTCAAAGCGCTGGATAGAGTATCAACTTGTGTAAGCCGAACGGGTCTCATTTTGGAGGTATTTCGTTTTAATAAGCCAAATTCAGAAAGTTTTCGCCTAATGTACACCAGCCTGGATTAATCAAATTAACTAACCTGCAAGGCGAGCTATAATTAAAGTACTCGTAAAATATGCAAAACATTGGTTGATTTGTGCTGTTATATCGCTAAAAGCAAAGTAGAAATATCAGTTTTTTATATTAACTCATTTTTAATAATTGGAGCTGCTCCTTTTGTCGTCGTATCAGAGGCGGCACCTTCACGGCTTAGTAATAATTTAACTAAAACAGAAAAAAATAATGTTAAGTAAGAAAATAGTAAGAAGTGCCTAATGATACACTTTATGAAATATTGTAGAAACACTTACCCGACCTAAACAACGTTAGTTGCTGATTTAGCTCAGTTAAACAACTACAGCGTTTGTTACGTTCTCCTGGTTTGAAGAACAGCGCCGCTGTAGCCTGCTCGTAAATTCCTGAATTACTTGACCAATACTTACTTATAGAGTATGTTCGCTTATTTACTAAAGGAAAGGTTGTACAGTGAAACTCAATGCGCATGCGCAAAAAAATATATTTAAAAATAAAATGGTTACACGGTTTCCACTCTTGCCTATGTACATGTACGATGTACGTAAGATATATATATATTTGCAATAATTGCAGTTATTCGAGCTCTCTTATACATGTAATGTACATTAGCATTTGTATATGTATTTTCATTGGTAGCAACACAAAGTAATGCCTCAGCATGTACGTTGCAAAGCTATGTCTTAATTCTGTTTAAAAGGTTAAACTCTTATATGCTTCCGCTGAAGCTTTGTTAGAGGCATGTACTAATGCGTCTATCTGTTTGCATACACCACTACCTTTTTATAGGGGAGCCAACCCTATTTATTTCTTAAATTTATAAGCGCACCTCGGTACTATGCTTATTTATATGTCCCTTTCCGGGAGCCTAATATACTTTCCTTGTCTTAAATTTGCCTAAGGGACTTGTCCCTGTAGTATTGGCATGTATTTGTACTTGAATCAAATACGTCCGTTATATTCACATTTAAGGGGGAACCCACCCTATCTCTTAGAGCTTGAACGCCTGGTCGAGGGCGACAGTAGCGATAATAGGCGATCTCAATACAAAAGTAATGTCACAGCTACCCAGGCGTTCTCGTTTGAAATATTACGCTATGTGCAATCTTTAGCTCTCTACTACTGCGCCCCAAAGAAGGGAAAAATCCAGTAACCAGCAAATGTGCGAACTGCGCACCGACAAGTAAAACGGAGCGATGATGCCGACACTACATAAGAAAACTGGTCCGTGAAACTCGTCCGCTACGACGAGCAACTAAATGAAAAAATGTCTAAGTTCCGATACGACAAGGACCGAACAAACGTACAAAAGACAACGGCCCCTGCGGCCGCAACGACCGTCAGCAAGAAGCGGAGTGATCGTACTTGTAGAAGATGTCTATACATGCGCGCCGACAATCTCACCAAAATAATTTCCGACACAAACTTAACCGAAGAGTAAAAATATGTATAGACGACAATGGACACGACGTTGCAGTGAATGATTTCTAATTAGGCAGTTTTAGCTAGCGTAATGCGAATGGCTGACTTGCATACATATACAATGCGTAATGTACATACATATTAAAATAAAATTGGATATAAGAGAGCAAAATAAATAAATATAAAAATGAAAATAAAGTAATATTCTAAATGAAAATAATAATGCAAAGAAGATAAAATACATAGTAGTAAAAAAATTATAAAATACAAAAAACAATGTTAAGTCCTTAACAGCGTTAGGTATGTGCGTAACAGTTAAACGAATATCTATATGAATACTAGTATTAACATGAATATCAATACTAAATCACCATTGGCATTAGTAATGATAAAATTACAATTTCCTTGCAATTACCTAACGTGATTAAATTACTGAAAAAGTATCGGTGTCGGAGGGGACTCGAACCCAACATCTTTACGTAAAGACGTTTGGCAATTGCAAGGAAACTGCAATTTTATCAGCGTTAGGTATGTTTTTACAGTTGCTTAACCAATGTTTGCCGTGAAAAAACATTGATTTGATGAAACATGAATTTTGTATAATTGTCCGACCTCTGGTCGAGTATATTGACATAATTAAAACAATCGTTGCAATTATGTGGACACAGAAAGACTACGCATTTGTTTAGTCTGGCAAAATCTCCTTCTTTTTCTAAACACTGTTAAACTTTCCTATATAACATAAATCACTTGCTAATTAATACTGCCAGATAATTTCGATGAATTCATTACTTCAACTTATAAAGACTATATTTTACATATTATAATATATATAAAATTATATTATCATGCCATCGCGGTGCTATTCCTTGACATACCCATAAAACCTTCATCTGAGAAGCAGAGGTTGTTGATATATGCAAGTATTTTTTAACTTTGTCGTTTCTCGTTTGTTAACTTTTATCTTACAGACAGTAATGTTATTGAATACGTAGGCTTCCACGGCCAGAGTCATATAGAAATTAAATAAGCGTAAGAGGAAAAGAAATAAAAAGAAAGGAAAACCAAAAAAGGGCGAAAAACAAGAAAAGGTGAAAAGAGTAAGAGAAAAAGAAAGAGAAGAAAAAGGAAAAAGAGAAAAGCGGAATCTTCTCTTTTTCCTTTTTCTTCTCTTTCTTTTTCTTTTTCTTTCTTTCTTTTCCCCTTTTTTTCTGTATCCTTTCTCTCTTTCCTTTCTTACTCTTTTCACTTTTTCTTCTTTTCTACCTCTTTCTTTCATTTTTTTTCTTTCTTTTTATTCCTTCTCTTACTCTTGTTTCATTTCTATATATCTCATCATGACAGGGTCCAATTCCAGAAGTAGTTCGCTTGAAACTTCAAATTATCGATAACTCTCAACGGCATGTCGTTTCTGGGATTACCGCAATTTCTTTGTGGTTATTTGGCTCTAACTCTTCGATAGAGGATTATTGCTATACATTCTGCTCTTTAGGAATCCCCATAAAAAAAGTCCATGGCTATCAAGTTTGCGCTACACGGGGGCCACTGTTTCCTCTTCTTGAAGTCAATTTACACGGAAACAAAAATGCTCGGGTGACTGGTAACGATGTGTTAGAAGTGTGTGATGTCGCCCCGTCTTGTTGAAACCATGTTTCTTGGTTATGATCAACGAATGTAGGATACCTGATCGTTAATGGATTGACAGGTCAGGATAAGATTTTCACGAACAGATACTGTGACTTGCTCCACATTTGCTTCACTTTGTGATATCCGGTCGGCCTGTTCGCGATTTACACAATGTCAAACTAGTTTCCGCCCATTTATCTCATGAATTGAAGACTTGGAGCTTCATTTACGTTATGCAAATATGATAATGTGCGCGAAATGTTGTGCACATTATAGCCGCAGAAGCATTACTTTGATAAAATTCTCGCACACAAAACACCACCGGTGAAACGCTCCATGACAACTAAATTTCCATCGATTTGACTTGGATTTTGTGCCTCTAACATAGCCCTCTCGATCGTAACTTTAGCGTAGTAAACCAACAAAAAGTGAACTTATTTATGAGACACATTATATATTGCTGATAGTAAAACACACGTGACAAATTCGAACAATTAAAAATAGATATTTTAAAATGCATATTAATTATTTCATTAGAAGCCATTTTTATAAATAAATTTCCCGATATTGCCACATGAGTTTTCATAGGATCAAAGGAAGAATATTATGGAAGAGGTGGCATATGATTATCCCTGTGAACAGTTTTCAAAATCCAATTATATTTATTTAAAAGATTAAGAATTTTATATTCTTTAAAATCTATTCATAGATATTCTGTTTACTAAAAGTGAAAAACATACCACATTTCTAAAATTAGTATAAAATACTTCTTTTGCACAGATAAATTTGTTTCCATGTATTCTCTTGGTAAATTGTATATAGTACACTTACAAACAAGAATACATTTATCAACAAGAGACTACACATATCTTTAAAGATACAATATTAATTCGCATCTATTAAGTTGCAGTGCAAGTTAAAAAATCATGCGTTTCAGCATTTTTTAGTATGATTGACTCAAAGTTGAGGTTTTTAGGTTGAAACTATACTGTCCCCTCTCCCATCACTTGCCGCATCTGCCAAGGAGAAAGATCCAGAAGCTGACTACATGGACCAATCTATAAAAATAACTTATCTTTCTTTTATTATTACAGATACACTTTTCCTATCTGTAACTTTAAAAACATAATTGCCAATGAGTTAGCAGGATAATTGGAAACTGGTGATACGCGTATTTTAAACGACCGAGAACCCTGAGTTCTTAGCAGAATCAGTCATCTGTGTTGCCACAGGTCTCTCTTAATGCAAATAAAGTAAGTATTCTGCAAATTTGGTGAAGACATTATTTTATTTTAACGATGAATTTAGACAAAAAAATAAAATCTAATTTTATAGTAAGTTTTCGAAGTGTCCTTGTCTTTCAAGGTAATAAGCAAAATGATCTTGAAAGCAACGCGAAGTATTCCGCATAAACTCTGGGTTTATTTCATCACAGGCAGTACGTATATGGTCTTTCAATTCGTCCAAGTTACAATTTTCAGATAACCTCAAACAAACAAATCATTTGGAAATAAATCAGCTGATCTTGAGGGTCATGATAAGGTGTCATGATGTGGTCTTACAACAGATTCAGATATTTTGCTGCAGTGAGGTTACCGTCAATAAAAGACGAGTCAATAAGTTCGCTTTACTTTGTCTTCTTCTTGATAGCTTGACGTCTTGTATGGCTTATATTTACGCTTTACCTTTCAATAAAATGTATTTAATTGAAGATTCATACGTAGTAATAAACGAACTACTTCCGGAATTGGACCGTGTCATAATGAGATATATATAAAAAAGAAATAAGAGTAAGAGGAGAAACAAAAATAAGAAGAAAAAGAGTTAAAAAGGTGAAAAGAATAAGAGAAATAAATAGAGACAGAATGGGGGGGAGGGTATACGAGAGAAAAAAGAAAAAAGGAAAAAGAAAGAGACCAAAGGAGAATGGTGAGATCTCGACGTTTCGCCTCCGTCGTAGCAGGCTTCTTCAGGAGAATAGGGGAAACCAGAGTGGCGCGGTAACTCGACGTATAAACCACGCTAGAAGCGAAACACTGTGACAGAGAGTTACGGTGACTCGGCGTGTTGATTGCGCTAGAGGGGAGAACCTTCTGAAGATTCATACATGAACAAAAAGTCAGAAATAATTGTCAAGAAAATGTTTTTTTGTCTCTAAGGCAACCTAATTTAATCATCAAGGCGTAGATAAATCGTTCACGGTGTGCAATTGTTGCCTACCATCCATCTAATGCATTGACAATTATCTTTTTAAAGTTACACATAGGAAAAATGTATGTATAGTGACAACCCAGTATATGCCATACACATATCTTGATGGTTCTGCGCCATCTGTACAACCAGCTGCCAAGGAAAAATTCAAACTTGAAGCTTTTTTCCAATAATTGATACGCTAACCGAGAGAGAATAAATTAATACAGAAAAATCAGGCAACCTTATCTCGTCTAAAACGTTCTATTCCGAAGAGTTGAAACATAGGTGTAAGAAATTTGTTTCGCATTATTTTCCACTTGTGATTCACTATACTCACTTTTTGACGGCAGTTCTAAAACTGGCTGGAATTTTATATAAGTTGGAGTTACATAATTATCATTACAACACAAATTTAAGGAGACAAATTAAATAAAAACGCACTCAAAATAATACACGATCTAAACGTCAGTCAGTTATTGTAACAGTATGGCGGCTGGCAAATATCGCTAGTGTAATTTGTGCGGAGAACTGACCAACAGCTAGCCTACTTTTTGGCGCTTCAATTTAAAACACTTCTCCAAATTGAAAAATAAAGTATAAATGAGTTAATGAAATAGGAGATACATAAGTAGAGAAAGGCGAAGAAATTACACTTTGGTTAGATAGTTTGTTTGCAAATGCAGTAGCAAAACCATCAACAACTTCTTTTAGGATCGGTTTATTCACATTCTGATAAACGTGCAAATAGCGTAATTTAACGGATAAACACAAACGTGTGTCTATAATTATGTGTTATATAATAAATTTAAAACAGTTACAACCATCAACTGATTACATTAGTTCTTAAAATTAGTAATAATAAAAGAATTATATTTCTAAAAATATTGAAATGTTCACCTCTATTCTCGTTGGTGACATTCTCATTACACGATGTTGTTTCTATATCACTTTCTTCCAGGATAATAGATGATAGTATAGATTCAATTTAAAGAGCTCGTTAAATATGTTTCACCAGAAGCTAAACAGGGTGCGCGCATTCTCTCAGTGTGAAAATCTGCAAATGTATAACTGTTTTGTTTGGTCTTTTATTGCTTATTAGATGAAAAAGCATTTTATACGTTGTTATAATTCTCTGAACTGTAGTGTGAAGTATATTTGCTTGATCGCTATCGAGAGGGGTAAACGAAAGGTAAGTAAATATTGTACCAAATATATGGTATTTTGTTGATGCCACCCATTAATGGCAATAATAACGAACTCTATAGAAACAGGAATTTTTAAATAATAAAAAAGTGCTGTGTACACAAAAATATTTTATGTAAATATGTCTGTAGAACGATTTTAATTACAAACATATTTTTCTTTAATGCCTACTAGACTTAATATAATAATTCACTTATTATATTCTTCAAGCACAAAGTGTATTTAACATAGCAATATTTTATATAGTATTAACATAAAATTTTGCCATATGTATAGTTTGCTCTTAAGCATTATTCGATTTTTAATATATATATATATTATATAAGATGGCGCTAAACGTGGAATCGTTAGAAGCAGGGGATTATCCATTGCGTATATATTTCATAATTATCTTACGCTAGGCGACATCTCAGAACTGTTTTCCAAACTTCCTTGAATTTCTTTCCGAACGCTAGATGTCAGAACGTACCAACAGCTATTTATTTTTTTTAATTAATAATTAAAGTACATGAAATTACTCCAATAACAAGAATTATTCTCTATTTCACAGCGAAATTTAAATTCTGCAATATTCATAATTATAATCTATTTACTTACCAAATATATCTTGATATAAATTATGTAACGTAGATTTTGTATTATTCCCTAATATTGTGTAAAACATGATTAGATAAAAAGTTTATTTTAATACATTTTTAAAATAAGTTGTTAATAAACTAGGATTAGCTATATAATTTTTAAAAACCGGCTAAGGAGACCAATAATGAATTTTTTTAAATTTAAGGTTGGTTGGACGTTTTATTCGTCTTTTGACACATTTGACAGTTGCGATAATTCAGAAACTTAACATATTTTATCGCCAATTAAACAAGATAACCATGCCGGTATGTAGTACCATTTATCAGTAAAATACGGAAACGGGGCGTTGGCCTATTATTCATCCATATCTTCCTCCATTTCAAAACATTTTCATCACCGCCCAAGTCACCATATAATCTAACCATCGTTAAAGTGCACCCTTTCTAACAAAAATAACTATTCTACCTACGTTAACTAACCAATTTTAAGTGAAATTAACGAAAACGTTTAGTGTTTAGCATTTCTTCATAAAAAAACCGCTAGTTTTAGCGCATATTGCAGTGAAGTAATTGTACGTTTTTTCTTTCTTTTCAAATGGATGATTTAAAGGCCTACCATTCCAATTTTTTGGATCCGCCTCAGGTTATAGGTAATATGGCTATATTACCGATTAAAACACAATTTCGAGGCCCGGCACCCCTGCAGAATTCTGCAGACCAGGATATAGTAGATGAATCGTTGTATTATTTTAGGGCAAATGTGTTCTTTAGGACATACGAAGTTAAGGTACTGAAATAAGACATCATAAAGGTCTTTTTATATTCGAGGATGTGTGGTTTTAGTCTGAAGCTGATAGATTATTGATATATATCACTTTGTACATAACCGAATGTCTAAAGAAACTAGTACGATGTCCCACAAAGGGTCAAGCGACAAATGAGATGTATTCGTTGGCGATTTCTAGATTTGATATACCTGGTGATCCAGGATTTCCATTGAATACTGTTTACGCAAAGCCGCAATCACAACAGGAAGCAGGTAAATCCCTTGTCACATAGTTTTTTTTTTATATTGATACTAGATATATATATTTTAGAATTTCTAAGAACATATTTAACTCAAATTAGACAAGAGACGGGGCTCAGGGTATGTGACAAAGTATTTGGGGAGAATGGCAAACCTAGCAAATGGTGGTTGTGCTTCGCCAAGAAGAAATTCATGGATAAGTCGTTGAGTGGTCCAGGACAATAATAAGTGATATTTTAATTAAGGTGGATTTTAACTAATGTATTGTTTCTCATTCTTTTTTACATGTGTTATATTAAATAAGTTGAAAGTATTGTTTAACACCCTTCCACGAAAATATTTAAAGGATCAATTTACAAGTATAATGGAAAGGATCGTAAACTGTAATTTATCATGTTAATAAATTCATTTTTAATGTGCTATCACCAAAAATAGTATTTTTTGATTATAGATAATTATTGAACTTTAATATAATGATTAACTGTAGCAATTTAGGATTTTAACAGATCTGCGTAATTGGTCAGGGTACCATAGTCATCAGCATCAAGATAAGTAATAGCTAGTTATGTGTTATGATATGTAAAATATTCTGAACCATCTTTCTGCAAAACATCAAACTAAATGAGCCCATCTATGCACCTGCAACCTCTGGTATATTTTCAATAGTTTTTTATTAAACGATCTTCACTACGATGGAAAAAAATGACCATTTCATATCTAGTGATGTAACATTTGCATACTTAAAATAATCATAGAAGGTACACAAATTTTAGGTAATTTGATGAAGTCTGAATGCTTAAAGTGTTCACAGGTATCACAGTAAGCTTCACACCATACGAATTAATAATTTATTGGCAACGCAGTGTTTCAAGAGGACGTGGACTCTCATTGTCAGCCATGTTACCGACTGAATTGTACCCAATTATAACTGCGATACCTGTGAATTATACAATCACACAGTCCTTGCAATCATTGCGCTTAAAGTGTTAACTGTGAAGCTGTAAATGTACATCCTCTAATACTTGTAGCCACGACACTAATTTCAATGAAAGAAAATTTTTTTCTATTTAAGTATTCCCTTGTAATTGTCATGAGAAGTTCACAGATCTCTAACACACTGATTGTCTTTAAGAACTGCTCCTTTTTTAGGATTAAATTGTAAAATTAAACTATTTATTAGTTGAAAATGTTCGAAATACTAAAAGGCTGTCCTAAACTATGCTCCTCAAGGCGCAAGAATTGGCTGTGAGTTGGTTGAGAGATGGAACAGTGTGTAGACGTCAAATTCGTTTAGAGGATTTGAGAAATATGGGTTTTGCTTGAGCAATTAATTCATTTACCTCGGGATAACACTCTAATACTTCCTACAACAAATGTAAAGCATGCAGTTTACATGTTACTTGCATCAAGATGCTACACGTATTTTTAAGAGAAAGACGCACACAAAATATAGTCATGGCACCATAAGTTTACTAACTAATAGCAATGAAAATAATGGTTGAAATGATAGAATTCTTTTTAGTCACAAGCTTTTCGCTATTTTAAACTTATACTCATATATTTGTCAGAAAATTCTTTTATAAACTTGTATACATCTATAACAAACCGACGCTTTCTAGTTGTTCTAGCATCAACAAACTTCTTTTGATATAATTGTGTTATAAACAAATATTGTTACAATATAACAAACGATTATCATGTATTACAATTTTTACACAGCTACCTCGATATGCTGAGATCCCTCTGTGTGAATAAACTACGAATGGTATTATACGTGGATGTGGCTAGCCGACACTGGTTTCCCGATAAGATTTGGCGACTGTGCCTGTGTATTCTGTCATCCAGGTTTAGAAATATTGTTCTTATGAAAATAGGTCAAAAGGTTGTCAGTTTCTAATACAAAGGTTACCTCAAATAATAGGCACAATAATCATACTAAGTTATTGTGCCATTTTGAAAAAGTTTCTATATAGGTTATTGATACTATTAAGTTGCTATTCTTTACTATCTCTTATCTTTGCCGTTAAACTATATTTTTGAAACTAGGAGTGTTGCCAAGTTATTTGGCGCGCTTTGTATCTAGGGTAATTGATTTTTGTTCATTATTCCTGTCACCTGTCCAACTTTAGACAGTGGAAATACATTTATTTTCTTACAATAAACAGAACAAAATTATGTCTCAGATTGTATCCATAGAAATTAAAAAAGGAACCAAACTGTGGTATTTTCGTTATTTATATTATGGTATACATTTTGTTTAAATGTAATTTATACAAAGTCAGAATAACTTAAACCGAATTTTTATATTCATACGGAGTACCAACTTGGTATTTGAAATATCACTTGTATTAGAAGTCTGGCAACGCTTAGTGCTATTTCCACAGGAGTAATACTTCGAATCTTGGGTGATTCTCTTATCTCCTGACTGACCTTTATAATTTATTTACCAATATATTTATGGATGTATGAAATGTACCAATCATCCCTAAATGTTAAAGCCTCTTGGGCAGACAAAGATGTTACAAGAGAATTTTCTATAACTATATATACCAGCGCCAAAATTTTTCAAACAATAATAATGTGCACAGTTTCTTCAAAACCTTAGTTTAATAGTAGCTCCTAACTATAATAACAACAAAAAATATATAGCATTCTAATTACCAGCATTAAAAAAGCTGAAGGTATATTTTAAAACGGATGGCACTCCTTAAAAAAGCATTAAAATCATTTACTATATAGTATAATGAATAATTAATAAACTTAGTGCAACACGTTGATTGTCAGTGTAAAATAAATGCTTCAATAAATAATGCTTAATTTCAAAGGTCAATCTAACATATGAAAAACGCCGTAATAAATAACAAATGAATTTATTTTCCAGTGCTTTCATGATAGTACATCTAATAAATATGTTAAAATTTTATTTACATTAATATCGAAGTAACAATCTAACTGCTCTTTGGCGGTATCCATGCTTCGATCTTAGGTCGTGTAGTGCTGTAAGGCATAAACTGATTTGTAGTACCCGATGGATTTTCCGTATGAGTAGCCATCCACTTATACTTAGGCCTCGCTGGATCTTTTGTCGGAACTAAATCTGTTTTGTAATGCATCCAACCGAACCATTCAGCTGGTATTTGACTACCATCATAGTCCGTACCTACATGAATTATCGCAATTATTACCTAGCGTGACTAAATGCCCGAATGACAATACCATATTTAGGTGCGTACTCAACCCATCTGTTTCTACCATAAAAGAAGCGATTATTTTCGAAGTATTTATTACCGTATTTGTCTTCGCCAACTAATTTACCGGGTTTTATGTCGTCCATTCTGAAACATCGCTAATTATTCGCAGAAAAACACGAAAATTGATACTTTTAGACAGGTGAGGTTAAGTTACATAATTAATAAATTTCTTGCCTGTATAACTTATACAATCCAGCTCTAATCCCTCCATGTTCTTTTAATATCTTGAATATGCTAATAACACGGTCTATGCCTAAGAACTTTACAGCCGAACCCATCGTTACAAGATTAAAGTTATGTTTTGAGAATTAATAGATCAACAGTTTAGGGAATTTACATTGATATATTTTGTAACCAACATCTAAAAAATTAAATGTTTAAAAGTTGGTATGAATATTGTAATATAGTTCACGGTTGTTGTTTTTGACTTAATTTGAAAAGGTGGATTTTAACAGTTTTTATTGTGCTTACTATCGTGTTTTAAAATACTTACGTTGTTCTAGCAATTTCACTAATTAGAAATTTACTTTGTATAACCATTTTGTGCGTTTTGAAAATGTAATCGTGAGAACTTTGTGTGGAGAGGATATCATTTTTTCTCTGAGACTAAAGGTAAGTCTTTTTTACTTTATTTATACATTCCTCCTATCATAAAAACATATTCATAATGTACAGTAATTTCCTATAATGCACTTACTTTACGTTCGTGGTAAATACAAACAATGAAGAAAAAAAAAGTGAGGTTACAGCATTTCACACTTTATTATTTGTATATAAACCAATATACATCGAAAAAGAAATAATATAAAAATTTGTTTTTGTCTGTCTCTAATCTACAGTTAGTTTAAAAAAATCCCTTAGATAATACAAAGCGCTTAAATAATTGTTTTTAGAGGTTTATATACAGGTGGGTTACAAAACATTCCATGGCCGTATCACTTAAATGAATAAAATATTCCGATAATGAAACTTATTCCTGAAATCTACGCCCAATATTCATGGTATGTTTAGCAACTTCACCTCCCTTATGTTACTGGATAATGTGATAGTATATCTTTATACAAAAAAGCATCTCAAAACAAATGCAATGTGGATTCAGCGCTTCGTTCGTTTATCTTTTGTTTAGATGAGTTCGTTTCAATTATTTCCCAGCGATTGCTTCGTTTTAACTTTCATATTAGCGCAGGAAATCAACCTAATTCCGCCAAAACTGAGTCTAGATCTTCTTGTAATGCCATTGTCAGGTCTTTCTGTTTGTTGAGGTCGTCTTGTAACCTTTCTACGTTTGCTTTAAGCATTAAGTTACCCTTCTTCAAGGCGGCTAGTAAATTTTCGTGCCTCTTTGATCTTGATGATAGGTTTTCCTTGATCTTTTCGATTGGAGCGTCTTCAGGTTCGCTCTGGCTCTTTTCCGATTCCGTTTCCGAATCGCTAGTTTCAGATTCGCTTTCGCTGGACTCAGTTTCGGTTTCGCTCTCTTCTTCCTTCTCGGATTCTTCTTCTTCCTCTTCGTCTTCGTCTTCTTCGTCCTCGCTGGATTCCTTCATCAAGGCGGCCATCTTGTCGACTTCCTTCTGTAACGCTTTGTATTTCTTCTTCTCTTCTTTGATGCCCAGCTGGTGCGTTTTCATTTGTTCTTTTAGCGCGATTCTCTCTTTCTTGGCGTTATCTTCTTTGTTCTTATAGCTTCTGAGTTTGTTTCTGAACATTTTCACTTCTCTCTGCGCCCTCCTCTCTCGTTTTTCTTCAGTATCCTCTCCTTCGCTTTCAGATTCTGACATTACGAATTCCTCTTCTTCTTCTTCGTTCTTGCCGTCGCCTGCTATTGATTGTCGTTTTCCTGTAAGAGAAATGCCAATGTTTAGAATATTTTTCGCAGTAAAAAAAGTAGAATTCTTGATATTTTTATTTTTCACCAGGAGATAGTGGGATTTGCTTCAGAAGCAGGAGAATATTGTCAAGAGTGAATTGAAACTAACCTTGTGTTAATTCTTGTATTTTCTTTTCTAGTTCCCTGGTTTGTTTCTTCGCCTCTTCTAATTCCATCTTCTTACTGTCCAATTCCTCCGCAGTTTGGCTGTATTTCTTTTCTAACTCCTCAGACGTTTTTCTGGCTTCTTCCACCTCTGATTTCAAGCTCTTGATCATCTAGAAATTAAAATAAAATTCTGTTATTCCACTTTCCGTCTATTTCCAAGAAAAATATTAGGATTACGGTTACTATAGTGATTATTATTAATATTTGACGTGTTAACTAATTACTTGTCTTGTATAGTTGTAACGTTCTCTTTGTTATTGTGTTAAAAATTAATTTTATTAATTTTGTTCGTTCGAAGGTTATAGAATGTTTAGTTTTTACTGCACGTGTCTTGAAGTTAATCGCGAAAATCTAGTTTGTATAATCTGGTTCATATATTATTTGGTGCAAGATTTTTAATTTAAATTGGATATGTTCTGTGGTTAGCTGATTATAGAAAAAGTAGTTTCCTACTTACAGTAGAATCCAAATACTGTTCAAAACTCTTTAAAGTCGCTTAAGTAACCATTTTAGAGATAACACTATTTTGCAATCACTACATTAGGCTAATTAGATACAATATATATCTAGAATTGTCCCAAATTCTTTTACCTTTTCGTCGGCAGCTGTCGATACTTGAGCCGACCCTCCGTTTGTCGCAGTATCGCCTCCGCTTTCCTTCTGCTTCTCCAGTTCTGCCTCCAATTGCTGTATCTTCGCCAACAATTTCTTATTCTCGCGAATCTGCGCTTCCTTATTGCGCATTTCAAACGCGAGCAGTTGCTTGGTGCTCTGTAGATCGTCTCTAACTTTATCGATATCGTCCATTTCGTCTGTTTCGTCGGCGATTTCTTCCTGCAACACTTTTGTATCCAAATTTTGTTGGGTGGGATCTCGAATTAGACTTACTGGAGGCATACTGGCCATCGATTGCGATTTGATTATTTGTTCTTCGATTGTCATCTGTCTTCTAAATTTACGTAGACCTTCGAGCATCGGTTTGCTCCTGTCGTTTGTCTTGACTTTCTTGAGTTTGATGCCTTGTTCGATCTGCAAGGTAAATCAGGTGTAAGACGAAGGATTCAATATATAAAGCGTCTTATTTTCAAACAAATGGAAAATAAGTAAAAATCGATCTTAACCTTCAATAATAATTGTATTTGACGAAGTTCGATTATCAAATATTGGATATAGGCAGAAGTTACTGTACTTCCAAGGTCAACTATTTACAAATAGTCAAAATTGTTTAAACGTGATCGAGAATTATTGGTTAATGATCTGATTTCCTAGCGGGTATGGTCATTCAAATGTTATACGAAAACCAAGTGTTTGGGAATAGAGGATGTAAGATTTAAAAAAGAGGAATTCGCAGGATATTTTAGAAGTTTTAGAAATGATAACTTTTAAAATGTTTTAAACGTTTTAACACATGGGCTGAAAAGTCCCGGGCCTAACACATAGATGACGCTAGTTTTATTGCAGTCACCTTTCTCTCATTTAGTACTAACCTTCAAAAGACAGCTGTTAAAATTTCATGATATTCTATTCATTAGTTTGTGAGTTATTGTGCTAAGAGTCACGCTACTTTTGTTATTTTCAAAAACAATGGATCAAAAACAATTTCGTGTTTTAATTTTACGCTGCTTCTTGATGGGAAAAAATACCGTTCAAGCGAAGCAATGGCTTGAAAAGTGTTATGGGGACTCCGCTCCATCAGAAACAACAATAAAACGTTGGTTTGCTTACTTCAAACGTGGCAGTAGACACACCGATGATGCAGAACCCAGTGGACGTCCAAATGAGGCGGTAACACCAGAAAACATCAACAAAATCCACAAAATCGTTTTGAATGATCGAAAAGTGAAGTTGCGTGAGTTAGCTAACATCGTAAAGATATCAGAAGAACGTATTGACTTTATATTGCATGAGCATTTGACTATGAGAAAGCTGTGTTCAAAGTAGGTGCCGCGTTTGCTCACTGTTAACCAAAAACAAGAACGTGTTGATGATTCTGAGCAGTGTTTGGCCATGTTTAAACGTAACAAACCGGTATTTTTGTGTCGATATGTGACAACGGATGAAACATGGATCCATCACTTCACTCCGGAATCAAAACGATCGTCATCGGAGTGGACGGCAACTGGTGAACCTCGTCGAAAGCGCCCGAAAGCACAACAATCGGCTGGAAAGGTTATGGCCTCGGTATTTTGGGATGTGCGTGATGTAATATTCATCGACTATCTTGAGAAAGGAAATACTATCAACAGTGAATATCATATAGCGTTATTGGAGCGTTTGAAGGCCGAAATTGCACAGAAACGACCGCCATATGGCAAAGAACAAAATGTTGTTTCATCAAGATAACGCACCGTGTCACAAGTCAATCAAAACAATGACAAAACTACATGAATTGAACTTCGAATTGCTCCCACATCCACCGTATTCGCCAGATTTGGCTCCCAGCGACTACTGGCTGTTCGCAGACCTAAAAAAATGCTCGCCGGTAAGAAATTTCGCACGAATGAAGAGGTTATCGCTGAAACTGAGGCCTATTTTGAGGCAAAAGATAAATCGTTCTACAAAAGTGGTATTGAAATGTTAGAGCGGCGCTGGAATGATTGCATAGCTCTTGATGGAGATTACGTTGATGAATAAAGCTAATTTTGGACCAAAAAAACCGTGTTTTCTTTGTTAGGCCCGGGACTTTTCAGCCCATGTGTTAAATACGTTTAGAGAGACAATTTAATTTCGCTAGCCAATGTTTTTAATTTCTCTTGCACAAAATTTCACTAAATTTAGAGCAATTAGGCCGTGCTGAATCTATAAAACCCCATCAGATTTATTCCAGCATCTCTAGGCTCCGAGTTAAGTATAGTACATTACAAAAAAATACTCATCGATGGTATTTTTATTATAGCAGTAAAAAAAGACATTAGGAAAGAAATTGTAGCTTTAGTTGAAAGTGAAGTTAACTTGAAAATACAGAAAAAGATTAGATAGTGGTACCATCTTTCCTTGATACTAATGACCTAGTCAAATCTTTCGTAACTTACAGATAAGAGTGCATAAAATTCACCTTCAGCTACGTTCTACACAACAAATTTCTGCAATTCACCAAAAAAACTTTGGCGAACTTTTTCTATGCCAAAGAGGTTTACACAAAGTAGTAAAAGGAAGAAATCGATCCAGGAAAGATGTCTGAAACAATTTCACCTACATGTAATTAAACTCGAAGCAATTGGATAAGCATCCATGATGAAAATACTGCTTGACAGACAGTTTTTGATACAAAACAGTTTTCAAAAATCGGCAATGTTGACGAAAACCTCATTGCAATGTTCAAAATAATTTTGGCTTACTTTCTGTGCGAATAGCACATAGATGCCAATAACTTTAAGGAATACTATAGAAGTGGAAGATTAGTTTTGTCAGAATACCCTCAGTACTTAATGCTTCCAACAGTATATAAGATTCTAATACATAGTAACCAAATAATTGAAAATACTGCTTTATCAGTACACCATTTTGGTGAAAATAGATCTAAAGCAAAAAAATAAGATTTATATGCATGACAGAGAATTTCATGCCAGAAAGACCACCAGAAAACAAAATTTAAAAGACCTAGTTGACATCATAGGTTGTTGAAATGTTAAAGCTGCCAGAATGGAATCCAGTAACGGAATATCACAACAGTTCTGATCCAGAAAACGAAGATGATTTGTACATATTCAAATAGATTAATATTGTACTTTTATTACATCAAATATTTAAGTGAAACACTTACATTTTAATACAAATCAATATTTTAGATGTTTAAAACTGTTAATATTTCAATATTCATGCGTTATTAAATTAGGTCCCAGAAACCGTAGTATGTACGTGGATTATTTTATCAAAATCGACGTGCCTATACACTGACCAACAAAGTTTTTTCCCATATTAACTAATTGATAAAATTAAAAAGTGGTAGTATTGGCTTAGTCCTGATTATGGAAAATATGAAGGTTGAGATTTTATACAAACGTAGTGTGATTGGATCGCTTACTTACGACGATTTGCATTGTTCTAATTTAATTGGTTGATACGGTTTTGGAAGGGATGCGAGCTTAACTGAAATTGCGCACCATAAAGCCACAAAGCTCGGTGCGTTTTTAAACAGAAAGGCATTACAAAGTTATCTAGATTTTAATTTAGTTTATATAAAAATAATCTGAATAAATTTTGCTATGCGGTTAATTTGCTCTCTTGGACAAGAGTAAAATGTTAATTTCAAGAATACGTCGAGCATATGATTTTTGCTTTGATATGCGTGTTCCATGGGCGTGAAGTTAGCGACGGTTTTTTAGCAAAGCTTTTGCGATGTGGCAACCTCGCATAAGTTTTATATTATAAGTACAACAAAGTTTATGAAATACTATTACGATATCCACAGAGTTTGTAATTACTATGCGTAATGCTTCTAGTACCTACTTAAAAAAATTAACCGACGATGACACAAATTCATTGTCGGAACATCAAAGGGGTGCAAAAAGAATGAAACATATAAAATGTATTTTTCTAAACTTACAAAGTGAAGTCCATAATTTTTTAAAATGGTTAAAATTGTAGTAAAATTGAATGCTCTACATTACCAATTGACAGAAGCTCATTGTTGGGACGTAGAAGGGTGCAAAGAAAATTAAATAAATACAAAATATTTTCTCAGTCTTATACGGCGATGTTGATGATTTAAAAATAACGCTTTACATCGCCAAATGATAAAAATGCATTACCACACCGCCAAAGGGGTGCAAAAAATATTATTTCTCGATCGTCGATGATTTCAAAGTAGCTAAAGTTATAGTACGTGAGATGACATGATGCGTTGGTGATGGCGATCGACATCGCTTTATAAGAACGAAAGTATTTTTTTTCCATCTCTTTGACGTTCCAACAATGAACTTTTGTCATTTGGTGATGTAAAACGTTCCATATACTATAATCTTAGGCATTTTAAAATTATCGACGTTACTTTGTATGCTGAGAAAAATTTTTTGCAACCCTTTGACGTTGCTACAATGAATTTGTGTCGTCGGTTAAGCTTGCAATAACCATAAGAATTAGAGATAGTAATTATTAACCCTATGAATATCATAATGTCTTTTCATAAGCTTTTTTGTGGTTGTACGAGGTTACCCCATCGCAAAACCGTTGTTAATTTTACGTACACGGTTCCACATGTAACACGTTCTACATGTGCCAGATGTTTGAAGGACTACTTATCCTTTTTTACTTTTCGTCCTTCCTATGTTGAGGAGAGAACAAAAGGACCATGTTGACGATTGCTGTTTTTGCCTTCATAAGACCGCAAAACTCAACAGTTACGAGAAAAGAAACTATGATGGAGATAATGCTAGCTCAAAAATTTTAACCACATGACAAGCGTCCAGTTCCTCAACAACCAAGAAGACAAGAAAACCAGGAGGGTTAAATTACAACTCATAATAATGCTTTGGAAGTATTAAATTCTCGATTTTATTATTATGCTCAGTTTGAATTAAATGCGGATTTGCGCCTGCCAAAATAACAAGCGGGACTTCTTGGATCGCAACTACAATGAAAGAAACACGTTGTTGATTTCCTTCTATATCACGGATGGCAATTCGCTCTATTGCATTGATATTTATAAAGTTTTTGGAACGCTCGGAATATATTATGACCCCAGTGCGCGAAAATTCTTCATAGATGCATCAAAAGTCACAGTGGAAACACTTTTGTTACATAATAGAAAGGTTTACTTTTCCATTCCTGAAAGTTGTGTTACAGAAAGTAAAGTATGAAAACTATTCTGGAATATTTGTGCGGATTTTGAAGTAATTGCACTTATTTTGGGTATAAAATGAGGTTGCACCAAGTATGGTTGCTTTTTATTTTTGAAACAGTCGTAACGGGGAAAACCATATTTAGCAGAGGTGGTCAATTTAAAAGGGCCTTATACAAGGAAAAGACAATCCACAATATTAATCTTCAGTGAATTTTTACTCGTAAAACTAGGGCTCATGAAAAACTGTGTTATGGCATTGGATCTCAAAGGTAACCATTTTCAATACTTTTGAGTAAAGTTCGCAAAAGAAACAGAAGGAAAAGATAAGGAAGATATTTTTGTTGGACTTCAAATAGAAAGTGGAAGGGGACATGTTCATGATACGAGTTTTTACTAGTTTCTCGATATGATTCCACTATTCCATGCTGTTGTCTGTAATACGTCCTTTAAAATATACATTCACCCTTCTCACTTGGACTTTTGCTTTGAAGAGGTGGATGGTGTTTCTGATAAGCACGGTGAACACGTTCACAAAGGCCTTTTGGGACTGGGACACTACAACCAGACTAAATGGAATCCTATGTTAACAGATTACTATTGGGTGTTAAAAATGGAGGTTGTGGATATTTGCTTGTAAGAGACAATGTAGTATTTCTCCAAATTTTTTATTATAGGAATTGGAAGTAATTGTTAAAGTATTCTATAAGCATTTTTTTTTTAAACCCAAATGAAATCAGAGCTATCTTGATCATTTATTTACAGTATGTAAAAGAAGAGAGAAGGGGTCGCTACCTGCTTATGGTAAGATAGCGGACGTGATTAATGTGACTTTGGGATAAGGCGTACTTAGGCCTAATACGCATTACTCATTTAACAGCAGTTTCACTTTGTTGGCCGAAGAAAACAGAGTCAGTGTAGTTATGAGCGCTGTGTATTTAAAACGGTACGAAGCTGTGTTTCTTTGTATTCACCCCAAACGACCTAAAATGTCGATAGCGGCCGCATCAAGATATACGCGAAAGTTGGAGGGGTTTGTAAAAATGTGGGTGCACCGACAAATCAGTAGATGATCTCCCTGGTCGCGGTAAAAAACGAAAAACCCCAACAAAGCAGGACAAAGCGATAATTAATTTGTTTCGGAATACACGTTGCGACAGGGGCAGTATCAGTTACAAAAAAAAAACAAATTAAAGTAAGCATAACGACGATTAGAAATCGCCTGCGTGAAGACAGCATAGCATACCGCAGTACGATAATGAAACCGCTGCTATCGGACCGATATCGAGAAGCGCGCCGCGTTTGGGCGAGTAACAACAGTCATCGAGATTGGTCTAATGTTGTTTTCACAGATGAGGCTTCTTTTTATGCATGGCCACAGATAGAAAGAGCTTGGTCTACGCAGCACCATCGAGTTGTACAACGCACGGTAAAGCACCCAGTTAAGGTTCATGTGTGGAGATGCTTTAATGTGCGCGGCTTTGGATCATTGTGCGTATTCACAGAGAACCTGAATGCAGAAAGAATGGTGAAACTGTACAAAAAGGGTTTCATTCCGTGGGTGACGAAGCGGTTGGGACAGAATAATAATCAGTGGATTCTGCAAGAGGATAATGATCCAAAGCATCGAAGTAGACGTTGTACGGAGTGGAAGTTAGCAAATCATATTTCGACGTTGGAATGGCGCTCCCAGAGCCCGGATGCAAATCCAATTGAGAATGTGTGGGCTATAATGAAGCACAAACTTCAACGTAAACGTGCCTACATACTAAAGCAATTATCGAGGAACCTCCGACAGATATGGCGATCGTTATCACCTTCTTATGCCGAAAGCTTGGTTGGGAGCATGAGGCGTCGTTGCCAGGCGATTATCGACAACGATGGAGATTGGACTCCATATTGAGTGTAGTGCGCATTGGGTATTACAACGCATATTCCTACTAAATACACATATTTTAAGTTTTATATTGTTTTGATGTTCTTACACTCTTCTCTTATTTTACAGACTGCATCTATTAAAATTACTGTACGTTATTTCATGGCAAAATCAAAAGTTGGTCAGTGTTGTAGGAAAAAAGTTTCTTGTCGTAGTTACTAAAGGTAGTGACTATCACTGTTCTGTTCTCAAAAAACCCACCAAAGCCTGTTTGCATTGACTTGTATAAATATGAAAATGCTTGAAATTATATGTTTTACAAAAAAAAACTTAGTGTCACATATTCTGTAGAAATACCAACTTCGAAACCGTAAGATTTCAATGGCAACATTTTCCAAGCATTCAGAAATCGCGAGTTAAATACGTACCTCTTTGAGCAATACATTATGAGCGTTCTGTTTTTCACTGTCGTACAGGAACTGTCCTTTGGCCTTAACTTTCGGCAGCAGAGGCTTCGACCTATCGTTGCACTCCACGTGTTTCAGCGTTCTCTGGCTCTCCACTTCTTTCAGCATGGCCGACCAGTCGGGCCTGTTTTTCGGTCTGGATCTAAACAAAACCGACAAAATAAGAACGGTTAAGATCTATATTTAACGACATTGCGAATTTTAATTATCGCCGTCCATATGTTGGACGAATCGTTCTGAACGATATTATTATTATTTTTATTGCATTCTGTGAAAGCAAATGTGTCGAAGCTAGGTATTTTTAGAAGACCGCGCCATTGGTTCTTGTGTTGTGGCGTATTAGATTTTCATGTTGATTGTTATTATTTTGTTTTTCTATGTTATTGGAGCCGAAGAGAAATGCATAAATCCGGTTTTTATGAATTCTCGAGATAAATATTATTTGAAATTATTTTAGGATAAATAAACGTGGAATCACTAGGGTATTAATACGTTAATAAAATGACGTCGGATGGTCAAATGATTTTGTTATTACTTAACTAAAAGATTGGTTAAATATAAGCTTAAAATTTAAAAGAGAAACAATATTTAAAATCTAACTTTTATTTCAAAGTGTTCAAGACGTTTCTACATTCTATAATTCTTATTTGTTTTTGATTTTTAGTTTTTTGAAAATCGATTGCATAAGGGTTGTAGGAAAAAGATTGGAAATATCAATCAATTTACTCAGTCGATAACACGGTTGACAATGGGAGCCCACGTGCTCCCGAAACGCTGCGTTCCGCATAATTAATTAATTTGTGTGAGTGGAGTTTACTGCTATACCTGTGAATTGTACATCCACACAGTCCTTGCAATCGTCATTCAATTTACTCATTACTTCAACAGTAAAGTTTATATTGTTGTGATGAGCACATTTAATTAGGCCAACCTGTATGTATTTAATTCTTTTCTAATGTAACATTATTTACGTTTATTTTAATGTTTATTTTAATTGATTTAAATATCGAACTTTTTACCCCACCTCTGGAGTGCCTCAAGGATCGAACCTCGACCCGCTCCTCTTTAATGTATATATCAACGATCTTTTAAAGTCCATTAACTGCCCTTTATTAGCCTATGCTGATGATATTAAAATCTACCACGCCGTTAACTCCTTCAATGATGTTGACCTTCTGTAGCGTAATTTAGACTTGATTCATACCTGGTGTCTACATAATAAGTAAAATAAAATTAAATGTAGATAAGTGTTTCTTCATGTCTTTTACAAAAAGGGTGTGTAGAATCGATTCTCTGTATTGTATTAACAATACTAATATTGCTCGTCAATCTTCTATTAAAGATTTAGGTGTGATATATGATGAAAAGTTTACCTTCTCTAATCATGTCTTAGACGTCGCGACAGCAGCTTCTAAATTATTAAGATTTATTTTTCGCACTTGTAAGGATTTTACTAACCTTGATGCAATAAAAACTCTTTTCTTTGCTTACGTGGTTTCCAAGCTCGAATATGCATCCGTGGCTTGGTATCCTTTCTACAATATCCAAATTCTTGAGCGGATTCAGCGCAAATTTTTGAAATATCTATCATATAAGAACGATGGGCAATATCCTTGTGCGAGGTATACCCTACGATGAGCTACTTCAGAGGCATGACTTTGTAACGCTTGTGGAAAGAAGGAACCGCATTAGTGCTTCATTTATGCTAAACATTTTCACTGGAAGAATTGACTCTCCTGGTTCACTGTCTGGAGTTGGTCTCATTGTACCACGCTTGGAATCGAGGTCGCATCACTTGTTACGGATCCCTACAGCCATGACGAATGTGCTCTGGCGAGCGCCGTTGGTATATTCGGCAAGAAACTTTGATAACTTCAATTTAGATTTGGCTTAATTTGTCATATTTTCATTTTTTTAAATTTTATTTTAATGTTTCATATTAGTTTATTATTTATTTCTTATTAGTATTTCATTTTTCTTTCCGATATTTTTTTTTGGCTTATTTTTAATGCATTACATGTATTTAATTTTATTTAATATTGTGTCAATTTGTTATTATTATTAATATTGAACATGCTTATTGAAATTTTAATTTCCTCGTCTCTAATACATATCCTTATAGACAGAAATAAAAAACTAATAACCACCAATAGAATTTCAAACCATGTCTGAAATGTATTTTTTTTAGTGTAAACAGCATGCCACTACTATACTATATACTAGAACTACTACAGTTTGAACTTTATTTGCATATAGCAGAGACAATATTAACTGAATTTCCTTACTTTGGAAGAAAAATGATAACACTTTTCTTATTTATTTTATTTTAAATTGCAACATTTCGTTGGGACCGCACCAATTCAGTTAATCAGAAGAATTATTAACATGTTACATTAAATATAAATTTACATTGGAAAAACCGCAACAATTAGACCAAAAATAATTTCGTATTTGCTACTTTTTTTACGTCAAATATTCTTCCAATAGTTCTTATCCTTTTCGAATGTTGGCTACCATGTTCCCTGTACAAGTTAAATCTTGTAGGCTCGTAAACCAAAATATTTACGCAAAATTTTTCTATAAAATGGAAGGACGCAAGTGTAATTGTTGAAGCACGATAACGAATTGGCGCATTTGGATCATCATCAACATTACGCCATTAATCCCTTGTTGTGTGTGGAGTGCATGACGTCTTACGGGATGCATGTTATCGTTTAGAGTAAACCTATTGTAAGCGATCTATAGTTTCTCGAATTAATCGCTCTGATGGACAATTATAAGCACCGTAATCGCTATATCGCCCGATAAGTTTGAACTATGTTTTTCAATATAAATTTGAACAATTTGCAAACGTCAAACTAACCACAAAACAACCTAAAACTATCAAATCGGTTGTCACAGAAAACGGTGTTGCCAATTTGAAGTTTTCTTCCTCAAAAAAGAAAAGCACCCAATATTAATAAAATTACAATTTTCTTGCAATTTTCAACGTATTAAATATCCGAAAAAATATCGGTCTCGGGGAGGACTTGAACCCATACAGAGATGTTGGGTGTTAGCATAGACAAAAGAAGTAGTAAATATGAAATAATACAATTTCTGTCATTTTTAGTCTTATCGTTGTGGTTTTCCAATGTATATCTTATATTTAAGAAACTAGTGTGATGGTGAGAAAAACAAATAATTTTTACAATGAACTGAATTTCATGAAGATCTTCGAATAACAACTCTTATGCGGGTGGGGATGCTTTGGTTTAAATAAATCAAAGTGTGTTGAAAGTAATTGATTGCTCTATTAGTCTATATACATTACGTTGATTTTATTTTTCAATAGTTGTTTTGTTTTTTTGACAATCTGCAATAGTGGAAGCCTGGTCCAAGCCATAATGATTCACGAAGTTGGTAGATTTTCGAAGTTTCGTTCAGTGCATTGCATAGATTGTGTAATATTTGTTTTGTAATCATCGCAGGTTCATATAAATTTCCAACTATATAGTCGCTTATGTAGTATAGCATATTTTCCTGAAATTCAGTCAAATTTCATTTCATGATTCATCGAATTTCCGATCGAAATTCAAAAGCTGGTGTGTAGTAATTTCCAAAATTTCCGCAATTTGCATCTACACTTGCAGTAACAGCTTTTTCAAAGATTAATTGTCCCAATAACCATCTTTGCCAATTTAACTTTTATGTACCACATTAAACAGTGCACGGAATCATATAAGCGAATAAGCTATTATCCGCTTATGAGTACCTATACATTTACGAAAGTTAAACAATGATAGAGATCCTACACTATCACTCCTTTTTCGTTTCGTTTCGTCTACTTCAAAGCTGGTCATTAGCAAAATACGATCATGGTCGTTCCAGTTACTGAAGGAGTATATAATTTACTAGATGTTAAGCTCAGTTTTATACTTCTGACACATTCTATGATGCCGTATACGCAATCGCATTTGCACCGGAATATGCGAATCTATTTATTAGACACTTGTCATAGATGGGACCAAGCATGTAAATATTTTGTGGCATCTTCTTTCTTTCTTAGAGACTCGTTCCTAATCGGCTTGATAGTGTAGAAAGTTTCAATGCGATTTTAGTGTCTATTTAAATATTATTCTGATAAGTGAGTAAAAATGTTCAAAATGCCTGGTTATAAATCGATAGATGTTGCTACATTTTTCAGCATAAATATTTTGCTTAAAGGAGATTATACCAGCAAACAAATCGGTGAAAGTTCAACTCTAACTGCGTCGATAGCAAGATACACCATCCAGCTCTGTGGCGTATAACCACCCAGAGAGACAGCACCACAAATAACGAACGAATTCAATCGCAAATGTCATTATTCGATTTTAGTTACCACGCTCAAACGCAAGCTAGCGGAAGGAAATTTACACGGTCGCGTGGCAACTCGTAAACCATTGCTATGCCGCAGTAGCCTATAAAGAAGGTTACAGTAGGCCATCTGAGAACATCGATAGTAGAATAGTAGCAACATTTTATGAACGAATGAATCAATATTTAAAGTGTTCGATCAAAAGAGGAAGGTGTTTGTGAGATAGTGCGCTAATATTAGGATGCATTTCCAATGCGCTGTGTTGAGAACAAAACACGGTGGCGATTCAGCTACAGCTTGGGGTTGTTTTTCTTATTGGGGAATAGGAAAATTACACCGAATCGAAGGAATAATGTGGAGAAAACACTATCGCGAAGTATCCGAATCTCCAAGTTATAATATGGTCACTGTAAAGTGGCGATCAGAGCCCTATCGAGTTACTGTGGCATGAGTTTGATGTAAGAGTTCGAGTTGTTGGTCGTACTTCCAAGGAAGAGCTCTGGAATATTCTCTCTAACCAAAAGTAGGACTTTGGTCCCAAGCATAACATTCAGAATATTACTTGAAAGAATAGCACTGGTTATTCAAACTGATATTCATTGCAAAAGGTAGCTATTTTGACGAGAAATATATTTAAGAATTTTGTTGATAATGAAGTTGCTGTCTTTTAGAGTACTAAATTTGTTTCTTTAATGTTACTTGCCGTTTATTTTTGGATTTTATAAAGTTTTGTTACTTGGCTAAATTTCAATCGTACCTCATAAGATTTAAAAAATGTCTTGTTAAATTTTCTAATCTTTTGAAGGAATTTTTAATTTTGGTTTTATAAAAGAAACCGTATTTTATGTTAATAAGATATATATTACTTTCCCATGTTTATGTAAAGTTTTCCTGCGTATTTAGAAAATATTTTAAGTCAATACGTTGGGATTTTGTCATGTTCGTAAATAAATTTAAATATATTTTTTTCGTTTTTCCTTCGTAAAATCATTTCAACCCTAATCGCGACCAAACACAATAAAAACTTGATCATATAAAATTTAAGCCATACCTCAATTGCGCAATCCTCTCTTTCTGCTTATCCGATAAAATCGTATCCGTAGGCAGTGCCGGCGCCGGCGGTGGCATCGGGGGCGCTACCGGTATACCAGATAGCTTCCTCATGCTTTCCTGGCGCACCAAAGCGTTTCTGGTGGCGGGCATCGCCTGCAAACAACAACACAGAACTGAAAAACTACCAAACGGTTACTTTCCGAAAGACCGTCACACGTCGCGCCGCACACAAACGGTCTTTGGCATTCCGTCAATACGCGCGATCCTCCTCTATTTTCATTAAAGGACCAGAACGCGCGTTATTTCTCGGTTATTTTAGACGTTATTCATATAACGCTCGAATGGTATCGATGACGTTGGAAAACGTTCGCAATTACGTTTGAGATCGTTAAGCTCGTACGCGTAGCGAACGCATCCTATTGACTTATTTTGGTTGATGTCCTGTGGTCTGTTTACTATCGATACTCGAGTGGTTTTCTGGAGCTTTCAAGGAGGTCTTTAGCATTGATTACGTTTTATTTCAGATAGAGTTTCGTTTGAATGGGAATTATTGGTTATTGTTGAAGCTTTTTTCGTAGTATCAATTTTTCAACCCTCTCTTGCATAGCTTGTTTGATTTAGAAGTATATTCTTGGGGCGATTTGATAAAAATTTTGGAAAAGTTTGGTATATTTTTAGGTTACTATGTACAATAAAAATCAAGTGATATTTTTTGGCAACTCTTTAGGCTTATATGGATGTTTTGCAATATGATCAGTCCTACCCCTTTTGTTCTTGTTGAGAAAGAAATTTCAAGTCATGATTTGAAAAACATTTAATATTTTAGGCTTATTTCAATTACTTGTATTCGCAGTGTAAGATCAAGAAAGTTTAAAGAAACAAAATACTAACACTTGCAAATTTAACCGAAGAATTACTTCTTAAAGCAAAAGCAAATATTTATGCCTACCAGAATAGCTATGTATAAAGCGATCGTATTTGTTTGGTACACTCAGAAACCATTTTGGCGGCAAACATTACGAGGGTGATAACTAGAGACCGGATTATATGCAATGTGCATATATTTTATTTTATTTTACGAGGGCAATCCTAAAAAAAAGGTTTCCTATTTTTTGGGGACGTAGAGAAAGTTTTAATACGGTTGTTGGCAACACTGTTATGCCTTCCCCGCTACCACATAAGCACGCATTCGAAATGGAGCTCCGGATAAACGTTACCGCCAAGTGCGAAGTGCGCGCAGTTATTCGATTTTTGAACGCAAAAGGGGTTAAATCGGTTGAAATTCACCGGCTATTGACGGAAGTGTATGGACAGTCGTGCATGGATGTCAAAAACGTTCGCAAGTGGTGTAGAGAGTTTACAGCCGGTCGTACTGAAATTCATGACGAAGAAAGGAACGGGAGACCGTCAATTGCCGACGAGACAATCGAAAAAGTTGAGGAACTCATGCGTAAAGATCGGAGGATCACTCTGGATGCTCTCTGCATTTTGGTTCCTGAGGTTTCCAGAACTACCATCCACAGGATTTTAACGGAAAAGTTGCAATATCGGAAGGTGTGTGCAAGATGGGTGCCGCGTATGCTGACAGAAGACCACAAACGGCAACGGGTTGATTCTTCCCGCGAATTTCTTCGCCGCTATGGAGACGAAAAGGACAACTTCTTGGACTCGATTGTCACGGGTGACGAAACCTGGGCATTCCACCTTACACCTGAGACAAAACAACAGTCACGCGAGTGGCGGCGTCCCTCTTCGCCCAAGCCACGAAAATTCAAGCAACCACAATCTGCCGGTAAGGTCATGGCAACTGTGTTTTAGGATAGGAAGGGGGTACTGTTGGTCGACTTTCTGCCTACTGGGACAACAGTCAACGCTGACAGGTACAGTGAAACACTGAAGAAACTCAGAAGGGCAATTCGGAACCAGAGAAGAGGGATGTTGAGCAAGGTTGTAAGCATTCTCCACAACAACGTCCGTCCTCACGTCGCCCGTCAAACCGTCGATCTCCTGCAAAATTTTGGTTGGAACCTCATCACACACCCACCCTACAGTCCGGACTTGGCACCCAGCAATTTCCACCTGTTCCCTCAGTTGAAGGAAGATTTGTCTGGACGGCGGTTCTGCTCCTTTTTTTTGGGATTGCCCTCGTATTTATTATATTTTACGTCTATATGTAGATGTAGGTGTATTACACTGATTAAAGCTAATTAGCGTTAATTAACTTTAATCAGTGTAAGACATCTACAAATAGACGTAAAATGTAATAAATAAATAAAATAAAATATATGCACTTTCCATATAATCCGGTCTCTAGTGATAACGATGTTTAACAAGACGTACACACGTGGTTCAGACGGAAACCCAAATATTTTTATGCAGCAAGCATTAGGGCTTTGATAAAGCTATGCGATAAGTGTATTAATGTAGATGGAGACTTGAAAAATAAAATTTGTTTTTGGCTAACTATTTCTCTAATTATTTTTATAATAGCTTTTTGTGACCTACTTACTGACTTCCTCCCTTGTATTTTCAATATAAAATTATGTTTTTTTTTCTCTCTATTATTATCACAGAATTATTAGAGAATTAGGAAATAAATAATAGTAAAGTATTAAAGTAATACATTGTTGTTTCGTTTAGTATAATTATTACAGGATTATCGCTGATTTTCTTGCTGGTTACTACGAAATTATATTTTACTAGTAATAATTTGCTATTTGAGAAATCCAACGTGACTCCACCTGGAGAAATTTTTTAAAGAAGCTCACGTCTTTTCGACCAATTTCACCTTAACAAATCTCAAACATAAATATGAAATCATTTGCATAACATTCCACTTGGTGCAGTACCTCTTATACTCGTCTAAAACAAGTTACAAAAAAAAACAACAAAATGTTTCTGACTGACTTACATCAACCAAAACATATTTTCTGATAGTTAAATCTTCTCCATCACCATATATATCTGTCCCCATTAGATTTGGCATTGTTTCCAATACTATTAAAGGCTGACACCTCACCGTTTCACCTTTGATTGTTTTAACTGAAGTGAACGCATTGATTTGTTTTGCACCGCTTTCGAAAACATTCCCATTTATTACTCTATCCTTTTTAGTTTCCGATTTGAGAGTTAACGTGAACGAAACAGAATTGTCTTCCTCCTCAATTTTATTGTTACGTTTTCGCGAAGTAGCCATTGTACACTAATTAATTGATGCTTATTTACGAGTTGGCAACAGTCTAAGCCAAGATAATGGTCAGGTTAAATGAATTTATACACGAGCGCGTTTCAGATGGGTGCACAATTTGAAATGTTGCGCGTTGAATTTGTTGCGAAGTCGTTTAACGCATAATAAAGCTAATTAGTGCAAAATTTCGAGAACGTACCTTGTCTATATCTCCCGAAATATCTTCTTTAATGGAATTTCGCTTCAAGGGAGGCAGTTCTCTATCCTTGACGCTGTTTAATTTGGGAATTGGGATTTTGACTTCTTTCGATTGTAGCTGCACTTCTTTTGGGGGAATTGGTTTGAGCTGCGGTTTCGTGAACGTTTCCTTCTTGGGCGTGCCATTTTCCTGCGGTTCTGGCTTCTTGACTTTTCTCAACGGTGGTACCACAACTGTAAACATTTGGCATTTAATAGGATCGTATGGGATTAGACTTAGAATATAATGCATTGAGTTATATTTTTGTTGGGAAAGATTATTCTTTTACCAGAGAATTGTTATTGGCAAATATAATAATAATAATATCTTTATTGCCCAACAGAAAATAATTCCATTTACAGGACAATGCGAAAATAATGTAACCTAGCATATATATGTAGTAACAATATACAGCGCAGTAATAAATTAAAATTAGTCGAAAAAGATACAACTGAAATCATAAACATAATAATGGCTCGGTGACACCAGAATGCAAGAACAAAATAGGACGACAATGTAAATCCATGTAGACTCTTCAACAAAAGGGATCGTGAAGTAATTCATTGGTATTTCTAATCATATGCGTAAAGGGTGCTTTAAGCAGAACATTAGTTTTGCATGACGGGACCTTAAAATTAGGAAGGACCTGGTATCGTACTGAGGTACCATAAAATTAATTTGGGAGAGAAGAGATGGAGCGTCAATAGCGTGATTAATTAGTTTAAGTAGAAATTGGCTGGTAAATTCTTTCCTTCGATCCGATAACGATACAAAGTCGTGTCTCCTCAGCAGACCAGCATAATCAACATCGCGTCCAGGGTAAGTGCCATCAATTTTGAAGGACAGGTATTTCAAAAATCGTTTTTGCACTCTTTCAAGTAGTACTTGCAGATGGAGATAGTGAGGATACCAAATTATGGAGGCATACTCCAACCCAGTGCGGACAAGCGAATAGTATAATGCTTTTAGCGAGGCAGGATTATTGAATGATCTGCAGGATCGTATGAGAAATCCTAAGGATTTCATCGCAGAATTTCGTATGGATAATATGTGGTCTGCAAACGACAAATTTGCATCAAACTGCACGCCCAGGTCCATCACAGACGAGTGCCTAGGAACAATAGCCTGACTCACAGCATAGTGAAAATTGTATAGTCTGTGACATCTAGAGTAGCTTACAACAGCACACTTATCCAGATTCAAATGAATTCCATTCTGTGTACACCATCTAACAATAGTATCCAGACTGTTCTGGAGAAACAGACAATCTGCCGGGGAGGTTATGGTATTGTAGATCTTAAGATCGTCCGCGTAAGCCAGTACATTGCAGTCCAGCCCCTGTAGGAGATCATCCAAATAAATATTAAACAAGAGGGGACCCAAATTGGATCCCTGGCACACACCAGAGGAAGCAGAGAATGTTAAGGATGTATATCCATTGTAGTGAACATAGCATGAACGATCAGTTAAATACGAGCGGATCAACTCTGTTACACTTGGCGGAAAACCAAAACTACTCAGCTTAGATACCATAAGGGAATGATTGATAGTGTCAAATGCTTTACTAAAATCGGTGTATAATACATCTACTTGTTGACGTCGTTCCATGGATTCGGCAATATGCTGTGCTAACTCAGCAAGGTTGGTTGTAGTAGACCTTCCTGGAATGAAACCATGTTGTCGCGAAGATAAGTAAGGCTTGACACTAACGTAAATTCTGTGAGACAGAAGATATTCAAAAATTTTTGCAAAGTTGGATAAAATATTTATTGGTCTATAATTTTGGAAGTCAGAACGATTACCCTTCTTAAACACGGGTGTAATTCTGCTAATCTTCCAAGCGCCAGGAAAGGTAGAAGAGATAGAAATAATCAGAAGTATTTGCCGTGATATTTTTAAGGAATCTGTGTTTGGTGCTCGAATTTTAAAGCAAGGCATTTAAGGGGGAATATTTAGGAATCATGATCAACTTTTAGCAGCCACTCAGAAGAAATCGAGAGGATATTTTTACAATAATGAATTAACTTCTATTGCTGCTTTAATCTTTTACCCTTGAATGCAAAAATGGTCTATATAACACATGGGCTGAAAAGTCCCGGGCCTAACACATAGATGACGCTAGTTTTATTGCAGTCACCTTTCTCTCAGTTAGTACTAACCTTCAAAAGACAGCTGTTAAAATTTCATGATATTCTATTCATTAGTTTGTGAGTTATTGTGCTAAGAGTCACGCTACTTTTGCTATTTTCAAAACAATGGATCAAAAACAATTTCGTGTTTTAATTTTACACTGCTTCTTGATGGGAAAAAATACCGTTCAAGCGAAGCAATGGCTTGAAAAGTGTTATGGGGACTCCGCTCCATCAGAAACAACAATAAAACGTTGGTTTGCTGACTTCAAACATTATCGTAGAGACACCGATGATGCAGAACGCAGTGGACGTCCAAATGAGGCGGTAACACCAGAAAACATTAAAAATATCCACAAAATCGTTTTGAATGATCGAAAAGTGAAGTTGCGTGAGTTAGCTGACATCGTAAAGATATCAAAAGAACGTATTGGCTTTATATTGCATGAGCATTTGACTATGAGAAAGCTCTGTTCAACGTGGGTGCCGCGTTTGCTCACTGTTGACCAAAAACAAGAACGTGTTGATAATTCTGAGCAGTGTTTGGCCATGTTTATACGTAACAAACCGGAATTTTTGCGTCGATATGTCACAATGGATGAAACATGGATCCATCACTTCACTCCGGAATCAAAACGATCGTCATCTGAGTGGACAGCAACTGGTGAACCTCGTCCAAAGCGCCCGAAAGCACAACAATCGGCTGGAAAGGTTATGGCCTCGGTATTTTGGGATGTGCGTGGTGTAATATTCATCGACTATCTCGAGAAAGGAAGTACCATCAACAGTGAATACTATATAACGTTATTGGAGCGTTTGAAGGCCGAAATTGCAAAGAAACGACCGCATATGTCAAAGAAAAAATTTTTTTTTCATCAAGACAACCCATCGTGTCACAAGTCAATCAAAACAATGGCAAAACTGTATGAATTCAACTTCGAATTGCTCCCACATCCACCGTATTCGCCAGACTTGGCTCCCAGCGACTACTGGCTGTTCGCAGACCTCAAAAAAATGCTCGCCGACAAGAAATTTCGCACGAATGAAGAGATTATCGCTGAAACTGAGGCCTATTTTGAGGCAAAAGATAAATCGTTCTACAAAAGTGGTATTGAAATGTTAGAGCGGCGCTGGAATGATTGCGTTGCTCTTGGTGGAGATTACGTTGATGAATAAAGCTAATTTTGAACCAAATAAACCGTGTTTTCTTTGTTAGGCCCGGGACTTTTCAGCCCATGTGTTATACTAGGAAATTATGACGACAAAACAGGTACATTTTTAGAACTTTTCAATAATGGATCTTTACCCACACGTAATGGACTTGCATTACTATAACACTCAAAGGTTTTTTGACTTGTAGCTCGTGTATACCAGCATGAAATGAAAATATATTTAAACATGTAAACGTTTGTCTATTAGACGTCTGATACAAGCAACGGCATATGAATGTTACGCCGTATGAAACGATGTAAAACATAGATATCGTCTTTTATTAAACACTATGCGTGTACTCCATCTCCAGAGATGGAGATGCAGAGATAACAGTATAAATAAGAGAGTGAAAAACGCGATCAGAATGTCATGGTATGAATAGAAATTTTATTAACAAAAAAAAAATATCTAAGAAGAACGTATAGAAGCCATTTTTAGACCGATATTGACGTACGGATGTGAGATATGGATACTAATAAGCAAATTGAAAAGTAAGATTCAAGCCACCGAAGTGAAAAATCTTAAACGAGTATAGGGAGTAACCAAACTAGATAAAATAAGAAGTGAACCAATAAGAGCGGATATGGGTGTACAGCATATCCCCGAATTCATTGAGCAGAGACAGTTGAGCTTGTGGGGCATCTGCAGAGAATGAAAAACCGACGAGTTGTAAAGAAAATATGGGCCAACAAGAAGAAAACGTGGTAGACCAAAGAAAACCTGGGACAGTACAATCGAGAAAATTTTAGAACGTAGGCGAATAACCTGAAGTGAGGCAATCTGAATTACATTAAACGAGAATCAATGGCTAAAATTTGTTTATAATTGAGTGAAAAATTGTAACCGCGACACTACGAAGTATAAGGGCTCTTGATTATATATGTGTACTGGTAACATCAGTTGTACTTTGCATCTTAGCACGTTTTGGCGTTAGATTATTTTGTTGCTTTGCTTTTTTTGCACAATCTGATCTTCGAATATTTGTTACGTATTTTTGTTACCTTTTCTCTTACTTGCTCTTAAAATTTTATATGTTTACCGAAGAAAATTAGTCCCAAACCACACCTAGAAACTCTAGATCTACTGTTATACACAGGATGTCCATGAAATAAAACGAAAAAGGCTTTGAAAATGGAAAGATATAATTTTATTGGACTTAAATCTTACTTAAAACTTAAAAATAAAAAACTCTTTATTATTTATAGCCGAAATACTCATATGTATGCATGTTATTGAACTCCTAGTATGCCGTTTGAAAGATAGACAGTGTTATCTTGTAGTTTTTATAACACACGACAGCTGTGTTATACCAGTGTTTCAATCTGCGACCACAGGCGGCACATATTACAATTTTCTAGTTTTTTTTTTAATTCTGGTGTTCGCATCGTAATTGACTCAAAATATTTTGAATTTATGTTTTATATAATTACACCTTCCCACTTTCCGTATTTTTTATATTTTATTTCAAAGACACATTGTATAGTAAATCGTGGGGATTTAATACGAAATATTCTTTATGCTATGTACAAGAACCTTTAGAAAATCTCATAATCGATTAATTTTTACATACTTCCATATTTTTATGAGTAAACATGTTACCTTACTGCAGAAGTTTCCAAACTACTGCAAGCAACTCCCCAGGAGATGGCGCTATGATACTACTATAGTGTGATTTGAAATTTGCGCGTAATTCAAAACTAGCTCTTGATTCCTGGAACTTAGTGGGGGAATCAGTGTGACCTTTAGTCTAAAAAGTTTGGAGACCCCTGTCTTAACATAATTAAATGCGGACTTGCAAATAAAGCAAATTGTAACTACTAGCAAAAGCCTCTTTAGCAACTTTTTTAAAAGAATTGGATTTGAAATTTAAAACAGATGGAAACAGACTAGCATTAATTAAAAACTGCATGCATACAAGGTGTCTGAAGTCATCTTAATTTAGAAAAGTAGTTTTTCTTGATGAGAGATAAAAATCTCTGTAGTAAGATAAACCTAATAAAAATGTGTGAAAGCCTGAGGGACATACTGGGAAAATATGCGTTATTGTTCATGCTGGCTCCAAGAAGCGTTTTATTAAAGATGCAATGGTTAGTTTCTCTTCGAAATAATAAACAACGGTGAAATGAATAATAATGTATTGATAGATTAGTTAAAAGGTCTAGTTATACCAGATCTAGAGGAGCTATCACTTATATTACTAAATGTACCATATCACAGGGTACAAGTAAACAAACGCTCAACAGCTTTTTTTGTTTGAAATTTACTCTTATCAGCCTTCACTAACATGTACTAATTCTAATTGAAGTTGTGTTAATTTTAAGTAGTGATATATTTTCGACGGTGAGCAGTGTATTTTCATTTGTAGTATTTTATTTAGATTCATGAATCTGAATAGCTTCATGACTTTGTTGAAATAGATTTTTATAACATTTTTGATATAGAAATCTAATATTACTTATAAAACGGTGTAACTCCTTCACTATATATGTATATTTTTTCTGATATACTTCTTTAGCTTACCATATGTGGTGCATTAACAAAGTACATTGATCCCAAAACATTCGATTACTGACTAATTCAAAGGGTTTAGAACATAAACACCTTGGCGACTGGCCACTATCGACCAGTACTTTGTCGATTCATCACCTGTTAAGACGGTACAAACATTTAGCGGTGTATAATGTATAGTGGAGTTATGTGTTGTTTCAAATTCCATTATTAAGACGTAAACTTTCTAATGTTAGAAGGTATTGTATGTCATATTGGTTCATATTACGTCAAAAAAAAAATGTATCAGTATATTATATTTGAGGTTATTTAAAGTTGTTAATTGTGGTTTGCTACTTTGTTTTAATGATTTTAATTTATGCAGCACTGATTTTGTAATATGTAATCTGCACAAATGTGTTTGACTTCGTCATGGAAGTCAGTTCATTAGAATGTAGTAGCTTTGATGTGATCCACACAGCAATACGAGCAAATATCACAGATTATTATTGTCGGATTATTCTTACATTTATTTACATACAAAGCGTTGTAACATCCTCATTACAATCCTTCTATCTTCTATTGAGATCTATTCACCGCTACCCTCTCTTCTTTATCTAAAAATACTTTTTTCACATATCTATGGTCGGGAATTCTACCTACATACAGTCTTGGACATATGTCTGGGGCACCCCAAAATATTTAAAATAAAGATATATTGGGCACTATTAACTACTACATGCATAAACATTCACTAAATAGTTTTTAATAATAAATTTAATATTTGGTGGGACCACTATTTGCTTTAATACCAGCATTTAACCGTTTAGACATTGAGCTAAAATAAACGTAAACAAACTTCATGTGAAAGTGCCTCCCGCTCCTGTACAATTTTGTTCCTTAGGTTATTTTTGTTACTGAATTTGTAACTGGAAAGCTTTAGCTTCAGCATGCGCCACAAATTTTCTATAGGTGACAGATCTGGTGACTGCGCCGGCCATTCAAGTAAACGGATCCCGTTCTCACGAAATCACTCCATCGAGAATCTGGATTTGTGACAGGGCGCGTTATCCTGTCGAAATAAATATTCTGCGTCATCCCTGTCGTGTATTTTCAGCACTGATGCTTCTGACACCTCGTCTAGCATCGAGATATACCGCTCGCTGTCCATCCTACCATCACACAAACACTTCTCTTACGCCATTTGCGAACATGCGTCTCCAAATCATGACGCTGCCACTGCCATGTTTGACAGGTGGGGTGATACAATCACCACGAAATGCCTCCCCAGGTCTACAGCGAACAAACTGAGCTCCAGAAGTACCAAACATCTGAATTGTATAATTAACAATAATTACTTTTTTTAATTTAGCAAATTGGTGGTATATCTATACATTTTTGCAAATTCTGTGTAACAAAGGAACAAAATAGTATTTCTTAACATACGTCTATGTTTGATTCGTCAGACCATATGACCTTCAACCAATCCTCGACAGTCCAATCTTTATATTACCAGTGGTTTGCAAATAATGTAATGCTAAATGATGACATGCTTGGCATTTTTCTTTGATGAAGCATGGTTTTATCTTTCCATGTGCGTTAATTCCCAAAATACTGGGATATGGAGTAGTGAAAATTCTCATATTTTTGTTGAATCGTTTCTGCATCTTACGAAACTTGGTGTTTGGCTAGCAGTTTCTCACCGCAGAATTGTTGTATCTAATTTTTGTTACCTTACAATTAATACTGAAAGGTATAGAAATATTTTGAATGCATTTATTAAATAGCTGCACAAAGATGAATTTCAATATGGTTACTTCCAACAAGATGGTGAATGTTTTTTTTACCACCACAATCACCTTGTTTGAAAATTATGAACTATTTCGTAGTTATTCGCCTAAAGAATAGAATATTTAGAACTCGTCTTGCTAATTTGATTCGTAGCAAAGAATTATTAAAGAATGTGCACTAATAACCCCCGCAATGCTGCAAAATCCCTTTAATAGCATGAGAAGGCGTATAAACTTGGGAATTGAAAATAATAGACGACAATTTCAACACTTGCCTTAATTTCACATTTCGTTATTGATAAAATATTGAATACCGGCTGCGCTTGTTGCTTTGTTATTTATTCTTTAAATCAAATGATATATTTACTGATGTCACAATAATGCTCCCAAACTAATTTTCAAAAGTTAAGGTTGTGTTATAAGTACGATAATATGGCTCAAGTTCAGACATACACTACCGCTCAAAAGTGTTTAGGCACTCTCACTGACAGCAAAAATGTTAATAATATTTATTTTTTATGTACAGATGCACGTACATGAATAAAAATATATTAAATAAATGTGAAAATTAAAACGTTTAATATAAATTTTGCTTTCATCTCTGTGACCTCTTCTTGATTTAATAATTGCAGCACACAATCGAGGCATTCTCGCAATAAGTTTTGCCAGAGTTTCTTGTGTTATTGAGGTCCAACTCGATTGCAATTTGTTCCACACGTCAGTAGCTGATGTCGGAGCCGATTTCCGTACTTCCCGATCTAGTTCTTCCCATAGTAACTCGATTGTATTCAAGTCGGGGCTCTGCGGAGGCCATTCCATAATTTTGAAAGTTCCTTCCTCTTCTAAATGGCGTAAATAGTCTTTACATAATTTAGAGGAATGTCATTATCTTGCTGTAAGATAAAATTTTGACCCAAAAGTCGAATTCCGGAAGGTATTGCGTGGTTATCCAAAATTTCGCGGTAGCCTTCTTTTTTTAATATACCGTCAATGTTCACAATGTCCCCTACACTAGTGCCAGCAAAACAGCCCCAAATGATGATAGAACCTCCACCATGCTTCACGGTAGCAGTAATACACTCTTCTCTGGCACGTTCACCTACAGATCTTCTTACGAATATGCGTCTTCGGGTTCCGAACAGCTCAAATTTGGACTCATCCGTCCATAGGACCTTGCTACACTCTTCTATGGGCCAGTGTTGGTGTTCACGAGCCCATTCAAGTCGCTTTTGCTTGTTTTGTTTGCGTAGTAATGGCTTTTTCATCGCAATAGGTCCATGGAGCTCGGCTTTCTGTAGGCGTCGTTTGACTGTAGAAACACTGACTAGTTTTTGGGGACCAACATTTAATTCTGCGGTGATTTCCGGGGCTGTTTTGTGTCTATTTAACTTGCTGGTAGCCACTATCCTGCGATCATCTGCAGATGTTGTCGCTTTTGGCCTTCCACTCTGTCTTTTATTAAGAAAACTGCCAGTGTCCCGATTTTTTTTTACGTTATAGTCAACCGTAGCGTGGTGTATTTTCATTTTTTTGGCAATTCGTCGATTACATATGCCACTTTTATGGTAAGCTATTATAAGCGCACGCGTTTCCGTACTAATTTCTCTTCGCGGAGGCATTTTACAAAATTGTCACGATATTTCGCTCACGACGTGGAATAGAGTAAATACCACACTGCAACTAACCATAGGTTACAGATTTCACTATAATCTTCTAGGAAGGTAATTTAAACATTATTACCTACAATCTAACAGGTGACTAAATTTACCCAGTAAATTCAGAGGGATTGTTGTTGTAATTACACCACAATAAACAGTTTATGGTAATCCGACCAAGTGCAGGTAAATGATAGTAAACCTTGTGCGATATAATGGGTGTTTATCTTACTGAGGTACATTTTAAATACGTATTTCATTTTATTATAATGTTTTTTGGTAAACATAATACTATATGAATAATCCATGAAAACAGGGGTGCCTAAACACTTTTGAGCGGTAGTGTATATTTTCTATTTTAATGTCATCATCATCTTAGAAACTTTATGATATCACAGTATTACCAGTAAATAATAAAAGAAAACAAGGAAGTTGAGTTTTAGTACGAACTAATACGTAGAAAAATGCAGTCTTGAGTAATTAAACATAAATTTGATAGAACACGTATGTACATACCTACAACAGCTGATTGAATGTGTGTAAGGGTGTACGCTTGTGTTAAATTACACCAACCAATAACACCGTTCGAATTTACCGCGTAATTTGATAGGTGGTCCACGTTATTAAAAAACAGAGTGTAGTTAACTATTCCATTTTTGTCTTATGGATATTTGAGCTTTTAGAAACAACCATTATCATTTTTCTCAACTAAAAGGATACCTACACATGCAGCACCTTTTATAAGATGGTTTATTTTCCTTTTTGTTTTCAATTGTTAGTTGAAAATAAAATTGTTAGTCTATGGTTCTAACTCCTTCTACAAATGCTCATTGTATGGATAGATGTTTTAACATTACGTTTTGGTGAATCGTCCGTCACTTCCTTGAGGCTATTTCGTTTATTTAACGTCCATGGCATCGTAGGTACCGGCAGAGGATTCGGCCCATCTCTCACCCAAGGTGGTCTCGATGATGTCCTTCCGGATTCTCCTTTCTCCTTACTACCCCCACCGCTATCCGATGAACCTTTATCCGTGGGCATGTTGTCGTTCTTGGCTTAGGATTCTGTAAACATTTAGAATAAAAAAATTATGAATGAAAAGAATTTTTAAAAAAGAAAAATGCTTTTACAGTGCTTTTACACTAGTTATATTCTAACTACTAAAATACGCCTAAAGGATAAATACACGGCCGTCTATCTTTCGCTGTTTTTTCGAAGTGTTTACTCGAAGCAGATGTAAGCAAATCGGCCGAACAAAGTGTTTAACGTTTACACAATATTACGGCTAAAAATAGGCGGGGTACCCGACTTGATGCAAGCGAACGTCAAGTTCGCGTACGTACTTACATGCGTGCATCCATCCAGGTCGAAAATGATTTGTGCAATGCGCGTTTAGACTAAAACGCGTGAAACAACAAACGCTAATCCGATTAACGCTGGCAAGCAAGCGTAAAGCTCCTTCGTTTGGAAACGTTTTCTGGACGAAGTTGCCAAAAATTTACACCTTTTGAAGGTGTCTACCGATTTGTAAACTCGCCGGCAGTAAATTACGTTTAGAAAGAGAAATAAATACCTACGCCATCAATGCTGAATGTGTAAATTTGAAATAGATTAATAAATTGAAGTTACGAGAAGATTGTTCAAGCTTGCCAAATTCTGTATTTTAAAGATACAAAAGAAAGTACAAAAATTGCCTCTGGTGACCACTCTTTTAGAGATCTACTTTATAATTTTCCGAAAAAAGATGAGAGAATTGAAAAATATTTTAAAATCATAGCGTATAATATTGAAATGAATACGTAGGCTTCCACGGCCAGAGTCAGTAATAAGCGAACTATTTCTGGAATTGGACCGTGTCATGATAAGATATAAGAATGAAATCAGAGTAAAGGGAAAAAGAAATAAAGAGAAAATAAAAAGAAAAAGGAGAAGAAATCCTATATAAATCCGGTACTCAGCGATACAGGTCAGAAGGTTTTCGCTTCTAGCGTGGTTAACACGTCGAGTTACCGTGCCATATTGGTTTCCCTGTTTTCTCCTGCAAAAACCTCCTACAACGTAGGCGAAACGTCGAGATCCCACCTTTCACTTTTTCTTTCTTTCTTTTTTTCTGTCTCCCTTCTCTTTTTTCTTCTCTTACTCTTTATTTCATCATTTTTTTTCACCCCCTTTCTTCATTTTTTTCCTTTTTATTTCGTTTTTGTTTTTCTTTTTTTTCTCTTTTCATTTCTTTTTTCTCTTACTCTTATTTCATTGTTATATCTCATCATGACAGTCCGTTTCCGGAAATAGGTAGCTTATTACTGCGTATAACATTGTGCGAATTTATGCGAATACAAGGAATAATTACAAAATAAACATTTATTTGTTACAAGGAAGAAAACAAAAGGACAAGGTATTGAATTTAAATTACCTTAACCATATCTGAATTACAGCCGCAATTAATTTTGTTTTTGTTGTACAATATGCTTTACAAAGTCTAATCTTTACCAGGTGTATGCAAGTTTTTTCCGGTTTTTTTTGCTGAAAAGAAACACTTAATTCTCAATGGAAATTAATTTGTTTTTATCCAAAATATTTCACCCATCTTTCAGGTAATTTATGGATACTATGCGAGAAAAACTGCTTGCCTTTTGCGGCAAACCATTCGTTGAGCCATTTGCCAACGTCCTCGAAATTACTGAAATGCTAGTCTGTGAGCGCGTGCCTCAATGATGCGAGGTGATAGTTAGATGACACAAGTCTAGGGAGTACGGCGTAGCACCCAAACGATTTGAAGGTGTCTTTCACCGATTTTACTGTATGAAACGACGATTTTGTCCCGTAACAAAATTATTTTGTCTTCTGACTCATTCCGGTCATCTTTCGATTAATGCGTGGTTTAAATTAATCATTTGTTGGCGATAGCGTCGTGCATTAACGGTTTCGGCGGGCTGCAAGAGTTCATAATACGCAATACCGCTCTGGTCCCACCAGACACAGAGAATGGCCTTCTAGCCGAAGTCTTGATGTTGAAGGATCGGGTTCGTCAAGTGAAAGCCACCATCTTTCTCACTTCGGGTTTTCAAAATAAATCCATTTTTTGTCATCCATCACAATTCGATACAAAAATGAGTTCCTTTCGTGGCGTTGAAGCAGCGCTTCACAGGTGACTCCGATTTTCTATTTGATATTCATTCAAATCATGTGTGACCCACCTATCGAGTTTATTTTCCCCATTGTTCGTAAACGTCTACCGATTGTTTCTTGCGATACAAGTAATGCTTCTGCTAATCGCCGTTGAATTTGAATTGGGTCATCATTCAGTACCTCCAGCAATTGCTGGTGTTCGCATTTTTGTGGTCTACTAAAGCTCTCACTGTCTTTCGCTTTGAAATCACCACTTTTAAATTGTCGAAACCATGTCTCACATGTTCTAATCTATGGAGCGTGTTCACCATATGTTTCTACCAAAAAAAGTTGACTTTCAACAGCTTCTTTTCTTTTGATTAAATAAGAAAAGTAATGCGTGCTGTAAATGTTCTTGTTTAGGCACAAAAGTCGACATGATCACCGAAAAAGTAAAAGCGCTAGTTTTTGACTTAACTTGTGTGTGTTTATAGGTTAACTATGACACAAATAAAATGACGTACGTGTCAAATTAATACGCTGCGTACTTTTCGCTGGCGCTATCTCTTAGTTAAACCAGAAAAAACTTATGCGGATACCTGGTACAGTAGCCCACAAATTCGCAATAGGATTTAGATACGCTGTGTTTCCTGACCATTTAAGTCAAGATAGCTTTCTATGTTTAAAATATTTCATCTTGATCTTACAATGCACATGTTTCTACGTTCGTATGTTATAGAATCTATGTATGTATATTAAACTTAAATACACTAAGTACATACATATGTGCATAAAACATATAGCAGTGCATAAAACGCCCACCACCTTTTGCAAGTCATTGCGCAAATAGATCGGAGAATTTTGCTAGAAATGTTGATCGTTAAAACAAATAATCCGAATACTTTTAAAAACTATTGCCAAACTCAGAATGAAAAACAACAGACGGGAGTCGTATTTGCAGTGCATACTTATATTTCATTACAAAATAATCTTTGTCTTGCATATTTTTACATAGTCGTATAAAAGTGTAATTTCAATTAAATATCTTGGCACCGTATAATATAACAGACGAACGTACTCCATCTATGTCTCAAGTCTATTGATAGCAATAGCAAGTGCAAAATAATGGTGGCTCTCCCTTGGTATTTTAGAATTTGCTCTGATCAAGTGAAAGAGTTATATTCCGGTTCATACCTCAAGATTTGATCTTACATACATATATACTACTGTCCAAAAGTTTTAAAGAAGCAACGAATTTTTAGAAAGTCGTAGATCCAGCAAAATTTTTTTGTGATTATTTATGAATTTATATATAAGTGACCATCGTTAATTGAATTAATTCAAACGTAATAATATTTATGAATTATTTAACTCGTAAGTTTATTTTCGTCGATATGACCTTCTTTAGTTTTGATAATTGCAACACAAACTTTAGGCATTCTCCGAAGCAATTTTTCGAAACAGTCCATGTCAATTGACGCCCCTGCCTTCTGTAAATATACCCATAGGTGTTGGGCGTTCTGAGGTTGTCGCTGTCTGGTCCTTTGGTCAAGATCATTCCGCAAGAGCTCTATGGGGGATAAATCCGGAATATGAGGAGACCAAGCTATTAATCCTCTAAAAAGTACTTACAAATTCGAGCCGTATATTTGGGGTTATTGTCTTGCTGGGACACAAACGGCTCACCAACAAGACAAGACGACTTCCTCACGGCATAGCATGGTTTCGCAAAACATCAAAATACTCTCCCTTCCGCATTGTACCACTAATTTTCATTAAATCACCCGTACTTGTTCCAGCAAAACAAACCCAAACTATAATATTACCATCTCTGTGCTTGACGAACGCAGCAGGCTCCGGTAGCTGTGCCCCCTGGTTGTCGACGAACAAAAACTCTCCTTTCCGTGCATAATTGAAATTTGGACCTGTCGGTCCATAAGACTATGTTCCAATTATCCAGTGACCAGTTTGTATGCTCTCTTGCCCATATTAAGCTGCTGCCAATAATCGCCTCTTGACGGTGGTAACAGAAACATTTTTTCGTCGTTGTGTATTAACGCGCCTTGCGATATCCGGTACCGTTAGAGATCGGTCTGGTTTCGAAATCGTTACTACAAATCTATCTTTAGCTCCAGAAGTCACCCGTGGCCGCCCAGATTTTGCCTTGTCTCTCTTCTCTGGATCAATGGATAATGCATGTCTTGCAGTGAAATACTTAACCCTAGAGCAATTTTTCTCTCGGTATATCTTTCGTCGCGAAGAGTATAAGTAGTACTACGTTGTTCTACAGTCAACTGTCTGCGTTGTCGCATTTTTATGCTCATTACTTTACCAAATTGTCAATTGCACACTGATTTAAAAAAACTAATTCCGCACAGGAAAGCGATAAGGCCCTAAGGAATAATACTTTTACCACAATCACTAAACAATTACCGAAATAGTACTAAACCATTTGACAGAAAGTAATTACTGCAGGGGTCCTACCCCATCCCCGTCAAACAATAGTATTCTTGGAAAGGAGCAATAAAATCTATCCAGGTGAAATTTCTAACTAAATGTTTGGAAATTTGTACCTAAATGTTTGTGTGTGCGGAGCTAAAATCAACGATGTGTGGACTGTATCGAGCTGCTTACTCCAACACTAGTTTTTTTTTAATGATTAGATTTAGAATGACCAAAGAAATACACAAATAATTCATTTGAGTCGTTTTAACACTTTATTATTTTTCTCAATGAATGTATCCGAGAAGACTACACGAAGCGACCTAAGTTACCCGTAAAAAACTCAACTCAACTCTAAGTGTCATTATGACAAACTCTTTGTCAGTCACTATATATCTAGATCTAGTTCCGATATTTAAAATAAATTACTTTCGTTGAAGACGAAGCATACCGCTCGCGTTGAAAATCTACATTTTTAAGAAAAAATAGGTAACAATAAAAGACTAAAATATACTAAATGACACATAATCTAAAAATTCTATTCTACAATGTTTATTGGCAAAACACAGAGCCTATTGGCCGGACGTTTTACTTCACTACGACTAGTTTTAATAACTGCTACCCGCGCAATACCATCTTTTCCTGGACAGACCGCGGTAATTCGACCCATTGACCAAGGTAGCGAGGGAACGTTGTCTTCTCTTACCAGAACCAATTGGCCTACGCATAGATTCTCGCCAAACTCTTTACTCCACTTGGTACGTCGCTGTAGTTGTTCTACATATTCCCTGGACCATCGCTGCCAGAAATGCTGATTCAACCTTTCTATTAGTTGCCACCGAGATAAGTGGCTCATCTTGAGACCTTCTAAATTGGCTTCCGAATTGCTTCGAAGAGAATCTCCAATGAAGAAATGACCTTGTGTTAAAACAGAAAGATCTCGCACATAGGCGTTAAGGGTCGGGAGTTTGAGAGTTTAATGTCAAAAGTTGCGGATTATGTGCAACAATTTTATATTTGCATACAATTATTAAGAATAGGGATTAACGATTTCACGATATGCCTATCAGTTGTATTATTTTAAAGGAATTTCACCTTGTTTCCAAACTTATGGCCTGTAGTATACATATATAACGTTAATTTCTTTCCATAATAGTAGATAAAGTTATATTACTTATTTCTCTATACTTAAACTGTTTTCATTTTATCTGGTCATCACTATGTATATTATTCGCAGACATCTCGCTTTAATAGTTTCATTTCTTTTGTATAAGCGAAGTCAATTGTAACAGCACGAGCTTCGGAGCTTTGCTTTATGTAGTAGTACCTCTATTCAGTTATTGTTATTTTCGTTATTATTCTATTTTAGAGAAAATATTTACCATAGTTCACATTTCGTCCAACAACAATTGTGAACTAATGCATCAAAAATTTACTAAAATTAAAAGAACATATTGAACAATTTTCTTGACGTCGGAACTAATCCATGAGATTGCCAACTTTGTTTTTTACAAGTATCTACCATACATATATAATTTATATAGCATAGTATATAATTCTGTAAACTACCGGAATCCATATTTACGTCTACAATTTATTTTGACGATTCTTTTTAAATCTATCGTAAATTTCCCCGATTACAATTAAATTAAAACGCAAATTCGACCATTTCCGCCATCTAACGACGCTACACAGAACTAGATCGTGTTCATCACGGTATGATTTACGATTATTTTGACCGTAAATTTCGACCATTAGCCGTTCCGAAAGCGAAAAAAAGACGACGATTTATGTATACACTCGCGTGAACTATTTTGATCACTTGGCGAGCTCTGTCTTTTGACCTTTATTTGTTTCAGATTTTCCCGGCAATTCGATCGAAATAAACGCGCCGCGACTTTTTGAACGGCGATTACAGGAACGCCTCCGTAGAAAAACAAATTGGCACCGGGTTTCGCTGTCGATGTTGTCGTAAATTTCGAAATTTTAGGGAAAAATTTGTAGTTATAAGCATCAATACTTTATCGTTTAGACTGTGATTGATATGTACCGATAACAAATAACAACGTTATTAGTATTTAACTGGCGATTAAATCAAATATTTCCCAAAAGCATTGTTTAATCAATTCTGTAGAACATAACAAATATTTATACAGGGTGTCTTTGAAAGAAAATAAAAAAGTACAGAAAATAAAAAGGTATAAATATATACATAGAACATAAATAAAAAAAATGAGTTAAATACGACGCGAACGTTAGAATTAAAAATAAAACCTAGGACATTGCAGTATATGCCGCGTATGGATGCAGAATGTGTATACCAGGTATATGCATAAGCCTTCCTGGTTTAACTAAGAGATGGCGCCAGCGAAAAGTACGCAGCGTGCTAAGATAACACATACGTCATTTTGTTCGTCTGACGTTTAAACTGCAAACACAAACAAGCTGAGTCCGCCAAAAACTAGCGCTTTTACTTTATCGGTGATCATATCGAGTTTTGTGCCTAAACAAGAACATTTACAGCACGCATTACTTTTCTTATTTAATCAAAAGAAAAGAAGCTATTGAAAGTCATCATTTGCTGGTAGAAACACGCTCCATAGATTAGAACATGTGAGACATGGTTTCGACAATTTAAAAGTGGTGATTTCAAAGAGAAAGACAGTGAGAACTCAAATTCAACGGCGATTAGCAGAAGCATTACTTGTATCGCAAGAAACAATCAGCAGACGTTTACGAACAATGGGGAAGATAAACTCGATAAGTGGGTCACACGTGATTTGAATGAATATCAAATAGAAAATCGGAGTCACCTGTGAAGCGCTGCTTCAACGCCACGAAAGGAACTCATTTTTGTATCGAATTGTGATGGGTGACAAAAAAATGGATTTATTTTGAAAACCCGAAGCGAGACAGATTGTGGCTTTCACTTAGCGAACCCGATCCTTCAACATCAAGACTTCGGCTAGAAGGCCATTCTCTGTATCTGGTGGAACCAGAGCGGTATTGCGTATTATAAACTCTTGAAGCCCGCCGAAACCGTTAATGCACGACGCTATCGTCAACAAACGCATTAATCGAAAGACGACCGGAATGTGTCAGAAGACATCGCAAAGTGATTTTGTTACACGACAATGTGCTGTCTCACACAGCAAACCCGGTAAAAGACACCTTAAATCGCTTGGATGGGACATTCTTCTGCACCCACCAGGCTCCCCAGACTTGGCGCCATTTGATTATTTACGCTTCGCATTAATGGCGCATGCGCTCGTAGAGCAGTATTTCAGCAATTTCGAGGAAGTAAGAAAATGCCTCTGCGAATGGTTTACTGTGAAAGGCAAGCAGTTTTTCTGGCATGGTAGCCATAAATTGGCTGGGAGATGGGTGAAATGTGTAGAAGCTGATAGCCAATATTTTGAATAAAACAATCAATTTTGTGTTTCCTTTTAGCAAAAGGACCAACTAAGCTGACATAAATACACCCAAACTGCATACATTGCAATAACAGAGGTGTCAATGTTATAAAAACTACAAGATAACACTGTCTACCATCCAAACGGCACACTCAGAGTTAAATAACATGCTTACTTACGAATATTTCAGATGTGAATAATAAATTTTAAATATCCTTATCATTTTTTTTCTCGTTTCTGCGAAGTTTCGCAAAATATTTTGGATTTAAGTCTAATAAAATTCGTTTTACATACTTTTTTATTTTATATCATGGACATTCTGTGTATATATGCAAGACGTAAACTATTAATTCGTATCAAGTAACACCATGTAGGCTGTGGTGTTTGCTAAAGTTAGCCAATTGCAGAATCTTTTTGTTTTTTTCGGAACAGGAAGAATAATTTTTACGAAAGTTTTATATCATTTACTTAGAAATATATTCATTTGTTTGAGTTTCTGGCCGGAATGTAGAAAATATTGCAGTAATAATCTCTGGCAATGATCTGTCACTAAATTACAAGGTTTGAATGTGATAAAATGAGCGTCAAAAATGATGAAAGACCTGTAACCATTTTCAAAATAATTGATAAAATTCGTGAAACTATTTAAAGATCATTTGAGAGTAAATATTATATTTGTATATATAGAGTTAGCTAGAGTCGTAAACATATCTACTGAACATGTTCATTATGCTTTCCACGCTGAGTTAGGCATGTTCCAGCTGTCAACAAGTGGGTGTCGTGTTTGTTAAATTCGCATCAACAACGTGAAGAGATGTAGACGCCTTAAAATTTAAAGCTTTTTAACCAAATCCAAGGCATGTTTATGTTGGTTTTTATAAATTAGTTATAAGTTAATCACCCAATTTTGCTTTTTTTTTTTTAAAGAACAAAAGTTTTTCTGTTTCAATATTAATTTGGATAATATGCAATCAAATGTAAAGTTCAGGTTGCGATTCATAGTACTCCCTTGAGTGTGACAACGCCCTTAGTGTGCAATTAGAGCGTTTACCCTATTTCGTAGAACTTAGTTCATAAATTTCATTTTGGTCAGATCATCTATTAAATTTGGAAATTTACCAATAAATTTTTGGATTTTTGTAACTAAACCGTACAAAACTCTTACAACAATAAGCATATTTGAATGAAAGAGGTATTTGCTTTACCCGATAAGCGATAGCTGCCTGACGGTATCTCTAGTATAACATTTGCTAGATCGGTTTCACTCTTTCAAAGCACGTGCTTTCAAAGCAAACGTTCGTATTGCCAGCTCCGTTTATGATAGTCATACAAATAATGAATATCGACTCGCACAATTTTAGTACATTGAGTGGTGAGATATACACTATCACTCATAAGTTTAGGACCACCTATTGAAAAATGGCAAAATGTTAAAAAATCAATATCATGGTTTTAAAATAATAAGATTGAAAAAAGACTGTAGAAAAAACACTAGCTATAAACCTTCTTTTTGTTTTCAGGAAAACACATAAATTCTGTGAAATTTTAATTGCATTAAAAGCATCTGAGTTTCTATTTCTACTTTACATTCACTTCTGTCTTTCATTTTGTACAGACTTATTTAATATATCGTTTGCCATTATAAGCAAATCTATACTTCGTCTATTTTCACTTTTTACCGATGTCATTGTTGTTTATCCGTATAAAACAAATCGATACGTCTGGGTCAAATTAAATACCGTATAAACAGTTAATTTGAAAATAAATTTAATGTGTTGTAGCGCAAATTATTTTATTTTAACAAAATGAATTATCTTCTGGTTTATTAATGTTTTACAGCAACTATTTACAAAAAAGATGCTAACCTACATTTGACAACCGACAACAAACGCTAGAAGATAGAACAGTTCATGTAACTTGAATAATGCGGTACTATGTACTACTATCCTTGTCTGTCTAATAAAATCAAACCAAGTAGCTCTTTGTCTGTGAGACAACCGCAAATCTTCCTTCCTTTTTCAGCAACAGTACTTGAGAAAGATCGTCACATGAATAGATTGTCCTAACTTATATGACAAAACAATGACGCAAGTAAAAACTTACCTCACATTTAGGGTATTATTGCTGTGCTTTCTAATTATTACTATAACATCATTACCAAATTTCTAGACACTTCATCTACAAGAACCGTCGGTAGCTTAGGGTTACTCATTAATGCAAAGCCGAATTTGCTTATAAATAACCACAGTACGTGATGTAATGCAGTACACGTTGTAACGCAATTCAATGCACAAGTTCAACAGAACCAATACATGCCTTGCAACACTACGCAAATTCATTCAAATCACAACATAAATTCAACAATATTCAACGCAACTTCAACAAAGTAAATTATAAAGCATCTAAAACAGTCATAAGTAACAATTCGGTAGCATCGATCACACAGTTCACAAATTTTCTGTAATTATAAGGAGTTCGGAAACAACTAAAGAATATTCACGAATTGTAAATCAAACATAGTTCAAGTAAATAAAAGCGGTAAAATGTTTTAAGTGCGTCGACTTAATTTGTTTCTCGGTATACACCCGATAGTGTACAGGTCTACCCAGATATACGTCGGAACCGTCCAGACCAGCAGGTCAAAACAGCATCTGCTTCTAAGTTCACTTTAAGAGTTGAGATTCTGTGAATTGCAAGTGCACATCCGCTTGTATACGATTCTGAGAAATATTTTCACTGACGTAGTCTTTAGGTAATAGTTTGGTCCAACTGTATTTTAATCGTTATCGCTTGCAACCGTGTTAAGTTTATTTGTATAAAATGGGCAAAAATAAAGAGTGGAATGAATGTTACAACAGCTTAAAAACTGCAGTTCATTTGACAATTTAGAGATATCGGAATAATTCTCAATGTGGTCCTAAAATTTTGACCGGTAGTGTAAATAGATTTGGAGTAGTGCCTGTTCAAGTTTCCAAAACCTGTTTTCTATGAAAATCAAATCAAATCTTGGAAAGCGAAAGACACGTTTAAACCATCTCAAAAGTAAAACATCATATGATAAATCATGCTGTTAGAGCGGTTAGTGTGTACGTATTTTAAATTACTGGGTCATGCTTTTTCGACCGTTGCTCCACAGCGAGATACAATCAGTACTTATGCCGCCGATTAGCCCCGATACAATTTGGAGCCGCGGTTTATTTATAAACCCGCGACGACACTTGTCGATAAAAGCGGCTAGTTTCGGTGTATGTTTAAAAGCACGACAGCGCGACGTTTTAAACGGCCGACCTACGGGCACACACACGCCTTGCGTTCGGCATCACTCAATAAAATTAGAAAGTGCGTTTCGCGAAGTTCGAACATCGCGTTAGCGCGCTCAAATTTTAAAAGTGGCCGTCGGCGTCGGAGCAACAGGTGCTGCCATTTTAGAAGCGCATTTGATACGAGCCGTGATATTGGTTTGATGAATTGGCTAAGAATAGATTGGTGTACCGGTCTATTTTTATCTATGTTGGTTTTATTTTCGCTTCGAGTACATCTTAATTTTGGGATGTAGGTTGGTTAAGTCTGATTTCTGTTTGTCTTTTTTAATTTTCCTAGGATCTAGACAGGAATCAAGGTGGGGCGGGCAAAGCTTGTTGGTATAATTTTCGTGATAGAATATTTGACAACTCTCCGATTATATTCGAAAATTGGGGCATAAACCAACGATTACATCAAAAGTAAGAAGTATTTTATAGAATACCCGTACATTCTTGCTCTACAAAATAATCAGCATATTCACATCACCGTCATCATGTAACTTAAGGAAAAAAACGCTGAAGTTCTTATAAAAAGGTAGATTTTTCACATTGAAGCGCAGTTAAGAAGAGAGAACGATCTCTTGATCAACAATTTTATAAAACTGCATCATTTCTACGAGGGCAAAATGTGTCCTGAATCGATAAGAAAAACACGGTATTGGTGTGGTTATTTATTTCTATTTTTCGATGTAATCTCCTTGAAGATCAATACTCACATATACTCGGGAAAGTAGGATGTTTCGAGGTCTGTAAAATAGCCATCTGTAGCGGCGATGACCTCCTCATTTGAGACAAATTTCTTTCCTCCCAGTGATTTTTTCAGGTTTAGGAATAGAAAAAGCTCGCTGCGGGCTAGATCCGGTGAATACGGAGGATGAGAGACTAATTCGTAGCGCAACTCATTCGATTTGGACACGACGATGCGGCATGAATGAACCGATGCAATGTTGTGATGGAAACGTGCTTTCTTCCGCTGAAAATGAGGCCGTTTCTCCTTTCGGGTCAATAGATCGCTAAAGTATTGCCTCCCTGATCGTCCTTCCCTTCTGCAAATAGTTAATGAGGATCACACCTTGGGAATCCCAAAAAATGGTCGCCATGACCTTTCCGGCCAATAGAACGGTCTCCTCTCGTCTTCGGAGCCGATTCGCCCGGAAAAGTCCACTATGTATGTACTGGTAGATCTAAGTCTCATTCACGGTTACGAAATCCATACAGAAATCCCTTGGATTGCATTGGTTCTGGCCAGACACTCCTTCGAAACGGTCACTCCACTTCTTTTCTGCTCCGGTGTGAGCAAATGGGGTACCCATCGCGACGAAAGGTTTTTAATACCCAAAATTTCGTCTAGGATATGACCAACGCGTTCTTCTGAGATGCCTGTTGTCTCTGCTATCTGTATCAGCCTCAATCGGCAATCGACTAATACGACATCATGAATCCTGACGACTATTTCATTGTTGGTAGTGGTTTTTGGGCGTCCAATGTGTGGTTCGTCACTTGTGCTTGTGCGGCCACGTTTGCACTCGCTTACCCAGGGGCTGATGGTCGAATGTGATGGGGTACATCCGCCATGAATCTCTAGCAAAATATTTCGAATTTCTGTGGCCGTCTTCCCAGCTATCCAGAAGTGTTTTACCACTATACGAAATTTGATTTTATCCGCCTGACTTGCTGCACAAAACACTCTTAAACAACAACTATTGAAAGTAAACGTCTGGAATTTTGACAGTTGCCATAAAGAGGTTACCCTTCCCGACCAATTAATCCACTTCAACCTTCATGCGCCATCTCTTACCGATTCCAAACATTTCAGGTCGCCCTCGTGTAGCAAAGATTGCACTAAATGGAAAAAAATCAAAAACTGACACGAAGACAGTAGAAATCGATATTGCAGTTAGGCTCTTCCGGTGATGTCACCGCAAAAAAAAATGCTATACTTGCTGGTTACTAAAAGACGTGTTCATCAAGTTTTATCTAATGCTGGACGGTTTTGATTGCCAAGAAAGGTTTCAAAACTACCCTTAACGGAACATCACAAATACAGAACACTTAAATTTGCAAAGGATCATACAATGGGGTTATCAATGAAAACACATTTTCTGATGAGAAGAAATTTAATTTAAACAGTCCTAATGGTTTCAAATGTCATTGGCGCAATTTTTACAATTTTTTTTTTGATTTTGGTGGCGGTGCTGTTACAGTTTGGGAAATTTTTACGCGTAATAGTGAAACTATTATATGTTTTATTATTTAAAAAACTTATGGAAACACTTTTAATAAATTTTGGTGAGCAGATACTATCTTAAAACTTGATATTCCAGCAAGACAACGCCGATGTCCATACTTCCACATGATTAAAGTATTGGTTTCTTAAGTAATAACGTCAGTAAACTGAAATCTACGAATGAATATGATTTTCCTATTTCAATATTGGCAAAATTGGTGGACGGCATAAAGAAAAGGATTTAGGAAGTTAATTTAATTACAGAATTTAACACTTATTAAGTGTAGGTAGCTTTACAAATTCCTCGTTTATTTATACGTTTTGTATTAATGAACCTTTTTAGCCAAATTTAAGTGTTTGTGGGGATGATATGCTTTTCTTTAACCTTTGGCCCTGATAAATAGTCATTTAGCCACGTAACAAGTGATATGCCCTATTAGTCCCTATTTTTTGGTGAGGGTATTTGCAACAAAACTTCTGCATACAACGGCTTATATTCTCAGCAAGACCACATTAAAACTTATTCAAACATATTTAAAGCACAATAACGTAGTAGGTACTTAAATTAAATGCCATAATTGGACGATGTTCCGTCTTTTACAGTCTAAAATTTTTCTATTCGAGTTTGTGAGAAGATAAAATTATTCCAAAAGTTCTGTTGCAATTACAGTGCGTATACTACAGTTCATACATATCTAAGTATAGCACAGTCTACTTCGGTTAGAAATAGAAGATGATCGAGCTTATCAAAGGTTACACTTTTTTCTATAAAAACAACTTAAATTCTCGTAGAATGCGGATGAAAATAACATCATTCATGCCCAGAAAAATAACGCAAATCTTTAGGTAAGCTTTTGTCAAAACAACATTTTACTATTCAGAATGTGATCTTTTAAACTAATTTTAAATCCTAAATCCTAAGTTAAGCGTAAATTGAAATACATCCAACATATGCTGGCTGCCATAAATAAATGTACACTCAGTCAACGTTCGTATATGTTATTTAAACTTTCAGGGAATGTGTATTTTATTTGTATTAAGATATAATGAAAATTTCAACAAGATATGATCTCTGTTACAGATACTTATTAGCAAATTAATGGTAGGCTGTGATAGTCTATACCAAGCTTCTAGAATCCTTTTCAAAATGTCTACTAACCATTTTACGACCACCATGAGGCCATAAACAAAATCGAGAATCATCACTGGGGACGACTCGATTCTATTCTTCATTCCAGTGCAACCTTTCGTTGTACCACTCTAGCTGTACATTTTTCTCGCGTAGTGTGACACGTAACCAAATAAATGGTCGGTGTGATCTGTACTGAGCGTAAAAATGCGAAAATGCAGACATTTAACAAGACGAAGGTGCGATGATGATAGCTCTGTACTAACGACTTCGAAACGAGATCGACGTCTAACGGCACCGGATATCGCAACGCGCATTTCTATTACCACCGCCAAGAGGCGATTATTGGCAGCGAATTTAAGGGGATGTATCGGCCACAAAAATCCGTTTTTAAAATGCGTGCATAAGAAAAACCATTGATATGGGTAAGAGAGCGTATAAACTGGTAACTGGATGATTGTAATGTAGTCTTATGGACCGACGAGTCCAAATTTCAGTTATTTGTTAGACAAAGGAGAGTTTTTGTTTGTCGACGTCGAAGGGAAAGAGCTGGTAGGACCTGCTTAGTGGTGTTCGTCAAATACGCAAGTGGTAGTGTTATGATTTGGGAATGTTGTGCTGGCACAACCACGGGTGATTCAGTAAAAATTAGTGGTACAATGTGCAAAATTTGTGCAGCGGTTATGAAAGTTAAAGGGGGTCATATCGACAAATATAAACTTACTAGCTTATGCATTATTTCTTAAATATTATTATACATCTAAAAGAATGCCTAGAATATAACATCAAGATAAGAAAACGCTTCTTTTCGCTGTCTGACTTTGCGGACAAGTGTTTCTTTCTTTTGGCACTAGTACCAGGAATATTCACTTATCGTAGGGTTAAGTATGGCGATAGAAGCAGCGAGACAATTACATGTGTTTAGCATAAAACTGCTCGAAACCATGTTGATGACGCCGGATAGGCAGAAACATGTCCGTGTGTTAGTGTTTCGTGTCTCTTCACATGTCTTTCCCGTGAATTGATTTCACTAATACCATGAGAGCTGTATTTACAGCGTTTTCCTGTCTTAAAATATTATTATGTTTGAATTAATTACCTTGTATTTGACAGTAACTTATCTGTGATTTTTTATAAAAATTCGTTACTCCTTCCAAACTTTTGGACGATAGTGTTAAATATCAAAAGGATACTAAGAATTTGTATAACTGAGAACTATAATAGAGTGCAGTAGACTTCTTTTTAGTTATCTAGGACAATGGCCAGATAATACAGCAGATGTTACATTTTAAACACAGATATTTTTAGGATATTTGTGCCACATAATTTTTTGTAATTTCTTTTTTATTTTTCGCTTTTACATTTAGACTTTTAGAATTTAAGTACGTATTCTATAGTTTCGATTATCTCTTTCAAAGATTAACGCTATTTCGGCAAAATAATTAAGCATGTTAAAGATATTGGACATGCGCTTTGAAGAACTTGACATTGAGACTGGATGTGATGAAACAACTTAAACCTTTACATCAAAAACCTAGTAACGATGCGAAAAAATTTGCTAGATGCCTGTTTAAAAAGAACATAAACCGATGTATGATTTTTGGCAACGAGTATTTCCTAATGTACGCAATTTAGTTTTATATATGTACTACATGCACCGGCCAAGTTGATTAAATTTGAAGTAGCAGCTTGAAACATCATCGCTGCTAAAACGAAATATAACGAAGTTGTTGTGATATATGTGCAAATTTATTATTGTTGTATCTATTAATATATTTAAAACAGGTTCTTGCTTCCTTTAAGTATCCGCTTGGTTTAATAATACACTTGAGAAAGTCCACACAGCGAAATTTCTGTAGTTCCATATGAACTCTTGAATGGAATATTTGGTTTTCTTAATATCTTCGGGAAATTATGCTGAACTATAAAGAAACGCAAATGCAAGAGAAAATAACATTAAGAAAATATCACATTTTATGCAGAGAATTCTTCAAATAATAGTAACTCAAAACAGCCGAATTTCTATAGGCCCATTGCCAAAAAATTAATAAATAAAATACATACATAAAAAAAACTCTAAATCTAAAGTGTCTAAAACTTTTTCTTTCTAAACTTAGTTGTGAGTGTTAGATCCTCAATTCAAAATAACTTCAAGCATCGCGGTCTTCATACTGTCCATCAATTTTGTCAATATTGAAGTAGGAATATCATTCCAACTCCTCGTTATCGCAGATTTTAATTCTTTGACGCTATCGTATTGTTTATTATTGGCATACACCTCTCTTGGCAATATTCTCCGAAGATTTTCGATCGGGTTCAGATCGGGCGAGCGATTCTTTTTGGTGAAACCACTCCTTTGTTTGTCTGAAATTATGGATTATGCATTGTTTTGGTGAAATATCCAGTGTTGTTTTCACCAATGTCAATTCATTTGGGTAGATATAAAACATATAGGGTCTTTATTGCTATGGGTAAGAGCCGCCCAAACCATTACAATACTTGCCAATACTATTTGAAACCAACAGGCCCGTCCAAGTTAAATATCCTTTCGTCAGAAAATATGACGGTATTCCACTCATGATCCCATCTCATATGATCTTGCGTAAATTTCGGTACAACCTGTTTATGTATCTCTGAAAGGTAGTTTTGGTATCTTTTTTATTCACCAGAATACGTTTACTGCCGGATAATATTTATTGTACAGGTCTGTTCGTTACTGATAAAATTAAATTACATTCTATTTGCTGCGCAGTTACATTACCTCCCCTTAGCACGATTTTTGCCGTTGTAATTGCCCAACTTTATGAAATTGTAAATGAGATGACTGGGAGTATTGTCAGGAGAGATATATGCCAATAATAAACAATATGATAGCGTCAAAGAACTAAAATGTGCGATAACGACGTGTTGGAATGATATTCCTATTTCAACATTGATCAAATTAATAGACAGTGTGACTGTATAAAATATATATTTTTTTTACTATTATTTTGTCTTGCATTTGTATTCCTGTGTAATTTCTAGATCAATATAACACATGGGCTGAAAAGTCCCGGGCCTAACACATAGATGGCGCTAGTTTTATTGCAGTCACTTTTCTCTCAGTTAGTACTAACCTTCAAAAGACAGCTGTTAAAATTTCATGATATTCTATTCATTAGTTTGTGAGTTATTGTGCTAAGAGTCACGCTACTTTTCTTATTTTCAAAACAATGGATCAAAAACAATTTCGTGTTTTAATTTTACACTGCTTCTTGATGGGAAAAAATACCGTTCAAGCGAAGCAACGGCTTGAAAAGTGTTATGGGGACTCCGCTCCATCAGAAACAACAATAAAACGGTGGTTTGCTGACTTCAAACATGGTCGTAGACACCGATGATGCAGAACGCAGTGGACGTCCAAATGAGGCGGTAACACCAGAAAACATCAAAAAAATCCACAAAATCGTTTTGAATGATCTAAAAGTGAAGTTGCGTGAGTTAGCTGACATCGTAAAGATATCAAAAGAACGTATTAGCTTTATATTGCATGAGCATTTGACTATGAGAAAGCTCTGTTCAAAGTGGGTGCCGCGTTTGCTCACTATTGACCAAAAACAAGAACGTGTTGATGATTCTGAGCAGTGTTTGCCCATGTGTTAACGTAACAAACCGGAATTTTTGCATCGATATGTGCCAATGGATGAAACGTGGATCCATCACTTCACTCCGGAATCAAAACGATCGTCATCTGAGTGGACAGCAACTGGTGAACCTCGTCCAAAGCGCCCGAAAGCACAACAATCGGCTGGAAAGGTTATGGCCTCGGTATTTTGGGATGTGCGTGGTGTAATATTCATCGACTATCTTGAGAAAGGAAATACCATCAACAGTGAATATTATATAGCGTTATTGGAGCGTTTGAAGGCCGAAATTGCAAAGAAACGACCGCATATGGCAAAGAAAAAAATTTTATTTCATCAAGACAACGCACCGTGTCACAAGTCAATCAAAACAATGGCAAAACTACATGAATTGAACTTCGAATTGCTGCCACGTCCACCGTATTCGCCAGATTTGGTTCCCAGCGACTACTGGTTGTTCGCAGACCTCAAAAAAATGCTCGCCGTTAAGAAATTTCGCACGAATGAAGAGGTTATCGCTGAAACTGAGGCCTATTTTGAGGCAAAAGTGGTATTGAAATGTTAGAGCGGTGCTGGAATGATTGCGTTGCTCTTGATGGAGATTACGTTGATGAATAAATCTAATTTTGAACCAAAAGAACCGTGTTTTCTTTGTTAGGCCCGGGACTTTTCAGCCCATGTGTTAATAACGGCAATTTTTTTGAGTTCAGATCATTTTTAATAGATTGCGCCCTAGTAACACAGTTGTCTCTTATCTCTTGTCACGTAATTATATTTTTCGAGCAATATCTTTAATTAGTTCAAAATTCTTATTACAGTTTGATGGAAAACAGTTTCCTTTCGTGCTATTTCATTCTTAGGGTATATTTCCCTTTCTATGAGAACATAAATTATTACGTTTTCTTCTTCACCGTTGCGTTCTTTTTCTTACACACAACAACAGCGATTTACAAAGTAGAACTAAAATCGCGCCGCAGCACAACAAAAAGATGTTTATTTTAGGTTTTGAATGCAATAAACACGTAATTTTCACTGTATGACTGTCGAAACTAAACTAATTGATTGTTTTATGATGGGTAATACTTACCTATCTGTCTTCTAGGAATATGTAGTAGTAAATCAGCTTTGTTTTTATTTTTACTTTATTATCTACTGCTGTTGTGGTGTGTTATTCTGTTTTAATGGGCACTTAAAACTGCAAGTATGTAATAAATTTCCCAAACAAATTTTTGTTTTGGACCACGTTGAAATTTTCCACATTTATAATATTATAGTAATACAATTTTGGAGAAACTGTCTTTACTCTAGGCTGCTTTGCATTAAAATCATCTCAATTTTTTCGGATCCAAATTTCAGATGGCAATTGTACAAATTATTGTTCCTAACTGTTATCGTCAGTCTTTAAATATTTTTATCTGCTAAAAATGATGAAGTTTATGAAATTTAAAATTTGCACCAGCTGAATTTTGGAGAGCAATGCATAAGTTGAAAAGAAATAATTATTTTTGAAATATCTTGATGAATTTGGTTTTGTTTTGATTTCAAACACAAAAATTTGCTACAAATTCCTCCAGTTTTCCAACAAATTACATTATTTCGACTTTGGCCGTCTTTGAAAACGGAACTATCTCGAATTAATAGTAGTTTGTCAGATCTAATTGGAAACTGATATAACAATTGTAATGTAGATTTATATAGAAACAAATTTTGAAATTCCAAAAAATTTAAGACGCTCCATTTTTAAATCAGGGCTACATTTTCTTAGATGAATTATATTTTAGTTTTATAATGGTGCAATTCCTTGAGAAACGCTTGATATTTCAAATTTTATAGTGTTACAGCGTGTAACATGGTGTGTACATTTACTTCAAAAAATATATAGTAACAAAGTGACAAACGAAGATTGGTAACGAATAATAAGCAATAATTACCCTTCATACATCATAAAGATCGTATAAATATCGTTTACAATTGCTATAAATGCAAAGGCTTTCTAATATGAGTACACCTCCAATATTGTGGCCTCTACTAAATATATGCAGAGGTCGCAATCCTTTATTAGGAAGAAAGACAAGAAAATCCAGTAAGAACTATTCGCTGCAAAATTCGAATTTAATATTGCATCAAACTCATTATTACAATTAGAAGAAGAATACTAAAGAACAATACTAAAACCTCTGCTCTGAAAATATCGCACTAATCGACGATTAATATGGGCATGTGAAAGTATCAACAGAAATCGGGGTAGCATAATTTTTATGAAGTCTGCATTTTGGGCCTAGATCTCTAAAAGAGAGCATGGACATCTCCAAACACCTGGGCCGAAAGGTCCCGGGCCTAACAAAGAAAACACGGTTTGTTTGGTTCAAAATTAGCTTTATTCATCAACGTAATCTCCATCAAGAGCAACGCAATCATTCCAGGGCCGATCTAACATTTCAATACCACTTTTGTAGAACGATTTATCTTTTGCCTCAAAATAGGCCTCAGTTTCAGCGATAACCTCCTCATTCGTGCGAAATTTCTTACCGGCGAGCATTTTTTTTGAGGTCTGCGAACAGCCAGTAGTCGCTGGGAGCCAAATCTGGCGAATACGGTGGATGTAGGAGAAATTCGAAGTTCAATTCATGTAGTTTTGCCATTGTTTTGATTGACTTGTGACACGGTGCGTTGTCTTGATGAAACAAATTTTTTTTCTTTGCCATATGCGGTCGTTTCTTTGCAATTTCGGCCTTCAAACGCTCCAATAACGCTATATAATATTCACTGTTGATGGTATTGTATTTCCTTTCTCAAGATAGTCGATGAATATTACACCACGCACATCCCAAAATACCGAGGCCATAATCTTTCTAGCCGATTGTTGTGCTTTCGGACGCTTTGGACGAGGTTCACCAGGTGCTGTCCACTCAGATGACGATCGCTTTGATTCCGGAGTGAAGTGATGGATCCATGTTTCATCCATTGTCACATATCGACGCAAAAATTCCGGTTTGTTACGTTTAAACATGGTCAAACACTGCTCAGAATCATCAACACGTTCTTGTGTTTGGTTAACAGTGCGCAAACGCGGCACCCACTTTGAACAGAGCTTTCTCATAATCAAATACTCATGCAATATAAAGCCAATACGTTCTTTTGATATCTTTACGATGTCAGCTGACTCACGCAACTTCACTTTTCGATCATTCAAAACGATTTTGTGGATTTTTTTGATGTTTTCCGGTGTTACCGCCTCATTTGGACGTCCATGGCGTTCTGCATCATCGGTGTCTCTACGACCACGTTTGAAGTCAGCAAACCAACGTTTTATTGTTGTTTCTGATGGAGCGAAGTCACCATAATACTTTTCAAGCCATTGCTTCGCTTGAACGGTATTTTTTCCCACCAAGAAGCAGTGTAAAATTAAAACACGAAATTGTTTTTGATCCATTGTTTTGAAAATAAAAAAGCCTGACTCTTAGCGCAATAACTCACAAACTAATGAATAGAATATCATGAAATTTTAACAGCTGTCTTTTGAAGGTTAGTACTCACTGAGAGAAAGGTGACTGCAATAAAACTAGCGTCATCTATGTGTTAGGCCCGGACTTTTCAGCCCATGTGTTAAGTATGTAGCGCTGCAAAGAACAGTTGTACAAGGCCAAAATAATCCATGTTTGCGGTTGGCTCAATATTCTGGGTTTTGAATTGTTGCATTTGTTTACCAAAAATCTAAATGCTCAAGAAAATTTGGTGCAATGGCTATCATACTCACCAGAAGCTAATCAAATCCGAACTATACAATTCCGCACGAAGGCTAAGGTTAAAGTAAAACATCTACACATTATCTTCCAGGATTTTAATTATTTGACGCCCCTTATGTCGGAAATATGCCCATAAGTAAGAAGAAAGAATGAGAATAAGACAAGATTCATTATCAATTATAAATCAGTTTATACTTATTAATGAGGGCGATTTGACTCGTTATTAAATAAGTGCATGGTGGTAATGATTAAGACGTACTTCTAAGAAATATACAACCTGTTAAAAAATGTATCATAAACTTTTAGGAGGGATAGTATGGCATAAGATATGCAGAAAAGTATTAATGAACAGTGGTTTTTTTATAATATTTGTGCATTTTCTCTATTATCTCTTTTTTCATTCGCTAAACTTGCAATTTTTTATTATTGTTGTGAGATATCTTGTCAAACCTAGTTTGTAACTGACATTCAAGCGCACAAATTCTCACCATGACTTTAACATTAAACTAGCCGACATGTGTAGTCCCAATTGACACAATTGGGATAGCAGAGAAATACCATGCCTTCATGTTGGCACTCATCTCAGACACCAGATCTCTTCAGTTCGCGTTTTTGCAAGATTGCACCAAAGATTGTGTAATACCGATACATTTAGGAAACAGTTTCATAATTTAAGAGATTAAACATCCCTGAGGCAAAAGAGACAGTTTAGTACAAATAGAGCAAAAATCTAGAAGACATCACCCTGTCAAGGTATGAATTAGTGCTCCTCTTGTTTGGAGAATCCTGTATGACCAGCAGGTGTACCTGCATTACGTACAACGAGTGCAGGCGGCGGATTTCGAGCCTGCACTCGCTTTTATTGATAAGGCCTGGCTTACACGAAATGGGATTTTTAATCTCCACAATACTCATTCGTGGACTGAGCAAAATCCTCAAGGTGTTATGGACTCTAGACATCAAGTACCTCTCTCATTGAACATTAGGAAGCATTTTTTGGACGACAGGTTACTAGATCCGGTTATTTTACCAAACTGATTAACAGGCTATATTTACCTAAACTTTCTGCAGAAGACAGTTGGTTCGTAGCATAATCTAAATGACGTTCCTTTGAATCAAGGACAATAAGCGTGGTTTTATAACGATGGTACTCCGACACATATTTCAATTTCAGTTAGAGTACATTTACATAGATGTTTTGGACGAAGATGGGTAGAAAAGAGAGAATCTGTATGTATCATAGCCTGCAAAACCGTCTGAAAGTTGATTTATTTCTTTTGCGATATTTGAAAAATTTAGTGTACGAAGGGTTGCAGCAACAACAAGATCAAGGATGCCATCGAATCCGGGCCAATGTGGAGGTTTTCGAAAGAATTCCGAAATCTTGGCGACAGAGATGTCGTGCCTACTGTTCCAAGTGCTTGAAATGTTTCATTTAACCTTATGCCTTTGTTGTTTGTTTATAAATTATATTGTTTATTTATTTGTGCATAATTGAAAAAGTGGCGTGATCGCAAAATATTTACGCTATATAAACAATAAATTAATTATTTCCGTTGTATAATACATGGGCTGAAAAGTCCCGGGCCTAACACATAGATGACGCTAGTTTTATTGCAGTCACCTTTCTCTCAGTTAGTACTAACCTTCAAAAGACAGCTGTTAAAATTTCATGATATTCTATTCATTAGTTTGTGAGTTATTGTGCTAAGAGTCACGCTACTTTTGTTATTTTCAAAACAATGGATCAAAAACAATTTCGTGTTTTAATTTTACACTGCTTCTTGATGGGAAAAAATACCGTTCAAGCGAAACAATGGCTTGAAAAGTGTTATGGGGACTCCGCTCCATCAGAAAAAACAATAAAACGTTGGTTTGCTGACTTCAAACGTGGTCGTAGAGACACCGATGATGCAGAACGCAGTGGACGTCCAAATGAGGCGGTAACACCGGGAAACATAAAAAAAAATCCACGAAATCGTTTTGAATGATCGAAAAGTGAAGTTGCGTGAGTTAGCTGACATCGTAAAGATATCAAAAGAACGTATTGGCTTTATATTGCATGAGCATTTGACTGTGAGAAAGCTCTGTTCAAAGTGGGTGCCGAATTTGCTCACTGTTGACCAAAAACAAGAACGTGTTGATGATTCTGAGCAGTGTTTGGCAATGTTTAAACGTAACAAACCGAAATTTTTGCGTAGATATGTGACAATGGATGAAACATGGATCCATCACTTCACTCCGGAATCAAAACGATCGTCATCTGAGTGGACAGCAACTGGTGAACCTCGTCCAAAGCGTCCGAAAGCACAACAATCGGCTGGAAAGGTTATGGCCTCGGTATTTTGGGATGTGCGTGGTGTAATATTCATCGACTATCTTGAGAAAGGAAATACCATCAACAGTGAATATTATATAGCGTTATTGGAACGTTTGAAGGCCGAAATTGTAAAGAAACGACCGCATATGGCAAAGAAAAGAATGTTGTTTCATCAAGACAACGCACCGTGTCACAAGTCAATCAAAACAATGGCAAAACTACATGAATTGAACTTCGAATTGCTCCCACATCCACCGTATTCGCCAGATTTGGCTCCCAGCAACTACTGGCTGTTCGCAGACAAAAAAAAAATGCTTGCCGATAAGAAATTTCGCTTGAATGAAGAGGTTATCGCTGAAACTGAGCCCTATTTTGAGGCAAACGATAAATCGTGCTACAAAAGTGGTATTGAAATGTTAGAGCGGCACTGGAATGATTGCGTTGCTCGTGATGGAGATTACGTTGATGAATAAAGCTAATTTTGAACCAAAGAAAGCGTTTTCTTTGTTAGGCCCGGGACTTTTCAGCCTATGTGTTAGCCATATAGATTCTAAATTGATGGTTCAACTATTTGAGCTTGAATTTTTTAAGTTAGTACCATTAATTTTTGTAATGTAATCCCTTTCGCCGTGCAGTTATACAAAGTTTTGCCTATAGATTTGAATCCCAGTTTAAAAGAAAACAGTTAAATTGTTTTATATCTTTCTCCACTATTAAGGCAACAGTATATCTTCATAACAGATCTAGCTTAATAACTTCGCGATCGTTTACATTTCCTTTGTATTCTGCATTATAGAAACCTCTCGCTGTTAGTTTTAAAAAGAAACCGTTCTTATATTGATACGTTTTCACCATGATGTAAACTTTTGCTTTGTTAGTAAATTATTTATTAACCATGCGAGTTCTGATAAATTTATTACGTTCTGGAATCTAAAACACTCGTTTCTCAGATACCTGTATACGTGTTGCAAAAATAAAATTTTCAGCTTATTATTATCCTTATTTACGAGACTATTTTAGCTAGGTAGTTTATTACGTATTATCCCGTTAAATTAGACAATAGCTACCGTTGAAGTGTCTCGTTTATTTAGGGCCATCATCGTCTGAATAATGGGTGGAGGTTTCAACACAGCATGACATGTGTACTATAAGCGAGTTTTTCGCTTTATTACGAATATATGAATAGCATCTCATGACAAAGTATACATGTATTATATGTGTAGCTAAATAAAAAAACACGTTACACAGACGAAACGTTTTATAAACATCGGCCAATATTATTCACAATCGAAGAATGTAAATCGTCTATTTTTATTTGAATAAGTCTGTATCTATAATCAAAAGAATAGAAGTAAATAAAGTGAGTAGAAAATGGGAAAACGGCAATGGAATTTGGTTACAAATAAAAGTGTCTTCAGTAAACCAGCATTTGAAGAAAAAAATTTGCGTTTTTGAATTTCGAACACTCATGAAACGTTTGCCTGTCAAAAGGAATTTCATAAACACTATCCTAGAGTATACGCATTACTCACAATAAAACGGCAATTCAGCTATTTTTATTTGTTGCTTCCTTTTCACGTTCTATCTTTATCTGTCAGTTTTTTTTTCTTTATTTTTAAAAGGAGGTAATTTGAAATCCGAATCATAAGCGATTGCATTACGTAAATCCCGCAAATCGCCATCAATTTTCGCACGATTTTCCTCCGTGCTCTTACCTCTCTTCCGCTCCTGGTCGAAATTCCGAAAATACTGCCACGAATTCCTCACTAACGGCGATATTTTTTTTCTGATCGGACGCCACAATTACCGGACACCAACCACCACTCTGCGGTGTAAAAGGGTAGTTTCGTTCGTATGCGTGGTCGTGACTTTCGGCCGAAAAACTGCGTCCGATTTTTGAGAATGTCTAGCCGCGGAACGTACAACGCGCTTTTGACGGTCGCGAGCCGCAGATACTTAAGCCCAGATGAAGGGAACACGTTCAGTTCGGTGCGCTGAATAGCGTGGACACGAGGCTACTGATCGTCTCGTTAAAGTTGCGTTCTGGTCATAGGCGTAGATATGACGGGGTAGCTATTGAGAAAGGGATAATATCAACTGATGTATTCCCCGCATAGTTTGTGCGGTATCAACAGAACGTCTCACCTCATTTATAAAGAAGGTTAAAATAAGTGGCTCCAGAGTAGATCTTTGCACAATTTCAAATTCAATATCAAATGCACGTCTATCACGCAAAATTGTAGTGATCGCCTGTAACTTGTTCTCCCCACTTTATGATGACCCCATTGAGTTGCTTACCGGTCCAGAAAATATTGTACAATTATTGGAAATTCGTTTGATTTGCAGTTTATATGAATAGAAATGAAAGCAGCTTATTCTCCGGATGAGGATAGAACCAAAAGTCATCTGACTTGATTCACAGGTAGAGCAGTAAACTTCACTCACACAAATTTATTAATTATGCGGAACTCAGCGTTTCGAGAACACGTGGGCTCTCATTGTCAACCGTGTTAGCGACTCAGCTTACAGTTGGCTATATGAAGAAATGACAAATAGAACATAACCAATATTTCTCATATAGTTATTAAGTATGATAGTATTTATTATAAATATTACCAGTGACATTTATTTCTCTTTTAGAATTGATTCTACAATTGACTATAATAAGATTAGTAAACTGATGTATTTATTGAGAATAATGCTCCAATGATATAAATAGTAATTATTAATATATATACAGCTGTGGCCATATGTATTCGCCACCCTGTTTTGTTCTTTATTCCGACGAATATATAAGAAATAAAAGAAAATTGATCGATGAAAATGTTTCATTGTGAGTGTATACAGATATATACAGATATTGCTTAATATTTGGTAGCTCCTCCCTGGGCTTTTATCACCGCACGAATTCGTCGGAGCATACTGCTCACTAAGTTGTAGCACTGTTCGGGGGTGACTTTATTCCACTCTTCGATTGTTTTTGTTTTTAAGCATTGCTTTGTGGTAGATGAGTATTTAGCTACATTGTGCCGACCATTCCAGGACGCGCACGTTATTTTCCTCGAACCAGCGCATTACTTCGCCAGATTTATGGCATGGTGCATTATCTTGTTGGAAGTAATACTCTGGCTCATCATTATCGAATAATTTTAGCGCACACGGTTCCAGAACTTCTTCCAACATGTCTATGTACGTGGAACCCCAAACCATTATGCTACCACCCCCAAAGTTGACAGTCGGGATGATACAGTCTGGATGGAAGGCCTCTCCTCGCCTGCGTCGCACGTATTGAGGCCCAGGTTTACCACAAAGCTACCAACAAAAACATGAATACTGTTACATTTTGGAACCCATTAAAAAGAATAAAAACACTGTAGATACCAGGCATTGAATACAGAATACCGCAAATACAATAATTATGTATTACTTACTTCAATATTTGACTCATCCGTCCACATAACATTGGCCCAATTGTCAATGGTCCAGTCGCGGTGACTTTTAGCCCACAGCAGTCTCTTTTTCTTTTGTTGCGGAGACAACCGTGGTTTATGTCGAGCTTTGTATCCACCTAAATTTAATTCACAAAGGCGTCTTCTAACCGTGCGAGGAGAAATAGCCACATTATGTAGCCGGAAAAGCTCACTGGAAAGCTGTTTAGACCCTTTTTTCCGGTCTCGCAAAGACATCCGATCTAAGACTCGCTCATCTCTGCTAGTTGTCTTCCTTTATCGACCAGTTTTCGGTTTGTTTGTCAAAGATCCACTCTCTTTGTATCGTTTTATCGTCATTCTAACTGTCGATCGCACACATTTCACTTGTCGGGCAATAGCAGACACCGACAACCCTTGCTTTTCTAACACCACAATTTGTCCTCGCTCTACCTCCATCAATTCGCGTGTTTTCGGCATTACTTTTTACTGTATACTATCGTATTACACAGACAAAATCACAGACACAATATCTTCACTCTAACTAGCTCAACCTTACTCTTACAACTTTTAAGAAAGACTGAAGAAATATTCAGAAATTACAATTTTACGTCTATTTTCTAATTTACTCAGAATGGCCTACAAGAAACCATTAAACCCTCATTACCAGTTACCTAGTTAAGTCCGTCATCGACCCTGCTTCTTATAAATACAATAATATTCGTGTAACACGTTCAAAACGAGAGTGGCGAATACATATGGCCACAGCTGTATATATATATCTATATATAGGAATAAACATAAGAATATTAGATATAAAGCTATTGATAGTAAGGACAGACATAAGATTTTTTGAGTTAACGCAGAACAGCTGACACCAAGAAGTAAAACTTAAATACCAATTTATTTGTTGGTAATACGGCTGTCAAACTAGTCACTACCATAATATCGCGCAACACTGCCCATGTTGAAAAGAGATGTACATACATAAATTCTCTGTCAATAGAAACAGCCATATTAAATTTTAAGGTGCGAACAAATTATAGATTCACAATTAAGTTTTGTTTTTCAAAGTAGATTATCGTGGCATTAATGACAATAATCTTTGTGAGAAATTCATTAGAGAAACAAACTTTACTTATTAACTTAAAATGTTTTATTGACAAAATGATACATTCTAATAAAATATATACTGTCATAATATTTCTTCAAAGTGAATCCCTTTTGCTTTGATAATTGCCTCATTGATACATGGCATCCTTAGAACTAGTTCATACAAATACGATTCATCTACAGCATTCCATACTTCCTCCAGAGCATTCCATAATGGTGCTTTACCAATCGCATATTTCTTCCGGACCCGATGACCCAATGGGCTTGCAATTAGGTTATTGTGACATTCACGCCATTAGGGGTAGGAATCCTTCAGAAGATATGTTTCGAAAATAAGTTTTAACCACTTTTGCGGTATATATGAGGTCGTTATCTTACTAATAAATGAACCTCTATTCAATTGGTACCGCATCGCTTTTTGGATTCTCAAATATGCATCTCTTTTCATTCTTTCATCTACTACAAGCAATCCCCTACCATGATGTTCTCTCCACATATTTCTTTATTATTGAAATACACTCCCCTAACATTCTTATACAACATAATATAACATTTTCTCTAAACAAATGTTTACTTCCAAACAATTCGAATTTCGATTCGTCCGTACATAGCACAGTTTTCCAAATATTTATCCTCCAGTTTGCGTGGGCTTTTGTCCAATTTAGTCTTTTCCGTTTGTGTATAGAACTTAACCTTGGTTTTATTACTGTTATACGATCCCCCAGACCGGCTTTTGTTAGTCTACATTCTACTGTCGACACATTCACTGGCTGACGGCGTTGTAAATTGAATTCTACCGTAGTTGTAGTTGTAGTAGTGTGGTTTGCGTTGCGGTAAGACGGCGACTTCTTAGGGAAATCACTCGAATGTGTTGGTTGCCTCGTTCCGTCGTTGATATAGGCATTCTTCATGGTTTTTTACTCCGAAAACTACCAATCTCTTCTTTTCTTTAATTATCCCACGCTCACAACATTTAGAAATATTTAATTCATCTTCAATTTTTCAATTTCAAATATTTGTTTCGTGTAAAACGTATATTCTGGCGCGTGTTTCAATATCCAATTCCCGTTTTTTAGCGCATCTTTGATCATATAAACTAACAATATGAAATAAGGTCTTTCTAACTCAATCAAACTCGTCTCCAATATCTCGGCAATATACTGGATGCATACTGAATGTACAGATTATTGCGAAACAGGTGGATGATTGTGTACCCCTCCCAAATTCATTCCACATCCATCCCCTATTACTAACGCATTATTGCTTTATTACCATAAAATTTAATACAGGAATACATTGTTTTCGTGTTTGAATGGATTGTGTTGATAAATCTTACTGTTATGAATATACATATATTATCAACATGCGATTGTAAATGCAATTCTGAGAAGACTAGCCTGAATTTCCCTAAATATTTTTAATGTATGTAGTTCTAAGTGTAACACAATATATTAGGTGCGATCAAACTTATGACCGGTAGTGTATTACCAGGTGTGAAATGCAGATTTCAGATAACAGAGCAACGCCAATGTAGTTTATACTATAAAGATTTGATACTGCGTAATTTTGTTGTGTCATCAAAAAGTGTCAGATGTGCACGAGTGATACATTGGAAAAATGTGTGCACAGAGCATTTGCGAACAGCATTCATTTTTTGTTTTCATGCAAAGTAAGCAGCCACTGAATCATACCTATTACTTCGAGAAGCTTGTGATCAACATGCTCCATCGCAAGATACGCGTGAATCATGGTTTCAGCATATCAAAACTGCATGTGACTTCGATGCTGCAGACAAGGAACGTGAAAAACTGCCAAAAAATATGAAGATGTGGAATTGCAAGCATTGTTGGACGAAGATGATTCGCAACTCAACTCTCCAAGCAATTGAGCATTAGGCAACAAGTTGTTTCCAATCGGCTACGACAGATGGGAAAGATTCAGAACACCGGTAGATAGATGCCATGTGAGTTGAATGACGTAAATGGAAAAGCGCAAAAACACAAGTGAGATTTTGCTCGCTCGGTACAAAAAGAAATCGTTTACTGCTTGAAAAAGGCCAGAATATCGAAAGAGGCAACGCAAAGTCATTTTTCTTCATGACAATGCTCCACCACATACTTCGAAACCGGTTCGCAACACGGTGAAAGCACTCAGCTGAGAAGTTTTACCGCTTACACACCAGACTTGGATCCTTTCGATTACCATTTGTTTGCTTCAATGGCTCACGAACTTGTTGAGCAGCGCTTTGGTTCGTACGAAAATCTGAAAAAATGGCTCGATGAATGGTTCGTTGCAAAAGGGGGAAGATTTGTACTGGCGTGGTATTGACAAATTGCCCGAAAGATGGGAAAAAATTTACAACAAGCAATGAAGCATACTTTGAATAAAGCACTTTTTATCATTCTTCCGAATTTAACACGTTTTTTTAGAAGAACGAATCCGTATTTCATACTTATGCACCTGGTAAAGAAATTGCATTGCTTTACGAATATAAATATATATTGCCTTTGCGTCTCTTTCGAGTTCTTATGATATTACAGCAATTTGAATATATAACGTCCTTTCTCATATAAAATTTAACCTTGCCTAAAGGTCTACGCTACGCCGCTGCTTTACACGTTCGTAGGTGTTCCGTTAACGTGTATTGGGAGGTCTACATTTCCAGGACGGTCCTCGTCGGCTATTTTGGACGCGTGACGTCGCGACGCGCGGCCTGTCGGCCGGTGCGCGACGCCAACACGACGGAAAAAATGTGTGTTACTTCGGTATGCGCATCTGTTACTGAAGCTTCGCTCGGGGGATTATTTGTTCGCTTCATAGCTCGCAAGATGCTGATCATCGTGGCGCTGCACGGACCACCATTTCTCGCTTGTGCGGCGCATAAAATCGTTTCTACGAAAGGAGGCGCTTAAATACTCCAATTGTTACATATAAACAACGTTCAACGCCTAAACTAATTAGTTCCATATGTAAATTTCAATGAAAATTCGGTACACGCAAAAGAAAAATTACTATATGTTTAAGGGCAAATAAGTAATTTTCACTCTATTGGATAAGTAAATAATTATTACTTTCTATTCTTACTACGTCAGAAAGTTATAAAAGGAATTACTTTTTCCAAGAAGTTAAGTATCACATTCAAGTAGTTTGCCTATTTGAATAAGTACTATCAAGTTCATTAGTAGATTATTAATTTGAAAAACTAGATTTAAGTTGAACATGGAACAACAGGAATTGTATTAAAACAAATACTAAGGTGAAGCAAATGTTTTTTTTTGGTTTTTTGGATCGGTAGAGTTCCAATTTGTTAAATTATTGAGAATATATAAAGAAAATAGTAGCTAGGTTTAATGAATCAACGTTTATTTTCTATTAAAATGCAGGTTTTGGGAATTTATTTCTTAAAAATTATGTTTTCTAAATATGTTCCGTTATTTTGCTGGCACTCTTTTAAATGTAAGACAAAATTTTCGAGAACTGCTCGGTATTTATTCTCTGTGGTAACAGTAACAATGGCAGTTTACATGGCCATAAGGTGAAAATGCGTCTCATCTGAGAACAAACTGTTGAAGGGCGGAAGTTGAACTCAGTGGTCTATTTAGCGAATCTAGCTGGACAAAACTATTTCGTCATATGTCTTCACTATTTATATGGTCCTATTGATGTAAATATTATTTTTATATTCTATTATGTCTATATTAGTTTTATAATAAATATATACGGGTATATACAGAATAGTAATATTAATTCACAATGATAAAAGTTGTTCACATAGGCTGTAGCGTAGTAATTACTTATATTACAAACTTACTATCTAGCGTATACCTTTTACACTTGATGATAACGGTCCTTAGTTATGTTACTAATTAATACACATATACTAAGAATTTTAAAATTAGTTTTTATTCATAAAATGTAAGTTCCAGTGTTTTCAGATGAATATTTAAATTGTATTAACGAATATTATAAAATACATATGTAAATATATCATACCTATCATAATACATATTGTAATATGAAATATTGTTTTTTAATTATAAATGATTTTTCTAAATTTTACTAGTTTACCTATTTTGGATATTTTCTCGTCACTGTTTGGTTTACGCCATTATTTGTATTATTGTCGATGTTATTGTTGGAGGCAAAGTACCGTTAGTAAAGGGGGAGTCTTTATTGAATTTTATTTCCGATGTCTGTACAGTTTTCTTTCTAAATTTTACAGATATCTACTTTGCGTGTTCTTTATTAACATATAATTTACAATTTTCATGTTCAAAAAAAACATTTCAACAACAACATTTGCAGGGGAGACGTAAACTCCACTATCGTTTATTATATATATCGCTTTTCGTAAACATATTTTTGTATGTATAAATAACTTCCAAATTCATTTTTAAAAGATGTTTAATGTATTGTAATCATACTTTTTTTTGTTGAAATATGTATCATCCCGAAATTATATCACACTACATATCTCCAAAATTTCTCGTACGACGGAAGGGTGGCACGCCTGGCAGCATTACCTTTAAATAATTTTATACCTATCAAGGGTGCGTTTACTGTGTGGCCTAACATGTAGGCAAACAAATGTGTAACCCCGATCACAATAGATATAAACCAAAATCGTGTCAAAGTTACACATATCAAAATCGTCTCTTCTGAGAATAATCTATTATTTTCTCAGATAAAACTTAATTTATAAATGTCTTATTTTGTATATATTTAGTCGTAAAGTGTATCAGCTCATATTATAATAAAAACTTGAAAGTTCCGGCCACATTTTTGGAAGTCGAAGACCAGGACACCGAAAATACGAGAAATCTCGTGTGCGTGAGTGCGATTACCAAAATTAAAGACTTCAAATCATCATCAATTCTATTTTTTGCTCTCATTTTATTTCGTATCTTATTTAGAATATTTAAAACTAGCTAGACAGGGATTGATTTAGGTTTTCTGTTACAAAAAGATATTTTGTTATATGCTGTTAAAAAAGCGGTATATACATATTTTTGATTTGTCAATATATTTATATTTACAACCTTATCTTTGGTAATTTTAATTATAAAACACTATTTTTGAATTTAAAAATAAAACGAACAAAATTTAAATTAAAGAACCCATATAAAAAATACGTAGCCTGAGATTTTCCACCACAATATGTACGTTCCTATACGTGCATAACCTTCACAATCAATACTGATTACAAGATGGGCAATTATTTTCCACGTATATGGAAATATAGTACCATGTGGAATGTAATCAATAGGTATTATTCATCCAAATCAGAAGAACTTGAATCTGAACAATTTAATAAATATTCGTCTGCTTCTATTGTTTTTTCTATGAAGGAGATCTAAAATAGTATCTTTTCGTTACGTTTTGCTGATGTGCCTTTCTCTCCATCTTTTATAGTCTTTGTCTCTAGCTTCTTGGACCTCTTCAGACATTTCTCCAATGGGTAATACATCATGCTGAATAACACATGCACCATGGTTATAATACGATATATACTTTTGCTGCCTCTATGGCATATTTGTGAAATGCTTCAGTATCAATTCCATATCCACACGAAATTGCTTTTAAAATTGTCGCAAATCGTCAATCAATGACGCACTTTCTAGTTTAGCGTATTTTTGCCAATGGTATAGAGGTAGACGAAAGATACCGTGATTTTTTCGCTTCTAAATCTCCAATTGTGCAATCGCTTCTTGCCTAGAAAATATCTCACGACTTAGCGCATTGTTGTGATGAATGATCGATTCACCAGGCCACAATTGTAATTGCTCTTCTTTTCCAACTGAATTTCGTCTTCCGTCAGTACCTCTAAATAGCCTTGTTGATTGACTGTTGTCCCTGTTGGGTAACTACAGGGTGTTTCTGAAATAAAACAAAAAAGTACGAAAAATCAAAAAGGTGTAATTACATAGAACATAAATCCAAAAGTCAATTACGACCTGAACGTGAAAATTAAAAAAATAAATTGTAATATGTATCGCCTATGGATGCAGAATGTGTATACATAATACATCCATCCAACCAAACTCGCATCACACACGCAGTCTGCATACACTGCAATAACACAGCTGTCGATGTTATAAAAACTACAATGTAACATTGTCTACCTTTCTAACGGAATGCTAAGAGTTCAATAACATGCTTATGTACGAATATTTCGATTGTGAATAATAAAGAAATTTTTATTTTAAATGTATATCCTATTTTTCTCGCGTCTGCGAAGGAATTTTCGCAAAGTATTTTGAATTTAAATCGGATCTTTATATTTTTCATACTTTTTTATTTTATTTCATGGACATCCTGTATGTCGACAATTAGGGTAATTGGTTTAAGGATTCTTCATATCTTGTTCTCAAAAGCAATATTAAGGCTTCCAAATGTATATTAAAAATTTAGCACCGTTGTGTAATTTTTCCCTAAAGCTCTAAAAGACTCATAAACAATAGGTATTTCGGATATGCAACAGTACAAACCATTTTTTATTTTAAAAATAGATAAATTCGTATTGGCTGCTAGTAACACATGGGCTGAAAAGTCCTGGGCCTAACAAAGAAAACACGGTTTCTTTGGTTCAAAATTAGCTTTATTCATCAACGTAATCTCCATCAAGAGCAACGCAATCATTCCAGTGCCGCTCTAACATTTCAATACCACTTTTGTAGAACGATTTATCTTTTGCCTCAAAATAGGCCTCAGTTTCAGCGATAACCTATTCATTCGTGCGAAATTTCTTACCGGCGAGCATTTTTTTGAGGTCTGCGAATAGCCAGTAGTCGCTTTTGATTCCGGAGTGAAGTGATGGATCCATGTTTCATCCATTGTCACATATCGATGCAAAAATTCCGGTTTGTTACGTTTAGACATGGCCAAACACTGCTCAGAATCATCAACACGTTCTTGTTTTTGGTCAACAGTGAGCAAACGCGGCACCCACTTTGAACAGAGCTTTCTCATAGTCAAATGCTCATGCAATATAAAGCCAATACATTCTTTTGATATCTTTACGATGTCAGCTAACTCATGCAACTTCACTTTTCGATCATTCAAAACGATTTTGTGGATTTTTTTGATGTTTTCTGGTGTTACCGCCTCATTTGGACGTCCACTGCGTTCTGCATCATCGGTGTCTCTACGACCACGTTTGAAGTCAGCATACCAACGTTTTATTGTTGTTTCTGATGGAGTGGAGTCCCCATAACACTTTTCAAGCCATTGCTTCGCTTGAACGGTATTTTTTCCCATCAAGAAGCAGTGTAAAATTAAAACACGAAATTATTTTTGATCCATTGTTTTGAAAATAACAAAAGTAGCGTGACTCTTAGCACAATAACTCACAAACTAATGAATAGACAGCTGTCTTTTGAAGGTTAGTACTAACTGAGAGAAAGGTGACTACAATAAAACTAGCGTCATCTATGTGTTAGACCCGGGACTTTTCAGCCCATGTGTTATAACTGGACGTGAGAAACAAATTAGAATGTTTCACCCATAGTTAACCACACTGATTTTTAGTAATCCACCACGTATTTTTTAAATTTTCGTGATTCATACTTTTCCAAATCGTGAAAGTTGCAATTGACATTGCAACGATTCTTCTAAAGTTCGTGTTGAGTTTTACGTCATTCCAGAATTCAGAATGATGTATGTATCACAATATTTATAAAACGGCTGGAAGTGTGCTTTCTATTATAAGTGTGTATGACTATTTTATTCACCTGCACAAGAAGTGTAAATTTGATCAAAATTTTAATGCAGTTCCTTGGTCCTGCTATCTAAACAGCTTGCCCGTTTCTATAATACGAAAGTCCCTTGCCTTCCTCACTTAAAACAGCACATATTTTCTCACTCAATTTACGCCTATTTATCAAAATGTTTACTATTTTTTGTTCACAAAATGCTTGTAAAGATGTTCCCATTTTTCTTACTCAAACATAACTAAGTACTTTCCTCTTCAGTTGCTTGTGAAACAGTTGGATAGGCAAAAGTTGAGAAAGAATGTTTAGGACACTTCTCTTCAAGTAAAAAAAGCTATTGGCAATATCTTTCAACAAAGAGAAATAGCACAAAACGTGAAATTTTGCACAATATTTTTCTTCTCACTAATCCTAATTCTTAAAGAATCCATCAACCAACCATTAGCACTCCTATTCGATCCAGTTCTACTAATACATACAGTGCTAATTGTTGCAGATGTCCAAGACATCCGCAAGACAGAAACAATGCCATCAATTCCAAGACAAGATGGCGAAAAAACGCGAGAAAGATTTCTGGCATCAGCAGCAATGGGGCAACCAAGTTCAGTACTACAAAAAGTGGGAGAAAGTCAACACGAAATACGACGAATGGACCTCCCCTAGATATTACGAGTCCAACAACGAATTAGTGGAGCGTCTAAAGAAAGACAGAGAAAAGGCGGAGAACTTGGAAAAACGTCGCGAAACCCTAAAGAAATTATATTCAGAAGAAGACGCTACGTATGAGATTGAAATCATGATGCAAAAGGCCAAAAGCGAAGCTATCAAGCAACAACAGAAATTTGAGGAGATCCCAGTCGAATTGCTGAAAGATGTTAACGTTGGTTTAAAATTAGACGAAGATGATAAACGTCGACGAGAAGCGGAGCTCCAATTATACCACCAATGGCGAAATAACAATCCCATGCTTAGAGACGCTGAAAGACGTAAGAACACAAAAGACATAAAATTAAGCTGGTTAGACCAGCAAATTGAAAAGAGAATGCTAAAGGAGAAAGAAGAAGAAGAATGCAAACGAATATTGAGGGAAAGAGATAAAAATATCGAAGAACAGAAGAGGAAAGATCAGATTATCACAGAAGAAATTCAAAAGAAGAACAAGGAACTTCAAGAATACCTAGTGAAGCAAATGGAAGAGATTAACTTGAAACAGAAAATGAGCGAAGAACTCCAAGACGAAGAAAAGACAGAAATCGAGAAACAAATGAAGATAGCTGAATTAGAGGAGAAGCTAAGGGCTGAAGAAATAAGACGTAAAAATGTTGAATGCGCTCTATACAATCTAAGACAGCACAAAATGAAAATGAAACGCCTGGCTAGAGAAATCGAAGAAAATATCGACAAAGAAGCCGATCTAGTGAGAGAATTGGTGAAATCTCGAGCTACTGAAAGAATTAAAGACCGACAAAAGAAGGAGGAAATCAAAAGAGCATTAGATGAATTTCTAGAGTACAGCAAAGAACAGAAGTTTCTAGAGAAGCGTAGGCAAGAGTGTTTGGACTTCGTCTTCGATTCGGAAGCTAAGACAACTTACGAAAAACAAAAGGAAATTTGGGATCGCGAAGAGAAAGCTAGGCAAGCTCTAATCAAAGACGTTCTGGATACGATTAACGAGCAGATTAAAGAAAACATCAAAACTAATAAGGATAAGCAGAAAGAATTGCTATTAGAACGTGAGAAAATGTTGGAGGACGTTGAAAAGTACGAAAAAGAAATTGAAGAAAACAAAAAACTCGAACAGGAAAAGAAACAAGCGCTAAAGAAGGAACTAACCGAGCAAATCACCGATAAAAAGGTTAGAGAAAAGAAACTTAAAGAATTAGAGAAAAGAAAGGTAGACGTGGAATTGGAAAACATCAAAAAGGAAGAGGAAAGATTGAAAAAAGAAATAATGAAGATACAGGCGACCCACGCACCTTTAAGATACGTCAGGAAGAAGCCGTGGTATTAGTTAATCTGTTAAGTCTTTCTGTGATTGCTAATTTTGTGTGCCTTATTTTTTATTCGACGAGATTTTAGATGGTTTAGAATTGTTAAAGTTTGAAATCTATAAGATTTAAAAATTTGAATATTTTACTAAATTCACCTATGTGGTAGTAGGAAGAAAGGATGTAACGACACAATTGTAGTAATTATTCATAAATCTTAAGATGTTTCTGTATTTCCAACGATTGTTATTAGGTTTTAGTAAGCATTTTATTATGTGGACGATTACACTACAAACAACTGTCTTGTTTTGATTCGAGTTTTCGATTTATTTAAAAGCAATTCAAATATTTGTTCGTCCATCTACTATTTTGACAGTTTTCGTATATTTTATTTCAGTTAACACGTTTGTTCTAGATAGACCATCCTATACATGATGTTGTTAGAATAGTTATAACTTTATCACATAATTAATGTTAATGCACTATTAAAATAAAGAATTTTTGGGAGAAATTATTTGTTTATTTAATTTTGAATAGTTAGAATAAAATCACAATTTCAATTTTCGTCTTATAATAGTCTCTTTTTTGTGCTATGTATTCATAGCTTAATTGTTTTACGAAAGAAAAATAAAAAATCAGATTTTATATTTAATTATTAATATATTGATATTGATAAAATTACGATTACCTTCCGTTTTACCAACGTTTTAAATTCTTGAAAAATTATCAGTCAAGGTGGCATTTGAACCCATGACCTCTGTGTTACCGGTGCAACGTGCTACCAACTGCGCGGCGAGACTGAAGTATTCGGTCAATATTAGTGTTAATATGAATAGGACATATTACTTAAAATGTACTAAATACAAGGAAAAAGGTAAATCAACATAGGAAGATGACATGTGTTTCCTTAATACAAAAAGTATGGTTTTCTCTTAAATCCTACAACTCACAGATAACACCAAATGACCGACTCACTACAAAAAAGTTATCCATAAGTAAGCCTACAGATACGATGATATATTTCGAAACCGGTCGGACATATCCGAAGTCGGGATTCATACGCGTATGGTTAGTATGTGTATGAATGCCGGATTAGATTGATAATGGCGAATCGACGGCGTTCTTTATTATGTTCGACGAGTGTTAAGAGATTTCTTAAGCGATTTCTAATATTAAAGTACATTGGCACTATTATTAAATATATTGTTTGTAATGTCAACATTTTGTGTGTAAAAGACATTAATAGCAAACAACACCGATTAAATACGCAACGTGATGTACCATATTATAAATTTCTATGATTTAATTTATAAGTGTAAGTGTGTACAACATTCCACAAAATATTCGAAAGTTTTGGGGAAAATACTTTACGGAATGAAGATTGCCAACAAGAGGTCAATTATGGCATAATTTTTATCTGGTGAAAAAGACGATTACGGATCAAATAAAGGCAGAGTTAAAAGAAGATATAATCTGATAACCCATGTACCACATAAATGGTGTCGGGAATTATGTTTCTTTTAGATCTTTACAAACTTTCTTCGCTACTTCCTATCTTTTGCCAACTTCGCGGCGTCACTCCATTCCTTTCCAGAATTTTCGTTATGACATTATCTCAAGTCTTCCCTGGCCTTCCTCTTCTCTTATTTTTCGCAATATTTGCCTTCCATGTTCTTCTAAGTTTTCTCTCATTCTCTATTCTTTGCAGATACCCCCACCATTCCAATTGTCTACTCAATAAATTCCAGTACTGAGTTAATTTCTAAATCTTCCCTTATATCGATGTTTTTTATTCTATCGCATTTTGTGACTCCTCCAACTCTTCTCAGATACTTCATTTCTATGGCTTGTACCTTACTTTTTTGTTTTTGGTTTAGTACCCACGATTCGCAGCCAGATGTTAATATCGGTCGATAAATAGACTTATATACTTTCGTTTTCTGATAGATTTCTTTCTTGTTTATAAATTTAGTATTAATAGCATAGTATAATTTCGTTGTTTTTTCAATTCTTTTATTGATGTCGGCTTCTTGCTTCCAACTCTCGTCGAATATCTTAGGTATTGTAACGTTTTTACTTGTTCGATTCCCGTCCCTTCAATTTGAAATCTCATTTGCACTGGTTCTTCTCTTATTGTCATTACTTTAGTGTTATTTTTATTCATCTTCATTCCACTCTCTCTTAATGTTCAGTTCCATATTACTAAATTTTTCTGCAAATCTTTTTCACTTTCTGCCACAACTACTACATCATCTGCAACCACTACTTTAGATAGTTCGTCTCGTTGTAAGTTAATATGTCCTACTAGTTGTAACGGTTGTCGAGTTCCGTCGTGTCACTAGGTTTTTGTTCCTCACGTTCCTGACGAACCGCAGTTGTTCGCGAAATGTCACGGACAAAAACCTAGTGGCACGGCGGAACCCGACAACCGTTACAACTATATCAAACGGCCGTGAAAGTCTGAGATACTATTTATGTCCTACTAGTATTTTTTTACTTTTCTTTGTACATTTTTTGACTATTTCGCCCATGTGCGTAATGAACAATACAGGGCTTAGACTTCTTCCTTACCTCAATCCTTCTGTTATTCTAACCGTTTCTGATTCCGAGTTGCGATCACAGCGTTTATATTACTATTATAGATCATTTGTATCAGTCTTATTACTTTATTACTCACTCCTCTTATTTTTAGGATATCCCATAACTTTTTCTTGGGATTTTATCGAAAGCTTTCCCTAAATCTACAAATCCCAGGAATATTTTCTTCTTTTCTTGCGACGCTTTTTGTATCATCTGCTTTATGGAGAAAACGTGGTCTTGCGTGCTTTTTCCCTTTATGAATCCGCTTGAGATTCGTCGTATGTGCCTTCTAATAGTGATCTTATTCTTTTGTCTATTACCTATCTATTCTAAAATTTTCATGGGTGAGCTTAATAGAAATATACCGCTATAACTATTGCAATCTCTCTTATTGCCCTTGTTCTTATATATTGGTACAATTGCACTAATTTTTCCAGTCGTGTGGTACTTCTTCCATCTATATCTTTCTAAATATTCCTAACATCATTTCTCTACCACTCCTACCCATATAATTGATCATTTCTATTGTTATTTTATCATTTTCTAATGCCTTTCCACTTTTCAGTTTATTTATTGCTTATTCCAATTCTTCCATGCTGATGTGTTGTGCGTACTTTAAAAAACGGTGAGGCATGCTAGCCTCTTCTTTCACATAGCAGAATATTACAGAGAACAAACGCGGAAAAGATAGTAGAGCCTGCAGAAAATACCTCTGGGAAGTTCAATATATCGGCAACCCAACTTGTAATATTGATTATAGATGGGGGTTCGTACATGGTCAAAGCTGAGAAGTTACTAAAATAATCTTATCCTCAATTGGTTCATGAGGATCATTTGTAGCTGAATTTATTATAAACAGTTATCCAAAATTAGTTCAATTTATAGTTTCTACCAAAAAGGTTTTTATTAACACATGGCCTGAAAAGTCGCGGTCCTAACAAAGAAAACACGTTTTTTTTTGTTCAAAATTAGCTTTATTCATCAACGTAATTCACAGGTATAGCAGTAAACTCCACTCACACAAATTAATTAATTATGCGGAACGCAGCGTTTCGAGAGCACGTGGGCTCCCATTGTCAACCGTGTTACCGACTGACACCGACAGTTAATTTGTGTGAGTGGAGTTTACTGCTATACCTGTGAATTGTACATCCACACAGTCCTTGCAATCGTCATTCGTCATCAACGTAATCTCCATCAAGAGCAACGCAATCATTCCAGCGCCGCTCTAACATTTCAATACCACTTTTGTAGAACGATTTATCTTTTGCCTCAAAATAGGCCTCAGTTTCAGCGATAACCTCTTCATTCGTGCGAAATTTCTTATCGGCAAGCATTTTTTTGAGGTCTGCGAACAGCCAGTAGTTGCTGGGAGCCAAATCTGGCGAATACGGTGGATGTGGGAGCAATTCGAAGTTCAATTCATGTAGTTTTGCCATTGTTTTGATTGACTTGTGACACGGTGCGTTGTCTTGATGAAACAAAATTCCTTTCTTTGCCATATGCGGTCGTTTCTTTACAATTTCGGCCTTCAAATGTTCCAATAACGCTATATAATATTCACTGTTGATGGTATTTTCTTTCTCAAGATAGTCGATGAATATTACACCACGCACATCTGAAAATACCGAGGCCATAATCTTTCCAGCCGATTGTTGTGCTTTCGGACGCTTTGGACGAGGTTCATCAGTTGCTGTCCACTCGGATGACGATCGTTTTGATTCCGGAGTGAAGTGATGGATCCATGTTTCATCCATTGTCACACATCGACGCAAAAATTCCGGTTTGTTACGTTTAAACATGGCCAAACACTGCTCAGAATCATCAACACGTTCTTGTTTTTGGTCAACAGTGAGCAAACGCGGCACCCACTTTGAACAGAGCTTTCTCATAGTCAAATGCTCATGCAATATAAAGCCAATACGTTCTTTTGATATCTTTACGATGTCAGCTAACTCACGCAACTTCACTTTTCGATAATTCAAAACGATTTTGTGGATTTTTTTGATGTTTTCTGGTGTTACCACCATAACACTTTTCAAGCCAGAAAATAACAAAAGTAGCGTGACTCTTAGCACAATAACTCACAAACTAATGAATAGAATATCATGAAATTTTAACAGCTGTCTTTTGAAGGTTAGTACTAACTGAAAGAAAGGTGACTGCAATAAAACTAACGTCATCTATGTGTTAGGCCCGGGAATTTTCAGCCCAGGTGTTAAATCTCTAAAACGCATTCGTAAGTTTAAACAGACTTGTCCGGGTATTCCTCAGCCACCACAGCCGGTATTGTCGAAATGGGAAATATGGCTTAAAGCTCTTTTATATTATGAAAAATTTTTGCACATTGTTAAACCTTCTATCTTAAATTTAAATCCGAGCTAAAGCTATTATTGCATGAGGCGCCAAATATAGTAGATTACCTCAAAGTCTCGTTAGGAAATCTAGCAGATAATATATGAACATTAACAACCGAAAAATTGTGTGCGGTTATAAATGAAAATCCGGATTTACTATGGTGGGTACCAGACAAGAATTTAATTGAAAACCAAGAGTGCGAATATGATGCGCAGGATCTTTTTTAATTCGTGAACACCACATTATTAGACGGAGTATGCTCCACGTCCAAATACACCAACATATTTTCACCTCGCCGAAGGGCAATGACTGAGTCAGCACTGGAAGGCATGCTAACGTCACAATATTACAGCGAACTTTTGCGTCACTCTACTTCAATAACACAATCAAACTAAAATAGTAAGCAATTACATTCATTGTTTTCAATATTCATAATAACCGAGCCATATACTCATTTTTGCAGCCTTACTTGGAATTGGACTTCATACTCTATCAAATTTGCAAAACCTACTGATTCTGATGTCAGATACCGTAATTAACTACAACAAATTAGGGCCACTTTTAACAAAGCTGTGTTGCTTAGTCACAAATGTCGCAATGGCCTTTTCATTTTTAAATTATTTTCATGTAATTTTCATACAGTCTGGATCTTAATCCGATTTGACATGCTTGGGATCTACTCCAGAAATATATTCGCTTAGAGTTCAAGAATAATGATTAGCTCATCAAGAAGAATACGACACAATTCCTCAAATGTGCTGAATGGCATTGATTGTATTAACTCCGAGGGAGTTCGTAGGGGACATAGTCGTTATTTAAGATTTAGTTCAGCAGTTGTGAAGAAATATGTTTTTAATTTTCTGCTACCTGATTTTGAATAAATGCATTCCTGTTTTTATTCGTCCTTGTCATTCAAAAATTGCCGATCTCGTGCCATTGGGATGCACGATTTTTTGTTGGCGAATTTATTCTTGTTCTGTCTAGTTTCTTCTAAATATTTCTTAATTAAAATTAAAAGAAAACAGCGATAATATTAATAAAATAATTTAATAATCAATAGGAAAGATAAACATTCTGTCATGTCATTCTCTCAAAGGTACCAATCCACAATACTCTAGCAAAAGTACGAAGACTTAGATTAATCATGCGAAATAATGTATATAATAGCCTTGCACTATATCGCAAATATATCTCAAACATTCTACGTTTAGTTTAACAGGGATTCCATTTGCTTAAATAACATCGTTTGAGAGTTGGTTTACAGTTGAGGAACTCTTTGAAAAAAAAATACATCAGGTAATCCGGTTTTGTGGTAAACACTTTCTCGAAGTGTCTTTAAAATTAATACAGTAATAAAACTATAGGCAAGATAGGATATACTAACTCATGATAATTGTACATTTATTAAAAATGCTTTTCCAAAATCGTCAACGTGAGTAGTACCTTTTAGTATAAACAAACTGTATGTATAATCACTAGTATATAACTTTGTACATAATTTATCAATCTATAGTTCTTTATCTTCAGTATCCGTACCATTAACTCGTCCTTTTCGCCGTGTTATTGTACATGACATCAACTTTATTGGAAAAATGTGGCCAATTCTTGATCTCCTCGAAGAATCTATCTCCAGGACACTCTGTACCCGCTCTAACCTGCCTATGCCCGTATAGGGTATAGTCTGGTCTTATGTAACCGCTATCCACTCCTAGTTGAATCAGATTGTGTACGGTTTGTAGTTGATTTAAGGGTGGAAGTTCTTCTGCAAATGCGAAACAACGTTGGTATAAAAGAAATTAATTTTAAAAGGAAAAAGTTTAGCTTACGTGTCCAGTCTCCAATGACGCATATTCCGATGCTTTTGTTATTGTACAGTGGTGAATGTGCACCTACGGCGGACCATCCTCTACCTATGTAAGCTTTGCCATCGCCTCCTACTGCAAAGCTATATCCTATGTCGTTCCAACCATGTGTGTTCTGAAATAAGAGAACTTTCGTTAGTTCTGACGAAAATTTTGTTTCTTTTGGTAATTACTTAAAAATTGTGCTGTATAGAAAACTTCACAGGAATGTGTGTCATTTCCAGAAGTAAATTTTTGATGGAAAAACTATCAAGTTAAACAATTTCATATACAACATATTTTTTATCAGATAAAAAAGTCCCTAGTCTTACTGGTATTTGTTTTTTTTTCAAACTAACGTGTTATTTATGTATGTAAATCTATTCTGTATAACCTTATCAATGAGAAAATATATATACAAAACCTAACATGAATTTTATATATGATTGATTTCGTGTAACATTCAATTGATCAAACTTCAATATTTTGAAGCGCCCTGAGCAACGGTATTCAATTGGTTCAAGGCCTTTGTGATTTACAGCTTATTTATGCCGAACTTGCTGCCTAATATTACAGTCTGCATCACAAGAACGTGCACGAACAATAAATTTATTTATGCATTCCTATTATTCATTATCATGCACTTTTTTATTAAGACTATTTTACAAAAATTTTGCAATATATTTCTCACAATGTTATTATAACATGTTTCGCTATCACTGTAGCTTCATCGGATATTCTCTGTAAAATAGTTGAGTTTTACTTCTCTGACCATTGTTCAATATGATTTCCAACAAGTATCGGCCGACTCAATCGATACTTTTTCTCTTATTTACTACCAACTTATTGTTGATTGAGTGAACGCCAAAATTTTTAGAATTTGAAGAGGTTCGATAATGTATAAATATTTTCTTTTATACTTGGTTCTTAGGTAGACTCGTAGAATCTTGATTAGGCAAACATCTGTCAGTTCTGATGGCCATTCCAGCATATTGATACCATTTTAAACTTGAGTATGCTACAATCGTATGGTGTCCATATTATGATCTTTATTCATTAAAATACTTCTGATCCAATATTCTATACGTTGTCGACACACACTAACTTTAATATTCAGGTCGCCTGTGTTGCGCATGTGTGACAACTATAATCGCATATGCCCTAGTTGTAATATATTTAATACATCTCTGAAACGATTGTTGGATCTTAACATCGACGACCTTTGTTAATGGACTTTTGTTTGTCTAAGGTTGGTGCCCAGAATATTTATAGTGTTGTTGTGGTGCGTATTTGCATGTATAATTTTATATACACAATATTGTAATATTGTTCTTCATTTGGTAGTTGTATTGTTGCATAGTGAACATTATTATATTATTAAACATTATCATATTACATAGTTTCTACTCTCCAAACCCTACACAGGTGGCTTTGATGTTTAAGATTATTATGCTCTATATATGCAACCTTTTCAGAATTTCAAAGCCAAGTTTTGGTAGATTTGGGTAGCTGAGTTTTCGATAAACAAGTATAACTATTCAAAGCCCCGAGAAGACTTCTAGTAGTGATCTGATTGTAGTTATGGTAAGATGTGTTTGTGTATATCTGATTTTCAACTCAACCCTCATATAATGCATATATAAATCTGTACATATATGCTTAGTATGAGGAAAATAAACACCGGACGTCATAGTAATCATTTCCATTATTTTTAGAGTACTATTATATTAAAGTTAACTTTAAACAGAGGAAAAATAACTTTGTAAAACACACTTTAATTCCGTACATTGAATTGTATCCCTCGCAGCAGCAAAAAAATGATTTTGTTTTGGAAACAGCCCGCTTGTCTATTTTAATTCATTTAATTTTACACAGATAGATGTTATTTGAGAAAATTACTAATTCGTCCTTAAAATGTGTGCAATTTTAGTCCTCTTTCTAAGCTATTTTGAGTTAAATAATTACTTCCTACAGAAACATTTTATCAAAAAGAAATCTTCTATCACAATACGATAGAATTAGTTTAAAGTCAATTCTTCGGGACCAATTAATTTTTTTTTAAATGAAGCTTTCTTGATTTCGAAATATGACTTGAAAAAAATGGATATCACGTAGTCGTTCTCCTTACCATATGATAATCTTGCATAGACTGCATAGCACCAATACATTGTTCGGTAGTATTGCAAGCTGGAGGAATATAACTATGGTGGATGATAACGAAAGGAACTGGGTTGGGCATGGGATCTACTTCAACAGGTGGCAATGCTTTCCATTCTTCTCTGGATACTATATCTACATTGTAGGAACCTGTAACAAAGAACAACCATTTAATTTCGTTTTCTTGGGTATTGCATAAGTAATTTCTCTATACTGTTATCATTTAACTAATTAGATAGATATTCACAGGAATTAATTAAACAATCTAATCTAATCAATGACATCATAAATTAAAAAAAAGTGTGGGTACACCTGTTAAATCAATTAAATTTTTGCATGTACATTCATACACTTTTGTTTTGATTGTATTTTTTTAAGTAAAATATCATCCCTTGTGGGGATCGAACCCACGACCTTTGGATTAGAAGTCCAACGCGCTATCCTCTGCGCCAAAGGGACTTACGTATGGTACTACCAATCATTTAAAGATCATTAGAAATGGAAATAATATCATTTCTAAAGCACTGAGTCAAAAAGTCAAAAAAATAACGTTAATATTCCACCGTTCAAAAGTAATAAAGAAGATAATTTTTGCTCCTTCGTTTCTAATATCACAGTTCTACTATTGTTATTTATCACACAAATGGGGCAAGTACGTTAATCAAGGATTTTACGCGTAATGCTTGTTAAACGATTAATAATCTTTATGATCCCGTATTTGCTAGTGGTAGAAAGGCTACTATTAATATTTACAAATCTTTTAATTCACCTCGACCTAAAACATTTAAATAAGCATAAAATATTGCTCTTGCTAGATATCGCAAGCAACAATTTCTATGTGTACGAAGGCGACCTACATTGTTTCCGGAATCGACAAGAAAACGCGGCATTTGTGTGGTTTCTTGTTTTTATTTTTCGATGTTGTCTCCTCGAAGATCAATATACTTCTTCAAGCGGTGCTCCAGTCCCTTCAAACCGTCGGAAAAGTAGGACATTTCGAGGTCTGCAAAATAGCCATCTGTAACGGCGATGACCTCCTCTTTTGCGGCAAGTCTCTTTCCTCGCAGTGATTTTTTCAGGTTTGATAATAGGAAAGGGTCGCTGGGGGCTAGGTCCGGTGAATATGGATGATGAGAGACTAATCCGTAGCGCAACTCATTCAATTTGGACGATGCAAGATGAATGAGCCGGTGCACTGTCGTAGTGGAAAGGCACTTTTTTCGCTGCAAACCAAGCCGTTTCTCCTTCAATACTGCATCGAATCTGGTCAATAAATCGCTATAGTATTGTCTCATGATCATCTTTCACACTTTGGGAATCCCAAAAAATGGTCGCCATGACCTTTCCGGCCGATGGAACGGTGTTTGCTTTCTTCGTAGCCGATTCCCACGGAAAACTCCACTGCTTCGACTGTTCCTTGACCGGTATGTAGTGGTGGATCCAAGTCTCATCCACGGTTACGAAGCTCATGAAGAAATCCCTTGGATTGCGTCGGATCCTGGCTAGACACTCCTCCGAAATGGTCACCGGATTTGGTTTTTGCTCCGGTGTGAGCAAACGGCGTATCCATCGCGCCGAAAGCTCTTTCATATCCACATTTCGTGTAGGATATGGCCAAGGCATTTTTCTGAGATTCCTGTTGTCTCTGTTATCTCTTTCAGCATCGATCGGCGATCGGCTAACACATCATGAATCTTGTCGACCATTTCGTCGTTGGTAGCGATTTTTGAGCGTCCACTGCATGATTCGTCACTTGTGGTTGTGCGGCCATGTTTAAATTCGTTCACCCAGAAGCAGATTATTAAAAATAATGGAGTGCATCCGCTATGAATCTCTAGCAAAATATTTCAAATTTCCGTGGCCGTTTTCCCAGCCATCCAGAAGTGTTTTATCACTGCACGAAATTCTATTTTATCCATTTTTGCGAAACCGCCTGACGTGCTACACAAAACACACTCTCAAACAACAACTATTGACAATAGAGATCTGAAATTTTGACAAATGCCATAAAAAAGGTTGCCTTTGCCATCGCCATATTTACGGCTGCGAGATTTGCAACCTTGGGTTTGATATGACCTTATTGAACGAGTTTAAAACTCATGTTTGCGGTTTATATACGAAATCAGTAGGTGTCGTAAAACATCACACAAGCTGTCGAAAGCTGGCCGAGGCGTAAGAGATGAATCTAAAATCTTTTTGACAAAAACAAACCACAGAATTTCATCATGTTTACATGATAAAATTAAATTCATATAAAAATGCATAACATTACCACTAGATTTATACATTGAATATCCCCCGCCGCAAAAACATGTCACAACAAATTTTCAGCGTTATTTTACAGTATTTATAGGAAATATAACAGTCATGTAATATAAAAGCTCTATTGTTGCGGGTGTTCTAACCTCTACTGTCTATCTATTATTCTGCGAATGCGGAGTTCCACTTGAAAACTAAATAATGGAATACGTTTAAAGTTCAGAAAAAAATGCCTGAATTGAAAAAGTAGCAATAGGCATTCTAGTCTATACTTGAACTTCGCCTTGAGGTTTTGTTAGGTATTGCACAGTGTAAATAAAATAAATGTACGTTTATTTCATTGTAATTATAGTATGAGGCATGCGAAAAACACAAAAGCAAAAAATACAGTTTGTACCAAACATTTATGTCTATTTAAAAGAAAATGCTAATGTTATACATGTTTCCATTAAACATTTCTTTGATGATTTTTATAACAGTTTTCAGTTGATCCTCTTTAATATTGTTTGCGATGTTATTGCAGATTTTTAGAAGCTACGTGATAGCACATTTATTACAGGAGCGTACGTTGTTTGAGGTATACGTAAGGTGGGTTTTTGGAGCGAGTGTTATGTATTTACACATATCCGGATCTAACAATTGGTATTTTGAAAGAAAATATTGTCAGAAATTGTCAAAAGAATGTAAAAGTACAAAAAGTGGTAAAAATATATGTTTACAGCATGCCAGAAGAGATTACGACAGCCATTGAAGCTAAATGATTTATTAAAATATTAAATCTAAGTTACTTTAGTTATGTTGCATAATAAAAATTTTATGTTGCACATATGTATACACTTCTTGGTTTGATTTCTAGTCTATTTTTAGTTCTAACTTAATTGGCAAGTGCTGTATGTAGAGATGATGATGCTGATACGTCTCGAACATTTGAAACACGCAGTTTAATGTAACTTCCACTATGAATGAATGCATTTCAGCCGATTCCATTTTTTAAAAATTTTATGTCTTTATCACAGTTAATGCTCTAAATTGTGCAATTCCCAGATCTGAATTCAGATCTGGGAATTGTACAACTTAAATTAGTAGACAGAATCCATTGTGAGATATTAAAGGTTTAGTTCTGTTCAGAAATGTGCGACAAAAAGTATTTGTATTGGAGCAATTATTGTCCAAATGTTACTCTGAAAAAGAAAAATGTTGCATACAAAGATTTTGATCCAGTATGTGGAACCTGTACATATGATTAATACCAAAAAGTTGGAAGGAATTGTAGAGGAACTGTCTACAAATTGCAGTTATTATATCTTTTCAAGTTGATAGAAAAAGATGTTCAAATGGAATAGAGTAGACTAGCGGGAATATGGGGCATGTATAACATAGGTATTGACTTTATCTAAGTGTATGTACCTCACAATATGACTCGTCTTACGTTTTTGCTAATTATCCAAGAAATGTACGAGGGTGACCTGAAATGTTTCCAGAATCGGCAAGAGATGGCGCACGAAGGTTGAAGTGTCGGTAAGGGCAACCTTTTTTTTGGCAACTGTCAAAATTTTAAACGCCTACTGTGACGAAATCGGGTGACCGTTTCGGAGGATTGCCTGACCACGATCCAACGCAATCCAAGGGATTTCTTCATGCGTTTCGTAACCGTAGATGTGACACTACATACTGGAGACCAAGGAACAGTCGAAGCAGTGGACTTTTCCGGGCGAATCGGCTCCGAAGAAAGCAAAGACCGTTCCATCGGCCGGACAGGTCATGGCGATCATTTCTTGGGATTCCCCAGGTGTGATCCTCATCGATGATCACGGGGCAATACTACAGCGATTTATTGACCCGATTCAATGCAGTATTGAAGGAGAACCGGCCTCGTTTGCCACGGAAAAGTGCTTTTCCACCACGACAATGTACCGGTTCATTCATCCCGTATCGCCGTGTCCAAATTGAATGAGTTGCGCTACGAATTAGTCTCTCATCCTCTATATTCATCGGACCTAGCCCGCAGCGACTATTTCCAAATCTGAAAAAAATCACTGGGAGGAAAGATTTGCCGCAAATGAGGAGGTCATCGCCGCTACAGATGGCTATTTTATAGACCTCAAAACATCCTACTTTTGCGACGACTTGAAGAGACTGGAGCACCGTTTGAAAAAGTGTATTGATCTGCGAGGAGACTACATCGAAAAATAAAAATAAAAAACCACACCAATACTGTGTTTACGTTATCGATTCCGGAAACATTTGAGGTTGCCTTCGTATCCTACACATAGTCTTCAGTACTTCTCTATCTATTTTACTTATGCCCAAGTTTTATTAGGGATATTTAACTATAGTTTTCTCATCTTAATCACCTTCTCCAGAGATTATTAAATTACCGAAATCTCTTTAAAACACAAACATACGGTAACTGTACTTTTTAGATTGCTATTAATCTTAATACAATCCATAGAAAGCGAAGGTTAAATTTGTAGATCGTTGACGAGGGATATTATTCAATAGTTTAACAGCAATTTATCTAGATTTAATCTTAAGGTGATTAGAGCATGATACAAAAAACTAATTCTGTGCAAGAATGAGCAATTGCATGTAATTTACATGTACATAATTCAAGGAAGTTCTCGTTTGTAAGGTAGCTACTTCACGACTGAAGGTTGCTTAAATAAGCATGCACCGAACGGTAGTTAAGAGCATGAATAATGAAATAAGTGTACAGATTTACGTGTAAACAATTAGCATGTACACAGTCGCGTGTTAAATTAATTGTGTACATTGTTATAGTGGATGGAGTACGTACATTTTAACAGGCTTTCTAAAGCATTGTATACGATGAATATGCGTTGACTAAATTTATTTGACTATGTCTAACTAAAATTGTAACCAATAGTTCAATTCAAAAATTAAGTTGTAAAGAAAAAAAGAACAGGGTTTCGTGTCTTATCCCTGACGTGATACTAAGAGAAAATATTGAATACAAATTCACTTATCCAGTCTTCCATGGGCAGGACTGCATATGAGATAATAACATTATATTTTCGTTCTATTTATTATTTTACATCATTTGGTTTATACAAAAAAAAATATTTTAACAAGAAAACACAAATATTTAATATCTCTACAGGATGTCATTTGGTTTTGCACGTAACTGTATCTTTATTACGTTATGCTTTACAATTGTAATTATATCGACGGTATGTTACGTATTATCACGTTTCGTTTGATGAATGCAAACAATGAAGCAGTACGTACCACATTGCATATCAGGGATTCCCCTTGTAAATAATAGTGGTAACATTATTTACAATAGACAGGGAATAGTTGAAATTTCAACGTTCGAGGATGGGAATATAATTTAGCGATCGCATTAACGAGTTGTGTATTTTTTTCTTGTTAGTACATATAAAATTTGTCGATAGTAGTCAAAATTCTTTTAACTGAAAGACCAACCGCAACACGCTTATTTTTTTATACCTTAATTGCATTTCTAGCAAAATTCTACGACCTAGGGGATGTACAAGAATGCAATTTTAAAAGTGACTGCTTGGAATGTTTTTCATTCGCGTTACTACAGACTAATTACTAGAAATGAGTGTATTAGGCTTTATGACTCAATGATTAGCTGCAATCTTAACAATCTGCTTACTAATTTAATAACATCGAGCGTTTACGTTTTTACTGCTTTGAATAATCTTCTAAAGGAAAATAAATTTCTGACTTAGATGGACATTGACAAATGAAATTTATAGAAGATACGAGGGTTGTCTTTTAAGTTTTGCATACACACAGTAGATAGCTTTTAAAGACTTTATTGTTTTTCGAAGTAGTCTCCACGAAGATTAATATACTTTCGCATGCACCAACCCTGGAAGCAGTTAATCCACTCGTCTATTGAAGCAGTCCATATTGTGTTTGTTAAGGCAATGATTGCTCTTTCTGACGACTGGAACATTGGAAAGGTAAAGAAATCGTTGGGACGTTCAATTGTCTTGCATGTTGTGTGCGAGCTTACATTGCCTTGGTGGAGGATGATTCGTCTTTTGTGGTTGGTTTTTCGAAGCTCTGATGACTGGCGACAAACGAATGGTTGTATACCAATCGCCAGTAACAGTTCTTTAGTCTTGTACAGGAATTAATGATACATTACCTGCTTTCGAGGCAAATGTCGCGACCATCTTTTTGAATATATTTCGAGTACGGACGACTTCTGTTGGCTTTTTCACGCCTAAACAAACGACTACCGTTTATTTTTCGATTCGTATCAGTAAATCCAAGATTCATCACCACTGGCGATGTTGTACACGTTTTTAGAGTTTTCGGCTTTGAAACGGCTTAGAATATTTTGACACGAATTCACCCTAGCTGCTTTCTGTTCTTCGATCAACGGATGCGGTATCCAACGTAAAGATGGAGATTAATTTTTAGTTCTGATTTTTTTGATTAGAAGCGCCCTCTATATTCCAGTATGCAATACTTAAAAGATATTCCTCGTAATAAGAAAGTTACCTGGAAGTGATGACAAGTTAATTGTAAAATAGCACTTTTCTTTTACGATTAGAAACTAAAAATAGGTTTCAATTCCTTTGGGTATTAGAGTGCAGTTATAGTATTAACAGAAAGCTAATCTTAACAACTTCAGTATGGAAAATACATTTGCTTACAAAATAAAAATATTCGTTGCATTTTTTGAAATACTCTCTATTGATGTTTCAAATCGCCAATTGTTTTCTCGTAACAAACTTCAATTTTATATACTTTTTTATTTGTGTTTAATTATAAGTTACCGATTTATAACGGCTATATGCCAAAAATTTGCTTACGTCTTTCAACTTCAGAAGAATCTATGACAATCTAATGCCATAAGTATTCCTATACATTGCCCTTTCCGTTATCTACTTTAATACATCCATCATTGCGCACATGTCGATATCAATTTTGGTATGTTATGATAACTTCCAAATGTTATATGTTGAATCTTGTTTGATTCTGTCTGTTTAAATCACGCAAATTCTTCTTAATGATTTTGTTAGACTGTGACTACACCACAAAGATCTCTCTTCTAATTGAGTTTACTTTGGATAGAATATCGGCAAAAAGTACAGTTCATGTCTCCGGTGCCTATCGGGAAGCCTTAACACAATAATACGATCAACGGAAAGAAGATACCCACGTTAAGAAAGGAAAGACATACTGTATTCTAAACCTATAATTTTATTTGCGGTTTAGCACATAATACATTAATGCGTCGAATACAGGCTCGATGTTGGGTGATAAAATTACAATTTCCTTGCAATTATCCAACGTAACTAAATTACTGAAAAAATATCAATCACGGAGGGACTCGAACCCACAATCTCTACGTTTCCGGCGCACTGTGCCACCATTACATCACGAGATCACTGAGTTTAAATCGCTTTCAATCCTCCTAGATGTCACAGTGTCATTGGATATATCATCATATCTCACAGACACTATATTATTAATACGACAAGTGCGTAACGGTTAAACTAATATCCATATTAATACTAATATTAACATGAATATCAATACTAAACCACCGTTGACATTAGTAATTATAAAATTACAATTTCCTTATTTAATTACCAAACGTAATTAAATTATTCAAAAAATTATCAGTCTCGGAGGGACTCGAACCCACAATCTTTACATTTCCGACGTACTGTGCTGCAATTACATCACGAGACCACTGAGTTCAAGTCGCTTTCAATCCCCCTAGATGTCACGATGTAAGTAGATATATCATAATATCTCAGAGACACTACACTAGGGTGACAGAATAAAATAGAAACTAGGTAAAGCGGTATAAATATGTAAACAGCTAAATTCTAAGAAGGAATTAAGAACTTTCTCTTGTCAGTAGGGTAGGGGTAGATGTATCGGAAGGAATTCGCCATAGTTTAGTATCGTTACAACTACGCCTCGCTTACAAGTTTCGAGTGATATTAGCAACTTCACCCGGGTTCGCATCGTTGGCTAGAGGGAACGCGGCGCTTTGCAACGTGAAATAAGTAAATTTTTAAATATTCCGTTGTCCACAGTTAACCGTGTGATTACACAATTTAAACGCAAGGAAAAAACAACAGTGGAACCGAGACCAGGCCGTGCCGGACCTTCTGAAAGAAGTAATAGGGTGCTTGTGCGCGAAGTGTTAAGAGAACCGCGAAAAAGTACAACTGAGCTTGCGGCAACTTCACAGAAAAGTCAGCGCACCGTTCTGCGATACCTCTACAGTGTGGGGATGTATAAAAGGGTGGCAAAGAAAAAACCTCTCCCCTACGGCGTTTCAAACACGACGCCGAATGGCTTGGGCAATCGAAATGCGAACGAAGCCCGAAGAGCTTTGGCGGTCTGTCATTTTTTCAAACGAAAGCAGATACTGCCAATTCAGTGATAGTGGTCGTACGTGGGTATGGAGACATTCGTCACAGCAACTGGACGACAAATTTTCACATCGGACGGTGAAATACGGCGGTGTGAACATCATGGTGTGGGGCGCGATATGGTATGGTGGAAGATCGCAATTAGTAATCTGCGACGGAAATATAAATGCGGCAAAATATATCCAAATCTTAACAGAAGGACTACTACCGATATTCGACAACGCCATTTTATCTAAAGAAGACGCCACTTTTATGGAGGATGGAGCACCCTGCCACAAAGCAAGAACAACAACCACGTGGAAAGAGGAATAGGGGATTCAGATTTTACCATGGCCAGGCCAATCACCAGACATGAATCCGAATGTTTGGCACATAATCCAGACAGATATGGCGAAAGCACCTCAAAAACCCAGCAATAAGGAAGAACTCGTGGCAGCTGTTACAGAAGCGTGGTTAAATATTCCAGAAGACACCATTAATCATTTAATAGATTCTATGCCACGGCGACTCGCAGCACTTCACGCAAGTAAAGGTGGATCGATAAAATATTAGTCTAATTTAAAAATTTTAAAATATTTTGTGTATATAACGAGAATAGTATCTTTTTTTTTAATTAGTAGGTGTCACCCTAGTGTATATTATTAATATGTATTAATACATATTAATGGTAGCACAGTCCGAAGAGGACCGAGGATAATTTAGCAACGGCATTTTTTTGAATTTGGATATTCCCGACTCTAGGAGAGCATAAATTATTGTTTACATCGTCAATATGTCTTTTCTTACTCATAAGGAATACCGATTAAAAATTATCCTATCACAAAATAAAATTAAATTCACGAGAGATCAGCAGAAAGATGTTTATTTTAATTTCCGAACATAGTAAATATGTTATATTCACTATACGGTAGTCAGGTAGGCAGTTCAGGAGATGAACTGTATTATAGATTTGCCGCTCGAAAATAAGTCTAAGCAATAAAATCTGCTTAATAATATGCGATTTTTTACTTCATTAAAAACGACGTTACATAAATTTCGAATAGATTTAAATGAAAATAGCTAAAAAATGCAAAATTTGGAGATTATACTTTCGGTTGTGTAGAATACTGTGGGTGTTAATGTTCGAATACATTTGCATGTAGCAGAAAGGATAGTGATCAGGTTTATTGATCTACAGCCATTTAAGGAGTGCATTGTAATGTTAAACACAACCTTTATCAATCAATAGAATCGTTCAAGACAATATAGACAAAACCTCCGCATAAAAGGTCAGATGTAAACTTATTGAATACTCATTCATTTTTAAAACAAAAAACAATATAAATATTCAATGCACTCCATCTGCAAAGGACAATAAAAATCCACGAATTTGGAGTCTATTAACTGAATACTATTGATTTGATCACAACGAAAGCATCTACTTTTAACGTCTTTTCTTTTACTCTTTCTTAAACCAGAAAACTAATGATATATTAACAGAGGATTCAATACTAGACAAATACATACCTTTGTAAGCGATTTACATATTAATTGTTGTTATGATTTAAACTTTGCGGTGATTATCATTATTAAACCCGCAAACACGTGTTTTAAAAGAAATAGATATGCAAATTGCTTACTTAATTAGTATGCCGACGTCGGTATAAAATGGATAAGTGTATATACACGCGGACATATACAGTCATAATCTAAGCAAAGTCAACGGTTATAATACGCATGTGCGTCACCCGTTATTCTTTCTCTCTGCAGTATTCCCATGCAGTCAGTCTATCACAGATATAATATATAACACATGGGCTGAAAAGTCCCGGGCCTAACACATAGATGACGCTAGTTTTATTGCAGTCACCTTTCTCTCAGTTAGTACTAACCTTCAAAAGACAGCTGTTAAAATTTCATGATATTCTATTCATTAGTTTGTGAGTTATTGTGCCAAGGAGTCACGCTACTTTTGTTATTTTCAATACAATGAATCAAAAATTTCGTGTTTTAATTTTACACTGCTTCTTGATGAGAAAAAATGCCGTTCAAGCGAAGCAATGGCTTGAAAAGTGTTATGGGGACTCCGCTCCATCAGAAATAACAATAAAACGTTGGTTTGCTGACTTCAAACGTGGTCGTAGAGACACCGATGATGTAGAACGCAGTGGATGTCCAAATGAGGCGGTAACACCAGAAAACATCAAAAAAATCCACAAAATCGTTTTGGATGATCGAAAAGTGAAGTTGCGTGAGTTAGCTGACATCGTAAAGATATCAAAAAACGTATTGGCTTTATATTGCATGAGCATTTGACTGTGAGAAAGCTCTGTTCAAAGTGGGTGCCGCGTTTGCTCACTGTTGACCAAAAACAAGAACGTGTTGACGATTCTGAGCAGTGTTTGGCCATGTTTAAACGTAACAAACCGGAATTTTTGCGTCTATATGTGACAATGGATGAAACATGGATCCATCACTTCACTCCGGAATTAAAACGATCGTCATCTGAGTGGACAGCAACTGGTGAACCTCGTCCAAATCACCCGAAAGCACAACAATCGGCGGGAAAGGGTATTTTGGGATATGCGTGGTGTAATATTCATCGACTATCTTTAGAAAGGAAATACCCTCAACAGTGAATATTATATAGCGTCTTTGGAGCGTTTGAAGGCTGAAATTGCAAAGAAACGACCGCATATGGCAAAGAAAAAATTTTGTTTCATCAAGACAACGCACCGTGTCACAAGTCAATCAAAACAATGGCAAAACTACATGAATTGAACATCGAATTGCTCCCACATCCACCGTATTCGCCAGATTTGGCTCCCAACGACTACTGGCTGTTCGCAGACCTCAAAAAATGCTCGCCGGTAAGAAATTTCGCGCGAATGAAGAGGTTATCGCTGAAACTGCGGCCTATTTTGAGGTAAAAGATAAATCGTTATACACAAGTGGTATTGAAATGTTAGAGCGGCGCTGGAATGATTGCGTTGCTCTTGATGGAGATTACGTTGATGAATAAAGCTAATTTTGAATAAAAAAAAACGTGTTTTCTTTGTTAGAGCCGGGACTTTTCAGCTCATGTGTTATAGAAGTGAGGAATCTGTTTGATATTATTTTGTGGCTGCTTAGCGCCACCTACCGTTTGTCTAAAAAGTATTTCAAAGCACCAAATCTAAATCCCTCTCAAATCTAATATATTCTGCACGTTCTGTTGCAACAAATATTCTTCTTGCTATCTGCTTCATATGTTGCGAATATAACAAGAAGAATATCTTTTACAATAAAACATGTATGCCGGAATAAGTATGTATATCGCCAAAATAGAACTGCTTCCAAAGTAATGGTAAGTGGAAAGTAATGTATTCCTATCTTAACAAACCAGAATTGTAAAACAAATAACAACAAATTTTCGAAATTTATTGCATTTAATGGTAATAAATAATAAAATATAATAATAAAAAATGCACCGTCTAAACAGTAATGCATTTCATTTGTACAATCTTTCTATATCTGGCACTTATATACGAAAATTAAATAGAAGTAAACTATGTACAAAACGTGAAATAGAAACGTTCACGAAATGTAACTTTTTTTTATCGAAACGAATAACTGATAACCATGTGTAACAATAGAAACATAACCTTACGTAATTTCTAACGGAATGGTAATATCTGGGTAATATTTAAGAACGCGCATGCGTATTTGTCTGTATAATTCGATTCTTGCGCTCTTATCAAATATCTATTAACGAATAAAAAAATAAAAAGAATATCGAGGTAATAAATATAAGATCGCTCCCCATGGTCTATCAGTCATTCGCCGTAAACAGTATTTCGCTGTTGCCCTACTACATCATGGTTATAGCTAGAGTGGGGGAACATTGGATTATAGATACTTCCCTGTCGTTGACTTTGCTCAAATTATATCTGTATAGATATTGTCCAAAACAGTTAGGGGGATACTTATTTCTATATTCGTAACTTTTTAGGTAAAACCAGTATGCAGATTGATTATTACATTTCTGGAACACATTTTATGTAATACTCATAAATTGACATAAACAAAACGACGTTCTTAAGATCGAATTAGCAATAAAAAGAGTCTACGAATAACAACATAAATATGTATAAGGTCACGCGACGTTTAGTTTAAAGATGTAGGCGTGGGAATATTCAGACCCTATTGCTTACAATAAGATGTGTGTCTTTTAAAGATTTGGTATTCCAATTATACACGTAGTCCTGCAAAGTTCTCTCCCTAATTTTGATGCGCTACTAGGATCTTTGCAAGTATCGACATGTTGTTTTATGACGTAGTTATAAGTGATGAATTGCTTCATCAATCTCATTTCCCGTCGTGAAATCTCGACCATGTAAATGTTTCTTTAGTTTAAAGAACAAGCAGAAATCGCACTGGCCCAAATCAGGCGAATAGGGTGGATGTTCATGACTTTTACATTATTTTCGCGTAAAAATTCAACTGTCTACTATGCACTGTATGATATTGCATTGCATTGTCGTGATGCAACATTAACCCGCGAATGGTGACTGACTCAAGAACTGCAGGTAAACATTTTGTGGTGTAATTGTTTGCTGCAACTGTACGTTGATTTTCCAGCTTGATTCCTTCCTCGACAGCCCTTTGCCTTTTGACCATTGTTGGTCTTGGTGCATCTTCATGGATCCACACACCGTTCTCCTGACGGGTAGGAATATCGGATCCGAGTTTCATCACCTGTTACTGTTAGATACAATAAGGTGCCCAACATTATTTAGCATTCCCAACGTTTCCCGAGCGATTTTTACTCGTCCTGCCTTTCGGAAATCGTGAAGCGTGTGTGCCAGCCAACGAGTAACAATTTCTTTCATCTGAAGATGATCATGGAAAAGTAAATTTACTGTTACAGATCCAACACCAAGAGTTGGTTCAATCGCTCGATAGGTGCATCTTGGATCTACGTCGATCATACGTCTCACTCTCTCAATCTTTACAATGGTAACCGAGGAAGAAGGCCTAACAGCACTCTTTTAAATTCGCTGTACCAACGAAGCACAGTTGCGCGTGAAGGCGTTTCATCGCCAAATGCGAGTTGCAATCGTTCAGGACTTTGTTCTTTATTTAATCGACCTTAAAATCCTTGTAGATCATTGCCAGCACATGTTCTCTTGACAAATCCATGTTTCGATGACAAATCGTATGTACCACGTTTGCTCTACGATAGCAGCGACTCAACTGACAGAACACAGAATAGACAATTTCCAAAATTACTGTAACGTCTTTTCAGCACGCCTGCACGTACTCGACATATTGAAAATAATATGAGAAAACAACTTCATTGTATTTACCGTATTTATTTACGTTTTATAACCTTGTCATTACTTGTCGTCGTCTGGTCGCCTGCACCAGTATTTGACAGAATTTACCTTCGAAATACGTCGTAGAGTTTTAAAAGTATTTGAGTTACAATATATATAGAGTTCTCGACTTTTTTGTTTCGTTCTCCTTTTTCTTTTTTGTTCCACTGTTATTACGTGCATTTAAAAAGTTATTTTGCATGTCCTAATTTGAGCATGTCGAAGGGGCAAACTCTCCTGACGATATGGTTAGTGTACTGAACCAACTATAGTTAAATAGCTCATAAACACAGACACCTATTGTGCCAATCATTGAAGATGGAGAATTTGAGGAATTTCTGTAGGGTCAAGAGACTATAGAAACTTGGATCTTCCAGCAGTAAATGCTTTTACCTATGTTTGTAGGCACCTAACAAAAAGTGTTTGGAGAAACGTTCTTGCCCAGAATGCGAAATGTTCTGGAGGCATCTAATTATATTACTAAGACATGGGCTGAAAAGTCCCGGGCCTAACAAAGAAATGATTGACTTGTGACACGGTGCGTTGTCTTGATGAAACAAATTTTTTTTTTTGCCATATGCGGTCGTTTCTTTGCAATTTCGGCCTTCAAACGCTCCAATAGCGCTAGATAATATTCACTGTTGATGGTATTTCCTTTCTCAAGATAGTCGATGAATATTACACCACGCACATCCTAAAATACCGAGGCTATAACCTTTCCAGCCGATTGTTGTGGTTTCGGGCGCTTTGGACGAGGTTCACCAGTTGCTGTCCACTCAGATGACGATCGTTTTGATTCTGGAGTGAAGTGATGGATCCATGTTTCATCTATTGTCACATATCGACGCAAAAATTCCAGTTTGTTGCGTTTAAATATGGCCAAACACTGCTCAGAATCATCAACACGTTCTTGTTCTTGGTCAACTGTGAGCAAACGCGGCACCAACTTTGAACAGAGTTTTCTCATAGTCAAATGCTCATGCAATATAAAGCCAATACGTTCTCTTGATATCTTTACGATGTCAGCTAACTCACGCAACTTCACTTTTCGATCATTCAAAACGATTCTGTGGATTTGTTTGATGTTTTCTGGTGTTACCGCCTCATTTGGACGTCCACTGCGTTCTGCATCATCGGTGTCTGTACGACCTCGTTTGAAGTCAGCAAACCAACGTTTTATTGTTGTTGCTGATGGAGCGGGGTCCCCATAACACTTTTCAAGCCATTGCTTCGCTTGAACGGTATTTTTTCCCATCAAGAAGCAGTGTAAAATTAAAGCACGAAATTGTTTTTGATCCATTGTTTTGAAAATAACAATAGTAGCGTTACTCTTAGCACAATAACTCACAAACTAATGAGTAGAATATCATGAAATTTTAACAGCTGTCTTTTGAAGGTTAGTACTAACTGAGAGAAAGGTGACTGCAATAAAGCTAGCGTCATCTATGTGTTAGGCCCGGGACTTTTCAGCCCATGTGTTACTTCTACATTTTTCCATTCTAAAAGTGGTGAAGAGAACAAATTGTTTGGCAAATTAAAATGTCAGGAGAGCCATTTGTTCACTATATTTATCAGTTAGAAACATTTTTTTTAGAATAGTCCTTCACCCTAAAGTGGGGCTCACTTTAAAACAACATTTTGGAAACGTCAGTTATGTATCACCTCGCCCAATTTTCCTGTGGATTATTTGCTCTCGTTATATGTTATATTAACAGTAGTTTATGCTATACATTTTTTAAATAGAGAGCTGGCCTCTAACAGAAGAAGAAAAATATGAAATTAAGTATAGTGAGACATTCATAATAAACACTCTAACACGATTTGTTGTTTCATTTCTCTATAACGTAAATTTTTTTTATTCCATTTATAAATTAACAGGGATCGGAAGTCAGACCGAACTAAACTGAATAATATAATAACTAGAGTTGTTGTTTGGGCTATTTCCATCCTTCGTTGAACTTGTATAGTCCGACGTTTCGGCAGTCTGTCTACTACCGTCTTCAGGAGCGCCCTAATATTAAAGCATGATTGCTCTGGCAAGCAACAGCCCTTCTCAGGGCGCCCCTGAAGAGGACAGGAGACAGACTGCCGAAACGTCGGACTATACAAGTCCAACGGACGATGGAAATAAGCCAAACAACAACTCTAGTTATTATGATAATCCATCAACAATATCACGTCAAGAGACTGAATAACATAATATTCGACACCGTGATAAGTCTAATACGATATGCAACAATCTGTTCTCTGTTTGCTAGAGTTCTTACTGTGTGGAATTACGAATTATATTATTCATTTCACTCCGGTCCAAGTTTATAGCTCTAACTGATTCCTACAAATTAAAATATGCCATTTTATTATTGCTTTAGTAGTATAGTACATTGTAGGTGCGATGTAGTAGTAAACATACTTCAATCACCCAGTAAAATTATGAGTTGTATCACATGAAATTCTAATTATCGATTAACAATTGAGGAAGTGTAGCTAACTGCGATGCTTTCACAAAAGGGCTTCCAGTGATTTACGACGACAAACGATTTGAACGCTCACTTTTTCTATAAGACAATGATTATCGTAAGTGATCCAAAGTGCAGGCTACAAATTAAAACAAAGTTTCGAAACAGAATGTCCGCTCTCTCTCACCTGTATAATCAAGTTCTATAATTTATGTGTGCATACATCTAATTTTCTCTAAATGTTATTGTTGTAACCAAGATAAAAGCATAGTCGCATTAACCCTTTCTTCAAGTGAGTTGCTGGCAAATCAGCAGAATAAATCATAATTACAATTTTGTCGTTTGAATTTCCTACCATTTCATTATTTTCAACATGGCGGCTGACTTCACTTCATTTTTGATGGTCAAAAAATAAGACCACATAAACATCAAAGAAGCCGACAAATTTGTCCCTTCTGTAATTCTGTGGTTAGAGCTTACTATTTAAGGATGGTGGTATTTAGAAATTCAGTGTTGCAAACTCTAACTTCTCTAGTTTCGTGATACTATATACTACATTAGATTGCATTAGAAAATGTCAGATTTATAGTTCTAGCTTCTCTCGAGTTACTGACCTCGACCTGTCATTCTGACATCGATATTCCAATTTCATTCAAATATTTCTTTGTGGCAAGGAAGATAGAGAAGTGTAAGGAAATAAATTGCATTAAAACTTGTAATCTGAAAACAATAAATTAAGCAAGCTGATATTGACTACGTACATTTTTTTTTTTTTTGGTTTAGAAACAAAATAATCATTGTTGCATTTGAGATCCTTGTGCTTATTAACGGACCTATTTGCTGATATTTACCGTCAATAACAATCGTATATTTAAAAAATGATAAATTGGTCGTATACAGCGATAATTTATGGATCCAAGTCCGAACGAATTGCATAATAAATCGTTTTTGTAATTATCGACACTTTTACGTAATTAACTAACCGGTAATCACAGTACATCCCAGAAGATGTCCGAACTAATTACTAATAATTTCCAGCAACATTATCGCTGGTAAAGAGTGCATACAAGATAAAGCCTTTCTAAGAAATCCCCGCGATTTCTGCCGAATCTAACGTACAATACGAGCAATACGCTCGATGACTAAGACGTTCTAGATAAACATAAACAGCATAGTACATCGGTTTCTTCCGATCAGATGATTGTGAAACAAAAAAAAAACAATCTGTCACGCTACCTGTTAATTGCTGAATGTCCTATAAACTAGTTTTTTGTAGCGAAAAAATAAGTCGGTTTGATTTACTGCTGTTTACATTCACACAGTAGGTAAATAGCACATTTTATGCTATTGTAACCTCATCTTAGGTGTCGGATAAATAGTAAATATAATTACTGTATTATTCGACAATAATAATAGCCGAAACCAAGACGTTTTTTCACGCTTTTTTAATACCAATTAGCGTGTTTTTTTGTTAATTAATTTATAAAAATCCCCGTATTGGGATTGTAGAAATATATGTGAAAAGACAAGGTGAAGATGAGTTCATTTCCAAGTTGTTTTTGTTCCTAAATGTTGACTTACAAGCGTAAGAGAATATAGCTGTCATATAAATAAATAAATGATTAATTAATGCACATTTCAATAGTGTACATATGCAATATAGAGAGTAACACATAAAAGTAAGCTACAGAGTCAGCAGAAAGTGTAATAGAATAGTTTGAAGTAAATAAATATATTGAATTTCTCTAAATGATAGTATAGAGCTTGTACGAGGGAAAATCAGTAAGTAGGTCACAGTAAGCTATTATAAAAATAATTAGAGAAATAATTAGCCAAAAAACAAGTTTTATTTTTCAATGAAGTCTTCATCAACATTAATACACTTATCCAATCGCTTTATTAATGCCCCAATGCCTGCTTGAAAGTGTTTGGGTTACCGTCTGAGCCATGTGCGTACCTCTTGTTGAACATCATTATCATCATCGAAATGTTTGCCGCCAAGATGCATTTTGAGTAGATCAAACAGATGACAAACAGTCGTTTAGGGCTAGATCGGGACTGTAAGCTGAATGTTCAAGAAATTCTCAACTCCCGTCAGTAGGTCTGGACCTTTTCGTCGAATTGCATCCCGAAACAATACCAAAACTCTACAATATGATTCAGCAGTCATGTTCTTATTTCTATTCTGGAAATGGTCACTCCTGGAGAATCCCAGAACGCCATAAGCATAACCTTACCAGCACAACCTTTAATTTCATTATTGACGGTGAAGAAGAATGTTTCTATTGCATTGAAGTACACTTTGACATGACTCATCACCAGTAACAATCCTATTAAGCATGTCCTCCCCTTCCTTTGCGCACCGAGAGAGGTGTTGCAAGAAGAAGCCGGATCGAATCCTTCTGTGTTCCTTGATGAGTTGTCTAGGTATCCACCGTTAGCAAAAGTTTCGAAAAGTCAAACGATCGTGGATAAATCCGTAGGCTAAACCATACATCCCGTCGAAGTGTTACATCTGTGGTAATCTATAATCTGAACTTTCGAACGCCTTTAAGAGAATTTCTCGACCCAGTTATACACGGCTTTACGCGACAAACACTTTTCACCACACGTAGAAGACATTTCCATATGCATATCTTTTGCAGGAAGTCCTTTTACCCAGAAAACAACGCACAACAGCACGCTGTTCTTCCACAGTACACTATTCGAGCACAGTCGCCACTTTAACACTGTCTTCGTGCACACATGACAACTGTCACTTGAATATCTTGAAGCTGTATTGTGCTTAGTGGCGGATAGGGAAATAGCTCACTGCTATTTTCAGCTTCCCTCAGCAGTTTATGACTTATTTAACGTCTTTTCCTCGAATGACATGTTCAATAAGCTTATTGGCACCTTTGAATAACCTTTTGAACTGAATCAAAGTGTTAAAGTGCCTTTTAAACACATTTATGTATAAATATGCTTCTTGAAGTTAGAAAAAAGATTCAATACAATTCTGGGAGGCCAGATTTAGATTAGTATAACTTTTTGTTGAATACATAGATTCAACCAACACTTGCTAATGTGATACCCACCTATGATGGCTTGTTATAACTAGTCAGTGTTTTAACCTCTAATTTTTAAATCAATGTCGATTAATGAGTAGAAATTGCTACAGGTATTATTACTTCATAAAAATTTTTATCTTTAAGGGATTTTGTTCGTTGAACCGCAAACTGTCTTTATTTCTCTAAAAGTACAAAACGGTAAGCATGCAATTCCCTTGAATAACCGAACGCATAAGCAGAACAATGAAATGAATGAAGGTACACAAAGTAATTTGAAGGAATATGAACTACGCTGAAAAATCTATTAAATTTTTGACTAAATAGACATGCAATTTTGGATTTTGGATGAATGTGTAATCTTCCTCATAATCCCCCAGTAGATATCGTTAATGAAGCTGGCCAATGCATCATGTTATTTATGTGGTTGTCATGCATGCATGAATCATATTGTTCATGGTTCAAATGAAATGAAATTGGAACCTTTTTGATTACCCAAACAAATTTACTATTATTTTGAAGATGGTATACTAAGCCTGTTGTACATATAACACAAAATCCACACTGCCATTTAAAAGGAATTCAAGGTGACAACGGCATTGAGAAGGTGTTTACAAAACGAATGTGCATTTACTTCAAAATAATCGAAAAATGTTTTGTATGATATATGAAATTTTAAGACCATGAACGCTATAGCGTCATCTTCAAACCTTTTGCTCACCCTGTATGTATAAATCTACGCAACATACCTAAGCGGAATTGACGGTTTCCCTATGTATATTTATATGTTTTTCTGATATAGTTTTTGCGGATATCACTAATGGAAAAAACATGCACATCAGAAATGGTGATACTGTAAATGTTGCTGGTACCTAAATTGGAGCATTATCTAAATTCAATATCAATGTATGCATGTAAAATAAAATAGCAAATTCACTGTTTTCGAAACAAGTACGAGCATAAATTATATAACCTTAAAATATTAACAGTATTTTAACTGTTTCTGAGTAAGTTTTATGGAGCTGAACTTATTTGTGATAACTAAATTAATATCATGAACCGTACAAGACGGCGTGCAGAACAGAAAATATTTATGAGAATCGTCGGGAGTCCCCAACCCAAAAAGAACATTATATAATAACACCGAAAGTGGCAGTAAAAAGCCTATAATATATAAATTTGAAATAGAAAGTGTGACACTTGACAAAATTCAGCAGAAATATCCCTGTTTATCTTATTCAGTTGAAGAATGAAAAAACGCAAATTCAGATGTAATTTTTAAAAGTTGTAAAGAACAAACATTTCATGAAAAAGTATGAATAAGCCTTTGCATTTTTTTGCTGGTCATGTTAGAAATAGAAATTAATATCTTATTGCAAACTCAAGAAAAAAATCAGGTTTAGAAATGATTTCCAAATGGCACAGGATTATTACCTTCAATTATTAAGTTCACACGCATTCAATGAAACAATTCTTTCGTAAAAAATATTACAGTAAATGCAGTACAATAGTGATGATCTGAGAAGAATTTTGGAGAAATTAATCGAGTATTGGATATCGTTACAATTTTGTGTGTAAATCCCTACGTAGAACGTTCTCTTGCAGCATGTTAGCTTCTCCATTTAGAATTCGCAGTAATTTTTCAATTATGGTTTTCACCATAACGCACAAAACTTACATGATTGAAACCTATTTTAGAACAGGTATGGTAATTAATGGAATTCGGTAATGTTTGGACAATTTTCGTGAACACCGATTTCGTTGTAGTAGGACCGGATTTTTATATATGCGTTGCACATATTGTTGGTGTATCTGGCGAAACTGGATCTGTAACTCATAAGAAAGTTGCTGGTATGCTAACTATACGTACAAAAGAATTGATTATTGATGTTCGTATGGAATAGGACGCCGCAAAGCCTTTAAGATGCCTAACCTAAAAAATTGGAGTTTCCTATGGAACATGCCGAACCATTGTAAAAAAGGACTTGAATATGTTTCTTCCATATAAGATGCAATCATATTAAGCTCTTTGGCCAACAGACCAGTCTAGATATCATGCGTATTGCAAATAGTCCGCCAATGAATTTAATGACCTACTAAACTTAAATTTTTTTCTGATGAGGTATACAAAATATGCTAATGTAGAGCACTGATAAGACGCATTTTTGGTGGAATCTCCATTACATGGTCAGAAAATTAGCGTTTGGATTCTAGTCTCCCCTCGAAAAATAATTGAGCCGATTTTTTTCAATTTCACAGTCACTGTAGAGAGGTGCAGAAATAACATTTTGATTGATTTTATTGTACAACTTTACGACGATGAACTTCAAAATGGTTACTTCCAGCAGGGCAGTGCAACAGCACATGCGACACGAGAAATGGTTTCTGCGTGAGTTCTTTGCTGATCGGCTAATAAATTTACATACGCATGTTGAGTTTTTCCCGAGGTCACCAGATTTAACTATTACGGGCTATTTTGTATTCCCTTGCTTGAAAAATAGGGTTTCCGAAACTCCTGCACTTAATTTGCAAGAACTGCAACAACGATAGCATAATAGGGCGCGTAAAATTATGCGTTGAACAAGGCGGTGGTCATTTCAACAATCATTGTAATTTTTTATCTTTTAATTAGAACGTTATTCAAGCATGTAAATCATTTTTGTTTCATCAATGGTTAAACTACACTTTTCGCAATTATGTACGAATATTAATGTCAGTGCAACACTTAACCTATCAGAATTTCTATATAAAAAGAAATACCAAAACAAATAAAGACAGAGGTGTATAAAAGAGTGGTCAGACCAACACTAACATATGGTAGTGAGTCATGGCCAACCACGAGTAGAATTAAAAGCAGAGTTAGAGCCATGAAAATGAGATTCGTAAGAAGAATAGAAGGAGTAACAAGAAGAGACAAAATCAGAAACGCAACAATCACTAATAATCTAAATATTAAGCCAATAGAAATAATCATAGAGGAGAGACAATTGGGATGGGTTGGACATATACACACAATGAAAGAAGATCAAATAACAAAGAGGATATTTGAAGCCAAAACAGAATAGGTAGACACCGAAACACTTGGAAAGAACAAATGTATAGAGCATTAGAAAAAAGAAGTTAGGATGGATTGAAGCCAAACAACTGGCTCAGAACAGGAAACTGGGGAAGACAAATATAAGAGAAGAAGTCCGACACCGCAAGGTACAAAATACGTATAATTAAAAAAAGTAATAGTAAATAAGCTACGACATACGTTTTCAAATTCCATGGCATATTTTTATCAATCATATAGTTTCTCTATTTATTCACTTTTTTCTTTAAATTTAGAAAACTTTTTAAAAGATATGTTATGTATTAATAAATAAATATTAAATGTAATCTTTTTTCATTTTTCGTCAATGTAGAGAGGTGCAGAAATAACATTTTGATTGATTTTATTGTACAACTTTACGACGATGAACTTCAAAATGGTTACTTCCAGCAGGGCAGTGCAACAGCACATGCAACACGAGAAATGGTTCGTAAAAAATTAACTATAGGAATATATAGTACAAAAAATACAAAAATCTGTCGCAAGAAAGATAGTCATAATCCAATAATCATGTTGATTTGAATTTTGACTTTCAATCATCTCAGACTTGTAGTGGACCTGCAGAAACTTGATTGTTCTATATTATTACAGTTCCAAACATCTATAAAATTTCCAATACCCATATCTGCTGATACCACTATTGAGGTATAAAAATTTCAATTTTCTTATTAAGTTTCACAATGATTGCAATATTACATTTTGATGTGGTAGGTTTTTCTAGTTTCACCTTTTTTGTGATGATAATGTGGCAAATAGATTTCGATCTGTTAATATCAAAAAAACAAGGAGAATAAGATAATATAATTGTAATAACCTAAAGTGTTATAGCAAAAATAAAAAAAGCAAGTCACGTATTAAAATATAAACATTGAAACGCTTCCTGCAATTTACCTATTGCTTGCTGTAATAGTCGCTTTATTATCGTAAAACTTGATTTACTTTCTAAACAAATAAAATTTTATTTGTTCTACGACCAGGTGATGTATTATATAACACGCTGTTGTTCCACTATATAACGTTCAATATCCAAAAGTCGCCAATTTACCAAAATATATTCCCGGAATGTAATAGATTGCATACAATTGGGAACTATTCGCGCAATTTCAGATGTATCACTGTTTTTAATTGCGAATAACATGTACATTGTCAATGCAATACATAATATTCATATTTCCTCTGTAAGTGACGTAATCCGAGCTAAATATTTCCTAATTATTTAGAAACGCGTACGCATCAATCGTTTAAGTGGTATTTTTCTAGTACTAATCGAAAAAAATCCCTCACAGTCCTTGACATTATTTCTTAAAAGTCGAAAAAAATTTTCACGTTGGGCTCGTTGTTTTTCGAAGGAAAAATGTTAATCGCACCAATTGTAATGTGCATAACGGTCGCATTTATTGTGTATATCCAAAAGTAATTATTTGTGTTGTTGCAACACTTATCAAAATGAATGGAATTTTGGGTGTAATCGTTTACTGAATGATAAATGATTTATATATGATATAAACATAGACATCATTTTTTATGTCTATCTTCTACAAAGGATATTTTGTATACTATTATAAAAATACTACTATTGTAATATATTTTTTTGTCCAGAAGTTTTTAAACAAAACTACTGGAATAATTTTAGAAAATATAGGTGACTAAATTGTCATGAGTAGAGTTAATTAGGGTTAATTAACTTTAATCAGTTTAAGACATCTACAAATAGACGTAAAACATAATAAATAAATAAAATAAATGCACTTTGGATATAATCCGGTCTCTAGTTATAAAATATAATGGGTTGGTCGGAATAACTTCTAGATGGCGGATGACTAACAATATTCTGGAATAATGTCCATGAATATTGGTTAAATCTACCCGAAGGTCGATAAGTGCTTGTTGATCTTCCATCATTTGGATCTAGTAGCTGTACTAAAGTTTTAACGTCGACAAAATTAAGGTAATAATACGATACTGCTTCTACCCATATACTCCAGCGCGTAACAAGTTCTGGTGGCGGTGGCACGTGTGGCGTTTCTTCGCGAAGTAAGGTCTTCACTAAAACTTTTTTGACAGAAGATATCAATTTATCTGCATTCGTGTAACATTTCCTAACTTCTTTTGATACTGGAAGAAGAGCATGTGCTAAACATGTAATATGCGCCACCTCACTGTACACCACACTTTTATCGTAAGTTACGTAGTGTTATATAGATTCTGTATTAGTTGTTTTTGGGACAAATAATTTTTTTCAGTAAATTCAGGATGATTCACCGTATTCAATGGAATGTTGCACGCTATTAGCATGTTAAGTAGTTCTGAATAAAATGGTCTCTAGTCATGAGGAATGTACAAAAGGAGAATGACGAAGCAACAGATCTAAAAACCTTTAGATTAATGAAAAATACGATTAATTTGTTTTAATTATTGAGGTATCACAAACAAAACAGAACATGGTAAAAATTAGCCTCAAGAGAGAAATGGAAAACAGCTGATCAAATGAAGGAATTGTTGACGAGAGTTGTTTTTTAAGTTTTGCGTATAGAGCTGGAATAGAACAGTAGACATTATTGTTTTTCGAAGTATTCTCCATGAAGATTAACGCAATTCTGGAAGCAATTCTTCCACTCGTTTATTAGTGTAGTCAAAATCGCGGTTTTGAAGGCGTCGATTGCGCCTTCCAACGACTGGAACCTTTAACCACGCACTCCGTTCTCGATTTTCGGAGAAATAAAGAAATCGTTGGGACTTGGGTTTGGACTAACAATTCCATATTTTATTGCGTTCAAAATTCAATTGTCTTGCATATTGTATGCGAACATACATTGCCTTGGTGGAGGATGATTCGTGGTTTGGGGTTGGTTTTTCAAAGCTCACTGATGACTTGCAGCAAACGAATGGTTGCATACCAATCGCCAGTAACAGTTCTTTGGTCTTGTAGAGCAATTGTTTATACATGACCTGCCTTCGAGACAAATGTCGCAACCACTTTTTTGGAGACACTTCGATACAGAGACATAAAAAGACATTCGTAGATGAAATCGTGTGAAGTCATTCATTTCGTTCGGGCCTTGTATAGCAGAGACATTGATATGCTTCAACAAAGGAGACCCTAGACTACTGACAGGAATAATGACAGGTCCTGTAAGCCTGAGGTATCACTCACGTAAACTTAAAAAAGCTAAAAATCAATTTTATTATCTGTATCAAAGACATCTAGAGACTGCATAACATATATTAAGTAGATATATTACCATGAGTTGCCGACGACACAATTTTTTCAAAAGGAAATAATTCACACCTTCTGAACGAGGTGACAAAGATCCTAGATTAGTAATACAACTTCGGGAATACTTCGATATTCTTCCAAATGTTTCGAGTGAACAGTTAAGAGGAACATATCATTGCTTAGAAAAGGATGTTGCGTGAGAATTTGCATTGTCTTGGTGGAAGATGATTTATCGTTAGGGGTTGGTTTTTCGAAACTTAGCGATGACTTGCAGCAAACATATAGTTATATATCAAAACGCAATAATTGTTCATCTTGTGGAGGAATTACTTTCGAGGCAAATGTTGCGGCTATTTTTTAGAGACACTTCGAGAACAAATGACTTTTGTCGGCTTTTCTCCAGCTGGAACGCTCAAACAGACGAAATTTTTGGCTCGTATGAGTAAATCCAGGATTCATTACCACTGACCATGTTGTACACGTTTTTAGAGTTTCCGGCGTTGAAGCGGTCTAGAGTTTTTTGACACCAATTCTCCCCATCTTCTTTCTATTTTTGGACCAACAGCTGAAGAACAATGCTTCAATTTCGCGACGTGTCGCATCTCGGTCTTCAAAACATGTATTATGCAGATGTGCTGCCACAAGTTGCTCTCAGCACAATTTTTTCAAAAGGAAATATCTCACATCTCTAGATGAGAAAGATCCTAGACTAATAATAAAGCTGCAAGAATATTTCGATACTCTTGCAAATTATTTGAATGAAGAACTGTCACCAGAAACTTGTCATTGGTTAGAAGAGGATGTTGGATCAAAGCATTGATTAACTTCAGCGTACAATCTCTAACCATTTATTTGAGTTTTAGGTCCAAAATTTAGTTTTTAGAGTTTTATTTGTTAAATATTTTTCCTAATTTTCAAAGATTTGTCTGTGAAATTTTGCAATTAAGCACCCTTCTGTGTCAAGTCCCTCCTTAAATGGATTAAAAAGACTTCGAGGATGGCTTAAACAAATTAGTTGAACGTTGAGATAAGCGTGTCCATTTCCACTAGAATTATATTGAAAAACTAAAGTGTAATAACATCGAAACTTAACGAAACAAAAAAATTCTAGCCAAATTCCTAAATCTTTCGAAACATCCCCCACATTTATAGACACAATTTACTATCTTTGAAAAAAAATAGTATGGTGAACAAATTGCCTAACATGATGAACTTAAGAAAACAGAAAAAAATTAAATTTGGACATTAATTTGTAGGAGTACCTCATACGGTATTGCGAAGACACCACTTATAAAACACGTGGAACAAGCACTAAAATTCTTATCAAACATTTCGAAAAGTATAGAGCAGTTATTAATTACTGAGAATTCTGTCATCTAGTTATAAAATATGTTTCTTAAGAAAAAATGTTATTCCTTCTAAACTAAATACTAAATACTCGGTGTCTGAGTTTGTACTGGCAGTACGTATTTCTGGGCTTATTGGATGTGGTCTTGAGGGGGTGTATGTCGACGTTTCGGCAAATTTTGCGGTTGGCATCTTCAGAACGAAATTGATAGTTCGCTGGTGTTCTGAGTAATGGTGACCATTACTCAGACCACGGCCAACAAGCCCGGAAATGCATACCGCCAGTACAAACTAAATACTTCGAAATATAAATAATTAACGCTAGAAAACCATCCTGTGTTTAAAGTAAGTAATATTTCTTTTCGTAAAGAAATTTTCAAAATATATTTCTAAATCAAAATAAAAAAATTGTGAAAATCTATCAGGACCATCCATGGCTTGACATTCCCCATACGAGGTTGATGGTATCTAAATTATTCTTTACTCTCAGGGTAAATGATTCTTAGATTGCTTGATGAATTACTTTTAAATTTTTGAATAGAAAAGCACCAATACACAGGAAAACACATATAGGGTTTATAGACTTCGAGAAAGCTTTCGATAATGTAAACAAGTGTAAACTATGGGATACTATTGAAAAACAGGGATATCCATATCATTTAATAAGAGCTATAGAGGATTTATACACAGACACCAGAATTATGGTAGATATAGCCGGAAGATTTACTACGGAAATACCAACAAATAAAGGAATTACACAAGGCTGCTGTGTGTCGTCAATATTATTTAACATATACATCGATACCATTATAAAGAAATGGAAAGCGAAGTGACCTAAAGGAATAAGTTTACACCAGAGCACCACCCTAAATCTATCTTATATGCTGATGACTTAGTACTCCTAACAGAAACAGGGGATGATCTACAGAAAGGGATATATACCTTGCAAAAAATCTTCCAAAATTATGAAATGAAAATATCGGAAATAAAACCAAAACCATGGCTTTCTTCGGTAAATATCCAGTTAGGACAAAAATGTCTGGTAACATCCAAGGAACCGGTAAGGTGCAAACTGGAGGTTGACCAAAAGATGATTGAACAAGTGAATCAGTTTAAGTAATAACAAGCTTGGGAAATCCAGATAGTGAAGAGCGAGAACAAACAATGAAAGCATCCCGAATCTCAGGCTGCTTAAGAGGCATCGTATAAACGAACAAATACCTTAAAATGGAAAGCAAAGTGAGAGCATACAAATCAGCAATAAGGCTCGTAATAACATACGCTGCTGAAACAAGACCAGACACCTCCAAGACACAGCAAATGATCGAACAGTCGAAATGAAAATAATAAGAAGCATTCATGGAAAGACACTACTTGACAGAATCGGAAGCGACGACCTACGACAACAAAGTAAAGTACAAAACGTGGAAAAATGGATGAGAAAATGAAGAATATGCTGGAACAATCAGGTAAGCAGAATGAGCGATAATATACTGGTAATACGTGCCAAAATAGATAATCCTGTCGGAAAAAGAAATCAAGACAGGCCATCAAAACTATGGAGAGAATTCTGGACATCTACATCCGAAGATGCATAGAAAGAAAACAGGCAACAACCTACTTACCACGTGTAGAAAGGAAACGATGCTGTACTGGAACAGGGGAGACACTTTAACTATTTAAGCTATGATGTATCTTACGATCGAAACAAATACATAGATGAAAAACAATCAGCAGAACATTAAAAAAACAAGAAAGAATACGCAACTAAAATTTTACGAGACGATAGCAGTGCCAACCATCTTATGCGGCAATGAAACATGGACAACAACGAAAAAACAAGAAAGCAAGATGCAGACACAAGAGATGAAATTTGTAGGAAGACTCAAAGCTTGCAGAAGATCTGATAGAATGGGAAATGGAGATATAAGTATAGAACTAAACATCTTCGACATAAATGAGAGAATAAAGGAAATCTAAAATAAGTGGAAAGAACACGTAACAAAAACAAGCGACGAGGTTGCCACCCAGGGCGAGATTTTATAGATATTTAGGAAGAAGTATCAGCAGACCAAATAAAATATGGCTATCCTTACAGGCAAAGTACCTAAAATCTGAAGTAAACAATAAGATGAAGACATTTTTGAAAATGTACAGGCGTTATTACTATTTCCAATTTTCTAGGCGCGAAAATATTGAAATATCTCTGGGAAATGTTGATAACATAACAACTATCACCACCAAATTGTTATATTATTAATTATACTACACTACCGATTACAAAACCCACTTCATATGAAATGTTGTTAAACGAAATATATTCGCTGCCATCAGTTTCAATAACAATTTCTCACAAATTAAACCGCATGGTACTTGAATGCGTACACATAAGTAGGTACTTCTCGGATTTCAACGAAGGACTTTTTTTTCATGCCATACTTCAGAGCTTATCCACTTTTTGCCCGATTATAAATTAATACTGGATATTTATCGAAATTATTTTCAAGTGGTCTTGAAGTAGGGAGATATAGCTTCAGTAATATGTTAGTTATCACTAATTTGCGTCTATACAAAGAATAAAATTTAAACAAAAGCAAAATGAGATTTTTTTTAGCAATAAAGAAAAGATGAAATGCGTCATCCACTTCAATTTTAAATTTTTTAAAAAGGCTTTTCTTTAAATTTAGTTTGGCTTTGTTTATTTGTATAAAAAAAAACTGATGTGAAACTATTTTGCAATTTACATTGAAAAAAAATTCTATTGTCAAATTAATAGGTTAGACTTCCTTTCGAAACGTCAATTTGTTCTAAAAATATAGCATGGAATACTTAACAATAGCAAAGCGAAAAATGTGACAAAAAATAGTGCGTTAACATTTGTGAAAAAAACCGGTAGCAGAAGGAAAAAAGTGATATAGTTCAATGTTTCTCTTACGTTTGGCAATAAAATAGGCCAGCCAACTGTAACAGAACGCAGCGAATCCTTTGAAACTCATGATGATCGTCAGAAATTGGCGATTAGCACAAATCGACGAAGCAAATCCGTGTATCACACTAAAATTACGGCCGAACTAACTCGAATTATTCGGTCAGTGCCAATTTGTAGACCTTAATAAAGTGAAAATAGTGGTGGAGGTGACAAATATCCGGATAGGAACTTGGACGTAGGTATTTAGTCTTAACCTCCACCCACAGCGCCATCTATAAGATCTAATAGATGGTAAGCTTTGAGTTTCGAGTGAAGAACATTAAAGAAAATTAGGTTATAATTGTTCCTTTGTGTTTAAAAAATAATGGAGGAAAAATTATTGTCTGAAAAAAATTGTATGGTTTGTAAAGCTGGAGAGTAATTGAGAAGATGCTAGCTTTTTAAGCCACTCTAGTTTCAGAACTTTTATGTAATAATATACTGAAAATTTTCAAAATTGAAAGGTAAAAAATCTAAACGTTATTCTTTGAAAATCTTTCCTTAACCCATTCTTATATATTATGAATAGAAAATGTTTCCAAAATCGTCGGTTTTAAAAACTAGAAATTTAGTGGGGTTTCCTATCTTTGTTTAAAATCTTATCTCAATTTTTGGTTCTAGAATGATTTACCTTTAAATCATTAATTAGATTACCAAAGTTTTAGAAGTGATTGTAAAATAATTTATTGAAAATATTTGCTTACAAGTGCAGAAATGTCCAATAGCTTCCCGTAAATGAAATAAACTCAGAGGAAAATTCTTATATTACTTCTATGGTGTTCTAATTTCAGAGCTTTTACGAAGTAGTACAAAGAGTAACACTTAATACTTGCAATTTAATAATAAACTGAAAATTTTCGAAATTAAAAGGTAGAAAAATCTAAACGTTAGTGCTTGAAAATATTTGCTCAACTCATTGTTAAATATTATGAATAGAAAATAATTCAAAAATCATCGGTTTTAAAAACTGGAAATTTAATAGGATTTTCTATCTTTGTTTAAAATCTAATCGCTGGTTCTAGAATTATTTATCCTTAAATCATTAAAGTATAAATAGATTACCAATCCTTTAGAATTGATTGCAAAATAAAATTTTTGAAAATATTTCCATGCAATAGCTTACAGTAAATGAGTTAGACTAAACGGAAAATTCTTATATTACTTGTATGATGTTATTTAGATAGTCAGACGTATCAGTATTAATAATTATTGACCATCATTTTCAGTTTTTATTAACGTTATTTTAAGACAGAATATATTAAGGATTGTACAGAATCTCACTATAAAATTTATTATTATTGTCGTAATTAACATAAAATTAAAACATTTGAATCTGTTTGAAAAGGAGAAATTCTAAAATTAATGACATGCGTATGTAAAAAGGGGATTCTTAGCATCGAACGTAAAAGTTCAATTTGCACATGCACCATGGCATTTTACACTATTACAAACACTACAAAAAATAAATATAATATAATATAAATTTAATACATCAATACAAAGTTTAAAAGAGAGCAATAATTTTTTTTATAACGAAAGCATATTAATCAAGTAGCCATATATAATAGATATAAAACAAAAATACTATTCTTACTTGTGAAGCCAACTAGCAAAGCTAGACGGTAGATGAAATCTGAGGCATCTACTAACTGCATGGTTTTGCACTAATAATCAATGGACTAGACTAGATTCTATCAAACGATCTCGTTTAGGAAGCTCGAAATTCCCGTAAAGAAATAACTTAAAACAATACTACTATCGCGACACAACGTAAAGCGTATAAATGAGAAATCGCGAGGTAATCCTCCGTCAATTATATGGAGTATCGTATTTTATCACCTCCGCAAAAAAAAAATTATATCTCCTATTATATTTATTGTATCGCGGAAAAAAAGCGTTCACCCAATTAAAATCGCATTTACACGCATTCGCTAGCCGCGGTTGAACGACGATTTCCAAAAAAAAAAAAAAATAGTAGCGCGATGTAGTAATAACTTTTCTATTGTTATCGTTCCGGTCTCCTCTTCGGTAGCGTTTTTTTCGTCGCCCGAGTTTTAACGTTAACTACTTGTCGGTCGAACGTTTACTGAACCCGCCTTTGCAAAATTTATCCTGATATTAAGGCGATGATCGCCGTAACGAGATAGCAAACGCTTCGATTCAGTTCCTTCGATCGTGATAGTAATTTACCCGGTTGCGTTTTGGACGGGGGTGTACCTCGAGATTGACGGAAAACAGGAAAATGAATAAGGAATATCTCGGCGTACGGAAATTATCACACAATTTCTTCCGTCGTTTGCTAGACGACGCGGTTTTTTCAAGTAAACACTCAAGGCCTCTCATAATTTTCATTTGCCATATGTCGGTTTAGTGCTAGTATAACTGTTAGTGATGTATTACTTAATAAGATACGCATAATTAGTTGCCGATTCCCCGCCTTGACGGTCTTCAATTAATCAAAGAAATATGAATATGCGTATTAAGATTTTAGAATGTACAGTGCTTTAAGGAAGTTCCTATGTAGATAAAAGAAATCAAATATTCTCGTTTTTAGATCTGTAACAGTAAGCGGTTCAGACCTTCATTTTTTTTTTTAATCTTTCACTATTACAGTCCCTGTTCATTTTATTGCCACCACCTTATAAATTTAAGCTTTTGTGAGTTTCCAACGCGATAATTTACAAATACAAGTATAAAATTCATGAATAGAGCCTACAATGCCTATCTAAATACGTCCCCTAAATATCTTTCTAAGAAATTGAGAAAGTGTTACTTAATGATTTCTTGCCTATTATTACCCTCCTCATGAATCATTCTGTACTGTATAGAAAATGGATAGAAACAAGTTTGAAAGACACCATAATTTATAGAATATTTTTCGGATCCGTTACAACAAGGTTTTTTTCTGTGTTTACGTGTTGGTGTTGCACTTTAAGTTATTGCCTGTATGCGCTTTATATTTTCACGTTAATCCTTTGAGCTTTCTGTAAGAACAATTCGAACGCCGCGATTGTTGCTTCTCAGAGTTTTGAGGTATTCTGTGCTTTTCCTCACTCCATGGCGAATGTTGAGATCGTATATGTTAAGATACACCACGGGTCCAGCCATAATAATAACTCATGGTCGATCGACGCCCTCTACAACTGACGAAAGGTATTGGGGGATGAAAATAAAATCTCCAGACATATCGCCTATTCTTTGGATTACTGTATCATTTGACAACTATATTTTATTTTGCAAATTTTCTTGCATGCAGATAAAATAAGTTTTTCTCCAAATGTTATGCGCTTTCTTGTTAATTGTTACCAATTCTGCCACATTGTAAGAAGCAAGAAGACCTTTCTCAGATATTGTTATATGCTTCTCCATATTGTGGATACATTTTTTCTGTCCGGACAAAAGATGTTAAAAATATTCTGAGCACTGGGCAACATACTGGTGATTTTGTTCCACATGTCTTTTAGCCATTGATTGATTTGTTTAAATTGTGCCGTATACTACATTTTGCACTGTCGACAATTTTCTTTTCCAATCGAAGTGAAACCATAGCTTAAATACTTGCCGTTGTATTTCTGGTGTCTTTGTAGATTTGTTTTCAAACGATTTTGCGGACGCAGCTGGTTCTGGAACAGATACGATAATAGCCGTTGATGCTGCTTCGTATGATGGGTCACAGTCTTTTCTACGACTTTTAAATAGGAAACAGAACCACTTTTACAGCCTTCAAATTCTCCAGCTTAATTCTAGTTTAATTCAGTTGAAAAATGACCAGCTCATTAAAAACGTAATTGCCCAATGTAACACCAATATTGCACATGCTATCAATTAGCATCGCTGCATAGATAAATTGTGATACAAGGTGTCCCTAAAGTCCTTTTCAAAATAAAAAGAATATAATACGAATAAATGTTTATTTTTATTAAAATACAAGCTTGGGAATTTATTTCTTAAAAATTATGTATTCTAAATGTCTTCCGTTATTTTGCTGGCACTCTTCTAAACGTGGGGCAACATATTCTCTGTGATAGCCACCATTTCTCTTCGAACATCCTCCTTTGATTCATTCAAAGTGTCAGGAGTGTTGCTGCATAGTTTTGATTTAAGGTTGCGCCGTCCATTGGTGACGGTTATGGGACATACCAAATGAAAAAAAAATGCGTATTGAGGCATTGTTGGGTATGGGAATGTATTCTCAACGCACAATTGCAAAGAAAGAAAAAGTATCCCGACAAACAGCGAATCGCCGTTTTAATGAAAGAAAAGGTATCCATTACAAGTACCGAGATCTCTACTAATGGAGACGATCGACGTATTCTGCAACTAGCAACTGAAAACCGAGTGCAAATATCCACGCGCACAGTACGTAGACGAATGTACGAAGCCGGATTAAAATGCAGACGCCCCCTGAAAAAGCCAAGATTAACATTTATGATGAAGCGAACACGTTATGAATATGTAAAACGGCATCAACATTACACAATTGAAGATTGGCGAAGGGTAAGACAAAATAACTTAAATGAATATGCAAATTAAGCATCGTTAAACATCGAGTCCAGATACATACGAACGAGTTTCTAATTTATATTGTACATATTTAATATTTTCATAATATAACAATTCTTATATTTGTACTTTACATTAATTTCTGCCTTTCATTTATTTGTACAAACATATTTAATCTATCGTTTGCTATTATATCTGGTATTATATTAATCTATGTATGTATTCAGTAATTAGTACTCCTAAGTTTAGTTAGCGAATGTTGTAAGGAAATTCCGGCAATTACCCCAATCTATTAAATTAGGATTATTATTACCAAATATGTAAACAATTCATTTCTCAGAACAATCGAAGTAGTTTAGGGTTGCTCATGAATGTAAAACCCAAGTTGCTTATAAATAACCTCAGTAGACGTCGTAAGTTAGTACAAGTTGTAAATGAATTGAATACAGTTCAACAGCAACTTAAGTCAATACAACCTGTAACTCAGTAGAAGATATCAATATACTTAATATATTACGTGCAGCGTTTTATTCATCAAACAAATAATTAAAAAAGGGTGAAAAACTCCAGCCACAGATTCGTCCAGATCGTATCCAGCGATGAGTGAAACCTAGAGGGCATGACCGAAAGAGCCCAATTTGTAAGACGATGTCTATCTGAACGGTTTGGTGAAGTTGGTGTACTAAAAACGGTGAAACACCCTCCGTCAGTTATGGCATGGTCCTGTATATCAGTCGAAGGTCTTGGGCCACTGTGTTGCTTCCAAGGCACCATCAGTCAATACCGTTCTAAGCGTATATTGGAGGATGTCTTGATGCCATATATTAATGATTTAAATAATTTGGAAACGCACGCTCTGCCAGTGTTACCTTAACCGGCAAATTCTCCCGACCTCAATGCAATTGAACACGTATGGGGTGATCTAAAATCACGCGTGTATTCGTGAAGAAACACTACAAAAAACCAATTAGTAAGAAATATTGAGGATGTGTGGCGAAATGACGCTACAACTAGACATACCATTAAGGCTTGCATAGATAGTACAGCAAAAAGAGCAATTATAAAAACCAAAGGAGGCATTACAAAATATTAGTTATATAGTTGTGACCATATTTATGAACAGTTCTGAATAAACTAAGAAAAAAATATTCGACCTTCGACGTGTCAATGGCCGTAATTATGAGGAGGATGAAGCAAGATTTCTATAAGTAAACAAAGTCGAGAGATACATATGCTATTCTACGGGCCGATTGTATGTCAGTATGTCTAACGGTATTCTGTATCCTTGTTTAACTACTACTATAAAATAGTATCATCACATGAATCTCTTCAATTTGAATCGATTCAATGAAGTCTTCATTCCGTATTACTGCGAGGCATTTTCCAATCACCTAGAATGCAATCAACAACTCGCAGCTTTTCACCCAGTATATATATTATACATACACATAATATATATAGATTAAGTAATTAATTGAACAAGACATGGTAGGCATAGAGTGTGGCACATTAAAATATCTCACCTGGAACATCAACATTTGTTCAGCTGTTTTACGAATCAAATTAATGTTAATTTCTAATCATTAGGCAGTCAGTTACACCTTTTGTATATTTTAAATGTGAATGATCTCTCACAAAACACTAGTAAATGTCGAGAAGGAGAGATTTTACCATGGAATCGAGTAGCAATGTTACACACATCAATTTTAAAGCTAATTTTTTTCGTACTGATATAGTGGTGTTTTATGCAACATGACCTTATGATATAGGGATAGAGTTAAAGGTCCTCATCTATTACTCATGTTTAATCAACCGGTGTCAACTATTTCTGCGTTGTGAAACCATTGATACATCGTTATACGATACACGTTTTGAATCTTTTGGGTATGGTTTGTGATAAAACTATCCAAGCAAGAATGATATACATACTTCTGAATATTGTATACTATGTATATATAAAGCGAAAGAACTATGATGTCTTAATAAAAGTACTTTCTGGGTATTTAGCGATCTGTTTTCTATAACGAAAGCTGTTGTCTATTATTAGCCAACGACTGAAATCGCTCATCACAATAGATATATTGAAATTATGGACTTCTAACCTGAAATGAATACGTAGACTTCCACGGTCAGTCAGTAATAAACGAACTACTTTCGGAATTGGACCGTGTCATGTTGAGATATATAGAAATGGAAATAGAGTAAGAGGAGAAAGAAATAAAAAGAAGAAAAACGAAAAGGAGGGAGGTAAAAAAGAAAGAAAAGGTAAAAAAAAATAAGAGAAGGAAAGAGAGACGGAACAAAGGGAGAAAAAGAGATAGAAGAAAAGGAGAAAGGTGGGATCTCGACGTTTCGCCTCCGTCGTAGGAGGCTTCTTCAGGAGAAACAGGGAAACCAAAGTGGCACGGTAGCTAGACATGTAAATTACGCTAGAGACGAAACCACTTTAGCAGAAGATGACGGTAACTCGACGTGTTAACCACGCTAGAGGCGAAAACCTTCGGACGTGTACCGTGCTAGGTCTGTTGATTTTGAACGAGGGTCGGAGAGATACTCCATTTCCTCTTCATCTTATTTGGTAGATCGGTGGCTTTTATTTCATTTGTGGGTCCAGTGTGGGTGTATGGTTCCTATATTTTCTTTCTTTTTGGTCTCGTGTAACGTAATGCCTTTTCCTCAGCTCTTCATTTAATTTGTGCAACTCCTTCTTTCCTTATTCATCACGTTGGTTCTATTATTCTTCTGACTGTTGTGTTATCATGCGTCTCCATTCTGTGTAATGTGTTTTGTGTTCTTCTGTATATTATCCAGATTAAGTTCTTGATACAGTATTACATTTGTGATGTAACGCAGTGCCCTTGATGCGAACCGCGTTAGTTTGTTGAGTTTTTCATGTTTCTTCTTTTGCGCTTCGGTTGCCTGATACCAAAGTTCACCAGCGTAGGTGGCGATCGGTATTACTATTGTTTTAACCATCTTGATCTTGTTATCCATCTTTCTCTTTTTATTCTTTTTCCTTTTTCTTTCTTTCTTATTTTCCCTTTGTTCTGTGTCTCTTTCCTTCTCTTACTCTTTTCACCTTTTCTTTCTTTTTCACCCATTTCATTCTTCTTCTTTTTATCTGTTTTTCTTTTTATTTCTTTCTCCTCTTACTCTTATTTCATTTCTATATATCCCATCATGACACGGTCCAATTCCGGAAGTAGTTTGTTCATGACTTGTAACCTAATTGCATTACTTTGGGTTTTTACACGATTTATCTTTCCCGAAAATTAAAAATCACGATTTAAATCTTCAAAGTACCAGTAATTGAGATGGTATACAAAATACTAAAGAAGTACGTACCGCCCGCGTATAGGTAAGCTTTTAAGTGTTCTATCTGCGAAATGAAATGTGTAAAGAGAGAACAAAATAGCACCCTGGAGATGTTATTCCGTAGAAGAGCTCGGTGCGACCGAATAGAGAGATGCTAGAATCACACCCAACCCTCACCAAGTCCTGTGCTGCGGTTGTGGCTCTCTCTCTATATCTCTAAATATCAGAAAACTGGCCTTTGTCAATAACGTATCTCCTTGAGTTCTGTCGAGAACTTTATTGAAGACCAATAAGATGCTGATTTGTCTCAGATTACTTGACAGAAGATCTTTTAAGTGATGATACAGCAAGTATTTCCTTCCAACAGTTGGGAGAAATATAAGGAGGGTGCACGTATGTGTTACGCATGGGATCAAAACCGAACAACAGAATCTAATCATTAAAGTAATATAATCATATATCATTTTCTGTATAGCGCACGGTTCAACAGCGTAAAAATGAAAGCCGTTACGAAAAGGCAGCCGAGAAGGAGAAGCAGTGCTGTTCTGAATTAAACTGCTGAGTGCTATATTGTTGATGAATAAAGCATTTGCTTCGTTTAAATCAATAAGATATTCTAGGATAGTAGTTTCGTTTTTGTTGTGAGGGTTGAGAAAGCTCAAATTACGCCAGAAATTGTTACTATTGCTATTACTGTTATTCTTTGTGTCGTATTTGATAACAAATCAATTAAGTGATTAAACATGAACATAAGGACACTCAATTTTATCGGAGAGTGCCTCGAACCAACAATTAACATATCACATGTGCAGGTGTGTCTGTTGTAGGATAAAATTAATGTTTAGTTTACGATAAAATCTAATTGTCGTTTGCAGTTACTAAAATTAGTTCGAAAAGGTGCAATTCACGTTGATTCAATAGAAATTTTTTACGATATTCGTATGTTTCTTGATCTCGTCGTATCGCCTTTTGTTATTATTTATGTTTATTTGTAAGTCAGGTGAATTCCTACCGCTATTGTATTATAATCCCAGTAGGTTTACAAACTGCTAAAGAGGGAAGATACAGCAAATTACTTCAAAATTTGGTCGCTAGTATTCAATCATAATTATTTAAGCTGAAAGATGACTACACTTCTTAATCGGATAGTCTGCAGGATCTTGATCGAAATGGAAATGTAAAACACTAAATATACTAGACTTTTCATAAAACTAGCTAGCTTTTCTTCATGTTACTGATCAATCTTTTTTCTTTTGTGATTGCTGAAATCGTTTTCTTCTCATTGTATATTAAGGAGAACTATATGCATATGCTGGCGAAATAGAAATCCAATCACACATAGACGAGGATATGAAAAAAATTGAAGAATGGTGCCATAATAATCTACCAATCATAAATGAAAGCAAAACCGGATACATGATCTTCTGAAGAAGGAAAAAAACCGAAAATAGATTTAATTAGATTAATTATTTGGGACTAAGAATACAAAACAATCTAAAGTGGAACGCTCACATCAACGCGTTGGTAAAAAGGAGTGAAAAACAATAGCTGATGTAACAAGAACTAAATATACTATCAAACCCACATACGATACGTTGTTTACATCTAACAATAATTACTTAATGACCATCTGAAGAGATACCTCTAAATGAAGGCTAAATAAGATACAAAAGCAAGAAAACGAAATCCTAAAAATGCTGTACTCCCTAGATATACAAACATTAACGCAGACTTTATACACTCCGCCAAAGAAGTATCGCATGTACTACGAAAAGGGGTTGATAGGCAAAGATATTTTTTATATGTCCATAATAGATTTGCCATATGTGTGCAGAAGTATACAAAGAAAATCATACGACTAGCCTTCGAATAAGTTCTTCGTTTTTGTAGCACAAAAATGATCTTGTGACTAAAGGATCCTTTAAATATATCCTAAAGCAATCAAATAAATAATTGTTATGATTATTTAAATAATACAGGAAGTAGATGAAAACAGAAACTCCTATTTGAAATTTTCATTAAGCCATATATGGTAAAAGAAATTATATATTTGGGAAAAAAATATAGGATAGTAGCATAGCACTGGATATTGCCACCCCTGGTTCTTATGACTATTCGCATTAGATTTGGCATGGATTAGCCTCCGTATGTAAGGTTGGTCTAAATTCTCCCACTCTTCACGGAGGGCATCCTCTAATCCTTGCAGCTCTGCGGGGGCAACATCTGGCGTCCGTACCATGCTGTGATACTTCCACACATTCTCACTTACCGCAGGGCAATCTAAAACTGGAATGCCAACCTCATCAAGGTATTCCCGGACGATTATCGCTACATGGGTCGTGCATTATCGTGCATTAACAAGAATTCGTGGCTTATTACTAGTGCGTATGGTACTACTTAATTTTGTAAAATGTCCGTTATATACCTGTGGGTAGTCATTGCACCCTTGTTTACCGATACTAACACTGTACGGCCTGTTAGAGAGATGTCACCCCAAACAATGATTGAACCACCACCAAAATTAAGCGCAGACTTGATTTTGTACTGGGAATAGCGCTCATTGCCTCGTCTATACACTGGTATACGTCTATCTGAGGCGTAAAGACTAAATATTGACTTATCTGTGAAGAGTATGTTGACCCAGCAAACCTTAAACGGGCCACTCGCGATTCCTAGTAAGACGAGGAGCTGTAAGGACTATTCTGGCTCTTATTTCACTGGGACTCAATCTAATACAAATGGTTTGAATATTTATTCGCGTATTTCTGACTCTAGCTAAGTCGATTTGTAATTGCCTTGCAGTTACATGCCTTCTTGGACAGTAGTACAGTTTGGGCGACCTGTCACCAGTCTTCGTATGCAACCTCCCGTTTCTCTATATCTGGTTACTGCCTTAGAAACATTTAACTGATTAATATTCATCAAATCAGTCATGTATGCTTATGATCGCCCATCTTCGATTAAATCAATTATTGAAGTCATTTGTTCTGGAGTTAAATTACTCATTTTACTGTTAATAACGTTAGTAAAGCACTCTAACAACGCATTTTAAAATTTGTCCGTATAGGAATACTTTCAATGAACCATTTGTATACGCACTTTTTTAAAATGTTTCTGCAATAACAAAAAAGAACTTATTCGAAGGCTAGTCGTATGATTTTCTTTGTATACTTATGCACACATATGGCAAATCTATTATGGACATATAAAAAATATCTTAGTCTATCAACCCCTTTTCGTAGTACATGCGATACTTCTTTGGCGGAGTGTATAAAGTCTGCGTTAATGTTTGTATATCTAGGGAGTACAGCATTTTTAGGATTTCGTTTTCTTGCTTTTGTATCTTATTTAGCCTTCATTTAGAGATATCTCTTCAGATGGTCATTAAGTAATTATTGTTAGATGTAAACAACGTATCGTATGAGTTTCTGTCTTCATCTACTTCCTGTATTATTTAATAATCATAACAATTATTTATTTGATTGCTTTAGGATATATTTAAAGGATCCTTTAGTCATAAGATCATTCTTGTGCTACAAAAACGAATTGTGCGATACCTTTTTTGGAGAATGTGTAAAAACAATCACTTACTAACTAGTGCTCTATAAAATTGAAAAACGCCTTATCAAAACTAACGTAAAACTGACAAAGAGTAAAGATGTACACAACCACAAGACCAGGAAAATCTTATTTACGAACAGACAAAAACAATTACCCAGAAAGTTCAATAACTCAAATATGAGACGTACAAAAGGGAAATATAGTATAGAATTGAGCCCAACATCGTGTAGAAGAATAATGGCAATACGTACTTGGACAAGCGACAATTCGAGTCCTCGGGATGGACCATTCATGCAGAAGCTAATACGCACTGTGTGCGCATATACAATTATGTACATGCAATATGTAACATAGCTTTTGTAAATAAACAAATAAAAATAAAAATATATTTCAAAATATGTTGAAAAACTTGGAAGCTCTGGAAAAACCTAGAATACAATTATCCTTTAGGCTTTAATCGAAATATGAATTTTCGGGTTGCCGTTGTTTCCTTGTAAGATTAGTTCTAGTTTAAATCATCTTGTATCAAAGTTCTTCAAATAAAGAGTTCATAGACCGATATCTATAACGTTGTCGAATTTACTTTTCTTAATAAATCATCATGTAATTTACTCTATTCATTTTTCTCTGCAAAACTATTGCTTAGCACTCTTTTTGCAAATTACTGTCGTACTAAATACATCAAGCACCTAATGTCAGCAAGTTTCAAGTGGTTCCTAGAAGGAAGTATAAATTACAGTCGGTGTCATCTCAAACAATGTAATTATAGGCAATTTAAGGTATTTACGGTAGTTCTACGAAAATCAGTGTGATATTAAAAATACACCTTTTATATTTTTTCTCAATAATTGGTTGGCTAAAAAATTACCTGCAATTATTTTGCACCTGAAATTAAAATTCTTTAAAAGTAAGATTCTTAATCACACGAAGGGAAAATATGCAAATTGTTTGAATTTTACAGGAAAATTAGGATATGGGAATGTTCCCCTTCTCAAACAAATAATTACCAAGTTTTATACAGTTTGATGATTACTTGATAAATCAACACCTAAGTCTGTTGCTTAAGAACCTCTTACAAACTCTCTTCATTGCCACTATTTCAGACTTTAGTAGCTAAATTGTTTTCATGCTCACCAAACTAGTTTTTGTACACCACACACTTTTTATTCCTTCATGAATTGTGAGAGAATTTGCTGATTTTGCCGAATGATAAAATTAAACACAGGTTAATCTCACGTATACACGTATATACCATTCATTAATACGTGTCTTAATGTAGACTGAATTGCTTTGCAACTGAGAGATATAAATTTCGTGCAAATAACCAGCAGGTATATGGTTCTGATATTTTCGCGGTTGTAATCTGTTGTTCTAGGTTCTTGAGTGTTGTCCCGCATCTGTCGCCTTGTTTCTCGATGTTTCAATGAAAACTTCTTCATCTTCTCCTGGAAATTGTCGGTCAACTTAATGAACCGACAATTTCCAGAAGAGATTGAAGATGTTTTCATTGAAATGTCGAGAAATAATGCCGCATTACACCCAAGAACTAAAAAACAAATATTCGAAATATAATTTCTCCTGGTGTTTGGTTTATAGTGTCATAAAGTTTCTACCAGTATATTACTTAAACTATCTATACCTGGTATTGTTTGTACTGTACCTAATTATTTCACGATTTTGAAAAATAATATTCAATTTTCGTTGTTAAAATTTAGTCTCCATTCCATTATGAGGGGTGGTATATATGAAGGAGGCAAAATTAACAATTAGAAAGCAAAAACCAGTTCCTGGCCAACAATTTGATTTCCGGTGATTGATAAAATTACCAGTACCTGAAGCAGAGAAAGGGCGAAGTCGCACAAAAATTAAACGAGATATGTGTACTGTCACTGTAATTTTACACTCAGTTTACATGAACGACACGGTTATATTGAGAGATTGGTGATCTAATCGGAGAAATACGTAATCACGGATTCAGGTATCCTTAATTTATGTATTAGTGCATGTTGGAATGTAAATTTACAGTTCCAATGGTGCAAATATGATTCAAAACTGCAATATGCTTAAAGTATTAAATATGGCAGCATTAAATAACATTAATTGCAAACAGAAAGTTCTTATAATTAACAGTTTTCCATTTAAACAAAAATTCCTATTACAGTAAACAAATTACATACGAACATGTTGTATTGATTGTATATATATAGTAAACAGGCAGCAGATAAAATTACATGGGTAACTTAATTTCCGATCAAACATTCTAAACTTTTAACTGAAAATTTCAATATTGCAATAATACATCAATTTATATCAGTAGAATGTATGAAATTATTGTTAATTTTACATTTTCATATGAGTATTTACATGATTTGTTATTTAGTAACCAACATTCTGTAAAACAAAATTGCAGATTTCTCCATATCCAAATAATCGTATTTTATATATGTAATACTATATATTTAGATTCAAAATTTAAATGAAAAAACCAAGATCGATTTGTTTAAGGCCATGTTTAAGGAAATTTAAAGTGTAAGATGACACTGGATAGAATTTGCCAATCAGTTAGAAGGAGAATACTCTCCACCAAGAGGGTCGTTGTGTAATCTGTGACGATGATTTCCCAGAATACTTTTATCCAGATAAGAGAACATCAAAGTAATAAACGATACCTTATATTTTATTAACGGTTGCATATTGTATTCCTCTCCGGGTTATTACAGAACAAGAAAAACCTAGACAATTTTTCGCATATCTCTACGAACCGCAATAACAACCGAATAATACAAATTTACCTGTTTCATCTAATAATCATGTTAATTTTATACAATTTGCGGTCCATTACGGGTGTTACAAGATAAATATTCAAAGCCCAAGTACTACTTTGTGGGTACTTTCAAGCCGATAATTGGGGGATCTGAACACTTTAAATGAGGGAAACCCCATAAATATACGCTGCAAAAAATTAACATCTATCCTTGGAAATATAAATTAGAGCCACTTTGTGAATTTACAATTTATTCCAAGTTTACTAGAAATAAAAGAAAATTTTCACATAGTTTCATATAACGAGTGTCGTCGAGGTACGTCTATGTGTCACTGAATTGAAACAAAAGATATCACAACTAAACTTTATTCGCATTAACAGCGAACCTAACCCTACTTAGTCATTTTCTATGTATGACATAAAACATAAAGATCATTTGGCACTAAATGAGAATAAGGGATGCTAAAAATCATCCAACTTGACCAGTTTTGTTGCTGTAATGTTGTATGAGATCGAGCGCTATCAGAAATCACCACGATCCTGATTGATAACTTTCCATGGTGTTTGTTTTAAATGGCGCGTCGAAGTAGTTGAAGAGTTTCACAGCAGGCTGCTGACGTTATTGTCTCCCCTAAATGAATTTAATAACCAGCAAGCCCAAAAAACCGTTTCCATCAGGTTTTCTGGATCTTGAAGGAGAACTTGTGTATTGTCATCCCATTGACTGGCGCTTAAATTTACGTATCTTTTTTTTAGAAAACTCATGTCTTATCTTCCGTTACAATGCGATTGATATCATGATATCGAATAAGAAAATATAGGACTACATCCACTCGGTGCTTTGTGGACTTCTGTCAAGAGTTTAAGGAGCCAGGCATTTCTTTATCTCCAGGGCATATGTGCCCATGTCATATAAGGAAGCTTTCAAAATATCAGTAAAACTAAGACGTATCGGACAATTCGAAAATACGAGGCATTTCACCAAGTGAAAGATTTACCACGAAATGGACGTCCAAAAACGGCAATCGATAAAAACATGCATCTAAACGTTTTACTAACAGTACAAAAGAATCGGCCAAGTTCATGAGATCTCCCAAAAGTTTGCCCATAAAATTAAAAAATCTGCAAAACTGAAACTCTTCAAAGTGCATGTTGCTGACTAGAGATAAACCAGAGCGCAGATTATACTTTTACTTTATTTATAAGTAATGACAGAATCTGTTATTGAACAGTCTGTTTTGCTGAATCAAGTAGTTATACATTAACAAATGCAATAATCGTTACTACTCAAATGAAAACCTTCATTGACCGAAGGGAGTCCATACTCAACCTCCTAAAAGGAAATATGTGCGCTGGTCTAGTTGGAGACCAATTTTCCTAAGAAGAAGTTTAATGGTGACGACTATTGAAATTTATAACGGAATGAAACTCTTTTCAAATCCAAACGTACCTAAACTTCCAAATGAGAATATATGTTTACCACAGAATGAACTTCCGTGATACTTTAAACGAAATAGTCCATGTATTGTAGATCAGACGCACAGAAACAATTGAATGACCAGCCAGTTTTCCAGGTCTATCGCCACTGTTTTTTTTTTCTTACGGAGTCACATGAAATGCCGTGTGTATAAGAATCGATGAAATAATCTTGAACAGTTGGAGGAATGAGTAACTGAAAAAATCAACCATGTTATGCCACAACTGATGTAGAATCCAATGAGATATTTTGTCGATCGATTACATTGTTGCCAAAGTGTAAAATGGATCAGAACTTCCATATCGTATTACACAATTTATTTTTTATATGTTGATTTTTTCAAAAATAGTTTTTTAGCCTGCTTTCGATAATCTAAGAATATACTGGTGTCTCATAAAAGAGGAGGTGAAAGAAATGTGAAAACGTTACAATAAATTCGTTATTTTGAACTGTATATTCTGCATAGACATTTATCGTCACTTGCTATGAGTTAAAAGCAAAAAAAAAAGTACTCTTAGGTGTAGCAGTAGATGTAGCTCATTGGGGTAACTTACACAACTGAGACCAAACACACGATGTCAATGCTTTTTATAGCTACTCTCGATAAAAAAATTCAGTGAGATAAATAATTCACTGTTTCCTTTATAAAAATGAACTACCGACATCAAATAGGATTCAAAGCAAATCTTTGAAGGAAATTCTCTATAGAAAGAGATTTGTGACAGGATGACACCTTCACTATAACACTATTTAGTTTGATATTGGTTATACTTATAAAAAGATTAGTAAGCTAGGGATATATCTTGGAACAATTTGAATGTCTAGGTGTAACCATTATGAACAAAAACGAGAAATAAATTCGAATTTATAAGGGAATTACTAAAGGATCTAGGGCAGCAGTGAAAATATTAAAGAGAAAATATACACCTCGAGCACCTACAATAAGAGCTTACGAGACTATAATTAAGCCTATAGATTTATAAGAAAGCGAATTGTGGCTGATGAAACCAGATAGGGTTTCAAAACAGAGTTTAGAGATGGGGGAAAGAGAAAATCACTGACCAAAATGGAGACCTCTGATTAAAAGATTACATACTCACTGAATTCGTGGAGCTGAAGACCCGAAACGCTGTTTTATATATGTATGTACAATGGTGGACAAAAAAATAGGTACAATGTCAGTATTTAGGAAAATATTGTAAAATAAAATAACAGAAAACAACATTGGGTTTTAAAAACGAAAATAGTCTTTATTTAATAATAAAGAACATAAATATAAATTGAAAGGATGCTTACCAAAGATTTAACTAAAATAAAAAGAAAACGACAAATTTTGCTTGGACAAAATAATAGGTACAAGTCATTGAAATGTTGCAATAAATATAGCATGTACTCCAAACTAGTTGGACAGTATGTAGTAGTATAATATATGCTTAGTACTTTATTGCATGGCCATTGTTACGTATTATATCACGGCACCTGTTAGGCAAAGAATTTACTAACCGCTGTTACAAGTGATATAGCGTACCTAGTTTCTTTAACTTCTTGCCATAGTTCGTTCTGATTTTTAAATTTTTTGTGCCGCAATGAATCCTTAACACACTTCCACAGATTCTCTATTGGATTCATATCCGGCGATTGAACCCGCCACCCGAAAATTCGAATATTGTGTTCGCTAAACCACTATTTGACACACTTGGAAGTGTGTTTAGAATCGTTATTTTGCTGATATATCCAAACGAGGGGCAGGTTATCCTCGGCATAGGAAAGCATAACATCTTGTAAAATATCTGTATAAATTTCTTTGGTGACAGTGTCCTTAATCCAATGAATTGGACTGACCCAATTCTACGAGAAATAGCCCCACACCATGATGCGGCCGCCGCCATGCTTTATTGTTTTTATTGTATATTTTGGTGACAGTTCTTTACTAACTCTGCCGTCATATGCGAGTAAATTTATTTTCGTTTCGTTACTCCATAGCATATTTCTCCTTCAACTTTCCATTCCGTACAAGTTCTTGCAAACATCAGGCTGGCTGCAATATTTTTTTTTTGCTTAATAGTGGAACTTTTCTTTCGGTTCTTCCGTGCAAATTATTCGCCTCCAATCAGTGATGTATTGTACGGGCACTAATATCCACATCCATTTACAACGATCCATGTGTGGAGTTGTTTTTCTCTGTCGTCCTCGTTTCTGGAAATGCTTATGGGGTTTAAGAGCATTGGTAATCATATTTGGAGATCGATTTAATACTTTCGCAATTTCCCTAATTGTTTTTCCTTCCATGCGAAATATTCTAATGATACCTCCAAACAATGTCTACGTCGTCCCGATTTATCTAAGTATAATAGATAATTACTAGAATATTTATACGTATTTTAGCAATAAATTGATTTTATCTTTTGCAACTTTTGGATTAACTTTACGAAACATATTTTAACTGATTTAGTAGATGTACCTATTTTTATAACCGCATTCAAATGCCTCACAATCCCAGTGATGCCGGGGAATTACAGCAATTGTAGTCAAACGGTATCTGCATTACTTACTTTGTACCTATTTTTTTATCCACCACTGTGTAATTATTGAGCTGAATTTTTGATGCTTATGAAATATAGCATTCTGCTTAAAGGATAGCTATACGTTTTTCTTTAAGAACTACCGTTTTCTGGAGATCAATATAATTTATCGCATATTATGCGAAATACCTAGACGATCCAATGATTTATTGATCAATTGGTGGCTCTTCAATTCCAAAAAAAGGTGACGTCAACAACAGTGCTGTTCGATGTGTCAATCTTAAGGCGCCACACTAACGACAAAATATTCTAGTAATACCATAATGTACCGAATTATTCGATTCTATTCGCCCACTTTTCCAAATAAATGTATTTACGTCAATTTTATTCATATTAAGTAAACATTAAAGATAGGAAACCCCTGAGTTTCTTTTCGCGTTATACTTAATAACAATAATAATAATTACTTATTACTTATGATGTGGTGATATAATTATTTTAAAAATTACAAATTGTGTTATGACTGGTTTACAGCAGCTCGGCATAAGGGGATTCCTTTAACAGGTATGCATATGATTTTTTTAGATAAGGTTTTCTTGTATTAATGCGTTGATTTTCTTTTCATATTAAATTCTAAAATAGATAAAAAAAAGTGAGATTACGCGCAGCAATAGGTTTATCGTGACAGAAACGCAAAAAACTTATTTTTTTTAGGTCCACTAATACGATGTAAAGCAAGAGAAATAGCCGCTTCTTAGGGACATTCTACATTCGGTGCTTCTTCTGGTTGGCTCAATTAATTTAGAATCCGCCACAATATAAGTTTTAAAGCGATTTCGGGAGAAGGAGGTTCGGTTAATGCTGAAGATGTTTCATCGTTTAAAAAAAAATTCTTTGATTAAGGGATATTCACCGACAGACATCTATAATGCCGATGAGACAGGCCTGTATTTTAGGGCTCTACCCGTCAAAACGCTCACATTAAAGTAGGAAAAATGTGTTGGGGGTAAGTATCCCAATTTTGCATTGTGCAAATATGGCGGGTGAAAAAGAAAAACTCCTAGTCATTGGTAGGGCAGTTAAACCCAGTCCTTTTAAAAACATTCATTAAAATAACCTGCCTGTAACTTGGAAATACAATAAGAAAGCTTGGATGACAGGACAAATTATGACAGAGTGGTTGAAGAAAAAAGAAACATTTTGTTATTTTTAGACAATGCAGTATCTCATCCGAAAGACGTTCGCGTAAATAATATAAAAATATTATTTTTACCCCCTAATTGTACATCAGCTTGTCAACCACTTGACCAGGGGATTATAAAGAATCTTAAAACTTATTACCGAAGTCTAATACTCAAACATCTGCTAGTAAACATTGAAACTGCTGGTACAGCTTTCGACTTAATAAAGAAAATTACACCACTGGATGCAGTTTATTTGGCAAAAACCGTTTGGGACCAAGTAACCAAAGCGACAGTTCAAAATTGCTTCCGCAAAGCAGGATTTAATCATGTAAATATGCAAAGTGAAGACCAGTTAGCTGAGGCTGATACATCTGACCTAGAAGATGATTTGCCTCTTAGTGTACTTTCAGATATCCTCAAAAGTAAAAATTTATTGAAATTGACGGATAATGAAAACCTTAATGATTTTTTGAACGTAGATAAAGATTTGTATGTTGAAGATCCAGATTCAGAACAAGAAATTGCAAAACCAGTTGAAATACAAGAACTTTCGGAAGATTCTGATGTCGATGAGGTTCCAGTGGCAACAGAAGCTATGCCAAATTATGGTAAAGCTATTACCCTGACCAAGCAGCTCAAAAGTTTTGTCGAAAATCACGGAGATACAGAGTCTTTGGAGCTTCTTTCTAAATTAGAAATACGATTTCAAGACGCCATTTTAAAGAAAAACAGAAGACAAACAACAATATATGAATTTTTGCGTCCTTAAAGTGACTATTCATTTCATTGTTTTGTATTACATACTACATCTATGTATCTATGTACATACATACATATATTATACTTTGTATGTATGTATATATCTAAAGGAAATAAACTTTTTTTCTTAAGTTTAAAATTTCTTGTTTATTTTAAAAACATTTATATACGTATACGATTTAAATGTCCCAGTTTCTTTAATATATTCATTTTTCGTTAAAACACAATTTTTGTTGTATCTACTACATACTTCTTTTATGCGGACACCCCTCCTGAACGGACATCTTCAATTGGTCCCGTTGGTATCCGTTCAAGGGAGATTTCACTGCATATTTTTTATGCAATATTGAATATTGAACGATTAGCACATATCCAACAAGCAAGCGGTTTACTCTGTATACTTATAAATGTGAATGTTTGTGTAATTTCCAGTAGCCACGCGACCAAGTACTTTATAATCGAGAACTACACACAGACCGCAAAATGTAGTTGAACCACCACAATTTAACGCATGTAGATTGAACAAACAACACGGGGGTATCAACAATAGAAAACGTCATACTCGAATATCAGGAATTTACGATAATTTGCGTAAGATTAAAATGTCGTATCGACTTGTGGTGTTCTAGAAGATCTTTCGGGGTATCATAGGACGTTCATTGCTTGTTTACACAACTCACGTGTGTACAATTATTGGGCAATACTATGTGTATGCATGTTCTTCCTGGAAATTCTACTTGAAAAGAAAACAGTTCATGCAAAATTTGAATTAATTTGGGAATTTTACCGAACATTTTATCAAACATCACATAAGATGATTCACATCTAGAAATAAAAAAAAACAGTTCGTTAGAGGTTTAATACGTTATTAACAACAGCAATTTGTGAGATAATTATCTGTGATTAACATATGTAAATTTTATTAATTTATCCCAGGAAATACTTGAGGATATACACTATTGCCAACTCTATTATTATTGAGATTACTAAGTTGGTTAAATTAACAAAGTAATATCCTTATATATTTTTTGCTGCTGCTAAGAATGGTGAAAACAGAAAAAAACAATTGAAGATCAAGTTGTTGAGATATTTAAGAATGAATATTTTTTCTTAATGCAATATCGATTATAGTTTGGAATTTTTTGAAAGAAGATGAGATTCGAAATAAAAACTATCCAACATACACAAGACTAACTAACGTTCAAAAGTGCTCAAATTATGTGCATACATGAAAATGGAATGAATAGAATTTAGCATTGGATAGGTCATCCGCAATGCAGAAACCGGACGGACAGAGAAAATATTTACGGTGACCATGTCGACTCATTTGCATTAGTCCCTTTCTCCTCATGTTGTGAGGTAGTTGATCGTCTTACCGTTACATTCTTTGGAGCTTTGTAAATAAATAATTAAGTATGTGGAACGTATAGAAAGGTAAAAAACTATTCTATTCACAAAGTACAAAATACTATCAACATTAATAGAATAAGGTTAGTATTATATGTATTACACTGATTAAAGTTAATTAGTGTTAATTAACTTTAATCAGTGTAATACATCTACGTCTAGACGTAAAATATAATAAATAAAATAAAATATATGCACTTTGCACATAATCCGGTCTCTAGTAATAGGGATTAACAATTTCGCGGTATGCATAGTAGTTGTATTATTTTCAAGGAATTTCACCTTGCTTCTTCCAAGCTTATGGACGATAGTGTAACACATGGGCTGAAAAATCCCGGGCCTAACAAAGAAAACACGTTTTTTTTGCTTCAAAATTAGCTATATTCATCAACGTAATCTCCATCAAGAGCAACACAATCATTTCAGTGCCGCTCTAACATTTCAATACCACTTTTGAAGAACGATTTATCTTTTGCCTCATAATAGGCCTCAGTTTCAGCGATAACCTCTTCATTCGTGGGAAATTTCTTACCGGCGAGCGTTTTTTTGGGGTCTGCGAACAGCCAGTAGTCGCTGGGAGCCAAATCTGGCCAATACGGTGGATGTGGGAGCAATTCGAAGTTCAATTCATGTAGTTTTGCCATTGTTTTGATTGACTTGTGACACGGTGCGTTGTCTTGATGAAACAAAATTTTTTCTTTGCTATATGCGGTCGTTTCTTTGCAATTTCGGCCTTCAAACGCTCAAATAACGCTATATAATATTCACTGTTGATTTTATTTCCTTTCTCAAGATAGTCGATGAATATTACATCACGCATATCCCAAAATACCGAGGCCATAACCTTTCCAGCCGATTGTTGTGCTTTCGGGCGCTTTGGACGAGGTTCACCAGTTGCTGTCCACTCAGATGACGATCGTTTTGATTCCGGAGTGAAGTGATGGATCCATGTTTCATCCATTGTCACATATCGACGCAAAAATTCCAGTTTGTTGCGTTTAAATATGGCCAAACACTGCTCAGAATCATCAACACGTTCTTGTTCTTGGTCAACTGTGAGCAAACGCGGCACCAACTTTGAACAGAGTTTTCTCATAGTCAAATGCTCATGCAATATAAAGCCAATACGTTCTTTTGATATCTTTACGATGTCAGCTAACTCACGCAACTTCACTTTTCGATCATTCAAAACGATTCTGTGGATTTGTTTGATGTTTTCTGGTGTTACCGCCTCAATTGGACGTCCACTGCGTTCTGCGTCATCGGTGTCTCTACGACCACGTTTGAAGTCAGCAAACCAACGTTTTATTGTTGTTTCTGATGGAGCGGAGTCCCCATAACACTTTTCAAGCCATTGCTTCGCTTGAACGGTATTTTTTTCCATCAAGAAGCAGTGTAAAATTAAAACACGAAATTGTTTTTGATCCATTGTTTTGAAAATAACAAAAGTAGCGTGACTCTTAGCACAATAACTCACAAACTAATCAATAGAATATCATGAAATTTTAACAGCTGTCTTTTGAAGGTTAGTACTAACTGAGGTGACTGCAATAAAACTAGCGTCATCTATGTGTTAGGCCCGGGACTTTTCAGCTCATGTGTTATATAAAAGAAAAATATATTTGATTTGTCGAAGAAAATCGGCAATTACTTTGTTGCCGACCCAATAAGTAGTAAGAAATTTTAACCCCAATTTGGAAGTGATTATTTTGTACGTATTAGTTAATATTGTATTACTAACAAACATCGTCACAACAGCTGTTTCGCGCATTCTTCTTTTATAAGCTAACTTATATGCTAATTCCTCGAGAACACATGTGGTTTATACAGATCTAGAAACTCTTCTCGCTTATTGTACAAATCTAGACTCTTAAGGAAAGTCCTTACTTCAAAGTGTAGAATGTAAAGTTCCCATCCCATACAACCTGCTACGTCAAATATAAACAGATTAAAGTACGCGTATCGTTTGTTTTAAAGCGTCATATTTACTTTCCAAATGACAATATCATGCCAACTAAAAGATAAAATGATATTTACTATCTCGATTGATAAACCCTCCATTAACACGCAATTGTTTTTTATCTCCGACTTTCTACGCACATCTGTCGATTTATACAAATTTATGAATAAAACTCAACGCCAGCGAGAATGTAGAAATGTTTTTGTGCTATCGCCGACCGAAATGATAACTTTGACCCGGTGCCTACATTTATATGTCATGGCCTTCTCGCGTGTTTCATTGTCGAAACAATAAATCAAGAAGCGTTCGCGGGAAACACAACACGATCGACTTTATTTCGTTGGATGTGTAGTAATAGTAATTTTATTAATACTTACGTTTCTGTTTTTGTTTCGCTTCGTCCGCCAGATATTCGATTATCACCATTCTTCTGTCTTTCTTTCGTCGGTGTAAGCGCGTCGAATCCGTCTCGAACTAAATCACTATCGACGCCAAAAACCGATTATATTTTGTTTTGGCGAGAGCAAACTGACGGACCTTTACTGTAAACCCCCAATGTGTCAATAGGTTTTCAAGTGCCACTGTATGCTGGGATTTGCTATCTCCTTTTGTTTCATGCCGGCCTACGTGTAATCTTTATCTTTCATTCAGTAGAAGCGTTATCTGCCGATTCCGTAGCGTGCTACATGGTGCAATGTTATTACCGCTGCTTGGGAACGTGTTTATTTAATTGCAGTTGAGTTTTTTTGACAGTTACACGTGTAACCTATTAGCATCTTCATGAAATTTACCTTGTGTTAATTTATGCGTATTTCGTATTACTGTTACATACAAATCAGGTACTGTTTAAAGATTATTGTATCTAATACGTGTGGGTATTTTTTGTGTAATTTTTATAGAGATGTTGCAAATTATTAAGTTTTTGAGACCTGATTGATTGCCTTTCCCTTCTTTGGTTGTTTTACCATACAAAATTTTCTACTGTACAGAAGAAGAATGAGATATCTTAATGTATGAGAAAGCTCTTCATCCAGAAAAGCAAAACACCCACGTTTTCATTATACCAATTCATCCAGCTTCTTTTGCAAGCTTAGAAAACACATGAATGCACCGGAGAAGCAAAGTGACACATAAACAAATGACTGAAGCGCGCGGCACGGAATTATCGACGAGTAAATGCTTAAATAGCTCATATGAAGGCAATATTTCTAAAGTACCCAAAATGTACAAAAAGATTTCACGAGCTGTGTCCCAAAGCGCCTGAACCACCACAGCCGATTACTATGCGTCAGGGAAGATGGTTACGGGATCGTTTTACTACTGCGAGCATTTTCATGGTGCAAAAAAGTAGTTTTACAATTCGATCCGAGACATGCCAGAGCTATCAAGAAAAGCTAGAAAATAATACCTCCATTTGTTAAATGACGTTCATCTGAACAGTTTGGTGAAGCAAGTCTGTTGTGGCACGGACCTGTATATCAGTTGGAGGTCCTGGATCACTGTACCTTTGCCAAGGCACCATGTATCAACGCCAATATGAGCGTGTTTTGGAGGATGCCCTGATGATTTAGATCCGAATGAAGGCCCCTACACATCCAGGAACGATAAGGCACCATGCCACATGGCCAAATCCATTTAAAGTTTTGTGGAAATGCACGCTCTGCCAGTATTGCCTTGGCTGGGAAATTCTCCCGACCTCAATACAATTGAGACCGTGTGAAGTGTTCTAAAATCACGCGTGTATTCGAGAAGAAACACTACAATAACGCAATTAGTAAGAAATATTGAGGATGGACTACAAAATATTAGTTATATAGATGTGACGATGTCTATAAACAGTTCTAAATAAACTTAAGCTTGTACAATTCGTTTTTTATTATATATTTATAACAAAATCGCTATTTTAGCAAGTGGCCCAAATAAATTGGACAGGGGCTGTATCTGTCGCAAACTTTTTAATTTATGTCATATCTGTCTTTAATCCACTCTAAAAGGAATGAGACAATCTGTACATCAAGTTAACAGTGGGTATAATTCCGTATACTTTTAAAATGTACAATTTAAAACAAATCTAAATACATGAAAACTATCGTGAATTGAACAAATCTCAGAGAGGCCGAATTAATATTCTAGGAGAAACCGGTTTAGCGTTCACTGAAATTATTAACCGTGTAAATCGAAGTCGTTCCATCGTCGTAAGATGTTGTTTAGTGTGAATGGTCAGGAATATCGAGAACGAGGTAATGGAACTCAAAGAAAAACAATTGCTTGTCATGATCGTTGGCTTAAATGCGTCGATTTTTAACTACCAAACCAATTGCAATGATGAATCCACCGCAAAATTAGATCTATTGAGCTTAGGTTTATTTCTCCCAAATTAGTTTAAGTAGGCCAAAATCGAACTTGAATTTTCCCTCCCTTTTGGAACTAATGCATTGGGAATGATACTTATTGTTCCAGAAACACACTGCTTTCGGGCCGGCAATCGCAATTTAATATTTGCGTGTATACACTAGGGTGACAGAATAAAATAGACACCAGGTAAAGCGGTATGAATATGTAAACAGCTAAATTCTAAGAACGAATTAAGAACTTTCTCTTGTCATTAGGGTAGGGGTAGATGTATCGAAAGGAATTCGTCATAGTTTAGTATCGTTACAACTATGCCTCGCTTACAAGGTTCGAGTGATATTAGCGACTTCACCCGGGGTTGGCCAGAGTGAACGCGGCGCTTCGCAACGTGAAATAAGTAAATTTTTAAATACTCCGTTGTCCACAGTTAATCATGTGATTACACAATTTAAACGCAAGGAAAAAACAACAGTGGAGCCGAGACCAGGCCGTGCCGGACCTTCTGAAAGAAGTAAAAGGGTGCTTGTGCGCGAAGTGTTAAGAGAACCGCGAAAAAGTACGGCTGAGCTTGCGGCAACTTCACAGAAAAGTCAGCGTACCGTTCTGCGACGCCTCCACAGTGTGAGGATGTATAAAAGGGTGGCAAAGAAAAAAACCTCTCCTTACGGCGTTTCAAAAACGGCGCCGAATGGCTTGGGCAATCGAAATGCGAACGAAGCCCGAAGTGTTTTGGCGGTCTGTCATTTTTTCAGACGAAAGCAGATACTGCCAATTTAGTGATAGTAGTCGTACGTGGGTATGGAGAAGTTCATCACAGCAACTGGACGACAAATTTTTGCATCAGACGGTGAAATACGGCGGTGTGAACGTCATGGTGTGGGGCGCGATATGGTATGGTGGAAGATCGCAATTAGTAATCTGCGACGGAAATATAAATGCGGCAAAATATATCCAAATATTAACAGAAGGACTACTACCGATATTCGACAACGCCATTTTATCTAAAGAAGACGTCACTTTTATGGAGGATGGAGCACTTTACAACCACATGGGAAGAGGAACAGGGGATTCGGATTTTACCATGGCTAGGCAAATCACAGGACATGAATCCGATAGAGAATGTTTGGCACATAATCCAGACAAATATGGCGAAACGACCCCGAAAACCCAGCAATAAGGAAGAACTCGTGGCAGCTGTTACGGAAGAATGGTTAAATATTCCAGAAGACACCATTAATCATTTAATAGATTCTATACCACGACGACTCGCAGCACTTCACGCAAGTAAAGGTGGATCGACAAACTATTAGTCTAATTTAAAAATTTTAAAATATTTTGTATATATAAGGAGAATAGAATCTCTTTTTTAATTAGTAGGTGTCTATTTGATTCCGTCACCCTAGTGTATTTGGTGTAGCTCACCTCTTGACTCAGTAATGAATTAATTATCTTGAAATTGCTGTAATGAATGCTCTATTTTTGGTATATGTATTAATTTCGTTACACCGTACAATTCCTTTAGCTTTACCGAGTAAAGTATAGAATTAGTTAGGAGTCTTTTTCCTTTATAAGTTAGTAGAACTTATAGAATGTACAGATGAATGTAGGAACATTCTCGCCACATCCATAAAAATGATTATTTAGGATAAAAAGTTGATATCACTTCAGTTTTCTGTTTTCTTCTTTTTATTAAATCCAATCATTTTAGTCCCTAGCATTTCGTATTATTGCTTCCATTTGTTGCTTTTTAGTTGGTTTCTCGGATATTATCATCACAAGTTTTGTTTACTCGTTTGTTATGTTAAATTTCAAGAAGCCAGTTTTTGAGCATCTACTACCACCAACCTTGTAGTGCTCTGCTGATCTACAGCTGGTACAAGCAAGTTATCGCTTTTCTTAACTTTACATTTTCTAAGCTAGTGGTGAAAGAGTCTTTCTCTCTTTTGCCGATCTTCCAAGCTTATCTTGAAGTTGTCCTGGTTCGTAATCTCTTCTTTTGTATTTAATCAATATTTCGCTGGGCCACCAATATGCATCTTTTCAGTTTCAAAAAGCTGTTGCCCTCTGCTCCTTGGTGCGCCTTATATCCTTTGGAGAGGCCACACTGAAGCGTAAGTGGTATTGCCAAGTATGGATAACTTATTAAAGATTTCGGTTTTAAAATGTCCTGTTAGATCTGTTAGGCGAAAATAGTACTTGTCTGCTTTGTACCCATAGTACTAATACACCACAATCCAAACTTAGAAGTGCGAATGATATATTCGGCAATATTTGGTTTAGAACCGAAGTATCTTACGTACATTTCTTTTATTGATTCACTCTTATTTCTCTGCCATGGAATTGCAAACTCCCCCCAAATATAATAGAAATTATTTGCCTCGAATTCACTTCGATTAACGCTTATTAGCAGTCACGTTGCGACTAATGTGCGAATATAAATAAATGCATTACATGTTTGCATTCAAATGACACGTGTATTTAGCTTTTATTATGCAACTCTAAGAACACTGCATTGCATACGAATATGGCGGTCAATATGGCGATGAAGAAAAATTGCGCAACGACACCATAACAGTAAAAGAGGCATTACTGTACTTGACCCAAAAGAACTAGTACTGGTTTTATAATCTGCCCAAAAGTCAACCTCAGAAAAAGCTGATTTGAAATTGTTCTTTTTGTATAGTTTATGTAAAAAACAAATATAAGATTCTCACCTTTAAGAAAACAAAAATGCATGTGCTATGATATCAAACAAAATATATACTGCAAATAATACTCGTATTTAAAAATACACTCCGTTGTAAAAGTATCACATAGACGTTTATAGACTGAGATATTTTGTATACGTTCACAATATGTTTGCTATCTGTGTGCAAGTATACAAAGAAAATCATACATCTAGCTTTTGAATAAGTTCCTTTCTTTGTTATTACAAAAACATTTTAGAAAAGTGCATATTTAGTTTATTGAATGTGTTCCTTTACGGACAAATTTTGAAGTGCGTTGTTAGTGTACTTTACTAACGATATTAGAAGCAAAATGAGTAATCTAACTCCGGAAGAAGTGGCTAGAATAGTTGGTTTAATCGAAGTTGGGCGATCTCAAACAAACATGGCTAATTAGATGAATATTAATCAGTCAAGTGTTTCTAGCACAGTAACCAGATATAGAGAAACAGGAGGTTACATACGAAGACTGGTGCCAGGTGGTCCAAGCTCTACTATTCCCCAAGATGACCGGTACTTAAGACTAGTCGGTGGCATGTAACTGCAAGGCAATTACAGATCAACTTGGCTAGTGTCAGAAATACTCGAATAAGTTCTTAAACCGTTCGTAATAGATTGAGGCAGAGTAGAATAAGATGAATAACCAGAGCAGCTGATACAGGTCCTCGTCTTACTAGGAATCACCGAGTGACCCGCTTAAGCATTGCTAGGCAACATGCCAATTGAGAAATGAATAACTAGGCCAACATACTCTTCACAGATGAGTCAATATTTAGTCTTTACACCTGAGATAGATGTATGCCGATGCACAGACGAGGCGCTGAGCGTTATCCGTAGTATAACTTCAGATCTGCGAGTAGTTTTGGTGGTGGCGCTCGCATGGTTTGAAGAGGCATCTCTTTAGCAGTCCGTACAGAGTTATTAGCAGTAAACAAAGCGACAATGACTGTCCACCGATATTTAACAAACATTTTATCATGTAGTACCATGTGCACCAGTAGTAGGCAACGAATTCTTGTTAATGCACAACGCTATCTAGCGAAAATCCTCCGGGATGTTAGCATTTCAGTTTTAGATTGGCCTGCGGCGAGTTTAGACAAAAATCCTATCGAGAATGTGTGGGACTATCTTCACAGAATGGAACGGACCCAACATGTTGCCGCAATAGAGCTACAACGATTAGGAAATGCTCTTCGTGAGGATTGGGAGAATTTACACCAAGCTTATATAAGGAGGTTAATTGAATCCATACTAAATTGAATATCGAGTTTTAGGCTACTATCCTGTAATTTTTTTTTCCAAAAATATAATTTATTTTACTATATCTGCTTAATAAAAATTTCAAATATTTCTCTTCATATTATTTAAATAATTATATCAATTGTTTTTTGGAGTATATTAGGATGCGTTTAAAAGTTCATTTTAGTCGTAAAATCATTCTTTTGCTACACAAATGAATTATGGGATACTTCTTTTGCGGAGTGTACTGGTTGTGAAAGATCGCGTAAATATTACAGCATCGTATACTTTCGTATGTGGAATAAGGTTTACTTAATGTCGAAAGTCCGACACTAATGTTACGGGGATATACCTTATTTAAGAAAGGGGAAGCCCGATCTGCACGTTAAACATAATTAAGGACTAGGTCTACTACTGCTATCGATACGTATGTATGTATAATATTATCGCTAATGGAAATCGACTCCACCTAAACTATGTGGACAATATTCTATCTAGAACATGTAAATGCATTAAGTGAATAAGATTATAACTGGTATATGAGAAAAAGATATTAGTAGTTAATTTGTCGAAATCGCCTTGAATAATATTTTTCATTTTTATATACGAAAAATGCCTACCTTTTTATATGCATATATCTCCATAAATGGCTGAATGTTTATTAAAATTTCGGATATGCACTTAATAATCATTTAAATTACAATAGGAATTTAAAAAAAAACGGTTTAATATAATATTAATTGCTTACTAATCCTGTGAATGTAGAAATTTCCGAGATATACGGGTGATTTAAATATATATATGTATGTATGTCGTAACTTATAATTCCAAAGAAAAATTCAATGACAGCAATTACCAAATCATTGTCTGGTTGCTTTTTCTACGTAACCTTTTCATCAGATACCCAAATTCCACCATTCCTCACTGACGAAACAATGTTTCACTTTTTTAGGAGATGACGATTCCAAACCGTTTTTATTTATTTTTTATGAGTTAGTTTTATTTTATACTGTCCAAAATCATTAAGGATAAGGAAGAAACAAAAAGATAAAAGTTTTTGGTTTTAACGTCTTTATTTCAATATTAATAAGCAAATATCTGTGGTTTAAACTTGTTTAGCCAAGTTTTAATGTAATCTCTTGGGGAGAGGTTCCAATGCTGTATTTTAGTGCAGGAAAAATCCAGAAACATTCGATTTTCCCAAAAAATCTCATCTGCGACATCAGGTAACCACTCTGTTCTTCTCCATAGCATCTTCATGGAACCGATTGTTCAATATACGTCCTCAATGGGGACGAGCATTATTACTCATAAATACGAGCTCTTCTTCCGCTTCTACTGCATATGAACGAATCATGAGTCGCGGAATCTTATTCAGATATCTTTGATGAGTAAGAGTTCCATTTTCTATGAAAGAAAGGATGTCGCTTCCTCCAATGATTATTTCCATCCACAACCATGACATCAATTGTTCACTAACCCAGATACTATACGCCCTTTGATGCTCTACAGTAGGAAAAATATAAATCAATGATTTTACCACATAAACCAAAGCTATGCATAGAAGTTCTTATTGTTTGCGTTGATACCAGCCTTTTAGTAGCAGTAGCAAACTTATGTTGACGCTGTGTTGTATTAGAGGTGCGATTTCTACGTATCAGTGGCAACAGGTATCGATCGTCTTTTTTCTTTTTTCTAGCTTCTAAACGCGATTTCAAAGTCAAAATTTTATGGTGTAGCTCACTCCAGAGCCTTCAGCAACACTTTGTTGTATTCGTTTACCTTCCAATTGATCTATATACACGAAGACCGATGTCAGGTCATCCAAGCTGCACTACTTCCCAAGATGGTCGGTATTTAAAAGTATAAGCTATACGTCGGAGGCATGTAACTGTAAGGCAATTACAGATCGACTTGGCTAGAGTCAGAAGTACTCGAATAAGTACCCAAACCATTCATAATAGATTGAGTCAGAGTGGGGTAAGGGACAGAGTAGCCGTTTCAGCTCCTCGTCTTACTAGGGATCACCGAGTGACCCACTTAAGGTTTACTAGAGAACATGTCAATTAGGAAATGAATGACTGGGGCAACATACTCTTCACAGATAAGTCAAGATTTAGTCACTACACCTCAGGTAGACGTATATCAGTGTATAGACGAGAGGGTGAGCACTATTCCCAGTGCAACAGCAGATCTATGCCTAATTTTGGAAGTGGCTCTATCATGGTTTGGAAGGCATCTCTTTAAGAGGCCGTCCAAAATTAGTATCAGTACACAGAGGTACAATGACTGCTCAGAGATATGTAACAGACATTTTACGAGATCATGCAGGACTATACGCACCAGTAATAGGCAACAAATTCTTGTTAATGCACGACCCCATGCAATGACAATCGTCTGGAAGTACCTTAATCAGGTTGGCATTCCAGTTTTAGATTGGCCAGGCATGTGTCCTATCGAGAATATATGGGACTATCTTCACAGAATAGTACGTGCTCAATATGTTAACCAAGTAGAGCTACAGAGATTAGAAGATCTCCTTCGTAAAGCTTACATAGGGATGATAATTGAATCCATCCTAAAGCAAATGCGAGCATACATAGCAATTGTTTCTTGGAGTATATTAGGATATATTTAAAAGTTCCTTCAGCCATGAAATCATTCTTGTGCTATCAAAAAGAAATTATGGGATACTTCTCTTTTGAGTGTAATTCTTCTAAAGTATTGCAATAGTAAGATTAACAAAATCATATTCCATTTACTTGTAGAACTATAATGCGCACTTTACAGTAGGAAGTTTGTATAAATAAAAGCCTCGTGTGATTTTCAGTACGTATTTTTAATTATTTCCAACCCAAAGAAAGTTCACACGCATGGTAAATGTGTATTACACAAATATTTAAACAGTATATTTAAATGCTCTATGTAATTTGCTGCATTTTTGGATACATAAAAGTGGCGTGTAATCAGCTGTTATAAGCGACGGAAATGACTTCTTACGCGTCTTATACTTCAAAGCTTTGAATATGTTTGTTGAAAGCAATTGTATGTGACTTTAACATGCAAAATAATATTTCCAAAATTAAGTACTTCAACGTAACTATTTATTAAGTCCATTCCTTTCTTATAGTATGCACCGTGACCTTTTCACCAACTAACCCTAGAAATACGAGGATGGATCTCTACAGTGGCATTCATTTTTTTTATTTTTCGACGGAGTTTCCCTCTACACTAATACACTTAGTCCATCAATACCCCCAACATCTCAAGAGCCACCTGGAAAAGTTTTTGTCCGACCTCTGCAAACCACCTCTCTACAGCTTGCATCGGTGCATAATTGGCAATATGGTAGATGTTCCACTAATTCAAAGCCTGCTTGGTGTGTAGCGGCCATACCAATACCAAATGTATAGCGGGGAGCATTATCCTAATAGAACAACACGCCGTGACTTAACTTTTCTCTTTAATGGCGTCTCGCAATTTAGAAATCAATCGTGCGTAGTAGGCCTCTGCAATGCTCTGTCCCTTTTACAAATAGTCTAGAACACAGACAGCAAAACCTCTCCAGCAGACGACACGATCTTAAATTTGCATGGAGGAGGAAAACCGTGACGTTTCCGCTCTCTACTTTGCACTATGGTCTCGGGATCATAGTGGTGCATCCATGACTCATCCATGGTCACATACCGACTAGGAAAGTTCTTTTTGTTTAATCGGTGCCTTTCCAAAAGACGCTTACAAATCAACACCCGATTTCTTCTTTGATCAATAGTTAATATTCGGGACACCCATCTTGTACTCATCTTTTTCATATCAAATTGTTTAATCAGTATGTTGTGCACCACATGATATGATAAGCCAGTATCTTCCACAATATCCCGACGCGTACTCGTCGGTTTTGCAGTACGATATCGTGTACCTTTTTAATGTTTTTGTATATTGTTACCGTTTGTATATTGTTACCACCAGCATGTTGGTTTTCACAGAATGTTCTTCGGCATTTAAAATCACGACACCAGTGTTTGATTATATCATAAGCAACTACAGACTCACCAAAGTTGCCATAATGTCCTTCTGAATTTGAGTTGGCGTCATGCCTTTTTTCTGGAGTTATCTCATTACGGCTCTTTGTTCTACAGGACACATTTTTATGAACAATCACGGCATATAATTCAATAATTAGCCACAGCACCACAACATTATGAGATACAAACTTGATATAACGTAGATATGATCTGCAAATATCAGTTAACTAAATGTAAAGACATTAATCAAACAACCAATTAGAAGTAGGTGACGGGAATGAAACTTTACAGATTCAAAGAGCAGGTTGGTACAAAATTCTAAATACGAGTTTCTGTTTTTTTTTTACCCCTATATTATTTAAATAATTATAACAATTGTTTCTCGGAGTACATTAGGATATATTTTAAAGTTCCTCTAGTCATAAAATCATTCTTATGGTACAAAAGTGAATTATACGACTCTTTTGCGGACTGTGTATAACTTAATACAAAATAACACGGAATTCAAAATTAAGCAGTAAAAGTAATAATATATTGCAAACATTAAAACTTTAAAACAATATAATAATATATAATAAATTCAAAGTTTTTAAATCTTTCCTTTTCATAGAGATTCCCCTGCACATAAAAGAAAAGAAAATAACGTATAAATAAACAATAATCTGTAATCATTCAACCGGCATTGGTTTCTGTTTAGATACCATAACTTTCCGTTTTAATATAAATTACTGTAGAATACCGGCATTTAGGAAATAAATTAACACCAACCGCATAACCTCCGCCGTCTTTGATTATTAATTGTATTACATCACTGCCAATTCATGAACACACACTCGCACAGTAGAGAGTAGTAAAGGCGGGACTCCGTTTGCAAATATTTCCTTCATAATACACCGGTACCGATGATAAGCATACAAGCAGCGTAAAATGGATAAAACCGCAAAAGATATAAATCCTAATATTTAATGTAAACTACCGAAAATTGGCAAACGATTGCCTGAGTTCCAATAAATAGAGCGAATTCGCGATGATTTGTGACATTTTTTCTAGTATATTTCGCCAAATGGTACGCTATTTCAAGGTCTGTTATTCGTCATCTTTGTTTTTTATTTTGAAGTATTTTCTAGTCTAGCTATTAAATTGTTGTTTATAGTATCGTCTTTTGTAATTTATTTTAAGTACGGCATACCGAATCGTAACTGTAATAACTTCAATAAAAAAAACTACACATTTCAACTATTTTTCATAGTGAATTACTAATGTTAACCCAGAAACCACAGGTTCACATAAGGCAAATACTTTCGTAATATAGTAAATTAACTAAAATACGAGGCCGACCTAAAATGTTTCCGGAATCGACAAAAAGAACACTGTATTGGTGTGGTTTTTTATTTTTATTTTTCGATGTGGCGTCCACGAAGATCAATACACTTTTTCGAACGGTGCTCCAGTCTTTTCAAGCCGTTGTAAAAGTAAGATGTTTCGAGATTTGCAAAATAACCATCTGTTGCGGCGATGACATCATTTGAGGCAAATCTCTTTCTTCCCAGTGATTTTTTCAGGTTTGGGAGTAGGAAAAAGTCGCTGGGGGCTCCAGTGAATATGGAGGACGAGAGACTAATTCATAGCGCAACTCGACGATGCGTAATGAATGAGCCGGTGCATCGTCGTGGTAGAAAAGCACTTTTTTTCCGCTCCGAACGAGGCCGTTTCTCTTGCAATACTGCATCGAGTCGGGTCAATAAATCGCTATAGTCTGCAGGTAGTCTATGGGGATCACACCTTGGGAATCCCAAAAAATGGTCGTAATGACCTTTCCGACCGATGGAACGGTCTTTGCTTTCTTCGAAGCCTATTCGCCCGAAAAAGTCCACTGCTTCGACTGTTCCTTGGTCTCCAGTATGTAGTGATGGATCCAATTCTCATCCACGGTTACGAAACGGTCATTCGATTTCGTTTTTGCTCCAGTATGAGCAAACACGGTACCCATTGCGCTGAAAGCTTTTTCATATCCAAAATTTCGTGTCGGCGATCGGCTAACATAACATCATGAATCCTGCCGACCATTTCATCGTTGGTAGCGATTTGTGGGCGTTCACGGCGTGGTTCCTCACTTGTACTTGTGCGACCACGTTCGAACTCGCTCACTTAGAAGATAATGGTCGAAAATGATAGAGTACATTCGCCATGAACCTCTAGTAAAATATTTCGAATTTCCGAGGCCGTTTTCCCAGATATCCAGAAGTGTTTTATCACTGCACGAAATTCGATTTTAACCATTTTTGCTCTTCAACCGCTTCAACCTTCGTGCTCCATCTCTTGCCGATTCCGGAAACATTTCAGCTGGTCCTCGGATTAACCAACTGAGATACCAGACCCTGAATAATATATAAGTCCTTTTTGTTGTTAATTTTCTTCAATGCACGCGCATCATATTTTAGAACTGCTTTATAATGATTACATCAGGAGGGAGACTCAGCTCATTCCTCTATTTCGGTTAGTAAAGACTCGTGGACCACCTTGTAACATTAAAATTCCTTGAGAAAAACTATCTTTCTAGTAAACACTAGACGCTGGCTAAACAGCAGTTTTTATTCAGTTCCTTTAATAGTTTTTCACCAATAAATATTTTTGAGGAATAATGACCAAAATATGGTACCTATTCTTTTTCGTCTATTGAGAATTGTTTCTAAACATTCCAAACTGTATGAACTTCCTGTTGATTGCATCAGCTAATGGACGAGGTTTAGCAAATTTATTTCTACTTAAATTTTGTTTGTCTGCAAGATGGATGTATATCTTCATATCTCCAAATTATTTTCATAATATTGCATCTTTAACAAAAAGTAGGCCGTTGTTTTCTTTAGTTAGATCCAAGAATACTCACTTGAACTGTAATGTTAGATGTGGTGATAGTAGCAGAAAGGGAATTGCAATGTGTTGAGTAAGAAATCGCTCGAAACCACGTTGGTGGCATCGTGTAGGCAGAAACATGCCCGTGTGTTAGCCTTTTTTTTGTCTCCTCACATTGTTTTTCCTGTGAATGATTTCACCAATACCGTAAGTAGCTGTATTTAGTACCATTATCGTTTTTGGTATTATTTTCTAGGAATTTTAGATGTGTTTTTAATACATCACGGTAAGACTGAGAAATCATTCACATGTGCAGTTACCTTATGTACTGTTTGGTGCTCGCCCTCTCTGGTTTAGCAATCCATGTACTGCTTGAGAGAAGGGTTGGGAAAGTTTATCCGCTTGTTGTCGCTGTGTTTGACCCCGGCAGATGACTGTTTCTTTCTTTTGACGCTAGTTAGCGCCAAGAATACTCAGTTGAATTATAAAGTTAGATAGGGTGATATCAGTAGAGAAGCAATTGAAATGTGTTGACCAAAAAATCGCTAGAAATCACGCTGATGACGCCAGTAGCGTTAAGTGTCTTCTCACATTGTCTTTCTCGTGAATGATTTCACCAATACCATGAGCACCTGTAACACATGGGCTGAAAAGTCCCGGGCCTAACACATAGATGACGCTAGTTTTATTGCAGTCACCTTTCTCTCAGTTAGTACTAACCTTCAAAAGACAGCTGTTAAAATTTCATGATATTCTATTCATTAGTTTGTGAGTTACTGTGCTAAGAGTCACGCTACTTTTGTTATTTTCAAAACAATGGATCAAAAACAATTTCGTGTTTTAATTTTGCACTACTTTTTGATGGGAAAAAATACCGTTCAAGCGAAGCAATGGCTTGAAAAGTGTTATGGGGACTCCGCTCCATCAGAAACAACAATAAAACGTCGGTTTGCTGACTTCAAACGTGGTCGTAGAGACACCGATGCTGCAGAACGCAGTGGACGTCCAAATGACGCGGTAACACCAGAAAACATAAAAAAAATCCACAAAATCGTGTTGAATGATCGAAAAGTGAAGTTGCGTGAGTTAGCTGACATCGTAAAGATATCAAAAGAACGTATTGGCTTTATATTGCATGAGCAATTGACTATGAGAAAGCTCTGTTCAAAGTGGGTGCCGCGTTTGCTCACTGTTGACCAAAAACAAGAACGTGCTGATGATTCTGGGCAGTGTTTGGCCATGTTTAAACGTAACAAACCGGAATTTTTGCGTCGATATGTGACAATGGATGAAACATGGATCCATCACTTCACTCCGGAATCAAAACGATCGTCATCTGAGTGGACAGCAACTGGTGAACCTCGTCCAAAGCGCCCGAAAGCACAACAATCGGCTGGAAAGGTTATGGCCTCGGTATTTTGGGATGTGCGTGGTGTAATATTCATCGACAATCTTGAGAAAGGAAATACCACTAACAGTGAATATTATATAGCGTTATTGGAGCGTTTGAAGGCCGAAATTGCAAAGAAACGACCGCATATGGCAAAGAAAAAAATTTTGTTTCATCAAGACAACGCACCGTGTCACAAGTCAATCAAAACAATGGCAAAACTACATGAATTGAACTTCGAATTGCTGCCACGTCCACCGTATTCGCCAGATTTGGCTCCCAGCGACTACTGGCTGTTCGCAAACCTCAAAAAAATGCTCGCCGGTAAGAAATTTCGCACGAATGAAGAGGTTGTCGCTGAAACTATTTTGAGGCAAAAGATAAATAGTTCTACAAAAGTGGTATTGGGATGTTAGAGCGGCGCTGGAATGATTGCGTTGCTCTTGATGGAGATTACGTTGATGAATAAAGCTAATTTTGAACCAAAAAAACGTGTTTTCTTTGTTGGGCCCGGGACTTTTCAGCCCATGTGTTACTTGGCAGCATTATCATGTTTGGTATTATTTTTTAGGCATTTCAGATGAGTTTTTAATTTGACCAATATAATTCGTGTTGTTATAGATGTATTTTACCCTGGTAAAATAAGCTAAGTCAAAAACTGGATGACCCAGTATTACTCAAGCTAAAACTTAGTTGTTTTTATCTCTTGCGTATTTAACTGAACTATTTATTGCATCTTCGTCAAAAGATAAGTCAAATAAATCTATTGGAGATTTTCCATCCAATTCTTCAATAGTTTTGTTCTTGTTCATTATTCTTCATTGTTCTGCAATATATCTAAACATTGCCGTTTGTCGATGGTATCTTCGATAAATTGAATATTACCAACACCTGCCGCCGACATGCAACTCCATAACATTAGCGATCCTCCTCCGTGTTCTATGGTTGATGTCAAATTCTATGGTTTAGCTGTTCATTCGATTTACGCCACACATTTACTCGCCCATCCGATCCAAATAAATCTATGTTTGTCTTATCCGTATGTAAAACTCTTCCCAAACTGAAATATCCTTTCTTATATATTCATCTCCAAATTCGACTCTTGCTTACCCATTGTTCTTTCTAGCGATGCGTCCATGCAATCCATTTGTCCGCAATACTCTTCTAATATTTTCGGAATGAACTTTCTTCCCCGAGTATTACTACTTCTTTTGCTAGTTTTTAGTGCGCCTTTGTCGGAACCTTATTTATTTCTTTTAAAATCTATTGTCCGTCCTTTTCGGTAAGATTTTTTTTGTATAAGTTTTGCGTTTGTTGGATATTCTTTTATCATCAGTCCACCTTTTTAATATACAGTGAACTGTTGTACGACTTTTGCTCATAATTTCCAGGTGTACGCATAAGTTTATTCCGGTTTAACTACGAGATGGTATCAGCAAAAACACGCAGCGTATTAATTTAACACATACGTCATTTTGTCCGTCTGACATTTAAACTAAGACACACACAAGTTGAGTCCGTAAAAAACTAGCGTCTTTGCTTTATCGTTCAGTGACCATGCCGAGGTTTGTGGCTGAAAAGGAATATTTGCGGCACGCATTACTTTTCTTGTTTAATCAAAAAAGAAATGCTGTCGAAAGTCATTGTTTGCTGATAGAAACATATGGTGAACACGCCCCATCGATTAGAACATGTAATACATGATTTCGACAGTTTAAAAGTGGTGATTTCAATGTGATAGACAGTGAGCGCTTTGGTCGACCACAAAAATGCAAGCAATTGCAGGAGCTATTGGATGATACATTTGTCACAAGAGCTATGAGGAAGATCAACAAACTCGGAAAATGGGTCCTACATAATTCGAATGAACGTCAAATAGAAAATCGCAAAGTCACCTATGAAATGGTGCTTCAACGTCACGAAAGGAAATCATTTTTGTATCGAATTGTGACGAGTGACGAAAAATGGATTTCTCTTGAACACCCGAAGGGCGAAGCCGGTCCTTCAACGCCAAGGCCAAATCGCTTCGGCAAGAAGACCATGCTCTGTGCAACTGGCATTAGATCGGTATTGTGTATTAAGAACCCTTGAAGCCCAGCGAAACAGTTAATGCACAAAGCTATCGCCAACAAACGATTAATTTAAGCCACGTATTAATCGAAAGACGGCCGGAATGGGCGAGAAGACAAAGTGATTTTGTTACACGACAATGCGCCGTCTTATACAGCAAAATCAATGAAAGACACCTTAGAATCCCTTGGATGAGACATCCTTCCGCACCTGCCGTACTCCCCAGATCTGACACCATGTGACTATCACCTCTTCGCATCAATTTGGCACGCGTTCGCAGAGCAACACTTCAATTTTCGGGGAAGTTGGAAAATGGCTCGACGAATGGTTTGCCACAAAACGCAAGCAATTTTTCTGGCATGTTATCCAGAAATTACCTGAAAGATGGGTGAAATGTGTAGATGCCGCTGGCCAATATTTTGAATAAAAAAATAATTTCCCTTGGAAATTACGTGTTTCTTTTTAGCAAGAAACCGGAAGTTTGTCTTGTTCTCGATCCCATTGCATAGATATTTTTGGAGTATCTACGTACGCAGAAAAATATAACCGCATGAGAACACACTATTGTAGTAACACAAGGGAGTTTTTCTCGAGGAACTGCTTATTTTTGCAACTGGACGACTTTGTTAAGTTAGTATGAACTCAAAGTACACAATATTTCTATGTATTCGTGTAGTGTATGCACTGCACTAAAGAATTTAAGAAGCCATTGGCTATGTAATGAAGAAAAGCAGAAAATGTGTGTCTGCTACTAAGTGACTAATTGTATACACTAAACACTATTCTTAACTTCCAATACTAAGGATAATTATACCGAATTAAATCAATAATATGCACATAATCAATAATTTAACATTCTGACACATCCAACATCTTACGTACATCACAGTTTATTCCAAAATCTAGACACATTATTAATTTAACATTTTGTTTTTTTTCTTGGTTTAAAATTTAAAATTAATTGGCAATAATAGCCGTGTCGAGGTTTACAAAAACAAAGTTCCATGTTTTTTTTTTCTCTTCTGCATTGGATCTGTGAAAAATCCCCTCATAGCTCATACATAAATGAAGGATGTTTCTACTTATGTATCGTATTTTAATTTGTGTTCGGAGCCTCAATTGGAACTGAGCTACAGCGAATTCGAAGTTGTAAATATGTCACCTGTCAGAGTACGCATGTTCGCATATCAATGCAACACACCTATCTCGCGCGTTGTTTTGCCCAAATATATGGAAAATAATACGAAAGCAGTCGTATCTAATAGGCTAATTTAACAACACAGAACAACGAGAAGTCACGTAAACCATTTAATTATACGAGCATTAAGATTAATTACAGCAAATAACCGCAAAAAAATAATGAAAAGATAAAGAAAGATATCTTCGCTCGCCAAAGACGGAGAGATCTGACAGAAAAGAATGCTGATACGGCTCCACGCTAACCCGATGTGACCAGGTGGTAACCACCAAGCTCTAGATATGAGGGGGATTTACAATTTGCGGTAGGTACTTGACTATATTTCTCTGTTGTCGGTCATCCGGAATGACGAGTAAAAAAGTAGGCGCAATAAAACACGGAAAACGCATAAAAAAGCGCGGTTCGAATTCCATTTATTCGATTTTGCTCGACCAATAGACGGTCAGGGATGTACGGGTACTTTTGCGATCGCCACGCCCCCACGTTCGTCCGCTGCTGGCGCCCCCTCGTAATCGCGAAATTCCTCGAAAAACGCTTTCACATCGCTGGTTAAGTCCCTTGTTGATATCTTTTATTATTGACATGTGGCAACGGCCAGCCGCCTGTGATCTGAAAATCTATGGTTCTGCGTTGAGCAAGCACATTTGACGGGAAACATGCGTTGTAAAAATAGTTTTTTTTTTGTTGCTGGTGATGTTTTTTCTATATAATTTGATGTATTGCGGCAAATGTTTTTAACGAAATTTGATGTTGTAATATGTACACTTTTTATACAACAAAAATAAGTTTTTATGTACGCCTAAATAATAGCTCCTCTTGCGGGAATTACACCATGAACATTAAATTGATTCACGGTAATAACTTTTCAAATTGCCCCCCATTACGATTTTACTTTTGACTTCGTCGTAAATACTGTAGTGTATTATGTTTAATATTTTGAAATAAAAATATATATTTTTTTAAAAGTAAACACTATATGAATTACTCAAAAAAAGAACAAATATATAACGTCCAGTAGTGGCATATATCCAGTATTGGAAATTTATACAGAACAAAAATAAAATAAATGCAATATTTTTCAAATTTCTATGTTACAGATGTTTCTCTTATTTCTTTTAATATTCAAATATATTTCAAATTAGGTCTATATTCTTCTGTCCATTGAATTTTGTGATTTTGCTTCAGTGTTCTCATCTCCACTTTCATCTTCTTGTTTCTTCGTCAAAATTGTCCAATTTGAGTCCATTTTATTCCATGCAATTACGCCCTCTTATCTAGTTCAATCTAGAAGCAGATGTATGTACACTGCCGTCCATATTAGTATAAATTAGTTCGGGCACGTAAACAAATTAAAAAAAGATGAGGAAATATTGAAATTCATCTTTCCAAAACTTTTTTATTGCATTTTATTAATAGTGATTAAAATTAACGTATAGAAGCAAAAAGAAATAATTCTACCGAAAAATAAACAAGAGCTTCTTAAACATTCCCTTCATTAAAGAAACTCCCCCCGGGAATAACAGCTTTCACAATCCGAGGCATTCGCTCGTCGCTGCATTTCTTACCAATGGATTTGTCTTCGTTATAAATCATAGGCAATATAAATCATACGTATGGTACGATGGTACACTTTAAATGGAAAGTAGCTTCATTAGAAGATAGTGAAGGTCGAAAATCAGGATGCCTTTCAATTTCATGAGTATTTCTTTCACATCATTCAAGTTTTCTATTGAAGTCATCTTCTGAAAATTCTTGTACGTTATGTATGCATCTTGTGTGAGTGCTATTTGTATTTTTAAATAGTACATAGAGATTAACCACCTGAATATCTTGCATTGTGTTTTAAATACTTTGCCAACCGCAGATTTTGCTAATTGATGAACGTTGAACATGCGAGTCGTTAAATAAATTACAAACTTCAACGTATGACCTCTTGTGATCGTTACATCCAATCATAATTAATGTCTCAACGCGTTCATGAGCTCTCTTTTGATTATTTATAACAACTGTACACGAAAATTGTACAATAATTTGACAGATAAGTATTAATTAACGTGAGTGATGAACGACATTTGTAATCAAGCCTGGTGTTAAAATATTAATGAGTGAAATTTGAAAATTAAGAGTTTGGAATATTGTTTAGCAATCACAAAAAGACAGGAACATATTCTTTAATTCTATAAATAATTGATATGGTGTATTTCGTTCAAATACTTACGATTATGCAACTTCTTATACAGTTAAGTCACCTACATACATACATCTACGGCTTGCTGTTTAAAATAAGTCAATATTCAATACGCAGTTACCTACGTTTTATGTAAGCATATATCTACACCAAATATACAGAAACTTTTGCAAACAGGTGACTACTATCTACTGGTGTGATTATGAAAACCACTCAAAATATTACAGTTATATTATAGATTTCTACGTCCTTTAATTTATCACTGAGGAGGTTGGGAACTGTAATCCTCTGCGATGAGCAATATTAATTCTTTTTAACTTTCTTTTAGCTCTTAGATGAGTATTAATAGCTTCATCTGTTTAGTTACTTTCTATGGAATAAGCATTTTTGTGTGATATACGAGGTGATATCCAAAAGTTTGCGAAATATAGAGATAAAAATAATTGCAAAATACTAGGAATTCATTCATATTCATTACTTTTAAGTTAGTCTCCTTGGGAGTGCAAATGCCGATGCTAACGTCTCTGCTGCAACTGGAGTGCCATGCTAGAGAAAAGCAAACGACTCTGTAGCTTTTACACATTTCCACCGAACCGCGAATGTTTCTGCTGCTGACAAAAATACCCTTTCAATTTGGTTTTCATTTTTGAAAAGAGAAAGACGTAGGAAGAAGCTAACTCAGTTGAGTACGTTTGATGAGGTACAACAGCCATGTAGTTTTTGGTCAAAAACCGTTGTGTGATAAACACAGTTTGTGGCCTCACATTAGTAAGAGAGCAGTTTGCACGAACGATACTCGGTCACCACTTTCATTGTTCTGCAGGTCCTGTATTGCCAGATAGACTACAAGAGGCAACAACATACGCGGTCAGAAACCCAGAAGTATTATTTCATATTTACGTATATCTATGTTGGTTTTCGCGGATCCTATGTGCGGTAACGTTGTTTCTGGTTTCTCTCCGCGTGTTGGTGCTTTTGTCCAGAAAAGGACCGATGCTGCATTTACCTTAAAGCCCTTAAAGCGTTAGTTACTTGTTCTCTGTCTGCGTGCGACTCGTTCCGCCTGTATTTCAGTCGCCTTCCCGGTGCACAAATGACATGCCATACACTTTCGACGTGTCGATGGAAATAATTGCGAGTAGGAGGAGGATGAAATAAGTTTTCTATAAGTTAACAAAGTCGAGATATACGCATGCTATTTTGCCGGGCGATTGTGCGTCAATATGCTAGCTCTGCCTAACAGTATTGTCTACCCTTGTTTATCTACTACTAGTACAAAATCCTATTCTCACATCGATCTTTTCAATTTGGATCGATTCAGTGAAACCCTTGTTCCGTATTACCGCGAGGTAAGGAGTGTATATCGCTAGACATGCTTTATTCGTTTCAAGTGAAGCCGGTGTTCGATTCATTCTCCGATTGCCCAGAATGCAAGCTTGCAGCTTTTCACCCGGTGGTACGGGGGACAAAGTAAGATAAGCAACTTGGAAATCGTAGCAGCGGTATTTGTAAATTAAAAGAAAGCTTAGTAGCGAGTGCTTCTAATAAACTATTCAGTGGTAATTTGTTATTGTTATTGATTAATATGAAGAGCATAATCTCATCATGACTAAGAGTTATTTATGTCGGGAATCAAATGAGCAAGCGATTGCAAGACGTTAAATTATTAATCTATTTCTGTTTGAGTCTGTTTTTTACGTATTTTGTTGCTTTTAAGTCGAAGAGTATTGTTTTGAATGTTTCAAATATATTTCATTACATTTACATTTTCTTGTATTTATTGCTTAACCACTGAAAAATTATAGGTTTATTGGTTCAGTTGATTTTTGTGTTGAATACTACCTATACTTACGAGTATATGGATCAAGCAAAATAAAATCAATTATAAGAATGCTTTTTCTGTATGTCTAAAATTGAATAGTAAAATGTATGCAATATCGCGAAATAACACTGGTTGCATACACCCTGTCCAAAGGATCCCTCCTTTCCTCTCTTGGATGTTGTCCTTTTCGAACTAAACATAGGGATGTGTTTACTATTGACTGAGCGAGCTATCTTTATATAACTGATCTGTGTTCCCGGTGTGTACACGCATGTTTGTTGGCTGGCTATGCGCGGCGTCTGCTGTGGGTAGGGTGTTTTGCTCAGATGCGTGCCACATATGTTGTCAGGCTGCCGTAGTTGATGCGTCTCAAAGTGGAGAATCGCCGTCCATCCAGGGTAAAGCACGGCCGTGCTTTTGTCGAGAAGCGGGCTCCGAAGAAGAAGGCACGGTAACCCAGCCGAACTCTCCTTCCAAGGAAGCATCATTCTCTGGCGACTACAGATCAAATACTTTATACATCGCGGACTACAGATGCCTGAGATCCTCTATCCGTTACTGATCGGGCGAGGCCAGCTAGATCCCATCGTAACATACGCATCGGCCGTATGGGCAACCGCTGCTACCGCCGACATACACAAACTCCAGACGTTCCAGAACCGGATATTGCGGATAACCCTCAACGCTCCCTAGTTTGTAAGGAACACCCCTCTACATGAGCACGCCGAAGTGAAGTCACTAACGGACTTCATCCGAAGGATAGCCACACCCGATTCTTTGACTGTGATTCGTGTCGGCGTCTCAGGAGTACGACCCCGGGATTGCCTGGAGGTACCCTCGACCACGGTCACTCGTCGTGGGCCTCCAGGCCTGACAGCAGAACACCCAGCCCGCTAATCACCACCGAGAAATGAAACCCTCACACTTCGTCGAAAATGCAGACTCGCTCGAGCCGAAGGTGGATTGAGAAGCTGGAAGGTCGGATAATTGGCATCCAGACGAAGTAGAGACAATATTTCCACCCCGTCAAAGACATGATTCACTCAAGCCGAAGGTGGATCGAGTAAGACGGGGAAGAAAAAACGCCCAAACAACTGCGTTAAAGGAAAATTCGCTCGAGCCGAAGGTGGATTGAATAGCTGGATGCTTGAGTGAATTCCGTTAAGATGGAAATGTTAAAGAAAGAAATTTCTGGTACTTCGCAAACACCATTCCTCCATCAGTTGATGCGTCTCTTAGTTAATACAATTTTATATTATTTGTCGTGAATCCTTCATCAAAATCGAAAAGAAAAATAATCATTATCTCCAACATCTTTATTTTTTGTCAGAATTTAAGAAATAAAAAGAATACAAAAATACTTTTAAACGAAACTATACATATTCCACTTCTTGTTTAATTTACATACATATAAATTACATCATCAAACTGAAGTAGCAAATACTATACCAATACTTAAGTAATACACCATTAAAATACATACATAATATAAATACATTACTTTAGAGTCTGTAATTGAAGCAATCTTTGTTCAAACAATTGACTAATTGGCAACTATTTCTTCATAATTATAATAATAATAGCAATAATATTTCTATATATAAAAGTATCTTTAAATAATACTCGTATCACAAAGATGTATTTGTGTATATACATAACTTAGGAGAAAAAAAAGTACTAAATTATTAATTAACTACAAGGAACGTTATCTTTTATTCTATTAATTAGATTCTTTGATAAATATGGAAGGAAATTGTATACAATATATCAACGTTTCAAATGAATATTGCATAAAAACATTTAAGTTAATTGTAAGGGAATTATTTTTCAGTTTCCCATTATTATGGCCTAAACACTTCAAATGCCTATATTCGTTGTAAGTAGGTACTTATATTTTTGGACTGGCCGCAGATTGCAACAATAAAAATGTCGTCCTCAATAACATATTTGTTGAAAACTTATTCCATGCACATTGAGCGGGCTAAATAAATAAAAACAAATTCAAATAATTCGTAGATGACAAATTACTTTGTTATTTATACATTGATTTAGTGGCTAACGTCAATATATGTAATTGAAGACAGATTTCCATTTGTCAGTTAACGCCAGCTATGCTAAGGACAGCAAACTTAGGGAATTTCCAGATATCAGCTGTATGCTAAGTACTGGAAAGAATAAAATCTAGTAAGATTATTAACTGCTTGCCATGCAACATGTTTTCTTGAAATGTAGAAGCATGTTAGGAATTAACTAGTTACGGAATATACTCTATGGTTCTAGTCGAAACGGTTGTCAATTGCTACGACTATGATAAACGGCCGTGAAAGTCTGAGATACTACAGCCTTGGACATTTGTCTGGGGCACACATAAGGGATTTCATTGTACGTTACCGCACCGGGATTCCCCGGATTCCACAAGAACTTTTATTCACTGATGCACATTTTATGACGTTGAAAAGCGGAATTCGGATTTATAATCCCCTATTTACATAAATATCGGTCTATTGTTTATTTCAAGAATTTAATCAGTATTGATACGTTGGCGATTGAAGGGGTTTCTGGAGCGTTATTTTTATTATTTGAGTGGGCTGTGCGTTGTGTTCTACTTGCGTACAATGCATTGTATGAAGATGCCTAAAAGACGGGAGTTGACTGTTGCAGAACGTAGTATTCGCGGGGTATGTCGCAAAAAAAATTGCATCAACAATAAAGCGTTCGCGACACGCGATGCAATTAACCATTAAACGATTTCGGGAAACTGGATGTGGGAGAAAACGCAAAACCATTGCGAGACAGCATCGCTATTTGGAGCGTTTAGCTTTACGGGATCGCTTTCAAACGCTCAAACAGCTGGCCGCTGACCTATCGGTCGAACAAGACGTTTCTGTATGTGACAGGATAACGTGCCCTGTTACAAATCCAGATTCTCGATGAAGTGGTTTCGTGAGAACGGGATCCGCTTGCTTGAATGGCCTGCGCAATCACCAGATCTGTCGCCCATAGAAAATTTGTGACGCATGCTGAAGCTAAAGCTTTTCAGTTACAAATTTAGTAAGAAAAATGACCTAAGGAGCGAAATTGTACAGGAGCGGGAGGCACTCGCACCTGTTAGTTTATTTACGTTTAGTAGCGTCAATGCCTAAACGGTTAGTTAAATGCTGTTATTAAAGCAAGTAGTGGCGCCACCTAATTTAAATTTATTAAAAACTTATTTAGTGAATATTTATGCATGTACAGTGGAACTCCCCCAACTCGAACTCCCCTAACTCGAAAATTTCTCTAACTCGAATATTTTTTTATCCCGTGCGTTATCTATTAAATTTATATGCATATGACTGTCCTTAACTCGAATTTATCCCTAACTCGAAAAAAATTTAACCAAATTTAAGACGTAGAATCTCTGTAACTCGAAATTTTCACTAAAGGTACGTGATACGCCATCTGTTAGCGGATATAACGTAATATCTATCGAAGGAATTCGGGGAAGTACCAATGACAACGGGTTTTATCATTCTTATTCATCTGCGTGTTGCGCTATATATTCAGTCGTATTCGTTAGTGTTTGTCATCAACATGCCCCAGCAACGAAAACTTAAAAGTTTAACAGTGCAACAGAAATTAGAAATATTAAAAAAGTGGACAATGGAATAAAAAAGAAGGTAATAGCTGCGGAATATGACATACCAGCGAGTACATTGTCAACTATAATTAAAAACAAGGAACATATTCGAAGTTTCGCGAGTAAACTTACAAAACCTGCCAATTTCAAGCGAAACCGAGTTTCAAACAAAAATGTAAACAGTGCGGTGTTTAAGTGGTTTGTGTCTACTAGAGAAAAAAACATTCCGGTGTCGGGGCCACTTCTACAGGAGAAAGCACTGGAATACAGTCAACATTTAGGAACAACAAATTTTAAGGCCAGCACCGGCTGGCTTCATAAATTTAAAAAAAGGTAAAATTTACGTTATTGTATTAGACATACGTATACAGATATGAAATTTATATTTTATTTTTTAAATTTAGACATGACATATCGCATAAGAATATCTGTGGTGAAAGTGCCACAGTGGATGATCGTCAGGTTAGTGATTGGATTCGAAATGTATTACCGGGGATTTTGGGGCGGTATAGCGAAGATGATACTTTCAATGCTGACGAGACAGGGTTATTTTTCAAATGTCTACCTAAGAAAACTAGCCATTAGAGACGACAAATGCTATGGTGGAAAACTTAGCAACGAATATGAGTGGCACTGAAAAACTCATAATTGGCAGAAGTGCAAAGCCACGATGTTTTAAAGGGGTAAAATGGCTACCTGTAGATTACGAGAACAACGTAAAGGCATGGATGACCCTGAAATTTTTGAAAAATGGTTGGTTAAATTGGACAAGCAATTTTCACACGAGAATCGAAAAATAATAGTGTTTATAGACAACTGCTCTGCTCATCCTGCAATACAACAGAAGCTGAAGGCCATCAAATTGCAATATTTGCCACCAAACGAAACTTCCAAACTGCAACCTTCAGATCAAGGCATCATTAAAAGTTTCAAAGATCATTACAAAGGAAGAATCCTTAAAAAAACCATTTTATGCATTAGAGAATAACGGTTCTCCTAGCATATCACTTCTCGACTGTGTGAGAGAGGTTGCCATGACATGGCATGTGGATGTTAAACAAAAAACCATTCAAAACTGTTTTAAAAAGGCTGGTTTTGGTAACGAAGACGAAATTCCCCTTGCTCAACTAAAAGAACGACTGCAAAATTAAGTAGATAATTTCCTGTTGAAGTAAGGCAAGATTTTGGAAACTATGTTGAGTTGCTAAATGTCGAGAATGTATCTCTTGGCACTTATCTTGAAATTGATAGTAACGTCTTAACTACTGACTATCCGACAGACGAAGACATTCTAAGGAGTGTATCAAGCATTACAGATGAAGAAACCTCCGAAGAAAGCGATGAAGAAATTGTGGAGCAACCATCACACAAACCAGTTTTACAAGCATTCGAGACACTAAGGAATTATTTTATGTCTCATGAACAAACATCCGATAAGACATATATGTTCATTAATAAAATTCAAAAATCGTATGAACACATCCGAGCGGCCAATGTTCGGCAACAGTTGATAACGGATTTCTTTAAAAAAACAATTTCATTATGCAATTGTTTTATATTCCCATGTACAAGTACACATTTAATACCTATGTATATAGGACAATTTTTGTTTAATTTCATACATATACATATAGTACATATATATATCCTAATGCATGTAGTTTGTATTTTCAGTTTGTTTTTAAATCATTTTTTATTTATTTTATATAATATTGTTATTACATATTATGCTTTATAAATATATACATATAATGAAAAGTAAATTGTGAATTTTTTGTAACTGAAATTTTCTCTAACTCGAATTTTATTTGGGGATTTAGGTGGTTCGAGTTAGGGGAGTTCCACTCTAGTTTTATTTTAATGGTGCACGATGTATCTTTATTTCAAATATTTTGGGGTGCCCCAGACATATGTCCAAGGCTGTATACTCTATGGTTATCTCAATGGAAACCGAAAAGTGAATACACAGATATAAGTAAAAAATTTCGCATGGTGAACTATGCTCCATTACTTCTAAAACTCTGCTGCAACGAGTTACAAATTTCCAGTCACGACTTCATGATTGTCTAGAAAAGCGTGGTGGCCATTTAACATATGTTGTTTTCAAAAATATTTATTGTTGTTAAACATGTTGAATAAAGATGTAGTTTTTTTTTATCTGGGTCGTTTCGCTTGTATGTCCGTTATAAACCTCCAAAAAACATCAATATCCATTACGCCACCCTATATTTATGTATTATTTCTACCTTCATTGGTATGTCTTGGCAATGCTTGTGAGTTGTCTTATACCGTTTTCATGGCCTAGTAGGCAATAGACTTTTATTATACATGAAAACGATGTCCAATTGGTGAACTGTTTTTTTTTTTTCAATCAATGCCTATGAATCTCATTACCATCTAAGGAATCCGAATACAGAATATAATATTTCCAATATGGTAAACACTCTTATTCCAAAGATCAATTTGCAATTTTTTTTTACAGCAATTGTAATGAATATGAGCACATTTTATATTGTAAAAGAGTAATTTTATGCATACTATTGAATTTAAGCAATACAATCTCCACAACGATAGCAAAATTTAGAATGCCTCATCCACTACCGCTGTTGAGAGTCTTATTTTTTTTTGACGACAAAACTAAGGCGATTTTGGCAAGTAAACAGAAATAAGCGCAATGCTTAAGTAGTATCTCAGACTTTCACGGCCGTTTGACATAGTCGTAACGGTTGTCGGGTTCAGTCGTGTCACTAAGTTTTTGCCCCTGACGTTTCGCGAACAACTGCGGTTCGCATTTTCAATGATACTTTGGAAAATGTACATTTGAAAATGCAAAACGTCAGGGACAAAACCTAGTGACGCGGCGGCATAAGTGATGGTGTTAATAAAGATAGGGGGCCCTCCCGAAAAGACATTAAGCACAAAGAGCCAAAATGTGACTTTAATGTGGCTGTATAACAATTGCTTAAGTAATGTGCATTATTGCGAAGATGTACCTTCAGAGAAATTTCCTGTTCGCTAACGTTTTGTTGCATTTAATGTGACTCGGTTTTAAGATTTCATTTGTATGGATGTCTCCGTATAATTTATAAAAGTAAAACTATCAATTCCCTCTTTTTTTGGCAATAAAAGCTATATAACAGTAAATTTGAGTAATATAAGCCAGAAATAACACAATTTAATGTAAATAGAATACATCTAACGTCATAAATAAATTCCTTCGATCATTTCCAAGCTATTAATAATGCTAATATGACCGTAAAAGTGTAATTTGGGAATTCTCGTCAATTCAATTTAATTGCGCAGCTATTAATGAAATCACCTACATTTAGATTCGAGAATTGCTACGATTAATACTGAAAATCAATATAATCCACTTACGTTTGCTTCCTCTGCACTTAACTAGACTTGAGGCATCCTAAAACCTCGATCAGTCTTATTATAAATAAAAAGAAATATATTTAGGTTCAATTCAATTAAATGAATCTCGTATACCAAAAATTCATCAACTTACATATCTATAGAAATCCTATAGATCAAGTACACAAGCATGAGATCTCCTCCACATTTGTTTCTATCACTACATATATCTCATCTCTTAGTTTCAATTATTAAGTACATTATTGCCAACATCAAACAGGACTAGATATCTCATCTAATTGCCGTTTCATATCCTCAAGTTTTTGCATGTCCGATAGAGAAGTATCACATCTATACACCACGAGAGAATGGTAGAAATGGACTGCGAATAGCACGAATATCACCAGCACAGGTATCACTATTATAGTTGAAGCTATAGCTGCGTTGAATGAATAGTCCCAGAACTTCACCCAGCATAGTATGGCTACTTCAACCAGAAATAGAAATAAACCTGAAACAATTGATTATAAAATGAAATTATTGATATAAGATTTTAGGATTAGTCTAAATTTTTGGAAATGTTAAGGTGGCGAATATAAAATGTTTTAAAAGGGATGTAATAAAACGACAAAGATACTTGTAATGTGTATGACATACACTAGGGTGACAGAATAAAATAGACACCTACTAATTAAAAAAAAAGATTCTATTCTCGTTATATATACAAAATATTTTAAAATTTTTAAATGAGACTAATATTTTGTCGATCCACGTTTACTTGCGTGAAGTGCTGCGAGTCGTTGTGGCGCAGAATCTATTAAATGATTAAAGGTGTCTTCTGGGTGCTCCATCCTCCATAAAAGTGGCGTCTTGTTTCGGTAGTAGTCCTTCTGTTAATATTTGGATATATTTTGCTGCATTTATATTTCCATCGCAGGTTACTAATTGCGATCTTCCACCATACCATATCGCGCCCCACACCGCCGTATTTCACCGTCTGATGCAAAAATTTGTCGTCCAGTTGCTGTGACGAATGTCTCCATACCCACGTACGACCACTTATCACTGAATTGGGAGAGGTAAGGAAAGGTTTCTTCTTTACCACCCTTTTGTACACACTGTGGAGGTATCGCAGAACGGTGCGCTGACTTTTCTGTGAAATTGCCGCAGGCTCAGCTGTACTTTTTCGCGGTTCTCTTAACACTTCGCGCACAAGCACCCTTTTACTTCTTTCAGAAGGTCCGGCACGACCTGGTCTCGGCCCCACTGTTGTTTTTTCCTTGCGTTTAAATTGTGTAATCACACGGTTAACTGTGGACAACGGAATATTTAAAAATTTACTTATTTCACGTTGCGAAGCGCCGCGTTCACTCTGGCCAACGATGCGACCCCGGGTGACGTCGCTAATATCACTCGAACCTTGTAAGCGAGGCATAGTTGTAACGATACTGAGCTATGACGAATTCCTTCCGATACATCTACCCCTACCCTAATCACATAAGAAAGTTCTTAATTCGTTCTTAGAATTTAGCTGTTTACATATTTATACCGCTTTACCTGGTGTCTATTTTATTCTGTCACCCTAGTGTATTTATAGTTCCATCTAGCATTTTATAAATAGTCGTTAGCAGACATTCTTTGTTTCGCGAACAGGGAGCTGTGGGTTCGAATTTTGCCCAATGCCGTAAAATTTTCAATGTTACAAATTTACTAATTTAGACGTTGAACAAATCAAAAATATTGAAATTTATTGTTTAAAGCTAACGAAACTTGAACATATTGATTTATCGTAATTACCTAATATTGTCGAGAAAGCCCACGCAAGCTCTATAAATCCTCTCATCCTCTCGTGAGGGCTTTCAGAAACCAACTCACAAACATCCAGCTTGGATATAGCGTCTATATTTGGCAAAATATACGTCGAAATCATCAAGGCAAAAATATGCACAGCCACTAATACAGTAGTGCATACGGCGAATAAAACAAACAACCATTCCGGGACATGGGTTGGTTCATTTATTTGAAGTTCTACCTGAAAATAATCACGGATAAATCGCAATTGAAGTGCCAATTTTCCATACTAATTTTTGCAATTACATATGTCTAAATAAATCTATATCTATAATCGTATGAAGACTGGAACTAACCATTGCTACCATCGCAAAACCAGATAGAAGCTCCGAAGTGGTGGCCGTGGCTTTAAGTTTCGCCCTAGACATGTGCAATCTCCTCCAGGAAAGACCTTCCGGAGATGTCGTCGATACTCTTCTTCGTTTCATGCTGTCTTCTTCCTCTATCAGGCATTTACAGCTCCTTTGGAAGCTTTCTGTGCTGCCGCTGAAGGTTAGTTGCCTAGAATGCGGCTGCAACAAGAAATAGGTATTCAGTTAATTAACTTCGATATTTTTAAATACATTTTCTTGATAAATTAAGGAATTATTTCGCCACTACGAAGCAACGCTAAAATTCCGTACTGTTAATGGAGTACTAGAATAGAAAAAGGTCGTTCAAAGGAATTCCATTCCATTCCGTGTTCACATGACAAATCAACATGTGATGCGTTAAATTCTCATACCAAGCCGATGTAAAGCGTTTTAACTCGGCTATTTTCAATTTGACCTACATATCTAAGTCCGCATGTCCAGTCAGTTATTGTTAACGACAAAAAAAAATTGTTATTACCTTTTGTATTGTAACTCTAGAATCAATCAGTTTTTCGAAAATATGTTTCTCAGAAATGCTACATTTAGATAACAACCATTTACCATGTTCGAAATTATTCCAGGAAATCGTAAAAGCGTTTTCGAATAGAATCGTGAGTAATTTACACCGAAGCTATAAATACATATTCGAAAATAAAACGCAAATGTTGAAGTATGCGTTTTGATATTTTAATTCTTTTATACCGTTCGTATAATACTCGTACATACAGTGTGTTCATTTAAAAACTTCATTATCATTATCGAAAGGGATAACTCTTTACACAAAAATTGACTCACGCACTTTAACCCCCTGCCCCCGGAAGCTACCTCTTTAATCTTAAATGGAAAGAAATATGGAGTAATACATCATTTTAATGGTCTTTTAAAGCACTAGATTTTGGCGTTTAGTTTTTTGAAATTGATCGATTCATTTCGGATTTTTTTAATTTTTATTATGGTTTTTTCTTGCTTTAGGAAAACAATGGACTAATCACTTGGTTCCCCAAGATACCTGCCCGTAAATCAATTTTTTCAGCATACTGGGTGTGTCATTCTAAAGGATGTTTTTTATAGAGGTATAAATGGAAAAAATCAAAGATGATTTTTTTTAAATTGACATGAAATTTACTTTATTTGAAGGATAATCTTCTAGCATTATAATTTAAATATGACTTCTGGCATATGACCGCCACAGCTGGCTCGGACGTAGTCTAACCTGGAGGTCCAATTTTTGATGACGTTTTTATTAATCGAATTAATTGCTCTGATGGACGATTATGTTGACCATAAAATGGACGTAGTGCGTCAATCTATTCATGTTGAAATGCCAAACCAAACTAAACATAAATCACTTGACAGCTGACAAAATGGCTGCCAGTTAGAAAAGTATTGCCAACTTTTATACCTCTATAAAGACACCTTTTAAGAGGGCGAATCACATATGAACCGTACTTCGGTTTTAAAACATTTATTGGTACAGTAAAAAAAATGAATACACCTTATTTTTCTATGTAATCTCCATTTTTATTCACACATTTCTCCCACCGTATTGTAAGTTTATTAATTTCGTCATCAAAGAATGAATGTGGTTGCGTCTGTAACCAATTACGCCCAAACATTTCCACACCTTCGTAGTTGTTAAAGTGGTGACCTCCCACTTCTTCTTTGAGTGGTTCAAACATATCACGCGATGACAGACCGGCGCTGTAAGGCGGATGTTTCAGTCCTTCCCAATGAATTTTATCTATTGGGTCAATCCAGCTGTGTGTGGCCGTATCTCGCCTTTTTCGTCGATAGGCCAGTTTCATTTCACCAAGCAGTTGGCAATAGTATGCCGCATTAACTATAGACCGTTCGTGGAGAAAATCAACAGAAAACTTTTCCAGCAGAAAGAGTCCGGCTTTCCGTGGTGCTGCTTCTCCAGATTTTCACCACTCCATGCTTGCCTGCTCAGATTCCAGGGTGTAATGGTACACCCGCGTCTCATCACAGGTGACAATCTATCTCAACAAATCATTCTTCTCTGTTCGAAATCGTGCTAAAAGTCTTTCATACACGACAAGACGGTTTGTTTTGTGATTCTCCGTCAACAGTCAAGGAACCCACCTTGCCGACACTTTTCGGTACCTCAAATTATCTGAAACGATTGATTGGGTATTCCCCTGTCATACTCGATGTGCCGCAATTTCCCATATTGTAAGACGGCAGTCACCTTCAATCCACCATCCGCGGTCAACGTGCATGGCTCTCGTTTTCCACTGATTCTCGTCCATCGGAACATTTTTTGTGCAAGTCATACACTTGGATGTTTGAAAGCGTCTTTTCAGCGAACTGTTCAGTTAATCGACGCAAAATTTGAACAGGTTTTACGCTCTCTCGCGCAGAAAGTTTAATAATAATATGTTGCTCAACGGACGTGTGCACCTCTTGCTCAGACACGATTGTGCTAACAGCCCATCTACTCTGGCGAACCGAATCCGTTTACTCCTCTCTGCCTTACATCCCTCCCCAGCACACATCAAAACATGATGGCACTCACTTCAACTAGAGGACGTTAAAGAGAAAAGTCCGGTTCATATTTGATTTGCCCTCAAATTTGCCTACAAATGACGAGTTTTCTTACTCCAATATCTGTAGTTACGTTTATTTATAAATCCATGTAGATAAAAAGTATATTCATCACTAAAGCATGTATTTCTTATGAGTGCATTGCTATTATTAATCATAGTGGTCATTTGTTCACAGAACTCTACTCTCCTATTAAAATCATTTTCAATTAACTCTTGGTTTGACAATAACTAAAGAAATTGAATCAACGAACACAAAATCCGCATCACAATATATCTAACACAAGAATTTTTATCTACTAAGTAACTGCTCACAACACGACAAACATTCTGCATTGAACATAACTTGAAATTTAAGTAACCATAAGGTTATTTATTTTCCTTATTTTTTAATAATAATAATATTCTTTACTGCCCAACAGAATATAATTCCATTTACAGGACAATGTGACAATAATATAACATAATATAATATAGCATAATATAGTATGAATAAAGTATATTTTATTAATAAATTGAAATTAGAAAAATGATACAGTTAAATCATGAACAGAAAATAGCTCGGTGATACTATAAAGCAAGAACAAAATGGGACCACAATGTAAACCATACTTCAAGAAAAAGTATCTTCAATTAATCCATTAGCATTTCTAGTCATATGAGTAATGGGTGCTTTAAGCAGAACATTTGTTTTATATAACGGAACCTCAAAAGTGGGGAAGGACCTCGTATCGTACTGAGGTACCACAAAATTAATTCTGGAGAGAATGGATGGAGCGTCAATGGTATGGTTAATCAGCTTAAATAGAGAATGGCTGGTAAATTCCTTCCTTCGATCCGATACTGATACAAAGCCATGTCTCGTTAGCAAACTCGCATAATCAACATCGCGTCTAGGAGAGGTACTTTAAAAATCTTTTTTGCATTCTTTCAAGTAGCACATGCAGATGAAGATAGTCAGGATACCAGATTAAAAAGGCATACTCTAATTTAGTACGGACAAGTGAATCGTATAAGGATTTTAGTGATGCAGGGTTCTTAAATAATCTGCTAGATCGTATAAGAAATCCTAAGGATTCATGACAGTATTTCGCACAGATACTATGTGGTCTGCAAACGATAAATTTGCTTCAAACAGCACGCCCAGGTCCATCATAGACGAGTGCCTGGGAATAACAGTTTGATTCGCAGCATATTGATAACTGTAGAATATTTGACATCTACAATAGCTTACGATGGCGCACTTATCCAGGTTCAAATGAACTCTATTCTCCATACACCATCTGACAACAGTGTAGAAACTGCTTTGGAGAAACAGACAATCTGCGGGGCGTATGCAAGTACGTCACAATCCAACTCCTGCAGCAGGTCACCCAAATAAATATTGAACAAAAGGGGTCCCAAGTTGGATCCTTGACATACACCAGAGGAAACACGAAATATGAAGGATGTGTATCCATTGTAGTGAACATAGCATAAACGATCGATTAAATGCGAGTAGATCAATTCTGTTACACTTGCAGGCAAACCAAAATTACTTATCTTAGATATCATAAGTGAATGATTAATAGTGTCGATTACCTTACTAAAATTTCTGATATATTTATAAAAGTTTTTAATATTTGCTACTAAGAATTTCTTATCTGTATTATGCGGTAGATTTTTTAGAGCTAATTCCGTATCTACTGCTAATGTATCCAGTGTTTTAGCGGTTATATTCATATGTAGATTGTGTTTAAAACCTTTTTCTGAAAGGTTTTGTTCCGGTTTTGAAAATCTGATAAAGCTACAGTGATAGCCAAACATGTTATAATAGCATTGTGATAAATATATTGGAAATTTTTGTAAAATATTTGAGTTTTACCTCTTCGACCATTATTCAAAAGTTTTTAATATTGGTTTTTATTCGGATGGTTGTAAAATAGATGTTTCTCGCACATGATTTATGTAGAGAACTCCTTATTTCAATCGTAGTCTACTAATTGATTACATGTAAACTCTACAATGTCTATTCTTCTAATGAAAACCAATCGTCAGTCTATTTCTTAGCGATGTTAACCGCGATACAACCGAAGCCCATAATACTTTCAACCGTTCGAATTTTCTAAACAATTATAAACCTTCTAGATACTTTCGTCAATTATTCATTATTCTAAATTTTTATGCACGTTTCCTGATGCATTCATTGCGTTGAAGAAAATAAATTCCACAATATTTTATAGCCTCAAACATACACTAGCGTGACAGAATAAAGTAGACACCAGGTAAAGCGGTATAAATATGTAAACAGCTAAATTCTAATAACGAATTAAGAACTTTCTCTTGTTATTAGGGTAGGGGTAGATGTATCGGAAGGAATTCGTCATAGTTTAGTATCGTTACAACTATGCCTCGCTTACAAGGTTCGAGTGATATTAGCGACTTCACCCGGGGTCGCATCGTTGGCCAGAGTGGACGCGGCGCTTCGCAACGTGAAATAAGTAAATTTTTAAATGTTCTGTTGTCCACAGTTAACCGTGTGATTACACAATTTAAACGCAAGGAAAAAACAGTGGAGCCGAGACCAGGCCGTGCCAGACCTTCTGATAGAAGTAAAAAGGTGCTTGTGCGCGAAGTGTTAAGAGAACCGTGAAAAGTACAGCTGAGCTTGCAGCAACTTCACAGAAAAGTCAGCGCACCGTTCTGCTATACCTCCACAGTGTGGGGATGTATAAAACGGTGGCAAAGAAAAAAACCTCTCCTTACGGCGTTTCAAAAACGGCGCCGAATGGCTTGGGCAATCGAAATGCGAACGAAGCCCGAAGTGTGATTACATAATTTAAACGCAAGGAAAAAACAACAGTGGAGCCGAGACCAGGTCATGCCGGACCTTCTGAAAGAAGTAAAAGGGTGCTTGTGCGCGAAGTGTTAAGAGAACCGTGAAAAAGTACAGCTGAGCTTGCGGCAACTTCACAGAAAAGTCAGCGCACCGTTCTGCTATACCTCCACAGTGTGGGGATGTACAAAAGGGTGATAAAGAAAAAACCTCTCCTTACGGCGTTTCAAAAACGGCGCCGAATGTTTTGGGCAATCGAAATGCGAACGAAACCCGAAGAGTTTTGGCGGTCTGTCATTTTTTCAGACGAAGGCAGATACTGCCAATTCAGTGATAGTGGTCGTACGTGGGTATGGAAACGTTCGTCACAGCAACTGGACGACAAATTTTTGCATCAGACGGTGAAATACGGCGGTGTGAACATCATGGTGTGGGGCGCGATATGGTATAAATGCGGTAAAATATATCCAAATATTAACAGAAGGACTACTACCGAAAGAAGACGCCACTTTTATAGAGGATGGAGCACCCTGCCACAAAGCAAGAACAACAACCGCATGGAAAGAGGAACAGGGGATTCGGATTTTACCATGGCCAGGCCAATCACCAGACATGAATCCGATAGAGAATATTTGGCACATAATCCAGACAAATATGGCGAAACGACCCCGAAAACCCAGCAATAAGGAAGAACTTGTAGCAGCTGTTACAGAAGAGTGGTTAAATATTCCAGACGACACCATTAATCATTTAATAGATTCTATGCCACGACGACTCGCAGCACTTCACGCAAGTAAAGGTGGATCGACAAAATATTAGTCTAATTTAAAAATTTTAAAATATTTTGTATATATAACGAGAATAGAATCTTTTTTTTAATTAGTAGATATGTGTATTTAAAGGAAAACCAAGAAATTGTTAATGATTTTGGAATGCAAGAAAAAAAGAAAATTTACTATTTTAGCTGTCTTTCCCAATAGAATTTTTAAAATGTTACGGTAACCTTAAGAACTGACCGATTTTACTTGCATCCAAAAATGCCTTGAATATTTATTGCTTTCATTTTTATTTTTAATAGTGTAACAATTTGAAAGAACACAACAGACATTGTTTTTCGTCAAACATAAGCCAAAACAGCTTGGCAATTTTACAACCATCAGTAGTAAACTATTTTCTGTATGTTATTCCTGTCTACAGCGAAGCCAAATAACATGCGATTTACAGCAGCGTAAATACATATATTTAATTTTAATTACGAGCAATATAATTTATCTGGATGTTATTCAACCCATTCAGATAACAATTTAACTAGAAAATTGCAAACAAAAAGCGCAAGACAAACATGTTGATGCATTCCAATCTATTAATTCCAATAATTCTCAAATAAATCGCAAATAGAGATACGTTGTGTTAATAGATATGCATACAAATAAATGCAAATGATTACTATGTACTCATTCCAACTTACAAACGCGTAAATAAACCCGTAGTTCACATTAGAATTAAAAACTAACGCGGAATTATTTAGATTAGAATAAGGATGCATGAAACTGGTAAATTATCACTTCACAGCACTCGGTATTAATCTCCGATACTTCATTAAGGAGCGAAGCTTAACTCGCTATGGGATTTTTTTGCAAGTACCTTTAGAGCGTATTGTTTTGGCGCCGGTGGTGTGCTAAAGTTAAAAGTAGACGTCGAAGAGAAAGGTGGGGTCTTCTCCCTCCACGTAATCGTTGATGAGACGTCGCTGGTCGGAGGTGACGGCCTGGGCACCGGGCTTTCTGTTTGGTATGTCAATCTGCTTCTTTGGAATGTTTCCGTGCTCAAGTTTAACGATTTGTGCCGCGTTGAAAGGGGTCTGAGGTGAGCCTTGAAAGGAAAGTCAAAATTAGAAGTACGGTTACAATTTTGAAGGATGAAAAGAATTGGGATAAATGTGCAAGGCATTTCAATAAAATTAATTGTCCGAAATTCGATGGCAATAGTGAGTGGAGTCTGTGTTACTCCAAATAGGGTCCGCATAATTGCTACTGGGATAATATAATGTAAACTACATTAGTTCAAATATCGATTTCAAGTTTTTGCTTTCTTTCTACGCAGTGAATGCAAAAAATTGTATAACCATACAATTTTAAAAAGTAATTCCCAAATAAACCAAAAGAACAAAATATTTATACTCTTTGAATACTCTAACTGCTTGTTCCTGTTACTTTTCTTTTCCGTTTAAGCAATCAATCATATCATTGAAACTGATTTTGCAATTCTGTCGCAATTACAGTCATTGTCCAATTTATTAGGGCCACTTGCTAAAATAGCGATTTTGTTAAAATATATAACGAAAACCGTATTGTACAAGCATAAGTTTATTCAGAACTGTTTATAGACACCGTCACAACTGTCTAACTAATATTTTGCAATACCTCCTTTGGCTTTCACAATCTATCCTATTCTTTTCAGCATACTGTCTCTGCATGCGTTAATGGTATGTCTAATCGTAGTGATATTTTGCCACACATCCTTAATATCTCTTACTAATTAGTCTTTTGTAGTGTTTCTCCACACGCGTGATTTTAAAACACTCTACACATTCTACCGGCCAAGGTAACACTGGCAGAGCGTGGGTTTCCAAAAAACTTTGGATGGATTTGGCCCTGTGAATGTGTAAGCGCCTTCATTCGGATCTAAATCATTGATATATGGCATCAAGACATCCTGCAATACACACTTATACTGGTGTTGATTCATGGTGCCTTGGTAAAAATACAGAGGTCCACGAGTTTCAACTGATATACAGGACCATACCATAACTGAAAGAGGGTGTTTCGCCGTTTTTACTACACTAGCTTCACCAAATCGTTCAGATGAATGTTCTAACAAATTAAGCTCTTTCGGTCATGGCTTCTAGTTTTGACTCATCCCTAAATGCGATCTTTAACAGAAAGACATTGCTCAAACAAAATAAAATTTGTTTGATTTACATACTCATTTAAGTTATTTTGTCTTACCTTTCGCCAATCTTCAATTGTGTAATGTTGATGATGTTTTAACCATTCAGAATGTCCTCGATTCATTATTGGTGTTAATCTTGGCTTTTTCAAGGAACGTCTACATTCTAATATATTCCTATACCGAACAATGCCTTAATACACAGTTTTTTCTTATTTGGGATGTTCCTTTCTTACCCATAACGAAAAAATATAGGGCGCATGCAAGCAATAACTTAAAATGCAACACTAGCACGTAAATACGGAAAAAGCGCTGTTACATAAACAGATAGATATTCTGTCCGCAATAGTAATCGATCCAAATAATATTTTACGAATTACTGTGTCAGTACAGAATGATTCATGAGAGGGATAATAATGGGCAAGAAGTCATTAAGTGGCACTTTCTCAATGTCTTACAAAGATATTAGGGGAACGTATTTAGATAGGTAATGTAAAGCCTATTCATGAGTTTTATACTTGTATGTATAAATTATCGCGTTGGAAACACACAAAAGTTTAAATTTATAAAGTGGGCCTAATAAAATGGACAGGGACTTTTGTTGAACGTCCAAACGTTGCTTTTGTTGTTTAAGGAAAAATAACTCATTGGTTGAATTACTTGACTCCCACCATTGCCACAACACTTCACTAATTTTGGATGTACATTTCGATAGTTAAACTACCTTCAAGAGTAAAACTGAATTCGAATTCATTGTTTGAGTTTCTAATCTGGTGACAAATTAATTGTTATTGCAATAGCTGCATTGTAATACCGTCCAAATGTATTCCTAAAAATAAATTAGTTTTAATTCAGAGTAAGACTGAGGTGATGTTACTGATTATGCGCGATCGCGACTAAATTAGATAAATACGTCTACGTATCGATCAGAAGGTAATGCGGCGTGAGAATGGTGATGCTATTTCCGCGGACCTTAAAAAAGTATTGTCTTTAATGAGTTTATCATTTTCGGTGTCGGAGAATATTTAGCGAATAACATACACTGCCGTCCACAGAAATTTGGCCAAGTAACAAAAATTTAAAAAATCAAAAAATAGAAGCCTATTAATACTGAAGCAATAAAAGTATTACTCTTAAAAGTAGCAACTATCAAAATCTAACGAAATATTTTATTTTTCCTATTGACTGTTAACACCATTCTTTCGTCAAAAAATCCACCTTTAATTTTTTGAGGTTTTGGCCTGGAATGTTGTTCCATTCTTGTTCCAAAACTTGGAAGTAGGACCGACACTTCAAAGTCTTCTATCAGGTTCATCGCACAGTAATTCTATAGGGTTAATGTCTTGACTCTATGCTTGATTTTGCTCATTCAGATACTGTTGCATATCCTGGCTGTGTGTTTCGGATCCTTATCTTGCATAAAAGTAAAATTATTTCCGATTAGTCGCAGCCCAGAGAGAATAGCGTGAATCGTCAATATCTCGCGGTACTACTCTTTCCATGTTATTGCTTCGATTGGATGGAACGTTCCTGCTCCTGAGTAAGAAAGAGAACCCCAAACTGTAACTGAACCACCACTATGTTTTATTGTCGGTACAATGCATTCGGGAAGCATCCTGTCATTACCGCAACGTCTGACAAATACTCTCCTGCTTTAATCAAACACTTTAAACATTGATTCGTCAGTCCATACAACATTTTGCCACTGTTCTACCGTCTAATCCCGATGTTTACGGGCCCACTATAGCCTTTTTAGTCGATTACCCTTGCGTGGCAATGCTTTACTAGCTGCCACGCGACCGTGTAAATTTCCTTCTCCTTCCTTTCTCCGGCATTTGACGTAACTGAAATCGGATGCTGACGTCCGCGATTGAATTCGCTCGCTATTTCCGGTGCTGTTTTTCTTCGATTTCGCATACTTGATAGTTGTAGTAGGCGATCGCCTGCTGTGGTGGTTATTTGTAAGGCATCTGAAAGATCACGGTCCTCTAATTCGATTGTTTCTTGACATCGGCGAATGGTGTATTTTGCCGTCGTCGCGGTCATATGATACACTGCATTACCACCACTAAATTGATTTTGTATTTTGTGGGACAAAGAGAGTTATCGTTAAGTAATGTGGTTGAATTTTCCGGTTTTCTATGCCAGAACAGCTTAATTTTTTGTACCCGTATAACGATGAGAGTATGACATCCGCCGTCTTGCACAATCTGTTAAGTGAATGTTAGTTTTTGGTCAAAGCTTCTGACCAACTCTATGGTAATATTTATTTGATCTGGAGGGAGAGTACATGCTAGATCATGTATCTATTGGCAATGAAAACCTTGCTAAATGACTTATTTAAGTATGGTGTCCATTATAGCACATGGGCTGAAAAGTCCCGGGCCTAACACATAGATGACGCTAGTTTTATTGCAGTCACCTTTCTCTCAATTAGTACTAACCTTCAAAAGACAGCTGTTAAAATTTCATTAGTTTCTATTCATTAGTTTGTGAGTTATTGTGCTAAGAGTCACGCTACTATTGTTATTTTCAAAACAATGGATCAAAAACAATTTCGTGTTTTAATTTTACACTGCTTCTTGATGGGAAAAAATACCGTTCAAGCGAAGCAATGGCTTGAAAAGTGTTATGGGGACTCCGCTCCATCAGAAACAACAATAAAACGTTGGTTTGCTGACTTCAAACGTGGTCGTAGAGACACCGATGATGCAGAACGCAGTGGACGTCCAAATGAGGCGGTAACACCAGAAAAATCAAAGAAATCCAGAAAATCGTCTTGAATGATCGAAAAGTGAAGTTGCGTGAGTTAGCCGACATCGTAAAGATATCAAAAGAACGTATTGGGTTTATATTGCATGAGCATTTGACTATGAGAAAGGTCTGTTCAAAGTGGGTGCCGCGTTTGCTCACTGTTGACCAAAAACAAGAACGTGTTGATGATTCTGAGCAGTGTTGGGCCATGTTTAAACGTAACCAACCGGAATTTTTGCGTCGATATGTGACAATGGATGAAACATGGATCCATCACTTCATTCCGGAATCAAAACGATCGTCATCTGAGTGGACAGCAACTGGTGAACCTCGTCCAAAGCGCCCGAAAGCACAACAATCGGCTGGAAAGGTTATGGCCTCGGTATTTTGGGATGTGCGTGATGTAATATTCATCGACTATCTTGAGAAAGGAAATACCATCAACAGTGAATATTATATAGCGTTATTGGAGCGTTTGAAGGCCGAAATTGCAAAGAAACGACCCCATATGGCAAAGAAAAAAAAATTGTTTCATCAAGACAACGCACCGTGTCACAAGTTAATCAAAACAATGGCAAAACTACATGAATTGAACTTCGAATTGCTCCCACATCCACCGTATTCGCCAGATTTGGCTCCCAGCGACTACTGACTGTTCGCAGACCTCAAAAAAGTGCCCGCCGGTAAGAAATTTCGCACGAATGAAGAGGTTACTACTGAAACTGAGGCCTATTTTGAGGCAAAAGATAAATCGTTATACAAAAGTGGTATTGAAATGTTAGAGCGGCGCGGGAATGATTGTGTTGCTCTTGATGGAGATTACGTTGATGAATAAAGCTAATTTTGAACCAAAAAAAACCGTGTTTTCTTTGTTAGGCCCGAGACTTTTCAGCCCATGCGTTAATATCGGCTATAATGGGTAACAATGAGCTTCCCATAGGAGTGCCGCGATTTTTTATGTATGTAGGAAGTACTGATATCTATTTATTAAAAAAAAAAACTCTTACTTTTGTTTGGTAGGTCTGAAGAAGGGGGGAAAATGTTATTTTGTTGAAACGTAAACAAGCAGAACATTTATATTCTGATTAAATAAATCCCTAATTTTGTTAGACGTAGAACAGTTTGTTGTTTTTGTTTCTTAAAACTTTGTTAAACGTACCTCTAAAGGCAATAAAGTTATTGTTCTGACGTTTTTGGCAACGATGTTATGGATGTGTAGGTGTATATTTTCAAAAAATTATTTTAAGTTTCATTTAACACTTCATTAAATGAGAATAGAAAATCATTTTAAAAACGAATTCAGCGTTATTACATACTATGTACACGCTTAGAATGTACCAACATTAATAAATTATTTTTTCCGAAAATTTTAGAAAACGTACTGTTTGCTTCAAGCATTTATATCTGTTATTAAATACCAGCCCCCTAAATCAATTCTGAGATATTTATTATTACTATTACTAGAAATAAATTTCAGAAATTACATTGTGAGTAGTCCACTCCGAACGCGGATGCATTTAACATCAATAATTTATTTTTTTTTAATAGTAATTCATATTTTTGGCAACTTCTACGTATCTCATTCCAAACAAAAATAGAAATAAAGCACATTAAAATTTAGCTGCTTTCATAAAATCATGAAATCAATTATTTAAGGGGAGAAAAATTCAACACGATGACAATGGGACTTGGTTTTGTATTAATGTAGGAGTATATTAATTATAACAGGCTATAGCAACAAAGATACTTTACATTAATTTTGCATACAAGTTGAATGTCAATGGAAAATTCTCAGCATTTGTAGAGTTTATAATGAATGGCAAAAACAGAATTTTAAAGAATTGAAATACTTTTTAAGAGATAAGGAGAAGAGAATACTACAGGATGTTAAGTTAATCCAGTGACTTGAAAACAACATCGTAAATATTCAGCATACTTTACAAAATATCCATAAGCCTCTGTTTCAAGTGCACAAGTGCTTTCAAATTCGCCAATACTAAATCGGACAATCTACGTTTGGTATTGATCGTCCCATAAGAAGATCGTCCCGTAAGAAGCTAGTTCTTGAAGAGGAATTAATAAGGTTCCAACAAATGAAAGAAGGGCTTTGATGGAATTAACTGGAGGTTTTGACGGATTAATTGCATAAATAAATTAAATGTTGAACTATAAAAAAAAAACTGTGCCAGAATACTTAAAAATACAAGGGATAACAGCAAAAACATGATTGTGATGACTTACAATTACTGAACAAGAACTTTCACCTTCAAATGAGTTATAAATTTCTATGGATAAAGACTTTTTCTTCTACTAGATGGCAGCTACGATGTAAATAGAGTAAACCCATAAAACACATTACAAAATTATTGTATCTACCTTTCCTAAAATTGAAAAGACTTATGAACGATAAACATTCAGATGATCATTTTATGTTCCGGCTTGATATGACTAGTACCCAACGTCATAAAAGCTGATTATCTATGGGAAAAAAAGTTGAAATAACTTTATTTTTTATTTTACCTAATCACGATATCCCAAAATAACAAGATGGAGGAGATGCCAGCGAACATATAAACAAAAAAAATGCAAAAAAATAAAACAAAAAGGTTACTTACATCATGGCAAAATATAAAGATTGACTGAAGCGAAGTATAGGTTTCCAACGATTTATATAAAATAGGAATTGTGGGTGCGTGGAGGTACACCAATGCGGTTTTTGAGGTAAATTAAACGTAGTATTTATTGTATGCAAAGTACATCATGCGCTTTTCATTCATGGAATCATTTTTTTCCATTACGTCTACCCTCATTACGTCTTACTGGTTGGAATTTCCTTGCCAGTGTAATTGACTTCAAAGGTTAATTGAGCATTCTGAAGATGTTGGCGGAGATTATAAGAATGGAATTGAGGTCAATTTTATTATTGCGAGGGATTATGAGTACTTGGACTTTTAACACTTCCTGATGGACTTGGTTTTTTGACCCAGGATTGGACATTAACACCTAATTTTATAAGTCATGGTAATTTCCTTAAATATGTTATATTTTGCACAGGTATTAGTTTTATTGGTTTTATATATTTCGTATTTGAAACGAAGCATATTTGAAAATATGCTTCAAAAGTATTATTTAATGTGCATTGATTGCATAACCTAATCATGCACTTACAGTTATTATGCACTTTATTCTACCAGATGTATTATTAGTTTATTTATTACGACTAACAAAGAGTATTCTACAAGCAAATACATTCTAAAGTCCAGAAAATTATGATTGGATGTAAAAAAACAAAACAATCGCTTAAAAGTTCTAGTCATGCTGTGATGAAGGCTTACCGGTTTTTTTTATGATTTAGCCATCAAAATAGAATTAATCCAACAAAATACTAAATATATTGTAAATTCTCTTTCAAAAAGAGTCAGAGAACTATTAATCGTAGTTCTAACTAGTTACTGGAGTCAATTTTTTTATCCGTTCTGTTTTTGTCTTTGGCAAGCTGTAGAAACTTCTGATACACTAAAAGGTCGTACCTTGTAATCACAGTTTACACCTCTTCGTGGACAGGTTAACTATTTCCTGGTTAGTAAATCAAGAAATTGAAACAGGTGCGTGACTGGAACTTCACTTAACGGTCTTTCATGTAGAAACCACATCACTAGTCTTGACAAAGAGGGATAAGTTGTAGTGCTGTGCGGGGAACAACAATGAGAGGTGAAGCGCGCAGCACGAAAAATCGAGTACCCGCATCAAAGCACACTTGCTCAGTATTATTCGACTGGTAGTTGTGTGTGCTTATAAGTACACACAAACTTAGAAAATGTCGCATTTAGATGCCAAATTTAGAATACGAAGGCAATAGAATGAAATATGTAAAGTCCGACAACTATTTGACTTGTATCAGCAGATGGAAGTGCGAACGCCACTTAAAAAGTATAAAACACTGTTCTGCAATCCGTGGCAAACGATGCAGCGCCAACTGTTCGTGACTATGTTGAAAGGAGAATTAAAGCAGAATTGTGTTATGTGTGGACGAAACAACTGATTGACCATTCTGTGCTGAGTGTGATAGCACGTACAATGGAAGAATTTGAACTGCCATCCTCTATCTTACTAGCTTCCAAAAGAGTTGCAAAATATACTAGCGATGAAATTTTAAAAGTGGCGTTGAGGGCATTGAATAAATTTAAAGTTTCAATAATCCAATTTTTGCAAGTGACTGTGCCGTCAACATGCCGTGCATTTCTTAAGCCGATCTCTTAAAGAAGAGAATGGCAATCTGTTACATGTAACATGTAAAATCCATGCTTTAAACCTCGTGGCGCAATTGATCCTTAAATGTTATCCACGAGTAAATGTTTATATAGCTCATACAAAGGCAGCATTTCTGAAGTCCCCAAAAACATACAAAAAGATTTCACGAACTGTGTCCCACCGCAGCCACCCTGAGATACCACAGCCGATTGCTACGCTTGGGGGAACATGGTTAAAGGCTGCGTTTTACTACTACGAACGTTTTGATGATGTAAAGAAAGTAGTTTTACAATTCGATCCGAGACACGCCAAAGCTATTAAGAAAAGGCAGAAAAAGTTTCAAGATAGTCTGGTAAAATGTGATTTAGAAAGTATTCGCAAGAACTACTACGGACTAGGAAATTGAAAAATTACGAAATGATTCGATGTCGTTAGTGGATTCTGTTCGAAGTTGTGGATGATGTTCACTCGTATCTATACACGGCGGAAGGCGAAAAAAGTGAAAATGTAATACGAAAATTTGAAAGGGAGGATTCGGATTTACTCATACTAAGACAAATCTCTGAAGGTGCGTCGAAAGATCTATTAAGTTGCCACAAGGATTACTTTAAATTTGCAAATATAACATCCCACTATGCCCAGTATCCATTTCACTATAACTTGCGCCGAGACACCGTTCGCAAATTGTGCAAATTTAATTCAAAAATCATGATTCAGTTTTGCGAAAATCACCGTGCGCTACGTCCATTTGGCTGTCGATATAATTGTCCGTCCGAACAAGTTATTCCGAAGAAGTTATTTCTGCAGTAGAGCGTAGTGTTGAAGAAAACCCAAATGAGTAGAGTCTCCATCGTGCCCAGCAATTGGGGGTATGTTTAGAGTTTGCGAAAGGATGTTGGCTTAAAAGCTCACAAGAGCCAGCTCGTGCAAGAATTGAAGCCACATGTCCATCATGACCGTCGTACGTTCGGTGACTAGAGTGAAATAAGATCCCCATTTTCACCATAAAATTTTGTTCAGCAATGAGACTTATTTTAGGTCGAATGGCTGCGTCAACAAGCAAAACTGCCGGATCTGACTAAACACTAATGGTAAAAGTGGAAAACAAAGAATGAAAAAACATAGCAGAAATTGCAAACACGACCATCACATGCGGAGACTAGAAAACAAGGACTAATCTATCGTAGTAAAGTGGATTGTAAAGGCTCTGCAAAAGAAATCAACTCCCAATAAACCAAAATTTAAAACAAAGACACAAGTCTAATTTTCATCTTCTTTCGGCTCAAATAGACTTGATTAAGACAGCAAGGTTCCATGTGAAATGTATGTATCTCTAGATCCAAGTATGCCACGAGATGGATAAAGATGAAAAATGCTGATTTACAAATACAAAGAGCAATTGTCCCACATCAGTCAATTTTCCTCCTATGTCAAAACATGTCTTTATTAAGTAGAATGTTCGTTTAACATTTGTAAATAAAGCATTTGATAATTTTCAATACTTAATTTTAAATTATTAAAGAAAATATACGACCGTTAACACTACTAATCATCCCCGATATGAAATGGATAACATTTAACTCACCCAAGAGTTGTTATTCCTATGGTGGACGTTCAGTTCTGCCGACGTATTGTATCTGTTCATCTTTCGATGTCTTATGGGTAATTGAAGGATAGGAAAATTGACTTGAGTTGATTGGTCCATCTCTGAAACAATACAATAACATATTATTCTCATTTCCAATTTAACGGCGATGAAGTAAATTCCCTTTTAAATGTGTTTTTGATTGTTGATATATTTCTTTTTAGCACAATAAAAAATACCTTCGATTGCATTTAATTTATTTAATGAATTAGCGAATGAAAATAAATATATTTTACCGTTCTTAAAATAGCCAACAATGAAAGAAACAAAAGTAACTACGTGGAAATATAATACAATGCTAAGTATTAACGTTTCAAGTTACATTTTTGATAACAATGAACTAGTAATAAACAGACACGTGCATAGATTTCGAGACCATAGATTTGTATGGTATTATTGAAAGAATTTTTTGTGATTGATTGTACCGGTAGGTATATAATTTCTTTATGACATGTTTTGGAATGCTTCTAGATATATTTATGAAAAGGAAGCAACTTATAATTAAGTGCATTCCCATGCGGATATACACTACCGTCCATATACACTACCGCTCAAAAGTGTTTAGACACCCCTGTTTTCATGAATTATTCATATAGTATTATGTTTACCAAAAAAACATTATAATAAAATGAAATACGTATTTAAAATATAGTTCAGTAAGATAAACACCCATTATATCGCATGAGGTTTACTATCATTTACCTGCACTTGGTCGGATTACCATAAACTGTTTATTACGGTGCAATTACAATAACAATCCCTCTGAATTTACTGGGTAAATTTAGTCATCTGTTAGATTGTAGGTAATAATGCTTAAATTACCTTCCTAGAAGATTATAGTGAAATCTGTAACCTATGGTCAGTTGCAGTGTGGCATTTACTCTATTCACGTCGTGAGCGAAATATCGTGTGACAATTTTTTAAAATGCCTCCGCGAAGAGAAATTAGTACGGAAACACGTGCGCTTATAATAGCTTACCATAAAAGTGGCATAAGTAATCGACAAATTGCCAAAAAAATGAAAATATACCACGCTACGGTTGACTATAACGTAAAAAATATCGGGAAACTGGCTGTTTTCTTAATAAAAGGCGGAGTGGAAGGCCAAAAGCGACAACATCTGCAGATGATCGCAGAATAGTAGTTACCCGCAAGTTAAATAGACGCAAAACAGACCCGGAAATCACCGCAGAATTAAATGTTGGTCGCCAAAAACTAGTCAGTGTTTCTACAGTCAAACGTCGCCTACAGAAAGCCGGGTTCCATGGACGTATTGCGATGAAAAAGCCATTACTACGCAAACAAAACAAGCAAAAGCGACTTAAATGGGCTCGTGAACACCAACACTGGACTATAGAAGAGAACAACATCCTATGGACGGATGAGTCCAAATTTGAGCTGTTCGGAACCCGGAGACGCATATTCGTAAGAAGATCTGTGGGTGAACGTGCCAGAGAAGAGTGTATAGCTGCTACAGTGAAGCATGGTGGAGGTTCTACAACTTAAGCAACTTAAAGAATCTCTTAAGCAATTCCAAAGATAAACCGGAGATGATGAAAAGGTCTGGAATTTACCAAATCGCATGCAATGATTGTGATAAAGTTTATATTGGACAAACAAAAAGGAGTATCGAAACGAGATTCAAAGAACATATTAGACACTATCGTTTTGATAAACCAGAACTGTCAAGCGTAGCAGAGCATATGGTAAAATCCGGACATAAAATTGATGTAAAGAAATTTAAACTTCTTAAATTAAACGTAAATTCATGTAGCGAATTAGACCCCCCAATTGCACACTTGAGTCTGATGGATTTATTACCATAAGGCCTTGTTAAAGATACGGTTCGTTTTTGTTCCATCCTTTCCTGAAAATACACACACATCCGAAACCACCCATAGATTGTAAATAGTTATATGTTTTAAGAAATTTTAGAGCCTGCGTAGAAAATAATTTGCATGTGTGACAGCTTTTAGATTCAGTCGGTAACACGGGTGACAATGGGAGTCCACGTGCTCTCGAAACACTGCGTTGCGAATAATTAATAAATTTAAGTGAATTGAGTTTACTGCTATACCTGTGAACTTTACATCCACACAGCCCTTGCAATCGTTATTAAAAATGCCATTCAACAGAAGGATTAGACACTTGAGCAACGGTATAAAGATTTTTTTATATACAAGAAAATATATGTCTCAGTCCAAAACAGTGACTGTATTATGGTTATAGAAGACTTAGATTTTCTTAGCTCAAAACACGCAGGAATAATTTCTTTTAAAATTTTCTCAGAGTTACAAATGGAGTATTTTCGTTACGAAAGGGATTTTTTTTCTCCGCCAGATATTATATATTTTTTTCTTATTTCGTCATTCATGTGGTTCACCAGAGACATATAACCAACACTAATAATTGTTGTGCTTTTCTTCAAGACGTTTATTGAAATTATGTCATTAATATTCCAGAAGATGGGGGTTCAAACCCTTCCTGCAAAAGAAACATTTCCATTTTCTTTTGTAGGCATCACCTTTTGCAACCAATTGCATACACTATTTCTTGGTCTCAGATTTGTAGTAACCATGCATATCATCCACTCTTAGCAATCCGTATGAATATTTATACAAAAATTATACAATCCAAAGAAAAGCAAAAGCATCTTTTAATGTAGCATAAGTTACAAGTTCAAATGTTATTCATTTTAATCTGAACGTAGAATTATTTTGTTAAAGGTCTTACTTTCTCTATATGTTATATACATACATATTCTCAGAAGAAAACTAGAGCTTGTCTAAAGAAGTATAAAACTCAGTAATGTATTCAGATATGACAAATATTGATATATAATTATAATTTAATTATAATTTTTATTAAATATCCGTTAATTATTTTAAGTAACATAGTTGTTTGAAAATGATCTTAAGGGAACATTCCGGATTCTAATATTAGAGAAACCTTAATTTTTAGAGTTCAGAATCGACCAGTACAAAATGGGTACAACACATGTATATATATATGCAAAAAAATGTTACAATAACATCATCACATCTAGGTTTTCCTTAGTATAGTCATTAACAAATTAACGTGGGAAAGTAATGAGTTTTATATCATTTTCAAGTAATTTCTTCTTAAGAAGAATATAACAGAGTAAAATTGTGGCTATTTTGCAAAATGGTATTCCACAAAAAAGGGATTGTTGAACTATGTTATTGTGATAAGCTTCAGAGTCAGTAAAAGGACCAATCTCGTTACTATTTAGCAAAATAAACCGCATCATTGCATGAATTGCTCGTTAGATTACAATGCTTTAGAATACATTACAATTAAAAAAACAATAGTTAAACCTGTTCAAGTAAGCATTACATTTTCCACATTAGTTAATTTGTTACAGTCCACTGTTATGCAAATGCACAAGCTACGAATAGGTTATAAAATACTTTAAATTATAAGAGAACAAAAAATAAACATTACGTATAGAAACTAAGCTATTAAAACACATTTTATGAGTCAAACAATAATAGCATGCAATTTGGCCAGACTGTAAAAATGGATTCAATTATGTACATAACGTCAGATTGTTTTATCCTTCGTAGAAGATTGGAACTTGGAACATGATCACATGGCCGACTAATTTTTAAGCTAGATAAATAATAATTAATTAAATTACCCTGTTTATATATTATTTCTAACAAAATTACAGGTAATTTCAATATTTTAGTGGATACGTAGATACAAACTTTCAAAACTGTATATTTTCAATGCTGAACTTTTTATTGGGTACCTAGCGCTAGCTCAGACCATGTTACACTCATTAAAGTAAAAGTTAAGTAAACTATATAGAATGAGCAATAAAGAAACTGTGTCCGGAATTCGTCCGTGTTATGATAAGGTATAAGAGAAAATCAAATAAGGGTAAGAGGAAAAACAAAGAAATAAAAAGTAAAATGTGATAAAAGAGTAAGAAAAGGAAGAAAGAAGACAGAAGCTCCTTTGAAAAGTTCCTATAAATAATAGCCTGTCCACCATCATGTAGACATTCGTAAAGAAATTTCTTTAATATGGCTTAAGATTAGATACCACGACACGTTTGTTCACAAAACTATGCTGGCGTTTAAATAAAAAAGACCTGAATAGGGAAAATCCTATTATATAAACAAATCTGAACAACGTTAACGAAATTAATAATGATTTCAATGGGTTGATGGTTGTAGACCGATGGAAATGTCACCTTCTTCACAACTTTCAACGAATCGCAGAATATATAAGTAAGGCAACACATATTAATGAGGAAATATAGAGGCTGAGCCAATATAAAACAATGGTTCTCAAACATGATACTGGGTATACTGTCACCACTCACAGTAAGTAGTTGTCAAACTTCGAATTCGATGATACGATGACGTTCACCGTCAGTCATGGAAGTTCGGGCACCCAGGTATAATTGAGAAAAAAGTATAAAATAACATTTTCCAATTTAATATTAGTGAAACGATGGGTTAAAGATATTATAACAGATGTTTTGCAATTACAATTTACCAACCAATATACACATAATCGCCTTATAGTAAAATTTAAGAATAAGTAAAACACAGTATTGGTGTGATTTTTTATTGTTCTTTTATGTAGTCTCCTCGAAGATCAATACACTTTTTTCAAATAGTGCTCCAGCCTCTTCAAGCTGTCGGAAAAGTAGGACGTTTCGAGGTTTGCAAAATAGCCGTCTATAGCGACGATGACCTCCTCATCTGAGGCAAGTCTCTTCCTTCCCAGTGATTTTTTCAGGTTTGGGAATAGGAAGAAGTCGCTGGAAGCTAGGTCCGGTGAATATGGAAGACGAGAGACTAATTTCTAGCGCAACTCAGTCAATTTGGACACGACGATGCGGGATGAATGACCCGGTGCATTGTCATGGTGTAGGAAGGCACTTTTCCGCTGCAAACGAGGCAGTTTCTCCTTCAATACTGCATCGCATCGGGTCAATGAATCGCTGTAGTATTGCCTAGTGATCGTCCTTCCCTTCTGCAGATAGTCGATGAGGATTACACCTTGGGAATCCCAAGAAATGGTCGCCATGACCTTTCCAGCCGACGGAACGGTCTTTGCTTTCTTCGGAGACAATCCGCCCGGAGAAGCTTCGACTGCCCCTTGGTCTCCGGTATGTAACAGTGGACCCACGGTTACGAAACGCATGAAGAAATCCCTTGGCTTGTGTTGGATCCTGGCCACACACTCCTCCGAAACGGTCACCCAATTTCGTTTTTGCTTCGGTAAACAAACACGGTACCCATTGCGCCGAAAGCTTTTTTATACCCAAAATTTCGTGTAGAATATGGCCAACGCGTTCTTCTAAGATGCCTGTTGTCTCTGCTATCTCTTTCAGCTTCAATCGGCGATCGGGTAACACGACATCATGAATCTCATTGACCATATCATCGTTGGTAGCGGTTTTTGGACGTCCACTGTGTGGTTCGTCACTTGTGCTTGTGCGGCCACGTTTGAACTCGCTCACCCAGAAGCTGATGTTCGAAAATGATGGAGTACATCCGCCATGAACCTCTAGCAAAATATTTAGAACTTCCGTGGCCGTTTTCCCAGCCATCCAGAAGTGTTTTATCACTGCACGAAATTCGATTTTATCCATTTTAGCAAAACCGCCTGACTTGCTACACAAAATACACTCTTGACAGTAGACATCTGAAATTTTGACAGTTGTCATAAAACAGGTTGCCTTGGCCGACCATTGAATCCACTTCAACATTCGTGTGCCATCTTTTGCCGATTCCAGAAACATTCCAGTAAAGTCTCACTATCGATAATGCACCATAAAAAAGGGACATAAATCAAAGCCCTAGCCCAAGTATCAAAAATTTATTATTTATCTGAATTATATACGACATTTCCAGATCTGTTTATTTAATGTTACTGCACTCATGGTTTTTCGAATGGCTATTCGTCCATGAGAATTGGGTTCTCCTAAACGTCGCTACAATTTCAGATGCTGTTCAACGACGATTTATTTTGAGCTTTTGACATTTGTCTAAAAGGACCCAGAGCTTCACGGTTCCTTCCACATATAAAGTTATAACGAGTGCACGTTTTCTATCACTCACTGGCTTTCCGCGAAGCATTTTTCGATGAAAATAATAGTCTTTATAAATGCAAAATAATTCTCCCTTAAACAAGCAGTGATTTTTACAGTAACTAGATTGTACTGTAGATTAGTTACTGTAAAAATCACTGCTTGTTTAAGGGAGAATTATTTTGCATTTATAAAGACTATTACTTTGTTCGAAAATGCCTTGCGGAAAGCCAGTGAGTGATAGAAAACGTGCACTCGTTATAACTTTATATGTGGAAGGAACCGTGAAGCTCTGGGTCCTTCTAGACAAATGTCAAAAGCTCAAAATAAATCGTCGTTGAACAGCATCTGAAATTGTAGCGACGTTTAGGAGAACCTAATTCTCATGGACGAATAGCCATTCGAAAAACCTCTTGCAGAGAGAAAATGAGCAAAGCGCTTACAATGAGCGAAAGCACGTAAAATTTTAAAAAGGTGTTATGGAGCGACGAATCGAATTTTAAAGTTTTCGGTAATAGATGGCGAGTATTCGTCAAGAGATTTGCTAAAGAAAGAAAGAATGTTGCCCGAATGTCTGGTACCTACGGTGAAATATATGGGAGGCTCTGTATTAGTCTGATGTTGCTTTTTACATGCGGGAACTGGCGATCTGGTGAAAATTAATGGTATAATGAAAAAAACAGGGCACATATGCATACTGGAAGACAACACCGTGTGTTGTGCCGTCAGGATTGCCCTTAATCCGTCGTGGATTTTAGTTTATGCAGAATAACGATCCTAAGCACACTTCTTAGTTGTGCAAAGGATATCTCAAATTCTAAGAAGATGATCAAAACTTAGGTGTTATGATTTGGCCATCTCAGTCCCCAGATATTAATCCCAGCGTCTACGGAATGAACTTGACCGACGGGTTCGAATAAAGTGCTGTACATTGAAATGGGTAATGTGGAACCTGTTAGGTAGGGAGCGGCAAAATATTCAGCCTGAAACTCTCGAAAAACTTATTGCAAAAATGCCGAGGATAGTTAAAGCAATCCTTTCCACAAAAGGTGGATTTTTTTATGAACAAAATGTTTAAATAAATGTAGTGTTTGTTTATACATTTAAATTTGCATGAACTACAATATACTTTTGCGGCTTTTAGCAAATAAATATTATTTACGATGTTTTTAGTGTTTTTAATGTGGGTCGAAATAAACAGAATGATCTAACTCCGAATCTCCGTGGCTGGTAGTGTAGATGCGCTTAGTTAGACACAGAATTGAAGCAACTCTGAAACGCTCCAACAATGGTGTGCAAGATATCTCGCCAGAGATATTTCGAATACTGTTAATCTAAGTTCTAACAAAGAGTATCCCTTAATTCAAAATATAGCCTGTGTTAGGCCAATGGTGCAGTGTGGCGGAACCCACTACGATAATGGCAAACGGCCATGAAATCCTGAGAAATTATTTAATTCGTATATGTTTTCGTATCTATGTACAAAATCTTGTCAAAAAATGCCTTTCTATGTAGTTAGATGTATTAACACTATTGCACTCTCTTTAAAATCTTAAAATATTCTTCAGAACCTATACAATTATACTACCTAAATTGGTAAGCATCTTCACTGCAGAAGCGACTGTTATTTCTTTAATTATTTGCAAGCTTTAGGGAAGGAATTTTAAAAGATGTTTGTATATGAATATTTTAAAGTTAAGTTAGTTTTCATTACCACGTTTAAAATGCTTGTACTTACTTCTATGCATAAAGATCACCTAAATATCCTTTCAAAAAGGGCACTGCAATACATTAAACGTTTAAAAACACCAGCACTATTTAATCACAAAAATTACAACCGCGTTTCACTTTAAAACACTTTACAGAGCCTAGCTATGCGAGCACATCCAACTAGAACTGAGTCAACAGGAAACCAGGTATAATATTAGACGAGAATTATCGTTATTAATTGCAATTGTGGTAGCCTAGGTTCTCATGTTCTAGCGGTGTAATACATCGGATCGATTAGGGGAATCTCAGAAATTTTGCACGTTACTCGAATTTCGTCCAATTCGTTGTCATGAATGCCTGTATTTTTCCACGTCATTTAAAGACACCTACTCTATTACGCTGTAATCGAAACTAAAGGTATAGAAACCGTAAGTCTGGCGATACGCTAAGTAATCAGCAATTTACTATTATCGTTATACGGTTATCAAGTAAAGAAAAGAATGAGAATAAATGAAGATAAGAGAAAATTCCAGGCAATTGATTATTTTTTTTTTAGACAAAGTCGGTTGGGACTTAATTACTATATGATCGATTAACTTTACCCTCTAGTAACACATGGGCTGAAAAGTCCCGGGCCTAACAAACACGGTTTTTTTGGTTCAAAATTAGCTTTATTCATCAACGTACTCTCCATCAAGAGCAACGCAATCATTCCAACGCCGCTCTAACATTTCAATACCACCTTTGTAGAACGACTTATCTTTTGCCTCAAAATAGGCCTCAGTTTCAGCGATAACCTCTTCATTCGTGCGAAATTTCTTACCGGCGAGCATTTTTTTGAGGTCTGCGAACAGCCAGTAGTCGCTGAGAGCCAAATCTGGCGAATACGGTGGATGTGGGAGCAATTTTAAGTTCGATTCATGTAGTTTTGCCATTGTTTTGATTGACTTGTGACACGGTGCGTTGTCTTGATGAAACAACATTTTTTTTCTTTGCCATATGCGGTCGTTTCTTTGCAATTTCTACCTTCAAACGCTCCAATAACGCTATATAATATTCACAGTTGATGGTATTTCCTTTCTCAAGATAGTAGATGAATATTACACAACGCACATCTCAAAATACCGAGGCCATAACCTTTCCAGCCGATTGTTGTGCTTTCGGGCGCTTTGGACGAGGTTCACCAGTTGCTGTCCACTCAGATGACGATCGTTTTGATTCCGGAGTGAAGTGATGGATCCATGTTTCATCGATTGTTACATATCGACTCAAAAATTCCGGTTTGTTACGTTTAAACACGGCCAAACACTCAGAATCATCAACACGTTCTTGTTTTTGGTCAACAGTGAGCAAACGCGGCACCCACTTTGAACAGAGCTTTCTCATAGTCAAATGCTCATGCAATATAAAGCCAATACGTTCCTTTGATATGTTTATGATGTCAGCTAACTCACGCAACTTCACTTTTCGATCATTCAAAACGATTTTGTGGATTTTTTTTATGTTTTCTGGTGTTACCGCCTCATTTGGACGTCCACTGCGTTCTGCATCATCGGTGTCTCTACGACCACGTTTGAAGTTAGCAAACCAACGTTTTATTGTTGTTTCTGATGGAGCGGAGTCCCCATAACACTTTTCAAGCCATTGCTTCGCTTGAACGGTATTTTTTCCCATCAAGAAGCAGTGTAAAATTAAAACACGAAATTGTTTTTGATCCATTGTTTTGAAAATAACAAAAGTAGCGTGACTCTTAGCACAATAACTCACAAACTAATGAATAGAATATCGTGAAATTTTAACAGGTCTTTTGAAGGTTAGTACTAACTGAGAGAAAGGTGACTGCAATAAAACTAGCGTCATCTATGTGTTAGGCCCGGGACTTTTCAGCCCATGTGTTAAGCCATGAAACTTTTCTTCTTTAAACTTAAGTTGATAGAATAACTTTAAAAACGTGTAAATTGACTTATTCAGTGGCGTTAGTGACAGCGCTTAAGTGTAGGTGATTCAGTTTACCACCGTTGGCATGGTTGTCAGTTTAGATTTTGACGTTTTGACAAATAACTACACACAAATGTTTCGGTTGGAAAAATAAAAAGTTTAATAATAATGGTTACATTAAATGTTCAAAATGAGCTCCTTTATTTTCTAGACATAACGCTACTCCTCGTTTCATGTTATTGAAGGCATTGCTTAAATTGTATGATGTAATTTCCTCATTTCGGATAGCTTCAGTAAATTCGTCTCTATTTTCAGCTGTCCGTTTTGATGGTCTACCACTACCTGGTTTTCGGGACACAGACCGTGTTTCACGAAATTTTGTCGCGGATTTAAACTGCTACAAAGAATACGATCATTCCCAATTTTCTATTTTATACCATTTCTGAAGTATGATTCGATAATGAAAACTCTTTGATTTATTGTAAACATTTTTGTGTCAATAAACCAATATTGTACACCTGACAACTGAATTTTATTTGTCACTGTCAATTCACTACTTACTACCAGCTATATACTTTGAAGAAATAATTTCATGGCTTGCTAGAGGGTAAATTTATATGATCATATAGTGTAATAATATATGTATACACGCAAATATTAAATTTCGATTGCCGGCCCGAAAGCAGTGTGTTTCTGGAACAATAAGTATCATTCCCAATGCATTAGTTCCAAGTTCGATTTTCGCCTACTTAAACTAATTTGGGAGAAATAAACTTAAGCTCAATAGATCTAATTTTGTGGTGGATTCATCATTGCAATTGGTTTGGTAGTTAAAAATCGACGCATTTAAGCCAACGATCATGACAAGCAATTGTTTTTCTTTGAGTTCCATTACCTCGTTCTCGATATTCCTGACCAATCACACTAAGCAACATCTTACGACGATGGAACGATTTCGATTTACACGGTTAATAATTTCAGTGAACGCTAAACCGGTTTCTCCTAGAATATTAATTCATGTCACTGTCAATTCACTACTTACTACCAGCTAGATATTTTGAAGAAATAATTTTATGGCTTGCTAGAGGGTAAATTTATATGATCATATAGTATAATAATATACACTAGGGTGACACCTATTAATTAAAAAGAAGAAACTGGTTACGTATACCATGCATACTCCATATAATATCAATTTTAATACAAAAGTTAGGCATGTCCTGGTTACTCTCTATACCTATCAGCTCCCATTTTAAAAATTTCAAATGAAAAAAGATCAAATAGCCTATCAAATTGGAGGTGTTTGTTTCAACTCTCTGTCTTCTGATATTACATTCTGATTTATATTTCTAGGGTGCTTCGAATTTCGCCAATGCTGTGTGTCAATATTGAATCGCATAACCAATGGTGAGTTTATGCATTTTAGGACTCTCCATATGTATGTATATACATATATATATATAAGGCTATTCAAGGTTATGAACACCTGCTTGCGATCTTTACTATTTTTGTTACTACGCTGTCGGTTAAATCATTATTGTCGTAGTGTTTTTTTTTCGCACTAATTACAATAGTCTAAACAAAAAAGAAACAATTACACATGGCATTTGAAAGCAAACTTAAACAATTTATTTTCAATGGAATACTCTGTATGTTTAGAGAACACTCAAGAGAAAACAGAATTCTATGCTCCTAGCATGAAAAGCAAAAAGGCTAGGATGAATTTAGTATAAGATGAACGCAGTGTCAATAGCGTTATTATAAAACAACCTCGGTCAAAGTACGAAACGCGCGTAGTTTTTTTTGCTGATTACAGTGATATAAAGAAAAATAGTTGCACGTGACATTTCCTAGTAAACATAGAAAAACTTTAACATGACACCTATGTTTACCATTTGAGGAAAAGGCATAATTTTATAGAATAAGAATTTTTTCTAATATCTTCAAAAATACACAAACATAAATGCAAACTAACGTTTTAGGTAATCATAGAGATTGTACATACATACATACATGTTCCAATTAAATTGGATTTACAAGATGAACCATGAAAGAATCAGAACCCTTAGTCACATAGACAGTTTGTGTGGGTTTTTAACGGAGCATTGAAACGGGCTATTATCTTGGTTAATTGCAACATTTCGACAAGTAATCTCTTGTCATCTTCAGAGTACCTCTGAGAAAAACTACTGCTTGCCTAACTCTATGTATTTGTTTGGTATTCTATGTGCACCTTTAACTTATGTGAATATTGTTGTAGTACGTACAACACATGGGATATTTAAAGAAAGGCAATTCTGCTGCTAGGGTAGGTTTTATTTGTAACACTTACGAAGGTAACCTGAAATCTTTCCGGAATCGGCAAGAGATGACGCACGAAGGACGATTCATTGGTCGGCAAAGGAAACCCTTTTTATGGCAACTGTCAAAATTTCAAACGTCTACTGTCAATAGTTGCTGTTTAAGAGTGTGTTTCGTGTAGCAAGTCAGGCGGTTTTGGAAAAATGGATAACATCGAATTTCGTGCAGTGATAAAACAGTTCTGGCCGGAAAGGTCATGGCGACCATTTTTTGGGATTCCCAAGGTGTGAGCTTTGTCGACTATCCGCAGAAAGGAAGAACGGTCACGGGGCAATACTACAGCGATTTATTGACCCGATTCGATGCAGTATTGAAGTAGAAACGGCCTCATTTGCAGCGAAAAGAGTGCTTTTTCATCACGACAGTGCACCGACTCATTCATCCTGCATCGTCTCGTCTAAATTGAATAAATTGCGTTACAAATTAGTCTCTCATCCTCCATGTTTACCGGACCTAGCCCCACGCGACATTTTTCTATTGCCAAACCTGAAGGAGTCACTGGGAAGAAAGAGATTTGCCTCAAATAAGGAGGTCATCGCCGCTACAGATGGCTATTTTGCACTCCTCGAGACATCCTACTTTTCCGACGGTTTGAAGAGACTAGAGCATCGTTTGAAAAAGTGCATTGATCTTCAAGGAGACTACATCGAAAAATAAAAAGAAAACACCAATACATTGCTTTTCTTGTCGATTCCGGAACCATTTCAGGTCGCCCTCGTTACGACGTTTCATGACGAAAAAAGCCAGAATTTCGCCAATCCTGAGAAAGGGTGACAGTTAATATATGAAGCTAATATTGGCAGTTACAGACCTGTGGCTGTAATTTCTTCTTTATTTATAAGCGTACCTCTTATGGAACTAAATCATATCTCCGAATCTCAACATGGATTTATGGCAAATAGATTTACTGTAACTAACCTGGCGCAGATTTCCCAAACGACTACGTGCGCAATGATCTATATCCTGTCTCTTTTGCAATGTTTTGACCTTCAGTTAATTAACTAGTCTGGAGTTTGAGTCTTTTTATAAAAATATTGTCTTACGATCGGAAAACACAAGTCCTTTATTTCCAGACTTGGAATGTTGATGGCACTTGCTGCTATTTTAATATATTTACAATTTTCGCTGAGATGCTTCTTTTGCGTAATGATGGAAATTTGGTCCTATTAAATTTCATGACCGTTGTGTACTTGAAATTGTCTTTTTATTTCTCCAATGTATTCCTTACCACATTCACACGGAATCTTTTATATATTTTTTCGATGTCGATGTTTATTCATTGGCTTAGTCTTCGTTCAAGGCAACCTAACTGATGTTTGTTTTGCAAAACAGCTTCTGATATTTACCGATAACTCTTTCACATATGGGGTGAATTTGGTTTCGGTATTGTTTTTTCTTCTCTTCTTTGTTTAGCTTTCTTCAAATGTTTTGCCGAGGAGCCATTCTACTGCAACGTTTCCATTGTAGATTGAAGCTCTTTATTTAATTCCTACTCATTTGACTACATGGTATTGGTATCATATAAGCATCTAACCACTCCTATTTTTTGCTTTTATATGGAGGTTGGAGACCAAACTCAGGTTTTGCCCCATCTTCATATGCTAAGGTTGTGCTTTCGCATGTCATTTTTTAGAGCTAGAACTTTCAGGAAGGCAATTTCACCATTTTCTTCAAACTCCATTGTGAAATTGATAAATCCTTCTATGTTCTTGACATTTTGTAGAAATTAGTCTATTGTTTCTTTGCAATGTGGTCATATGTAGTCATCTTATCTCAGCCACGAGTGTTGCTTGATTTTATAGGATGCTCTCTTTTCGAATTTTTCCCCGAACGTATTAGAGAGTGTCAATGAAAGCGGTGATCCCATTATCATTCCGAATTCCTGTTTATAGAACTTATTGTCCATCTAGAACTATTTGATGTTTACATAGATGGTTAGAAGTTTCATAATAGCATTTATGCTTAGTCTATTCATGGCAATGGCCAAGGTCGGATGTATTAAAACCTTCGTGACTAGATCATTAGACCCTTATCGGCTATAGAGATCTTTTTATGATTTCTACATTTTTAACTGTTCAGGAAATGTTCCTAGACAGCGGTGTTATCACTTGCAATGAGTAGAGCTGATGATTGATCTCACTAGAAGAAATTTGAGGAAGAAATATATATGCATGAGACATACACTACCGCTCAAAAGTGTTTAGGCACCCCTGTTTTCATGGATTATTGATATAGTATTATGTTTACCAAAAAAACATTATAATAAAATGAAATACGTATTTAAAATGTAGTTCAGTAAGATAAACACCCATTATATCGCATAAGGTTTACTATCATTTACCTGCACTTGGTCGGATTACCATAAACTATTTATTGCGGTGCAATTACAATAACAATCCCTCTGAATTTGCTGGGTAAATTTAGTCATCTGTTAGATTCCTACAAGATTATAGTGAAATCTGTAACCTATGGTCAGTTGCAGTATGGTATTTACTCTATTCACGTCGTGAGCGAAATATCGTATGACAATTTTTTAAAATGCCTCCACGAAGAGCAATTAGTACGGAAACACGTGCGCTTATAATAGCTTACCATAAAAGTGGCATAAGTAATCGACAAATTGCAAAAAAAATGAAAATACACCACGCTACGGTTGACTGTAACGAAAAAAAATATCGGGAAACTGGCAGTTTTCTTAATAAAAGATGGAGTGGAAGGCCAAAAGCGACAACATCTGCAGATGATCGCAGAATAGTGGTTACCTGCAAGTTAAATAGATGCAAAACAGCCCCGGAAATCACCGCAGAATTAAATGTTGGTCGCCAAAAACTAGTCAGTGTTTCTACAGTCAAACGTCGCCTGCAGAAAGCCGGGCTCCATGGACGTATTGCGATGAAAAAGCCATTACTACGCAAACAAAACAAGCAAAAGCGACTTAAATGGGCTCGTGAACACCAACACTGGACCATAGAAGAGTGGAACAACGTCCTATGGACGGATGAGTCCAAATTTGAGCTGTTCGGAACCTGAAGACGCATATTCGTAAGAAGATCTGTCGGTGAACGTGCCAGAGAAGAGTGTATTGCTGCTACCGTGAAGCATGGTAGAGGTTCTATGATCATTTGGGGCTGTTTTGCTGGCACTAGTGTAGGGGACATTGTGAAAATTGACTATATATTAAAAAGAGAAGGCTACCGCGAAATTTTGTAGAACCACGCAACACCTTCCGGAATTCGACTTTTGGGTCAAAATTTTATGTTCCAGCAAGATAATGACCCAAAACATAAAATAAATTATGTAAAGACTATTGACGCCATTTAGAAGAGGAAGGAACTCTGAAAATTATGGAATGGCCTTCCCAGAGCCCCGACTTGAATCCAATCGAGTTACTATGGGAAGAACTAGATCGGGAAGTACGGACATCGGCTCCGACATCAGCTACTGACGTGTGGAACAAATTGCAATCGAGTTGGACCTCAATAACACCAGAAACTCTGACAAAACTTATTGCGAGAATGCCTCGATTGTGTGCTGCAATTATTAAATCAAGAGGAGGTCACATAGATGAAAGCAAAATTTAAATTAAACGTTTTAATTTTCACATTTATTTAATATATTTTTATTCATGTACGTGTATCTATACATAAAAAATAAATATTATTAACATTTTTTCTGAGTTTTTATACATCTTTGTTGTCAATGAGAGTGCCTAAACACTTTTGAGCGGTAGTGTATATATTCATATCCCGTTTCCTCATGATTTTACCAATAACATTGGAGAATAGCATACAGTCTTATAATGCTACTTTTATAATTAATCACACAGTAAATTTAACAATTCGTCAAGTGGAACGATTACTTCAATAACATAAGAAAAGGTTCCCCTCTGCTATTATCGTCCTATTACAACATATGTATATTATTTTCTTTCGTCTGTAAAACCGAATAATTCAAACTTTAAAGACATTGTTAATTATACAGCCGTGCTTACATTTTACCAAAATAACAGGTTTACATTTCCTCCTAAATATGTTAATATTACACTTGAAATTATCGAGGATACGGGATTGAATGGAATGACTTTGGTATGCGTCTGTATTGACTTACTCATTAATGTTATTACAACTCGACTTAATTATCCAATTATATCATTAAAGGAGTGATATTTCAGCCATGTAGATACGTATGTCTTCTGTATGGGGAATAAATAGACGCTCTTACAAACAACGCTTTGTTTATTTGAGGTCTCGCTAGGTGTAATATATTTATTTTTCGTTTTGTAAATTTGCAACAGTTATAAAAGTTGTTTTAACGCATTTTTGTCGTTGTAAGTGCTACAGATATTTAAGTTACATATTCTAAAATTCACGGCAGTGACTAAGATTTTTATATAGTTTTAAAAATAGAGAAGTCGTAAAAGGTGCAAGTGAAATGAGAAGCAAACACATATCTAAAATGTCTAGACGTCACGGTAACCCTGAGAAATCATTCACATGTGCAGTTGTCTTATGCACTGTTTGTGCGCGCCCTCTCTGATTTAGCAATCCATGTGTTTGCTCGGGGGAAGTGTTGGGAGTCTATACCCGCTTCATTTCTCTGTTTGAACCGGCAGACGAGTGTTTTATTCTTTTGGCGCTTGTTAGCGCCAAGAATACTCACTTGAGCTGTAAGGTTAGATATGGTGATAGTAGCTGAGAGAGGATTGCAATGTATTAAGCAAAAAATCGCTGGGAACCACGCTGGTGGCACCGGGTAGGCAGAAACATGTTCGTGTGTTAGTTTTTTTTTGTCTCCTCATATTGTCTTTCTCGTGAATGATTTCACCAATACCATGAGTAGCTGTATTTAGCAGTATTAGTTTGAAATGAGAAGTATTTAACGTTCAAGGCATTCTTCCTAGAATTACTTCTACGTTATTACTGCTACCTGTAATCGTATTGTATTACTAAAGCTTGAACTCACATACATTTTTTGCTTATACACATTTTTTTCTTTATTTTCAGAAGATGCAATCCGTTCCATCAAATAGTAGAGTGCTTCTTAGTAGATACTTCGATGAAAATACTTATCTAATAGCTGGAAAATGTTGGAGGTGTTACGATGAAGAAAATGATGTTAAGATATCGGGAGTAAATCAAAAATTTTTAAACCAAGCTCAAATATTTCCATATTCTAAAGATATTAGCGGATATAATGAACTCTTTTTTGAGTTAGACGATAAAGATTTTCTAAAAGGTGCTAACTTTAATCAGGAAATTAAAAACGAACGGGAGATGTTGGAATATAATTTGATACAAAATATAGATGAGGAAGAATTCTATACTAGCTCAAGTGAAACTGATTTGTTTGATTCTTTGATTGAAGTTGAAAGTGATGCTGTAGCTTCACCTAACCTTATATCGATTGACAATTTCAACAACAAACAAATCGCGCAAAATGTTAGTTTTAGTGGAGAATTCCAAAGAGAGAAAGATAAATTAACATTTATAGGCACAAGCAGCAATAACGTTTCAGAAGAATATGATCTTATAAACCAAAAAGTTGGCTTACATGACTCGGTAATGGGTGATGTAGGGGAAGCAATAGGTTCACCTACTTTAAGCTTTGATGATCATCCACACAACATGCAACCTTTAAACGATTCTAGTTTGATGGATGAAAAGCTGATTGCGAATGAGAATTTGGAACTATCTCTTATCGAAAAATCAAAAAATGACTTCAGAAATATACCGCATAATACGTTAATGAAAAATGAAAAAGAACTTTGTGATATTGCAAACATAGAGCTAAAACTTGAAAATAGTCCGATTGATTTTGTTGGTTTTCAAAAGGATGATTTCCATGATCATAAAGTAATTAATAGAATAGCTGAAATCATTAGTTACATTGAAACTAATATATCAGCAACAATTCCTATAATTCGTGAACCTAAATTTGAAAGAAATTTTGATGACCAGAATGAAGAATTAAAGTGTTCTGATTTCAAACAAACAGATTTGTATCAGAGCTTTTCTGGTTTTGAACAAAAAGATGTTAATGATAATTTACTTGTAGCAAATAAAATGAGTCAGCTTGTGCTAAAAATTGAAAGCAACATGAAAAAGTCAAGAAAATTTAAGAAAAATTTTAACTATGGAAACGTTTTATTTGGGCATAAAAATGCGCTAAAAGACGAAAATCATTACTTAGCTACTACTTCAAGATTTTTCCGTACCAAAGAAGATAGGAAATTTATTTCACCAATTGTAGATCGTCAATATCTTCCAGTTAATACTAACGATCTGGAAAATACTGTAGATAATCGTAAAAAATCGGCAGAATTTTTTGGTTTTAAGCCTGAAGACTACGAAAATAGCAATGCATTTGCCTCTAAAATGCATGAAGTTGTTCAGACTTTTGAACGTTTGACTAAGAAAATTTATGATTACGAAGAAAACCCTTGTGAACCCAAATACTTCGCTAACAATATTATTGACGAAATTAAAAACGAAAATATATCATTTGATACATATCCAACATTCTCTAGATTCTTTCCTAGTCAAGAAGGCAATTGCATCGAACCTAAGCTTGAGAGCCAAAACTACTGCAAAAATGAACATTTTCCATTTGGAGAAAATAAAAAATTGCCCTTTGATATTAAAGCTAAAGAAAATTTGATCAAAAATGAGAACAATGACCGTAATTACTTTCCAACAGAACCAATTTGGCATCCACCACGATCTCCTCACAATCTCATCGAGGAAGATCTCTACCACGATCCTTGGGCTTTATTAGTCGCTACAATATTTCTCAATAGAACCAGAGCTAAGTATGCTAGAGACTATATAGAAGCTTTTTTAAAAGATTACACCTCCCCTTTCGCCGTGATTAAAGCTAATCCTCCAGATTTGGAGAGATACTTTGAAAATATTGGGTTGAAAGTTGTTAGATCGATTCAAGTCTGGAAAATGTCCTACGACTTCGCTTATAAGAATTGGAGAGACGTGAAAGAGCTGTACGGAATTGGAAGATATGGAAGTGATGCTTTTAACATGTTTTGCTTGGGCAATATTGATATAGAACCTAAGGATAGATATCTGAGGATTTATAAGGCGTGGTATGAGAGAATCCATCAGAAGAAGGATGTTAATTTTGATCGTAAGTTTTTAGAAGCGAAAGGGTATAAGAACGATGAATGGATGTCTAGTGGAGGTGATAGTGATGATGACTATGAAAGTGAAATCTTCGAAAATAGTAAAAGCACTACAGAACTTGAATCCGAATCGTTTTGATGAAAACTGCTATTTGTAACCGGTAAGTCATTTTCAATTTATTTGTTTGTGAATGTTTATAATATTTTATCTAAAAATTGTTGGCTAATTTATTTCAAACAATACACAATAGGAGTAACAGCATTCGATTCTAAAAGCAAAACAAATTACGCACCGATAACTTACATAATTCAATGCCTCTATTACAAATATATTCCTTGTAAAAAATGTGTAACGAATTTGTTGATAACCTTGCATTTTGCGACGTTTCATGCCGTATATTTATATATATATATATATACCGTACATTTTACAATACAAAATGTAAACCTTACACAGAATCTGAAAAAGTATGCCGCCTAATTATTCCATGAAATGAGTGTACAATTTTTTTCCACGTAACAGGAAGTAATTTTTCTTAGTATTATTATTATTTAGATAAAGATTTCATAACAATTAAATATTTTTATTGGAAATATAAAACTATTTGCAAGAAGATTACAATATGGAAGCATTTATATTTCCGTTATGCTCAAGAATTGTCAAAGAACTAATAGCGTAAGAAAATATAATAAAGTAAATAAGTTACTGATATACCCATCTAATCTACAATCTGTCCGAAAGTTAGGGGACAAAGATTGGCTGGAGAAACAGAGAAATGGCCCCCAAAAAACATTGTTAAAGCAATCCATGTACACCCAGCGAAATTTCTATAGCGTCATATAATTGTGTAGTTCCCCTATAAATATTTAGCAATGGTATGAGTTGGGAATTACCTAGAATTCATTTCTGAACGTAAAGAAGTGGCACAGACATTATTTTGTCAATATCACAATTGTTAGATAGATAGAGGTAGTACCTGCCGTATAAATTCCAAAAATCGCGCTAGCGGATGTAATCAAAAACTAACACGAATGCAACGCTGATTGATATTTCCCTTAGCCCTTAATGTAATTTAAATTTATCAGTAACAAACAGACGTGTACAACAAATTTTATCCGGCAGTAAACGTTTTCGGTGGCTAAAAACGTTTTAACCCTATTCTTACAGGAGACAAATAAATAGGCAAGATTGAAAGTTGCGTAAGATCATATGAGATGGGATCATGGGTGGAACAAGATCATATTTTCTGACGAGAAGAAATTTAACTTAGTCGAACCCAATAATTTCATATGTTATTGGCTCGATTTGCGCAAGGACACTGAAGTTGCGATGAGCCGAAATTTTGGTGGCGGTAGTGTAATAACGACTTGGGCGGTTTTTGCTCATAACAATAAAACTTCTCTACGTCTTATTTCTACGCGAGTGAAGTCTAATTCTTATATACAACTTGTGGAAATGGTTGTGATAAATTTTGATGAACAATTGCCAACGCAAAACTGGATATTTCAGCAGGACAATGCACGATAATTCCGCACAAACAAAGAAGTAGTTTTATCAAAAGAAAATCAGTTTATTACAATGGCCTGCTTGCTTGCTCGATCTGAACCCGATCGAAAATCTTTCGAGAGAGTATTGGCACGAGAAGTATGTATATAGTATGCATATTTGTTTCGCCCTCATACTAACTAATTATATCTATTGCTATTACCATTATTTCTTTAAGGATCCCCTTTAATATTTATTTGGATGATCTCCTACAGGAGCTGGACTGCAATGTACTGGCTTACGCGGACGATCTTAAGATCTACAATACCATAACCTCCCCGGCAGATTGTCTGTTTCTCCAGAACAGTCTGGATACTATTGTCAGATTGTGTACACAGAATAGAATTCATTTGAATCTGGATAAATGTGCTATTGTAAACTACTCTAGATGTCATAGCCTCTACAATTCTCATTATGCTGTAAGTCAGGCTATTGTTCCTAGGCACTCGTCTGTGATGGACCTGGGCGTGCTGTTTGATGCAAATTTGTCGTTTGCAGACCACATATTATCCGTACGAAATTCTGCGATGAAATCCTTAGGATTTCTCATACGATCCCGCAGATCATTCAATAATCCTGCCTTGCTAAAAGCATTATACTATTCGCTTGTCCGTTCTGGGGGTGGAGTATGCTTCCATAATTTGGTATCCTCACTATCTCCATCTGCAAGTACTACTTGAAAGAGTGCAAAAACGATTTTTGAAATACCTGTCCTTCAAAATTGATGGCACTTACCCTGGACGCGATGTTGATTGAAGGAAGGAATTTAGCAGCCAATTTCTACTTAAACTCATTAATCACGCTATTGACGCTCCATCTCTTCTCTCCAAAATTAATTTTGTGGTACCTCATTACGATACCACGTCCTTCCCTAATTTTAAGGTCTCGTCATACAAAACTAATGTTCTGCTTAAAGCACCCATTACGCATATGATTAGAAATGCCTATGAATTACTTGATGATCCTTTTTGTTGAAGTGTCTACATTGTCGTGCTATTTTGCTCTTGCATTCTGGTGTCACCGAGCTATTTTTATGTTTATAATTCATTTGTATCATTTTCGATTAATTTTATTTTATTACTGCGCTGTATATTATTACTAACACATGGGTTGAAAAGTCCCGGGCCCAACAAAGAAAACACGGTTTTTTTGTTCAAAATTAGCTTTATTCATCAACGTAATCTCCATCAAGAGTAACGCAATCATTCCAGCGCCGCTCTAACATTTCGATACCACTTTTGTAGAACGATTTATCTTTTGCCTCAAAATAGGCTTCAGTTTCAGCGATAACCTCTTCATTCGTGCGAAATTTCATACCGGCGAGCATTTTGAGGTCTGCGAACAGCCAGTAGTCGCTGGGAGCCAAATCTGGCGAATACGGTGGATGTGGGAGCAATTCGAAGTTCAATTCATGTAGTTTTGCCATTGTTTTGATTGACTTGTGACACGGTGCGTTGTCTTGATGAAACAAATTTTTTTTCTTTGCCATATGCGGTCGTCTCCTTGCAATTTCGGCCTTCAAACGCTCCAATAACGCTATATAATATTCACTGTTGATGGTATTTCCTTTCTCAAGATAGTCGATGAATATTACACCATGCACATCCCAAAATACCGAGGCCATAACCTTTCCAGCCGATTGTTGTGCTTTCGGGCGCTTTGGACGAGGTTCACCAGTTGCTGTCCACTCAGATGACAATCGTTTTGATGCCGGAGTGAAGCAATGGATCCATGTTTCATCCATTGTCACATATCGACGCAAAAATTCCGGTTTGTTACGTTTAAACATGACCAAACACTGCTCCGAATCATCAACACGTTCTTGTTTTTGGTCAACAGTGAGCAAACGCGGCACCCACTTTGAGCAGAGCTTTCTCATAGTCAAATGCTCATACAATATAAAGCCAATACGCTCTTTTGATATCTTTACGATGTCAGCTAACTCACGCAACTTCACTTTTCGATCATTCAAAACGATTTTGTGGATTTTTTTGATGTTTTCTGGTGTTACCGCCTCATTTGGACGTCCACTGCGTTCTGCATCATCGGTGTCTCTACGACCACGTTTGAAGTCAGCAAATCAACGTTTTATTATTGTTTCTGATGGAGCGGAGTCCCCATAACACTTTTCAAGCCATTGCTTCGCTTGGGCGGTATTTTTTCCCATCAAGAAGCAGGGTGAAATTAAAACACGAAATTGTTTTTGATCCATTGTTTTGAAAATAACAAAAGTAGCGTGGCTCTTAGCACAATAACTCACAAACTAATGAATAGAATATCATGAAATTTTAACAGCTGTCTTTTGAAGGTTAGTACTAACTGAGAGAAAGGTGACTGCAATAAAACTAGCGTCATCTATGTATTAGACCCGGGACTTTTCAGCCCATGTGTTATATATGCTAGGTTGCATTATTCTCGCATTGTCCTGTAAATGGAATTATTTTCTGTTGGGCAATAAAGATATTATTATTATTATTATTATTAAGAGAAAGAAAAGTTCAACATATTCAGAAGAAAAGACAAGTAAACAGATCACATTTATCAATAGTGTTAGACAAAATTTAGTTGAATGGTAGCCAATCGCGCTTAAAAACTAAAAAAAAAAACGTTTTTGTCTATGATAAGTGGTGGATGACACAGCAGAACACAAAACAAAATTCATATTTCAAATTAGCTTTTCTTAAAGATGATTTTTGTGCAAATTATTAAACCAACATTACGATTGTTTCTTGCGCAACTTTCAGCGTATCCATATTGTTTATATTTGGCTGTGTAATAAAAAGTAAATACGTGTGTCATATGTATAGCATTTGAATGCAAACATAACGCATATATTTATATTACACATTAGTCGCAATATGACTGTTAATGTATGCTAATCAGAGTAAATTGATAGAAATGTCTTGCAAAAATAATCCAAATAGTTTCTATTATGTTTGTGTGCAATTCACAATTCCATAGCAGACAAAAAAACATTGCGAATGTTTAAAAGAAGTATACGCAAGATATTTTGATTTTGAAATAAGTGCTGACAAACATATCGCTTACAAACTTAACATTTGTTATGCAAAATGTTGTAAGTGCCTATTGATTTGGTTTAATGGTAAAGAAAAATCTATGAATTTCGGTGTACCAATGCTAATTGCTCTCGAGCATGAAAAAGATAACTGTCATTTTTGCTTAGAAAATGCAACAAGATACGCTTTAAAAACGAAATTTATAACAAGTTGCCCAAACTTGGCAACAACTACAAGACCTACAGCAGTCATACATTGTTTGGCAACAACAGATAAAGTGGTTTATTTCACATTTTAGAACTAAGTAAAGTCCAAAATAATAATTCTACTGATTTAATGGTTGCTTTAAAAATTAAATATCAAATCGATGTATGGAGAACTTTCATACATTCATCTAAAAAGCTTAAAAGCTGATAAGGATAAAAGCTACCTCTTATTCCTAGAGCTTGCTTGATTTAAAAAAATAAAGTAATTGCAACATGTTTGAAATATTTTCTGCAATTTCGAGGTAATTAATTTATCACTGGTTATATAAACGTAATTTTCTTCTATGCGAATGACAGAGTTCCGAGGGCGGTACATTTCTAGAGCAAGGAATACCACTGATAATCCTTTAGTTCCAAAAAGGAAGGTATTATTGCTATAATTTTAAATTAAACTGGATATTGTTAAGAACTACTGAGTGTCCCAAAAGCGTGCTGTATGCGCGAGTTTTACAAAAACTTTTCAGATGAACTGCATTTTCATTTTAATGGCCGTGTAAACAGGCAGAACTGCCATTATCGGAGTTCAACGAATCCAAAACAGAAACATGAAACGACGCTTCATACCCCAAAAGTTACTGTTGGGCCGCAATGTCGGCGCAAGGAATTATCGGTCCGTACTTTTTTAAAGAGGACAGAGGTCGTACAATAACCGTAAATTTCGAGCAATATTTAGAGATAATTAACTCTTTTACACGAGCATTGCAAGATGTTAATAACAAGATGGAGGGATATCTTACATGTCTACATGTTCTTACGTGTTTGTGACACTTTTCCTAGAAAATTAATATCTGAATGCGGTAACATACACTATCCGGCACACAGCCCTGAGTTGACGCTAATTGATTTTTTCCTATGGGCCTACCTTAAATCAATTTAAACGAATTAAAAGAGAATACTCGAAGAGAAATGATGGCTACTACAGAGAATATGTACTGAGTGCCAGCAAAATAATGGAACACATTTAGAAGACATAATTTTTAAGAAATAAATTCCCAAAGCTTGTATTTTAATAAAAAGTAAATATTTATTCATTAAATTGGCCATTATTTTACTATTCTATTAATGGGTAAAATTAGCGTAAATATGTTTCCACATCTGAAGATAAGTGCTCAAAGACTGAAAGGAGATGTTTCTTCCCAAGCTCTAATCTACATAACAATACCCCTTTCCGCCTTTTAGGTACATTTAAGTAAGAATCGTAATTCGAAATGCGCTATTTTTTCCAGTACAATGTGATATTTTGGACCGTAATGCTTCCTTTTGATTGAAGGATCTGTTCCGGAGGTGATACGATGATGAAATTTGGAACATTTATTTGACATGACACGTTGAATTTCCGACCTTAGCGGTCACCAAAGTCGAAAACCAAAATAGAGTCTCTTTAAAGAGCGACTATACGGGTACCGGAAGAGACTCGTTCTCCTCTTTTCGACGGCTCCTCCCTATGTCCTTATGCTAGAGGAGAAGGTCGCGGAAGGAGCCCGGTAGCGTCCGGAACGATCTATAGGGCGCCTAGCGTCAAACTCAACATTTTCCGACAATTGATGATCGTATCCAACGTGGTCAATTACACATATAACCTAGAGAGGAGTTGCCCATTGGGGACGGATCCGGCAGAGATAAGGTGCTAACTCCACCGGAAATCGATTCATTTTACATGGATATTCAAAATTTCATCATCCTACCACCTCCGAAACAGATCCTCCAATTTTCGACCAAAAGAGAGCATTACGATTCAAAATATCACATTGTACTCGAAAAAAACAAGCGAATTTCGAATCGCGATTCTCCTTCTTTTCAGTCGAAAATTGGAAGATCCTATCCGGAGGTGGTAGGGTTGGGCTGCACCACAAAATTAATAACGCATGCGAAGAAGCAATAAAAACTTCCAAAAATAATACAGATGCATCGTATTGAAACATTTTTGAAACAAATTAATTATAAGTTATGTTCTACCACGCCACCTCAATTTTACCGTATCATTAAATCAGTTTAGTTGTTAACACGATTGAAAATTGTATATATCTATTTAACCGATTCCGTGATGACGACTGTATTAGCTGGAACGTCCCCAATAGAAAATAATACCACCGCTGAATCTTTGTAATAGTTTATTTTATTTCATGTTTAATGCTTATGACTTTTATGACTGCCGCTTAACGTAATGTAATTATGTAGTTTATTGATTAACGAATGTTTCAACGCTTCATCATTTATTTTGCAGATTGCTAGCTGTGTTTTCTTTCATGTACGGGCGCAATATGATTTATAGCTGTAAACAGTGTTAATAGTAATGACTTTCGGAACTGTAACAATGAGAGAATCATCTATAATGGCTGCACATACTATATTATGCCTCTGCGTGGTTTGTTTCGCATTCTAAAAATGTCTATACCTGTATACCACTTTTATGACCTAAAGAAATCGCGCTTGTATTTATTATCACTATACTAAATAAAGAAAGGTAGATGAATACAATACGCATGTTAATTTAAATTTTTTTCTGATGAGAATTGGTCCTACGAACGAGCCATTTAATAAATCCCTGTTACATCGATGAACTCATGCTTTCGTATTGTAATGATATGAAATATTGTCTATTAATTATCAATGAATTTTTCTAAATTTTGCTACTTTACCTATTCCAGTTATTTTCTAGTCACTGTTTGGTGCACGCCGTTGTTCTTTTTTATTATAATGTTATAAGTTGGAGACATAGTACCGTTAGTACTCCCTCTTTATGAATTTTTAGCTCAGATATTCAATCTGTACAGGTTTCTTTCTAAAGTTTTATAGATATCTACTTTGGGTATTCTTTATTAACTTATAATTCATAATTTTCAAGTTAAAAAAAAGGAGTCCCTTCAACAACACTTACAGAAGAGACGTAAACTTTACTATCGTTTATCATATATATCGTAACTTATTTTTATATAAATAAATATTTCCAAATTCATTCTTAAAAGACGTTTAATATACTGTACACACACATTACAATCACATTGTATAAATATGTATTACTATGAAATTATATCTCATAATTTTCAAAATTTCTCGTACGAAAGAAGGATGGCACGACTGGCAGCATTTACCTATATAATTTCACTTATATCAAGTATGTGTGTACTGTGTGGCCTATCACTTAGGCAAACAAATGTGTTACGGTGGATATAGAAAAACATCGTGTCAAAGTCGCACATACTGTCATCGTCTCTCCTGAGAATAATTAGTTATTTTCTCATATAACTACTCTCAAAGATCTTCGTTTATATCAGGTCATAAAGTGTATCAGCTGATACTACAAATCAAATCTGGAAATTCCGGACATAACACATGGGCTGAAAAGTCCCGGGCCTAACACATAGATGACGCTAGTTTTATTGTAGTCACCTTTTCTCTCAGTTAGTACTAACCTTCAAAAGACAGCTGTTAAAATTTCATGATATTCTATTCATTAGTTTGTGAGTTATTGTGCTAAGAGTCACGCTACTTTTGTTATTTTCAAAACAATGGATCAAAAACAATTTCGTGTTTTAATTTTACACTGCTTCTTGATGGGAAAAAATACCGTTCAAGCGAAGCAATGGCTTGAAAAGTGTTATGGGGACTCCGCTCCATCAGAAACAACAATAAAACGTTGGTTTGCTGACTTCAAATGTGGTCGTAGAGACACCGATGATGCAGAACGCAGTGGACGTCCAAATAGGGCGGTAACACCAGAAAACATCAAAAAAATCCACAAAATCGTTTTGAATGATCGAAAAGTGAAGTTGCGTGAGTTAGCTGACATCGTAAAGATATTAAAAGAACGTATTGGCTTTATATTGCATGAGCATTTGACTATGAGAAAGCTCTGTTCAAAGTGGGTACCGCGTTTGCTCACTGTTGACCAAAGACAAGAACGTGTTGATGATTCTGAGCAGTGTTTGGCCATGTTTAAACGTAACAAACCGGAATTTTTGCGTCGATATGTGACAATGGATGAAACATGAATCCATCACTTCACTCCGGAATCAAAACGATCGTCATCTGAGTGGACGGCAACTGGTGAACCACATCCAAAGCGCCCGAAAGCACAACAATCGGCTGGAAAGGTTATGGCCTCGCTATTTTGGGATGTGCGTGGTGTAATATTCATCGACTATCTTGAGAAAGGAAATACCATCAACAGTGAATATTATATAGCGTTATTGGAGCGTTTGAAGGCCGAAATTGCAAGGTGACGACCGCATATGGCAAAGAAAAAAAATTTGTTTCACCAAGACAACGCACTGTGTCACAAGTCAATTAAAACAATGGCAAAACTCCATGAATTGAACTTCGAATTGCTCCTACATCCACCGTATTCGCCAGATTTGGCTCCCAGGGAATACTGGCTGTTCGCAGACCTCAAAAAAACGCTCGCCGGTAAGAAATTTCGCACGAATGAAGAGGTTATCGCTGAAACTGAGGCCTATTTTGAGGCAAAAGATAAATCGTTCTACAAAAGTGGTATTGAAATGTTAGAGCGGCGCTGGAATGATTGCTTTGCGCTTGATGGAGATTACGTTGATGAATAAAGCTAATTTTGAACCAAAAAAACCGTGTTTTCTTTGTTAGGCCCGGGACTTTTCAGCCCATGTGTTATATATTGGAAGCCGAAGGCCAGTACTTCTTAAAGGCGAGAAATCACATGCGAGTGAGTACGATTTCAAAGATTAAAGACGTCGAATCATTTTCCTCAAAATTATTTGTATCTATTGCTCTCATTTTGTTTCGCATATTAATTAGAATATTTAAAGGTTAGCTAGATAGGGATTGCCTTAGATTTTCTGTAAAAAAAGAATATATTTTTGTCAAGAAGCGGTATATATTTATTAATTTGTTAATATATTTATTTTTTCAATCCCACATTTGGTTATTTTAATTAGAAAACATTATTATTTAATTTAAAAACAAAAAGAACAAGATTTGAATCAAAGAACCCATTTAAAAATATTAAAGAGCTTGAGATTTTCCACCACAGTATATACAATAAATGGATTTGTTGATATAAGCAATAAATCTATTGATATCTGAATGAACCCGTTTATTACAGGAATATATTACACTAAAACCTTTTTTTATCAAAACTGTTTAACTATAGGCTGATTTCCGCAATATCTAATTATCCAAAAGTGTACGAGAAGGTTCTTCTGCGAGGACGAATCAAATAGGATCCGGACTTTGGTTTTAAAACATTTATTGGTGCAGTAATTTTTTTTGTATATACTTCCATCTTCAAAATCATATGTCCAAACTTCCGTGAGCGATTGTGTACATGCCATAGATAAACTAGTAAAGATAATTATCATATACGCTTGAAACAAAAACAAATCACATTATTCGCAGGATGAAATCTGCATACATGCCTGTCAATTGTTAAATAAGCAATTAAAGCTGTCAGAGTAATGTTTATCTCTAACCTGTATTAATTTCCTGTAATGCCTCAATGTTTACGTTAGTAACATAATTGTAACGAACATACAAGTGAAAATATTAGTTGATTAAAGTACGATGCGAGTACAGTACTGTAAACCTAAACTAAAGCAAGTGCTTTCAACTATCAGTTGTTAAGTGATAACTCAGGTTGTTTTCATTTTCTGTCCCAATGTAAAACGTTAAAGCCTCGAACAATTAACCGCGTACTTATTTTAATAGCAAAAAAATTAAATCTCGAATGTACGTCGCGGCTCTGCATAACGACGATAATTTTATTGTTGTTGGAACGAAAGTCGTTACGTGATATAATCATGAGTTATTTTCCTCATTATTGTGACAGGACGTAATGAATGGTTCTAAGAATGTAGTTTATGCACTAATACGAGTTATTTATTTTTAAAAATATGTGTGGTTACTGTTTTGTTTAATTTTAACGTATCGTTTTGATTTATCTCTCTAACAAATTATGTATCTGTCTTATTGGAATACAGTACATAATATTTTTCTAAAACTATCTTTAGTGGAAAATACGATCTTAAATAATATTATAAAAGGACTTGAGGTGTTTGAGCGATTTCGTTTAAATTCACGAAAAATATATGAAATTCGAATCGTTTAAATACGCGTGAAAACATTGAACTTGACGGTGACGCCGGTGTTATATAAATATTTCTACGTACCACATGTTCAAGTAACTATATTATTGCCGCGTACTTTTGCAAATAAGTGGAAAAATAAATTATCAGTGTTGTTCACTGCCAAACCCAATCAGGATATCACAGTAGAAAAAGAATTGCGGTTAAAAATGGTGAAAATGGATTACTGCTGCAAGGTTACGTGAACTTGTTTTATTTTGTGGTATAATATTAGTACAGCAATTGTCATACTAGTAAAAATCTATTTGTGATCATTAAAGACAAAAATATGCACTAAAAAGTTCTCAAATATCCTCTAAAAAAATCCCTAAATATGTACTTATGATATGCATTTATTTATTATATTTTAGTAAATTAAAATTTATTTGTCGCATTTAAAAATTATGCATTGATTACCAATATACTATATATATTAATTTCTGAATTGTGTGTCGTGATTGTTCATAAAAATGAATCCTATACAGTAAAGAGCCGTAATAAAATACCTCCAAAGAATGGGCATGATACCAACTCAAATTCATAAAGACATTATGGCACCTACTGCTAAGTCCACAGTTTCTTATGATATAGTAAAACGCTGGTGTCCAGATTTTAAATGCGGAAGAGCATCTTGTGAAAACCAACATGCCGGTGATCCTCCCATAACGGTAACAACAGACAAAGACGCTAAAAAGGTACACGATATCGTATTGCAAAACCGACGTGTACGCACCAGAGACATTTTGAACGATCATTTCATGTGGTGGACAACATACTGACTAAAGAATTAGATATGACAAAGGTGAGTGCAAGATGGGTGCCCCGAATGTTAACCATTGATCAAAAAAGAAATTGGATGTTGATTTACAAGCGTCTTTTGGAAAAGTACCAAGCAAACAAAGAGAATTTTCTTAGTCAGTATGTGACCATGGATGGGCCATGGGTGCACCACTATGATCCCAAGACCAAAGTGCAAAGTAGACAATGGAAACATCATGGTTCTCCTCCTCCACACAAATTTAACGTCGTGTCGTTTGCTGGAACGGTTTTGCTGTCTGTATTATGGTATGCTCAAGGAATCATTCTGACTGACTATTTGCAAAAGGGACAGGGCATTACAGAGGCCTACTGCGCACAATTGATATCTAAATTACGAGATGCTATTAATGAGAAACATCGAGGAAAGTTAAGGCACGGTGTGCTGTTCCATCAAGATAATGCTCCCAGCCATACATCTGGTATTGCTATGGCTGCTATACACGTAGCAGGCTTTGAATTAGTGGAGCATCCGCCATATTCGCCGGATCTGACCCCTAGTGATTACAGGCTGTTCCCCAAATTAAAAGAAATTTTACGTAGAGCAAAATTTTCCCGTAATTATCAAGTGATGCAAGTTGTTGAGGGGGCAGAGGGTGAAGAAGTCGGACAAAAATTTTTCCAAGGGGCTATTGAGATGGGGCACCGATGGACCAAGTGCATTAGTGTAGAGGGAGACTGTGTCGAAAAACAAAAAATATAATGCCGCTGTAGTTTGTGGTGAGTGGGTTTTTATTAATGTCCTCATTAAAGTTGCCATTAATTACATTATTTATCGATTTTAATATAGCGAAACCTCCATTTTTGTGTAGAATTTTGGCTGATTTTTATTTTTTTTTTGTCCAGTTAATCAACTGAGTTTTCCAATTTTCTCTTCACTATCATTTACAATGCCAACATCGTCGCTATTATTTAATGATTAATTTTCTGTTTTCTAATTTAGTAATTGCCTCCTTACTTATCGCAGAATTAGATGTAATATGTGATAGCTGTTTTTTTTTATTGTCGAATAATTGAAAATTACGCTACCCTTTTCAATGGCAAGACTGTTCGTTGAATGAAACTGAGTTACAACATTTTTGGTGCCTTCGTAATTATCGGCAAGGAACACAACACATTCAAGCCATATTTCCCATCTTATTAACTAGGATCTATAGTGGCAATGGAATGTGAGGAAACATTTTGCTATATAATTGCAGTCCTAAAGGCGCTTTTAAAAATACTCTTTTGTTATTAGCAATTAAACTATTTACATATTCAAACTCTTAATCTCATTTCTTCAGCAACCCTATTTAAACCATGGTGCAAACAAGTACAATGGATTAAATTCGAAAAAAAATTTCGAACCTTTCAGCTGCTTTTAACATTTATGGAGCGGCGTCAATTACCATTAATAGTGCTTTTCAAAAGGTATTTTTTTCGGTAAAAAGTATTAATTACATATTCTTTAGATTGATTTGGACAATTTAAGGTTCCAATAATCAAATTAGCAACCTGACCATCGGTAACATCATAAATTTTGTTGGAGTATTTCTTGCGTAGAGTTGAGGAACTGGATTTATGAATGGCTTTATCATTAACTTTGCAGTGAGTTTTCAGGAATTCTTCAAGTATCGTATTATCCAAGTTATATTAAGGAATATTACAACCCAGAAAAAAGATTACACAAATCTTTCAATAATGCTTCTTGTGGATTCTTCAAAATAATTGAGAAAACTTTCCTCCAAAAGTCCATATCATTATTGCAAAGTTGAAAGGATGGTAATCAGATTTTCATCTTTTATTACAATGCTTATGAAAATGGCGAATATGTGCATAAATATGCAAAATGATGAAGTATGCACGTCCGTATGCATTCATGATAAAGTGTCCATATATGCATTACATGTACTAAGAAAATGGTAGAGGGCGTATTCTTAGGGTAGGAAATGGGTATGTGCGAAATATGTAAGAAAGATATTAAAAGGCGAAAATATGCATTTTGCATAAAATCCCGTTTTTAGTAGTGATCATGTGGTTTTCTTTTGAATTTTAACATAATTTAATATTTAACCAAAACGTAATTAAACACATTTTTCGATCATAGATATAAATTTCAACATTCACATGTATCGCCGTAAACTCCACTCCACACAAATTAATAATTATTCGGAACGCAGCGTTTCAGGATCACGTGGACTCCCATGGTCAACAGTGCTACCAACTGAATGTAAAAATGTATCGCATATCGATGTTTCCTACGCAAGCTCTGAAAGTTCTTAAAATACATAACTTTTTACAATCTATTGGGTGGTCTCGGATATCTTGTCGACGAATCGTATTTTTAACAGGGCATTATGGTAATAAATCAAGTAGACTCGAATGCGTAGTTGGGGGTATTTATAGTTTTTTTTTGTTCTTTTCATAAATATCTTCGCGTATGAATCTAATTCTCCACGCGAATTTACATTTTTAAGGAGCTTAAAATCTATTCATTCAATATAATGTCCGGATTCTACCATATGCTCTGCCACGCTAGATAGTTCTAGTTTATCGAAACGATAGTGCCTAATATATTCTTTAAACCTCATTCCGACAGTCCTTTCTGTTTGCGTAATGTAAACTTTATGACAATCATTGCATGCGATTTGGTAAATTCCACACCTTTTCATCAAATCCAGTTTATCTTTGAGATTGTCTAAGAGGTACTGTTGGCTATTTTTTCATACAAAAGACACGTTCATATTTTGTTGGCGGAAAATTTAATTTAATCCTTTTACTGTTGGGTAGAAAAATAGCGTTATAAAGTCAAGGTCATGGAATTTCTGATGAGTTGTTTGTATTGAACTTTATATAAAATATAAATACGGTCAATATCCGTCGAAAAGAAACCATTGTACCTCACTACATTTTTAATGTATTTTAGCTTTTTTAGTAGTGGATGTACCTTAACTAAGAGCAGATATGTACTACTAACTACAGCTGCGAGCAAATGTTATAGGCAGGGTAACTCTTTTAGCGTTACGATAAGACGAGAATCTCAAAACTAAAAAAAAAATACATAATTCAGTTTATAAGGTTCGTTTATTAAATAAATCAGTATTTAATGCTGCCTCCTCTAGCCTTTATTACAGCTTCAATTCTTTTAGGCATAGTAGCTACCAGTTTTTAACATGTTTCTAGGGAAATAGACGCCCATTCCATAAACACTGTTTGCTTTAGGGCTTCTTAAAGGCATGGTTGTATTTACGAACCCTGTCCTTCAATATATGCCATAGATTTTCAATAGGCGCGAGGTTAGACGATTGTGGGGGCCAGTCCAAAATCTTCACTTGGTTATCAGTAAACCATTTCATTACAGTGTAACAAGGGGCATTGCTTGCTGAAAGTAATACTCCTCTGAGTCCATATCATAAAATCTGACAATTGTTGGTTCGAGAACCTCTTCCAACATCCCGATGTAGCGTGCCCCATTCATGCGGCCCTCGCACACATGGACTTCCTCTATATCTTGTGCAGACATACGCCCCCAAATCATAATACTTCCACCGCCATGTTTAACAGTAGGTAAAATACACTCTGGGGAAAATGCTGCGCCTCCTCCCAACATAACTTGCTCCGGAAACGCTGTGCACTTGCACAGAATAAACGAAGGACGTTAACTTTTTGAATATTTCTATTTTGATGAGAAAAGTAGGGGTGCTGAGTTCAATTATGTATATTGCAAGGATTATGAAATATTTTTAAGCACTTACGTCTATATTAGATTCATCGGACCAAAGTACTTTGCCCACGTACATCGTTGCTTGCGGTGTAGGTCGGTCAGCAAAGGCTTGTATCGCGGTTTCCGGGCACGTAAATTCGTCGCAGTTAACCTTCTTCTTACCGTATGCACGGAGATAGGTGCGTCTCGTTGAGTGCGCAGCTCTGCAGAAATCGCTATCGCGGATTTGTGCCTATTCCAGAGCGCGATACGCTCTATCAATCGTTCTTCTCGCACAGTCGTTACACGTTTTCTACCGCTCTTGGGTAGGTTATGATACTCTCCAGTCCTTTGGTAGCGGTTAATTGTGTTTTGCACTGCACAGCGCGAACATTTTATTCTCTTAGCAATTTTTATTTGTGACAATCGTTGTTTGTGCGATAAAATTATCCAGCCTCGTAAAGCCTCAGACATTTGGGGCTTTTTTGGCATATTGTCTATACACAAACTTACAAAAGAAGGTCCGCACTCTAAATGAACTTTTAAAACCGACAAACGACGTTTCTTTCTCTACGCACAATATATTGCTCAACCTAAAAGTTTTAATTTCTGTCTTATACAGCTTCGTAATTTATATTTTCTAAGAATTTCTACCTTAGATAACGACCAGGTATAGGTTCGCAGTACCCTGGTTCTAAGAAGCGCTACCTGCTGCGCGAAACACATGTTTGATTGGGGTGCCTATAACATTTGCTCGCAGCTGTATATACGATTTGAAGCAACTACAAGACCGCAACGGTTATTACTACTACTCGATGCATGTGTCTAAAAATACCAACTTTAAATTTCCAATTAAATCCTGGACACGCGGTCATTTGAAAAATACATATGTATGTACATACGCGTTAAAAATCTAAACGATTTATATTCTATGGTAATGTAAAAGATAAGCACGTGCTGTTTTTTCAAAACATCACAATAGTATCGACGATAAACGTTTATTCAATCAATACCCACGACGTACGTTCGTAAAAGATATACGTAGAAAAGGAAATGCATTTGTAGATTCTGGTTGACATAAAAATATGTTAATATATTTCGTGCTGAAGATCTTTATCGTTCTCGTGTAACAATCCGAGCTTGCGGTGAGCAAAATCCAATGATTGGATCGAAAGTGGCATAATAGAATCTCTACACGTACAAAATATACCTATACGTATGTGTGTACATAGCCATTACTGTATTATGTGTATTATATAAGTATTATGTGAGATTAATTCGGTTGTACTTCCCAACGTGGTTTTCACTGATTTTTAAAACGTGTAAATATCTCAATTTGCGGTTTAATTAGACGCATTTAATATGATATTCCGAGGCTCTTTGATCTTGTTTATTTACATTTTACAAACAGGAAGTATTATTTTTAGAATAACAAATAAAATATCATTTTATATTTTTGCCATATCTTTTACTACAACTATATTTTCATTTAGCAGGCATTTCTTAATTAATTCCAAAGCAATTGAAAATCCAAAAATGAAATGCATGTACAGGATGCGTCAAAATAAACAGTACTGAAATTATGAAACGTATATTATTTATTATTCATGTTACGTTCTCCTGGTTTGAAGAACAGCGCCGCTGTAGCCTGCTCGTAAATTCCTGAATTACTTGACCAATACTTACTTGTAGAGTATGTTCGCTTATTTACTAGATGAAAGGTTGTACAGTGAAACTCAATGCGCATGCGCAAAAAATAAAATGTGTACACGATTTCCACTCTTGCCTATGTACAGTTACGATGTACCTAAGATATATATATTTGCAATAATTGCAGTTATTCAAGCTCTCTTATACATGTAATGTACATTAGCATTTGTATATGTATGTTTTCATTAGTAGCAATATAAAGTAATGCCTCAGCATGTACGTTGCAAAGCTATGTCTTAATTGTGTTTAAAAGGTTAAACTCTTATATGCTTCCGCTGAAGCGTTGTTAGAGGCATGTACTAATGCCTCTATCTGTTTGCATGCACCACTACCTTTTTATAGGGGAGCCAACCCTATTTATTTCTTAAATTTATAATCGCACCTCGGTGCTATGCTTATTTATATGTCCCTTTCCGGGAGCCTAATATACTTTCCTTGTTTTAAATTTGCCTAAGGGACTTGGCCCTGTATCATTGGCATGTATTTGTACTTGAACCAAATACGTTCGTTATTTACACATTTATAGGGGAACCCAACCTATCTCTTAGAGCTTGAACGCCTGGTCGAGGGCGACAGTAGCGATAATAGCCAATCTCAAAACAAAAGTAATGTGACAGCTACCCAGGCGTTCTCGTTTGAAATAATACGCTATGTGCAATCTTTAGCTCTCTGCTACTGCGCCTCAAAGAAGGGAAAAAGCCAGTAGCCAGCAAATGTGCGAAATGCGCACCGACAGCGCGGAGCGATGATGCCGACATTACATAAGAAAAATGGTCCGTGAAACTCGTCCGCTACGACGAACAACTAAATGAAAAAATTTCTAAAAGTCCCGATACGACAAAGGACCGAACAAACGTACAAAAGACAACGGGCGCTGCGGCCGCAACGACCGTCAACAAGAAGCGGAGTGATCGTACTTATAGAAGATGCCTATACATGCGCGCCGACAACCTTACCAAATGATTTCCGACACAAACTTAACAGAAGACTAAAAATATGTATAGACAACAACGGACACAGTAGCCTCGACGGACGATGATAGAAAATCGAGAATTTGTACTTATTAAAGAAATCTATACATGCGATCCGACAACCTTATCAGAATGACTCCCCCCAGAATCGTAACACAAGACTAAATAAATGTATAGACGACAACGGACACAGTAGCTTCGACGTACGATAATAGAAAGTCGAGGATTTGTACTTAATAGAAAAATCTATACATGCGATCCGACAACCTTACCAGAATGACTCCCGCCAGAAATAAATGTATAGACAACAACGTCCTCGACGATTCCCGCCACAACTAGAAACTATTAGAAACTTCGAATAATCATCCGACGACGTTACTGTACACGTTACGACGAGGTACGAAAGGTGACCGAGAGTGCACGATCGCTAATACCTCGACCGTCGCGCGGGAGTCGACTGCCTGTGTTTGTATATATTAAATATTAAGAAAACTCCCATTATTTATTCGACGGCGTTGTACTTACTGACTTATAAATTAGGCACTTTTAGCTAGAGTAATGTGAATGGCCGGCTTGCATATATATACAATGCGTAATGTACATACATATTAAAATAAAATTGGATATATTCTAAGAGAGCAAAATAAATAAATGATAAAAATGAAAATAAAGTAATATTCTAAATGAAAATAAGGTAATAATGCTAACCCATACGGTTGCAAAGAAGATAAATTCACATAAAACACAAAAACAATGTTAAGTCCTTAACAATTCATGTATTTACTTTATATTATATAGCGCTGCAAACATTATTCACGACGACATTCCCGATAAAACAGATGCCCTCCGTTCAGTTTCAAGTACTATTCGTAGCGTTTGCGAAGGTTCACAAACATGTCTGTGAGCATCGGTTATTGCATGGTACGAAAAAAGCCTTGAATTTTAATCCGCAATTCCGGAATGTCAGACGGTGGATCGGTATGGAAATCAGCCTCCTTCAGCATTCCCCATATGTACGCATCAGGTGGTGTTAGATCTGGTGAGTGCGATGGGTATGGTAAATCAGTACCACGCGAAATAAGACAATCCCCAAAATGATTGCGCAGCATTCGAAGAGACCGTGTGACAGGTTGCCCCGTCCTACTGAAACCATGGTTGATTACGTGATACGTTCCTGGCTCGACCAAATAGCTGAAGATCATGCTGAAATGGTGTGATAACCTGTTCTCTGTAACGTTCCTGATTCACCGTTAACGGCGTTCCATCGTCTGCTTTAATGAAATACAGGCCCAATATGCCATGTGCGGATGCAGCACATTAAATGGTAACACGATCATTATGAAGGGGTAGCTCGACGATTGTGTCGAGGCCTTCAAGTTCAAGAAAGAAACAGTGTTGTCTGCTTGTTAATGTATCCATTTAAATAAATATGGCTTTCATCAGGAAACCAAACATTCGACAAGATCGACGCGTCCTTATAATCCGTAGCCAACACACGTGCGCAGTATTCGGCTCTTACACGCTTATCAGCTGCAGTCAGGCCCTGTACGGTCTGTATTCCACGGAGCGATCGATATTGATATTCAATTTTAATGCCGATCTTCGGAGGCTTCGTTTGGGGATTGCAGCGCCTGATTCTAAACACGCCCGTGATTCACACTGGGCGACCCACGTGACGTTTACATTGACAAAGCACATTTCCCGTACGACGAAACTTGTCAATGACTGCTGACATAACGGCTTTTCTCGGAGGTTGTTTCATAAACTTAGATGTAAATGCGTCGGCAACTTCTTTTAAGCTTGGGCCATTTTCGCACCCTTTTCCGTATGACCGAAAATAATGCTCCACGATAAAAACTTTTTCTGCGGCAGTGAAAACCATCCTGACGCAACTAACATTAAGAAGACATTTACATACGTTGTAACCACGTTCGGAAACCACTCGGTACGTTTCCGCACATAACACATACACATTTGACACATTTTCAGTACTGTTTATTAGGCAAGGATTTTAAACAGAGAAAAGAACTGTGAAGTGCATTCAATGTACGCGTACATACACTACCGACTATAAGTGAGTACCTACAAATAAAATATTAATTGTAAAGTAAACCTTTATTCCATACTTATACAAAGAGTTGTAGCAGTTATAAAAACAATGTGCTTAATAATTTGTTAACAAATATAATCATAAAACATACTTAAATTTACGATTCGTCTATGTCTAATTAATGAGGTAATTGTCTTCGAAAATTGCTCGAAAATGTTCTCGGTTTATTTGCATTTTTGAACTAACTTGTCGTTGTTTGTTGGTGTTACAACACTACACAGATCGTACTTAGATTTAAGTTAACTAAAGATAGGAGTTAATTTGTAGTACTGACATTTTATTAGGGACGCCCTCTATGTTCCAATATGAAAAACTTAAAAGGCATCCCTCGTATCACCCAGTAGCTTAAATGACGATTGCAAGGACTGTGTGGATGTACAATTCACAGGTATAGTAGTAAACTCCACTCACACAAATTCATTAATTCTGTGGAACGCAGCGTTTCGAGAGCACGTGGGCTCTCATTGTCAACCGTGTTACCGACTGAAAGTAAAAACTGTATCACACATGCAAATTATTTTCTACGCAGGCTCTAAAATTTCTAACCATATGACTATTTACAATCTACTAGGTGGCCTCATGCCTTTTACGGGGAAGGATGGACCGAAAGCGAACCGTATCATTTAACAGGGTCTATGGTAATAAATCCATCAAACTCGAGTGTGCAATTGGGGGTGGTTCTCTGTTCAATAAGTTTCCGTTCTTTTTCATACATATCGTTTCGTACGCGTCTAATTCTCTATACGAGTTCACGTTTTTAAGTAGTGTCAGACATCTGACACTACTTAACTACGGTTGACAATGGGAAACGCTGCGTTCCGCATAATTAATTAATTTGTGTGAGTGGAGTTTACTGCTATACCTGTGAACCCAGTAGCTTCATGAGTTGTTGTAATAGTTATGGTTTAACTAACATCCATATTAATATGAATATAAATACTAAACTACCGTTGGCATTAGTAATGATAGAATTACAATTTTTCTTGCGATTTCCAACGTATTAAATTTCCGGAAAAAATCGGTCTCGGAGGGGACTTGAACTCAACATCTGTGTGTTTTATATTGGAAATTTAATACGTTGGAAATTGCAAGAAAAATTGTAATTTTATCATAGTTTTGGTTTAATTGATCGGTTATTATTTCTTCAAAAAGCAGTCCGACACATTTCTATTACACTACCTATAATTTCCAGAGAGATATACCATGCAAACATCGAAACATACCCATATATCTTTTTAAATCTAGATTAGATGTGCGTACAAGAGCGAACGAAAAGTTTTTAGATTTCATTAAAAAAATCTCAGCAAAAACTAATGAACTCATATCCACAAATACTTGTTAGTTACAAGTAAAAAATTTCTTAGATCTACATATGTAAGTAATAAGAAAAGTACATATTTATATTTCTCCTGCATAAGACTAAACACATCGTGGGTGTTGGTTCGGAAAAGATCTCGATACGTTTACGTATAAGATTCCATTTCGCATTACATAAGATCTTAAAAGGTTAATTCATGTTCTCTGCTCTTTATAAGTACGTACTTCAGACTTTGAACGTAAATTAATTACAGTTATGTGCATAACTAGGAGGTTATTTTCGTTAATGTCCTCCTTATTAATTGCCGTTAATGACGTAGGTTTTTAAAGCCGATTTGAATATAGAATTTCCTGTTCCGAAGAATCTCTATTTTGATGGTGTTTATTAGTTTGCGATGGGTTTTTGTTACGAGTTTTCAAATTGCCTGTCATCATGCTTGTAAATGTGATTGGTGAAATTACGCATACATATTTATTCAAAAAAATTTGACATTCGTAGACAATTTAAATCGATTAGAATGTATAAGCCTTCGTAGAGGATCTAGGATTTTCCCCACATACTTTTGACTTTTTTATAAGACATTTTAATCGACAAGTGAACGTAATACGATAAATTTAGAACCATATACGGAAAATTTTGTTGAGAATTTTTTATTTATAATTGATTAAAAATTTCAATTTCAGAAATGCTTTTACAGAATCTATTAAGAACCTGTTAATTTTGATTAAAATGTTGTGAATTAGGTGTATTGTGATTACAATAGTGGTAATGGTGATTAAAGTTAGCAAATAGTACTAAGGCTGCAGAAGCGAGTGGTTTTGCACTGGCATACGGCTCCCTTAATATCTATATTATAAATAATAAATGTAATTACTTACTATTTTAGTAGTTGACTGTGTTGGTGATATAGACTGACGCAAAAATTACCTGTAGTATTGTGTCATTGCCATGCCTTCCATTGTTGACACAATCATACTCCTACGGCGAGGTGAAAATTATGTGGTGTTCACGAATTTAAAAAGGTCATTCGCATCATATTCGCACTTTTTATTTTCAATTTGACCGCATACAACTTATCGGTTGTCGATCTTCCTATGCTATCTATTAGATTTCCTAACGAAGCATTGAGGTAATCTACTATAGTTAGCGCTTCATGTAACGACAGCTTGGTGTTCTCCAATTTGTAAATAGTATTCAAAAGAATTGAATAATTTTCGGGAATTGGCCGATCGCTTACTGAAATTGCTTAGGCTTCTTGCGGAGTTAAATTTAAGATACGAGGTGTAATAATGGCCAAAAATTTCTTATAATATAAAAGAGCTTCAAGCCACGTTCCCCATCTCGTTAACATCGTCTGTAGTGCCTGAGAAATGCCCGGATAAGCCTGTTTAAACTCACGAATGCCACTTGGAGATTTGATAAAAACTTTTCTGGTAGAAACTATCAATTAATCTGCTTTTGAATAACTGTTTCTAATAAATTCAGCTACAAGACGACATGCATGGAGCAACAGGTTACATGAAGCAATTGAGGATAAGACTCAGCTTCAACCATGTTCGACCCAGACCTGTAACGAAGATATTTTCTGTACTTTCTACTTTCTTTTACGCGTTTGTCTTCTGTAATATTCTACTACGTAAAATAAGTGGCAAGACTGCCTTACAACTTTTTAAAGTGCACACCAAGACATTTGGAATACAATTCTTCCTTGCATCCGTTGTTTCATCTACCGTCCAACCATATTTTTTTATCATTTAACTCTGGCTTTATTTGATTCGTAATCGTGTTTTTCACCCGATGAAAATCATACTATAATTGACCTCTTATTGGCAATCTCCATTCCGGATTGTCTCCAATATTTTGTGAAATGTTGCACACACTTAGCATATCAAGAATGTCATATAGAAATTTATAATATGGTACATCACGATTCGTATTTAATTGGCATTTGTCCTGCTTTGGATGTGTTCTTACATGAGAGATTTTCCTAACACTTCTAAAAATAATCTGCTTTTAATCGTCTTGTTTGCGCTCCAGCTTAAATCTATTCTTCTCCACACCTCAAAACACGTTATAAATTTGAAATATCAAACATATATCATATAACACTATCGTGAGGTAATGATTTACTTTACATTTACAAGTGTATATGATTACAATTTGATTTGGAGTAGTTACCACTTCTTCTGTAATGTTCCAGTCTGGTATCATTTCTTAATCACGAATTCTTGTATACGGAAATATGTTGTTGACTACAGTAGTATCATTCGTACAATAACAGAAGGAGCCAATACTTGTTTTCTCTTATAGTATCCAATATCGTCACATTTTAGAAGTAACTGCACCAAATTGTAGCAAAGTAAAGAAATTATTGCTAGTTAGATTGTGACGATACAGTTCGTTACTAGCATCTTATACAACTCTCATGCTTCAGATTTTGTGAGATCGTGATGTCACAGATGGAATTGTTTCCATTTCGGAAGACACTTAAAATTCAAAATTTCCGCTACCAATCATACTGGTAAATATTTAAATCCAAATGGAGGAACATGTTGAAGAGTGGTTTTATACTTTCCAGAAACAACCAGAACTCTCATCAAAACACACCTGTGTAGTCAGTTACTTATTTAAAGAGGTTGAAACTAGTTTTTGAATGCATCGACTGCTCCTTCTACGACTGTAACCTTTGACCACGCAATCCCTTCTTTATTTTCGGAAAAGTAAAGAAATCGTTGGGACTTAGGTGCGGACTGTATCGAGAGTGGTCTAAAAAATCGACATTTTGTTGCGTTAATTATTCAATTCTCTTGCGTTCTATGTGCGAACTTGCATTGTTTTGGTGGAGGATGATCCGTCGTTTGGGGTTGATTTTTCGAAGCTCAGCGATGAGTTGCGACGAACATATGAATGTATACTAATTGGCAGTAATAGTTCTTTAATCTTATAGAGGAATTGTTGCTAATTGAACTGCTTTCGAGACAAATCTCGTGATCATCTTTTTGAAGAGACTTTTAGAACGAATGACTTTTGTCGACTTTTCTTCACCTTGGATTTACACTACTGACGATGTTGTATACGTTTTTAGAGTTTCCGACGTTGAAGGGGTCTAGAGTTTTTCGATACCAATTCACCCTAGTTGCTTTCCGTTCTTCAATCAACAGATGCAGTATCCAACGGAAAACTAATCTTTTGCACAGAATTCTCTCTATCTCTAATCTCTAATCTCTAATGATCTCAATTTCGCGATATGTACATGTCGATTTTGGTTGATGATCCTACACACCGCATAGACGTTTTCCTATGTGTTTGCCGTTTTTGGTGCACCCACTCTTGGATCGTCGCTAAGACTAACCCGTCCGCAGTCTCCATAGCAACAACAAATTGTTGACTGATGTGATGGTTCATTGCCGAAAACGGTAACGAACTCGCTCAGACATTCTTGTTGAGATTATTGTTTTTTAAAATTATAAAGATTTATTGCGCGAAAATATAGAAGAAGTTAATTTATAGTGCAGACGTTCGATTAGTGGCGCCCTCTATCGTTCGATATGCAAAACTTAAAAGACACCCATCGTATATGCTATATTAACTTATGCTAGTTTATTGCCAATTCTATCGTTTTGAACACTATATTGGCTGGTAGCGAATTATGCATACTAAAAATGACTTCTGTAGAGAGAAAAAATTAAGCAATCGCAGCGTTTATCAGACTTTATATGTGTGTCTTCTCCGATTTGTGTTGCAAATTATAGTACTAATCAATTTGTTAGTAAATGTGACTTGATGTGCTTCTTGAAACTTCTTTGAATAAGTGTAAAACCAAGCTAAGCGGTTTTTCTTCATACTTTTTTGCGTTACCTTCCAAGCACGCGGTTGATTTCAATTAGTGGTAGAAATAACTGGCAATTCCAACTCTCTACTATACTACCAATATCCTTGTAAGAGGTTTCTAGTTAATTTTGTTTGCCTACTATAATTTTTGTTTGAGAAATTTGCTTCTTATTTGATTTTCCTTCTTTTAAAAATATTTTTTGGCGCGTTGAAACATAGAAAACAGAATTTGACAAATATAAAACTATATAAAGGTTAATGGAAGTGAATATTTTTAAAATACCTATTCCAAATCGATTAAATTATTTATGTGCACCGCAAAAGTAATTACATACTTACTTTTGCGCAATTCAGTTTACATACAGACATATACAGGAAGAAAGTAATACGTTTATTAACATTAAAGATCGTTCTGAAAGCTTATATTAAATGCTTTGGTAGTCTCTATATAAGACTTCATTTGAATATTTTCCTTTATTTCCCCAAATCTACTTTATAAAAGAGAACAGCTCATATACAGATATATGTATGGTTAATCTAGAAAAACAAATGCGAAATTACTAGAATAGTCAAAAATCGACTTTGAAAAGTAAAAAGTTACGCTTAAGAGCTTCATATTATCATGCAGTGTACTCCTACAAAACTACGTACTTCGCTAGATTAGTAATATTCTAGCATTTGCATTCTATTATGTATTTAGAAACTTCTTCAAATCTTTTACGTTGTTTTTTGCACAGGCATCCTGGCAGGTGGTCTAAAGAATAGCTAGGCATCATAAAAAGGTTCATAGACTGCCAATATACGAATACACAAATTGAGGTTATTGACATTCGCTAACAGGTTCTATTTGAAAATTCATATGGAATTATCGCATATGCAACGAAACAAGTAAATGGTCCAATCTATTCATTCTAACGCGGCTTAAATTTTTTTAATGAAATTTCTGCTTGATAAATTTTGTTTTATTTTCGTCTTATGTGCGGCTCATATTTTTATTCTTTACACCCGTAATAATTTGCGATTATATTATGTAAGCTTACGTTGAAGCTTAACTATACAGGATGTGTACAAATTAACACAAAACTCTCACATACAGGCATCCTTTTTTCGCTTCTGAATCGAAAAACTTAACGTCAAAATATTGTGCTATGCCAGTTCCCGAAGTTTAGACTTTTAAATAACCATTATTACTCGATATCTGTTGATAGAGATTACTGACATTTAGAATAAAGAAAAATTTTTGCTATAAGTTCTTCATTAACATTTGCATATTTTATGTCTACAATGTTTCTTTTCATTTCACCTAAAATGCCAGGCTTTTCTAATATATTTTCCAATGGCTTCTTCAAAGGAGTGTATTTGTCCTTGACTTCTAGAGAGCCACAGATCGTATTTTGCGGAAATAGGGAAGCATTCGAAGCATTGAATGGCATGGCTGTCTTTAGAATTAACAACATGCAAATTCCCGCAGTAAATAAAGTAAAAAGTTTGGGGCTAACTCTCGGCAACTATTAATTTTCGAAACCAAATCTATAAATATTTAGAAATAGCATACTTAAACCTGCAGAAATTATACCCTTTCCGCGCAGTTCTAGACAAGCATACTAAAAGGCTACTGTTGGATACATATGTTTTCTCTAATTTTACCTATTGCATCGAAATATTTCATCCGTGTTTAGATTACTTAACAAAAAATAAAATACAGATGGCCCAAAATTCTTGCTTGAGATACATAATGGCATAAGAAAATATCTGCATTTATCACACAAGTTAGTCAAAATTGGTTGGTTGAATATGGATACTCGCAGGGAATTACAAATGCGTATAACAAAATAACATTTAGAACAAACATCCATAACATTACAGCAAGGTTCGGAGTATGATATCTCCGCGCGCCCACAAAACAGCTTTCTCTGAGATATCGTTTTCCTTTTGTATATATTCCAAGCTTTCGACGAGATGGGTACCGTGTTTGCTCACACCGAAGCAAAAACGAAATCGGGTGACAGTTTCGGAGGAGTATCTGCCCAGGATCTAACACAATCCAAGGGATTTCTTCAAGCGTTTCGTAACCGTGGATGAGACTTAGATCCACCACTACATATCGGAGACCAAGAAATAGTCGAAGCAGTGAACTTTTCCGGGCGAATCGGCTCCGAAGTAAACAAAAACCGTTCCATTGGCCGGAATGGTCATGGTGACCATTTCTTGGGATTCCCAAGGTGTGATTCTCATCTACTAGCTGCAGAAGGAAAGGACGATCACGGGGCAATACTACAGCGATTTATTGACCCGATTCGATGCAGTATTGAAGGAAAAAGGACCTCGTCTGCAGCGGAAAAAGTACTTTTCCACCACGACAATGCACACTGGCTCATTCGTCCCGCATCGTCGTGTCCAAATTGAATGAGTTGCGCTACGAATTAGTCTCTCATCTTCCATGTTCACCGGACCTAGCCCCCAGCGACTTTTTCCTATTCCCAAACCTAAAAAATCACTGTGGGGAAAGAGATTTGCCTCAAATGAGGAGGTCACCGCCGCTACAGATAGCTATTTTGCAGACCTCGAAACATCCCACCTTTCCGACCGCTTGAAGAGACTGGGGCGCCGTTTGAAAAAATGTATTGATCTTCGATGGGACCACATCGAAAAATAAAAATAAAAAACCACACCAATACCGATTCCGGAGACAGTTCAGGTCGCCCTCATACCGATGGAATTAACGCGGTAGTATTACAAATTACACCAGAAAAGCTCGAACAAGTAGTAAAGACAATAATAGATCGTAGATTATAACTATGCCTAGAAACAGACGGATTTCAATTCAAACAATTACTGTTAGATAATAGCGACAATAATTTACAGTTAAGTAAGTATAAAAAATTCATCAATCCTGTTATAAAATTCGAATATATTTTAATTTAACAATACACTAGGGTGACAGAATAAAAGAGACACCAGGTAAAGCGGTATAAATATGTAAACGGCTAAATTCTAAGACCGAATTAAGAACTTTCTCTTGTAATTAGGGTAGGGGTAGATGTATCGGAAGGAATTCGTCATAATTTAGTATCGTTAACTATGCCTCGGTTACAAGGTTCGAGTGATATTAGCGACTTCGCCCGGGGTGTCGCATCGTTGGCCAGAGTGAACGCGGCGCTTCGCAACGTGAAAGAAGTAAATTTTTAAATATTCCGTTGTCCACAGTTAACCGTGTGATTACACAATTTAAACGCAAGGAAAAAACAACAGTGGAGCCGAGACCAGGTCGCGCCGGACCTTCTGAAAGAAGTAAAAGGGTGCTTGTGCGCGAAGTGTTAAGAGAACCGTGAAAAAGTACAGCTGAGCTTCCGGCAACTTCATAGAAAAGTCAGCGCACCGTTCTGCGATACCTCCACAGTGTGGGGATGTATAAAAGGGTGGCAAAGAAAAAACCTCTCCTTACGGCGTTTCAAAAACGGCGCCGGATGGCTTGGGCAATCGAAATGTAAACGAAGCCCGAAGAGTTTTGGCGGTCTGTCAGACGAAAGCAGATACCGCCAATTCAGTGATGGTGGTCGTACGTGGGTATGGAAACGTTCGTCACAGCAACTGGTCGACAAATTTTTGTGAACATCATGGTGTGGGGCGCGATATGGTATGGTCGAAGATCGCAATTAGTAATCTGCGACGGAAATACAAATGTGGCAAAATATATCCAAATATTAACAGAAGGACTACTACCGATATTCGACAACGCCATTTTATCTAAAGAAGACGCCACTTTTATGGAGGATGGAGCAACCTGGCCACAAAGCAAGAACAACAACCATATGGAAAGCGGAACAGGGGATTCGCATTTTACCATGGCCAGGCCAATCACCAGACATGAATCCTATAACCAATGTTTGGCACATAATCCTGACAAATATGGCGAAACGATCCCGAAAACCCAGCAATAAGGAAGAAGTCGTGGCAGCTGTTACAGAAGAGTTTGGTTAAATATTCCAGAAGACACCATTAATCATTTAATAGATTCTATGCCACGACAACTCGCAGCACTTCACGCAAGTAAAGGTGGATCGACAAAATATTAGTCTAATTTAAAAATTTTAAAATATTTTGTATATTTAACGAGAATAGAATCCTTTTTTTTAATTAGTAGGTGTCTATTTTATTCTGTCACCCTAGTGTATGTACATACTATTTTGGCAATAAATAATTTCAAAAATAATTCTAGCGTAATGTGTAGAATCTGAAACGTAAAATTCAGCCATCTGCTATTACTGATTATGAGTAAAATATTTTGCAAAGATTGAGATTCAGAAAATGTTACGGTATCTACTGTGAGTACAGTGTTATCAAATTTATATTTCTTCGAAATTAATCGAACGAATAATGTAACTGCGTATAGCTTTTGCGCCAGTTTATTCATATCTTATACTTTTTACGTGTATAGCCAAAGAAATTACTTAATAATTTTACACAATTATCTATAAACATACACAAGAAATAAGCGCAATTCAAACAAACTTAAGTGGTTTTACTACTTAGTACATAAGTAACACGTGACTTACGTTTGCTAAAGTTAGCGGTGCTTTTGAAAACGTTAACTGAATACTTTGGTAATTCCCATATAAGACTCAATTTAAATATTTTTCTTATCTTTGCAAATCTTCTTCGCAGAAAAAAAGCAATGGATTCGTATGTATGTGGTTAATTGGCGAAATCAACATGAAATTTCCGGAATAAAAGTAAAATATCAACTGTTTACTGATATAATTTCAGAGGTGGAAAAGATATAATTCATTTCAAGAACTTCACACTTTGATACCGAATACTGCTACAATAACTATCCTCTCTTGTAGTTTAGTAAGACTGGCATCTTCATTCTATTATGTGTTTAAGAATGGCAAATCGTCTATCTAGTTCCTTTATGGGCGTCTTAAGTGGTTTAAAAAGTAGCTAGTACTATAAACAGGTTCCTAGATTCCCAATATAGTGTATATTGGGAATCTAGGAAAATATTTTGGATTTAAGTCTAATAAAATTCATTTTACATACTTTTCTATTTTATATCATGGACATTCTGTGTATATATGCAAGACGTAAACTATTAATTCGTATCAAGTAACAGCATGTAGGCTGAGGTGTTTGCTAAAGTTAGTCAATTGCAGAATCTTTTTGTTTTTTTTTTCGAAAGAGGAAGAATAATTTTTCCGAAAGTTTTATATCATTCAGTTAGAAATACATTCATTTGTTTGAATTTCTGGCCGGAATGTAGAAAATATTGCAGCAATAATCTCTGGCAATGAACTGTCACTAAATTACAAGGTTTGAATGTGATAAAATGAGCGTCAAAAATGATGAAAGACCTGTAACCATTTTCAAAATAATTGATAAAATTCGTGAAGCTATTTAAAGATCATTTGAGAGTAAATATTATATTTGTATATATAGAGTTAGCTAGAGTCGTAAACATATCTACTGAACATGTTCATTATGCTTTCCACGCTGAGTTAGGCATGTTCCAGCTGTCAACAAGTGGGTGTCGTGTTTGTTAAATTCGCATCAACAACGTGAAGAGATGTAGACGCCTTAAAATTTAAAGCTTTTTAACCAAATCCAAGGCATGTTTATGTTGGTCTTTATAAATTAGTTATAAGTTAATCACCTAATTTTGCTTTTTTTTTTAAAGAACAAAAGTGTTACTGTTTCAATATTAATTTGGATAATATGCAATTAAATAAAAAGTTCATGTTGCGATTCATAGTACTCCCTTGAGTGTAGCAACGCCCTTAGTGTGCAATTAGGACGTTTACCCTATTTCGTAGAACTTAGTTCATAAATTTCATTTTGTTAGATCATGTATTAAATTTGGAAATTTATCAATAAATTTTTGGACTTTTGTAACTAAACCGTACAAAACTTTTACCACAAGAAGCATATTTGTATGAAAGAGGTATATATATATACACTACCGCTCAAAAGTGTTTAGGCACCCCTGTTTTCATGGATTATTCATATAGTATTATGTTTACCAAAAAAACATTATAATAAAATGAAATACGTATTTAAAATGTACTTCAGTAAGATAAACACCCATTATATCGCATAAGGTTTACTATCATTTACCTGCACTTGGTCGGATTACCATAAACTGTTTATTGCGGTGCAATTGCAATAACAATCCCTCTGAATTTACTGGGTAAATTTAGTCATCTGTTAGATTGTAGGTAATAATGTTTAAATTACCTTCCTAGAAGATTATAGTGAAATCTGTAACCTATGGTCAGTTGCAGTGTGGTATTTACTCTATTCACGTCGTGAGCGAAATATCGCGTGACAATTTTTTAAAATGCCTCCGCGAAGAGAAATTAGTACGGAAACACGTGCGCTTATAATAGCTTACCATAAAAGTGGCATAAGTAATCGACAAATTGCCAAAAAGATGAAGATACACCACGCTACGGTTGACTATAACGTAAAAAGATATCGGGAAACTGGCAGTTTTCTTAATAAAAGAGGGGGAATGGTAGGCCAAAAGCGACAACATCTGCAGATGATCGCAGAATAGTGATTACCCGCAAGTTAAATAGACGCAAAACAGCCCCGGAAATCACCACAGAATTAAATGTTGGTCGCCAAAAACTAGTCAGTGTTTCTACAGTCAAACGTCGTCTACAGAAAGCCGGGCTCCATGGACGTATTGCGATGAAAAAGCCATTACTACGCAAACAAAACAAGCAAAAGCGACTTAAATGGGCTCGTGAACACCAACACTGGACCATAGAAGAGAACAACGTTCTACGGACGGATGCGTCCAAATTGGAGCTGTTCGGAACCCGAAGACGCATATTCGTAAGAAGATCTGTGGGTGAACGTGCCAGAGAAGAGTGTATTGCTGCTACCGTGAAGCATGGTGGAGGTTTTATCATCATTTGGGGCTGTTTTGCTGGCACTAGTGTAGGGGACATTGTGAAAATTGACGGTATATTAAAAAAAGAAGGCTAGCGCGAATGGAAAACCACGCAATACCTTCCAGAATTCGACTTTTGCGTCAAAATTTTATCTTCCAGCAATATAATGACCCAAAACATTTATTTAAATTATGTAAAGACTATTTACGCCATTCAGAAGAGGAAGGAACTCTCAAAATTATGGAATGGCCTCCCCAGAGCCCCGACTTGAATCCAATCGAGTTACTATGGGAAGAACTAGATCGGGAAGTACGGAAATCGGCTCCCAAATCAGCTACTGACGTGTGAAACAAATTGCAATCGAGTTGGACCTCACTAACACAAGAAACTCTGGCAAAACTTATTACGAGAATGCCTCGATTGTGTACTGCAATTATTAAATCAAGAGATCACGTAGATGAAAGCAAAATTTAAATTAAACGTCTTAATTTTCACATTTATTTAATATATTTTTATTCATGTGCATCTGTACATAAAAAATAAATATTATTAACATTTTTGCTGCAGTTTTATACATTTTTGCTGTCAGTGAGACCGCCTAAACTCTTTTGAGCGGTAGTATATGTAGATATGTACATAGTGGGGTTATTGGAAAAAATTGTTTCGCTTTCTTGCGTGGTTTTTTAAATTAAAATTCCAGATTGACAGATTTGATTTTAAAATGAATACGTAGGCTTCCACGGCCTGAGTCAGTAATAAACGAATTGTTTCCTGGATTGGACCGTTTCATGATCAACCATAAAGGAAAATAGAATAATATATAAGTAAGAGATACCAAAGGAAATAGAAAGGAGATGATAGAGACAGAAAGTGGGAAAAAGAGATAGAAAGGAAAAAGAGTGAAAAGGAAAGAAAAAGAGAAAAAGAAGGGAGACAAAAACAAAGGAAAGAAAAAGGAAAACAAAGCGAGATTTCATGTCGCCTTCGTGGTAGGAGCGCTCTTCAGGAAAAAAAAAAAAGAATCAGAGGAACCTAAACAGCGCAGTAACTCGACGTATAAACTGTGCTAAAGGTGAAACCACTTTGGAAGAAGATCACAGTAACTGGACGTGTTAACCACACATACAAATCGGAAGCGTTATGCCCTCCCCTCCATTTAATATTATCAAGGTGTTTGTCTCATTGTCTCCCTGATTTTTCTACCTCAGGAAATTAGATTTTTTTCGCGATGACCGAAATTTCTTCAAACAGAATGTTGTAGCCCGCTTCAAGATTATATTAAGCTATGATACGTGTTCGGACAATATTTGCGCTCTTCAATGCGGGTTTCTGTTGCACGACCTGTTCCACCTATACTAAACCGCAAGAGCAGGGAATTTTGTTTACACCTTTAGAGGATAGTGTCTGATCTTTAGGAGAAGAGAGGCTCTTGGCAATTTTCGAAGGAAGCTTAAACGGTACTTTGATGCTTTGTTTGCGAAGAATTCTGCCGGAATATTCGAGTTTCTATATATTTCGATATTTGTAACCATTATTTTGTAGCGATGACTGCGTAAGTGCTGTAGTTCTTTCGACTGGTTGTCTGATTCAGAAACTGCACGACGTACCAAGGAATTTACAACACTTGACTTTTGCGCTAGATGATGGTGAGAATCGGCATGTAGATATCGATCAGTGCGTGCAGGTTTTCGATAGACCGAAGACGAAAGAATTACACCGTTCTTTTCAACTTCCATTGTGAATTCCCACAGAATAAAGTCTCCAGTTGCATAATTTGACCCTAAAGGAGCATCTCCTATCGAGGAAAGTCAAGCAATAATCCAAGATCTTAAAGTCAAAGTGAAAGAACTATTCTCAAGCATTTCCAGTTGAGAGTATTAAAAAAAAAGATTCAGATTCCACCAGATTAAGACAAATATTTAATGTTTCTGCATCTACATAAAAAATTGCATTACGTTTTCTTCATATAAGATCTTTTTCTCACCACGATGAACATCGTTAGCTAATATAACTGAAGGAACATACCTAATAATCCAGATCTTTTGACCAACCTAAACTAACTGCTAGCGCTATTATAAAGCATGCCATATGAAAAGTGCTTATTATAATTCCCTTAGTTATTTTATTTCGTTTGAATTATCATAAAGCCGCAGAGATAATGATTCTGGTAAGTCGACGAAATGAGCAGGTATAATCATAATTAATTAGAAGATGGCGCTATCGATTTGAAACCTACCGCAATTTTCAACCGATTTAGACGTTTGAGAACATTTTATGACAGTGATTTTGACAATTTGGTGGCATCGGGTAGTATGCCCAATTGAAATTATTGTTGCATCTCAAAATTAGTGGTGACCAGCATTCTAGTGCCGTCATGGAAGGTTCGCAGTGCAAGTACCTCGACGAGATCGAGAAGAAACTGATGGCAACGCGGAAATGTATGGAAATTATGAACGAGAAGTGTCTGCAAAAGTACAAGAACAAGCATTCGTTGGCTAAACTTCCAACGTGAGTGCTGTTATTTTTTTAATATAACGTTCAAAAGGAGTGTGCTAGGAATGTAAAATTGTACTAACATTAATATCTCTAGAACAATGGATTCATTTTCATAGCATATCATCTATGAATACCTAATACAAAATAAATCACTTATTTTTTAATTTAAGTGCACTCAAAAGGTGGGCAAATAAATCCATTTAGATTACAAATTCCTTTTTTATATAAAAAAGGAGTTTTTCTAATATACAGAAAAATTTGAGGCCAAAATTTTCGTTGAAATACCATGTTAGTTGGCAGAAATTAGTTAAATAAGAAGCGTTTTCATATTTTCGAAAATTCTTGCTCTTCCATAACACCTTTGCATGATATAACTTGCTATGAAGAAAATTACGCAATCGTATTCGTATCCTATTCATCCTTTGGTAATACATAAAAGGGAAATGCAGAATTAATGGAAATAGTTTTACAAGCAAATACTTTGTAATAACAGCAGTTTCTAGTTATCATATTAGTTCAATATTAACATTGAACAAATTACTATAAAAAAGGACTAAAATAATTTCGAAACAGATTAATTGTTCGTGTACTCCTTAACACATGGGCTGAAAAGTCCCGGGCCTAACACATAGATGATGCTAGTTTTATTGCAGTCACCTTTCTCTCCTTCAAAAGACAGCTGTTAAAATTTCATGTTATTCTATTCATTAGTTTGTGAGTTATTGTGCTAAGAGGCACGCTACTTTTGTTATTTTCAAAACAATGGATCAAAAACAATTTCGTGTTTTAATTTCACACTGCTTCTTGATGGGGAAAAATACCGTTCAAGCGAAGCAATGGCTTGAAAAGTGTTATGGGGACTTCGCTCCATCAGAAACAACAATAAAACGTTGGTTTGCTGACTTCAAACGTGGTCGTAGAGACACCGATGATGCAGAACGCAGTGGACGTCCAAATAAGGCGGTAACACCAGAAAACATCAAAAAAATCCACAAAATCGTTTTGAATGATCGAAAAGTGAAGTTGCGTGAGTTAGTTGACATCGAAAAGAAATCAAAAGAACGTATTGGCTTTATATTGCATGAGCATTTGACTATGAGAAAGCTCTGTTCAAAGTGGGTGCCGCGTTTGCTCACTGTCTACCAAAAACAAGAACGTGTTGATGATTCTGATCAGTGTTTGGCCATGTTTAAACGTAACAAACCGGATTTTTTGCGTCGATATGTGACAATGGATGAAACATGGATCCATCACTTCACTCCGGAATCAAAACGATCGTCATCTGAGTGGATAGCAACTGGTGAACATCGTCCAAAGCGCCCGAAAGCACAACAATCGGCTGGAAAGGTTATGGCCTCGGTATTTTCGGATGTGCGTAGTGTAATATTCATCGACTATCTCGAGAAAGGAAATACCATCAACAGTGAATATTATATAGTGTTATTGGAGCGTTTGAAGGCCGAAATTGCAAAGAAACAACCGCATATGGCAAAGAAAAAAATCTTGTTTCATCAAAACAACGCACCGTGTCACAAGTCAATCAAAACAATGTCAAAACTACATGAATTGAACTTCGAATTGCTCCCATATCCACCGTATTCGCCAGATTTGGCTCCCAGCGACTATTGCCTGTTCGCAGACCTCAAAAAAATGCTCGTCGGTAAGAAATTTCGTACGAATGAAGAGGTTATCGCTGAAAGTGAGGCCTATTTTGAGGCAAAAGATAAATCGTTCTATAAAAGTGGTATTGAAATGTTAGAGCGGCGCTGGAATGATTGCGTTGCTCTTGATGGAGATTACGTTGATGAATAAAGCTACTTTTGAACCAAAAAAACCATGTTTTCTTTGTTAGGCCCGAGACTTTTCAGCCCATGTGTTAGGTATCCTTAGAACAAATACAATAAGTTGCAGTTACATAAATTAACCATAGTAATGACTAAAATAAATTTTACCTACATCTTCGCACCTTCTCCTAATACTATGAAATATATCTTGTAGTATGTAGTGTAATTCATTAACTTTGTCTATAATTCTACTGGCTGTACCAAAAATCTTTTTCAATTTGTTTTGTTCACTGCACGGACACGATCCTTGAGTGGGAAGTAGGGGATATGCCAATCGCTAGCCCCGTACGTAATACATATTAATAGTCATGGAACGAGGCAGAGCTACCATTATTGAAATCCAAAACAGAACCATGGGAGGTTACTTCCTTCGCCAAAAGTTACTATTTGGGCTGCAACGTCGACAAAGGTCATACAGTAACCGTAAATTCCGAGCGATAGTAGCTCTGCTGTGTATTTTGGTTTGGCAGTCCCTATGAACACTCCAACGGTAGTCGGGCATGAGGATCCCATCTACCTCGGAGTTTCCATGGCTTTTAAATCTTGATGAAATCTCTCAAGATGACGATGAAGGAATGTAGCTTTATGCTCACGTTACAACCTAGACCAAATATGGGCAACCTTTCACATATTGTGCGTCAAACTTTAGTGTGCAAATACGTTCGGGGACCGCGTTTAAAAGTAGTGCAATAATCTTTTGTTGCGCCGTCAGTGAAGCGGTAAACATCAAAGGCTTTGATGTGTGCCGCCTCACCTTTTGATGATCGCCACCACTGGGCTTGCTCGCTCACTTGCTTCCGCAGGAGCAAGCGACAAACCCCATATCACTCGCTCTTCCTCATTTGGAGTGAGTGGGGTTTGGGTTTTTCAGAATGTCTCACGGGCGGGATCAAATCTTACAGCGCGCCGGTTGTTGCCCACATATGACCTAGACAGTGAAATTTTTGAAGCATTGATTTCACTAGGGGGGCTTTCTTGTTTCCAAGAAAATTGTTTGCCATCATAGTGAATGAAGTCCAGGTTTCTTTCTCAACTTCGTTCGTAGAATTGATAAAATGTACAGCGGTCATTAAAGTTCTAATTTCAGGTTCATCAAATTACCCCAGCTTTAATTTTTTCGTAACTTAGTCGTGAAAACTGTAACAGTCTTACTATACTGTAACAGTCCCTTTGGAAATCTAGAGTGCTAACATATTGGTTCGTAAGTCCCAATTTCGGCAAACAAGAAATGCTGTATAAAAACAACGTGACGTAATGGGGAAAGATGGGTTTTATGTTTGGCGTTAGATTATCAATATTAGTTAGAAATAATAAGCAGATTTTAGTCAGGAGAAAAAAAATATTTATTGCAAACAACCTATAGGATAAATGGAATTGGACCGTGTCATGGTGAGATATATAGAAGTGAAATAAGTGTAAGAGGGGAAAGAAATAAAAAGAAAAATGAAAGAAAAGAGAAAGGTGGGATCTCAAAGAGATTCCACATTTCTCTTTTCGTTTTCTTCTCTTTCATTTTTATTTTCCTTTCTTTCTGTCAGTCTTTCTTCCATTCTCTTACTCTTTTCACATTTCTTTCTATTTCAGCCTCCCCCTTGAATTTTTCTTCTTTTTATCTCTTTTTCTTTTTATTTCTTTCTCCTCTTACTCTTATTTCATTTCTATATTATCTCATCATGAGACGGTCCAATTCCGGAAGTAGTTCGTTTATTACTGACTCTGGCCGTGGAAGCCTACGTCTTCATTTCAACCTATAGAATACGAAAATAATTACAAACATTTGTAATTTTTAATTAAACGGATCTCCTTTTAAAATTGCATAAGAAGAATCAATTGACAACTCATTTTGTTGAGCGAGAGATGACGTTTTTGAGGGCATTGGTCATTAGTTGTATTTAATACAAGGTGGCGCAGAGGAACGGGAAATTTTGAAATTACGTCATTTCCAGGAATAAATTCATAAAACTAGTAATTTATTAACGAAAGTGCATGTATGCAGCATGCCATTTATGTTTTTACAATCAAAATGTCCAAAAGTGTCTCTTTACTTTTTAAAGATGACATCGGAAAGATGTCCTCCCATTCGGCGTTCACACTCTAACAGCCTGTTATGAAAACTCTGGAATGCGCGGTGTAGCAAATCTTGGGGAATGGCAGTGATTTCTTGTTGAATGTTCTCCTTCAGGTCATGGATTGTTGCAGGTCGTGTACGGTACACCTTGCCTTTAAGATACCCCCACAGGAAGAAGTCGCACACACTAAGATCAGGGGATCTCGCAGGCCATTCAATGTCACCGTTACGTGAAATAATGCGTCTTCCAAACAATTGACGAACTGCTGCCACCGAATGTCGAGCAGTGTGTGACGTGGCTGCGTCCTGCTGAGACCACATGTTTTCCATGTTAAGATTAAGCTCGTACAGTGTCGGTGTAAAGAATGTTTGAAGCATTTCAACATATCGAGCGGATGCTACTGTCGCTGCACTATCATCCTCACGTGCAAAAAATAAGGGCCGATAACACCATGACATGATACAGCACACCATATTGTGACCTTGTCGCTACGTAGTGGTCGCTGGTGTAACTCACAAGGATTGTCCTGGGCCCAATAACGAAAATTCTGTTTGTTTACGAAACCATTCAGGTGGAAATGGGCTTCGTTTGATATCCGTATGTTACCAACGAAATTCGCGTCCTCGTTAATTTTAGTCAATATCTGCCTACTAAACTCCATACGTGACGCTGGGTGTCGTTCATGTAATTGTTGCACAATCTGCAACTTATAGGGATGGAAATGTAATTCGTGCAGTATTCTTTGTGAGCTTCGTCGCTTAATCCCTAGCGTAGATACATGCTGTCGAACGGAGCGGCGAGGACTTCTCTCGATTGCAGCTCTAACAGCCTCAATGTTCTCTGGGGTATGTACCGTTCGAATGCCACCTGGAGCTTTCTTTTTCAAGACAGATCCTGTTTCTTCAAAATTACGCACCCACGTTGTAATCGCATGCGCAGATGGGACACGTCCATGACGTCCAAGCTGGTAATGCTGTCGAAATATTCTCTGCGCGGCAGTCACACTATAACCATTTTTATAAAACGCTCTCACAGCTACTGCACGTTCCGCACCAATCCAACGATCCATGATTACTAAATGGCAATGCGTTCACAACAATTGTGCTACGTTACGAACAACTGCCGGCTCTACAGTGCTGACAACTGTAACGTTCAAAATTTCCCGTTCCCCTGCGTCACCCTGTATTGTTAATCACTCCTTGTATCTGGACCTTTGCTCGCCCGCTGCCCCTCTACCACTATTTGAAAAATGCGATTCCACCATGACTGACTTGTTTACGTTTTTAAATCCCATGACAAAATACACAATACTACTTTTAATACCAGATTCTGACAATTATTGGAAGTCAACATTTGAACTTTAAAAAGTAATAGCAATTATAGACTCAAGTTCGGTATACAATTTGTTGTCCAAAACTTAGTTCTGAACACCCAATTTTTTTTCTTTAGATCGTGATTTATAAGCAATATAAACATTGTAAAATTTTACAGGAGATAAGATAAGATATTGGGTGTTCAGAACTAAGTTTTGGACAACAATTTGTATACCGGAACTTAAGTCTTATCCGTATGTCTTACTAATTTGATTATCCCAGATACCTGTCAATATTTAGGATCGCTTTCAAATTTCCTGTAAATTTCCACTTACACCGAATGGATTCGATGTATCTACATTAGCTTATTGTATGCGGGAACTAAATATACAGAAATCATCATGTAGAACGTCTATTATCCCATTCTAATTGCCACTAATTCGCTACTTCGCGAGACACACGTAAAACGAACAAAACTCCGCCAGTCAGCAAATTACATAAATATAAACCCGCGACGAAGGTGGTACATACATTCCAGGAATTCAACAGAAAGACGTGTTAATTACTTTATAATCTCAATAATCATCTCTTTATGACAGCAACGAACAGCAGGATGTGAGTAATGTAATGCAAAACTCGCATATACATACGTAGATGTGCATACGTATGAATACATAGCAAGAAAGATGCTAATTTAAAATAATTCCTATACGATTTAAGCCGTTTTCAAGAACATAATAATCTCGCACCAAATGCTTTTAATTTATACGGTGACGTAAATAGATACTCAAACAATTTTTTTTCGTTTATAGTCCGTCCGTGTACTTTCCCGTGCTAAAATATAACGAAATTGAATCGATTGTTTTTGTATTCGTGGATTTTCCATGAAAAGGATTGTTGCATAAGCGTAGTTCTGAATGGTTAGCCAATTATCACATTTGTCTTAATGCAAGTGGTGCATCCGGACGATGTAAAATTCCGTTAAAGCATCGACAATAAACGAAGCTTAAATCTGTCAAGTGAATTATTTATTCACAGATAATGAACCAAATTGAATAGATTATCGAAACACATATAAACATACAAACATAGGCAATGGGCATATTCAGAATTCCATGAAACTTTACAGACTAAAAGGGTTTGTTTGGTGGAAACATTACGCAATTTTTACGCCAATGTTTTACTGATGTTTTCTCCCAAGAGCATCAGTTAGCCAGGTTTTAAAGTGATTTGAGGTGAGCTTTCAAGGCGTTGACGAAGAAATATAGACATTTGCAGGAAGAAGCATTGATTAAGCTCCAAACGGTGGCGTCGATCTGCAGAAATGGTTGGCAAAATTGAGTAGCTATGTGTTGTAGAATGCAAGGATTGCACAATTCCCTCTACAGTTTTCTGACCTTTTACAGCTAAAGTACCCTTGATTGATTCATGGAGCGAGCATTGTGTTGCCGAATTTCAGAAATTAGTGCCAAAAGACAAAACTTTTAAGCATATTAGGTACACCTAAAAAGCTGCAGGGATGGTACAACCTCTAGGTTTGTTTGGTTTAAGACTGTGGAAAAATGTTGGTAGAACTTTTTGTGATACTGCTATTGTTATGAAGTATGACATAGATTTTAATAATAATAATAATTTACTAAATGCCAAACAGATGAACATCTGAATATCCAAGAATGGACAAAGTATTAAATGAAAGGTAATACACATAATACATTAAAAAAACAAACAAAAAAATATACCTATATATCAATACATTACGTAAATACCAAAAAGAAAAATGAAATTAACAATAAGAAATAATTAAATAATAAATACCAATAATATGAAACATTAAAATCAAAAAAATGAAAACATAACAAATTAAGGCAAATCTAAGTTGAAAGTATTAAAGTTTCTTGCAGGGTGTACCAACGACGCTTGCCACAGCACATTTGTACTAGCTGTAGCGATCCGTAGCAGGTGAGGCAACCTCGATTCCAGACGTGGCACAATGACACCAACTCCAAACAACAAACCAGGAGAGTTAATTCTTCCGGTTCTGCATAAAAGAAGCACTAATACGGTTTCTTCTTTCAACAAGCGTTACAAAGTCATGCCTTCGAAGTAGCTCGTCGTAGGGTATACCTCGCGTACGATATCGCCCATCGTTCTTATATGACAGATATTCCAAAAATTTTCGCTGAATCCGCTCAAGAAGATTGATTTGGATGTTGTAGAAAGGATACCAAGCCACGGATGCATATTCGAGCTTGGAAACCACGTAAGCAAAGAAAAGGGTTTTTATTGCATCAAGGCTAAGTGCGAAAAATAAATCCCAATAATTTGGAAGCGGCTGTCGCGACAACTGAGACATGGTTAGAGAAGGTAAACTTTTCATCATATATCACACGTAAATATGTAATAGAAGATTGACGAGTAATATTAATATTGTTAATACAATACAGAGAATCGATTCTACACACACTTTTTGTAAAAGATATGAGGAAACACTTATCTACATTTAATTTAAATTATCATGCAGACGCCAGGTATGATTCATATCAAAATTACGCTGCAGAAAGTCAACATCATTGAAGGAGTTAACGGTGTGGTAGATTCTAATATCATCAGCATAGACTAATAAAGGGCAGTTAATGGACTTTAAAAGATCATCGATATATATATTAAAGAGAAGCGGGCCAAGGTTCGATCCTTGAGATACACCAGAGGTGGAGTAAAAAGTTCGAGATTTAAATCCATTAAAATAAACGTAATTAAGTCTGTTTAGAAGATATGATCGAATTAATCTTAGGAAATTCCTGCTGACTTCGAAGAAACTGAGCTTCTCCAGCAACTTATGATGATCAACAGGTCAAAAGCACGGGAAAAATTAGTATAATAACATCCAATTGACCACCTCCATCCACGGTTTCAGCTAGTGTTTGAGAAGTCTGTGCCAACTTAATTACAGAAGATCTATTTGCCATGTTGAGATTCAGAGATTTGCATGAAAGACATAATACTATTAGACTGCAATCCCTAACCTGCAATCAGTTTTTTTCTCCAAGATATTTCGACGTGTTCAAGTACTGATACGTGAATGAAAGACATGGGCCCTTTAAAAATCATGTAGAGTCTTTTTTACCCAAGATGCAGAATCTACACTTGTGTAGTCTTTGTAATAAATCTGCAATTGTGCATTGTTTGTGATGTAAGCAAAGTCAGAGTTTTGAATACTTTTACACAAACTCCATTATTGTAATAACTACATAGCTTTACTGTTTACAAGTTTTACTGTATGTACATATAGTAATACTGTTTGTTATTGTAATATACAATCAATGAAATTGCTTACAGTATGTAGTATATTTAAACATTTATAAAGATTATAATGTTTGTCTAATTCAGTTCTATTGTTTTCCGAAAAGTTATTATTGGTGCAAACATGTTACCTACATTTATACCGCATTAAATGCAGTAAAATAAGAAATAAGTGAGTAAAAGATATTATGCTTTCTCAAGAAAATAGTATTAAAGAATGAATAATATTTTACACACTTGATATATAGCTTTATAACATATTTTTTAAAATGCAACTGTGTTTGTATTCTATCACAAGTAACATATTCTATGCATTACTATATAAATTACTGCCATTGTACCAAACAACAATTTTACACACCACGAAAAACAATGCATCATTTGAAGTGATCATCTTATTTATATATCCAATGCCTACGTGACTTTGTTAATCCCATTTCTAATCTTGATATGGATTGCGTCTCTACAAAAACTTATTGTTTCAGTTACTACTCATGTAAGTGACTAAATGAAGAATAATGTACACTATGGTGACAGAATAAAATAGACACCTACTAATTAAAAAAAAGATTCTATTCCCGTTATATATACAAAATATTTTAAAATTTTTAAATTAGACTAATATTTTGTCGATCCACCTTTACTTGCGTGAAGTGCTGCGAGTCGTCGTGGCATAGAATCTATTAAATGATTAATGGTGTCTTCTTCTGGAATATTTAACCACTCTTCTGTAACAGCTGTCACGAGTTCTTCCTTATTGTCGGGTTTTCGTGGTCGTTTCGCCATATTTGTCTGGATTATGTGCCGAACATTCTCTATCGGATTCATGTCTGATGATTGGCCTGGCCATGGTAAAATCCGAATCCCCTGTTTCTCTTTCCATGTGGTTGTTGTTCTTGCTTTGTGGCAGGGTGCTCCATCCTCTATAAAAGTGGCGTCTTCTTTAGATTAAATGGCGTTGTCGAATATCGGTAGTAGTCCATCTGTTAATATTTGGATATATTTTGCCGCATTTATATTTCCCTCGCAGATTACTAATTGCGATCTTCCACCATACCATATCGCGCCCCACACCATGATGTTCAGACCGCCGTATTTTACAGCCTGATGCAAAAATTTGTCGTCCAGTTGCTGTGACGAACGTCTCCATACCCATGTACGACCACTATCATTGAATTGGCAGTATCTGCTTTCGTCTGAAGAAATGACAGACCGCCAAAACTCTTCGGGCTGCGTTCGCATTTCGATTGCCCAAGCCATTCGGCGCCGTTTCTGAAACGCCGTAAGGAGAGGTTTTTTCTTTGCCCTTTTATACATCCCCACACTGTGGAGGTATCGCTGAACGGTGCGCTGACTTTTCTGTGCTCAGCTGTATGTTTTCGCGGTTCTCTTAACACTTCGCCCACAAGCACCCTTTTACTTCTTCCAGAAGGTCCGGCACGACCTGGTCTCGGCTCCACTGTTGTTTTTTCCTTGCGTTTAAATTGTGTAATCACATGGTTAACTGTGGACAACGGAATATTTAAAAATGTACTTATTTCACGTTGCGAAGCGCCGCGTTTACTCTGGCCAACGATACGGCCCCGGGTGAAGTCGCTAATATCACTCGAACCTTGTAAGCGAGGCATAGTTGTAACGATACTAAACTATGACGAATTCCTTCCCATACATCTACCGCTATCCTAATGATTAGAGAAAGTTCTTAATTCGTTCTTAGAATTTAGCTGTTTATATATTTATACCGCTTTACCTGGTGTCTATTTTATTCTGTCACCCTAGTGTATGTTAAAAGAAAAAGCCAAACAAAGCACGGCTAGCAAGAAACGTGATTTTCGTATCAGCCTACCAAGAAGTACTACGACACCAATATGGTTTTACACGATTCTCCAATTAAAGTATCTGAAATGGAACATACTGTTGGCAAATTGATAAAGCCAATGCTTTGTATTTTGTATAAACCAGATTTTTTTAGCTGCCAGCCTCTCATTAATGGTTTCGAAGAGCTTAGACAAAGTTTATAACATGAAATATTTCAAATATTATGCTCTTACCAAATACCCCTTGAAGAAAGTATATTTATTGAAACTCTCAATGATACATGGAATGCGTTGGTACAACCTTGACCATTTTTATATATTATATTTGCTATGAAAACAAAACTATTTCACTTAACTAGAAATGATCAAATGAGTTACCGGTTAGAAATGTATAGTAATTCCAGCGATCCTTGTATAATATTAAAGTAATTAGTCCCAGATTAAACATCATTTTAAAAGAGCTGTAGGTTTTGCAAAAAAGTTTCAAACTCCAAAATTGCGAAAAAGAAAACGAGATTTTGATAGTCATTAAAGGATACCGAAACGTATAAAATCAAGGTTACATTTATCGGTAGAATCTGATTATGTACTATTTATTTAACGACGTATTTGGCGGTCTTTGTAGCAATAGATAATTTGGTTCATTAATATGTTCTAAATTAAGAAAATTTATCGTAGGAATTCAAAATTAAAAAGCAAAAATATACTCTGAATATACTAATTTGTGAACTATTCAATTGATGATATATTTAACGTATTTGTCGCAATCAGTAATTTGGTTGAATAGTATGTTCTAAATTAGGAAACTTTATCTTGGCAATTTAAAGTTAAAAGACAAAAATAAACTTTAACTGACGATACATTTACCGTCTTTGTGGCAATAGGTGATTTAGTTTAATAATTAATATGTTCTAAATTAAGTAAATTTATCACTTTTCTGAAATATGAGAAGCTGAGTGCATAAAAGTACAACATTTATTGGTTTTCGGATTCAAACCACAGTCATGTCAATAGAGCTTTCAAAGAACAGTTCTTCCCGGAAATCTACACTAACATTAACAAAATACTTATTATATAATTTAAATATACGGAGTTTGAAACGCTCAACAACATCAACATACGTTCAAGTAAAAAAGCGAACGTAACAAACAATGATCTGTAGCTGTGGTATTTAGCGGTAGATTCTATAATTTCTACAATTTATGGTTATGAAGTGGGAAAGATTTCTATGTGATTATAAATTATTACGTCATTTTATTTTCATTGCACGTTAGCTAGAAGAAAGGAATATTTACACTAAAGGAAAGAAATTCAAACATTTGATATATTTATTAATAACCTGCATTTTTGTCTATCAACTACACAGAATTTCTTTTCGTTTTTACTTCACATCGTTGTATTAGCAAGAAAAGTCTGTACTTTTGAGAATGAAAATCAGTGATCGAGTTGGTCCGAATAAATCATTGGAGTCATCGTCCAAGAAAACACAAAATATGTTTTGAATCTATACATTACGAAACACCGAAAAATGGAAACTGCTGCAGTTGTGACTAACATCTCAGATACTTTAAATAAGGTTCAAACATTAACTTTATCAATAATTTATTTTAAATAATATATTACACAGATTGCCCTATCAAATACATATTGCATCGTCAAAGAATATAAAGAATATAAAGAAACAGGCGAACTCATACTTCCGAAGCAATGAACAGGCAAACATTTCAAGCTCCAGCCTTTAGATTAGCTTCTCAAGAATAGTATACGGCGGACGTGCATAACTTTCTTTTAAAAAACAAGCTTTTAGTATTTAATAACCTGAGCTACCAGACAATGTTATTATTGCAATGGATATTCCACCATACTATTCTGTAAAGATAACTAATATGCCTACTTTTACTAAAGTCGACATTCAAAACTTGTTGCTTTCAAAAAATATTAAATTTAATGTAAACATGGCCCACTCCAAATTCATTTCGACTTAACAAAAAGCAGGTTGATAGCCATGTTATCTGCAATTGTTGTCAATAAAATTGTTTTGAGATTACTATCTTATCACTGCGAATTGAATGCAATTGAAGTGATATAGGAACAACATAAGGATGTTTCGAAAAAATCAAACTTTTATAATGGCAGAAATACAAAAACTTTTAATATTCTTTGAAATTTTTAATATTGACCTCGAATTTTTAGGTATTAAGTATTATAGACAGCAACATTGTTAAGCTTGTTCAATTCGATTTTGCTCCCACTTATCGGCTAAACCATACCATTTTTCGGCTCTAAAACTTTTCTTAGTGAATTTTCCTTTATCAATAGTTTTCTTTTTTGTTTATTGTCAATAAATCACTAGATAATTTCACCAAAGATAAGAACGCTGTAAATACAGCTTTCCTCATTGTATTGGTGAAATCATTCACGAGAAAGACAATGTGAAGAGACAAAAAATGCTAGCGCGCGGACATGTTTCTGCCTACCCGGCGTCATCAGCGTGGTTTCGAGCAGTGTTATGCTAAACACATTGCAATTCCCTCTCTGCTACAATCGCCATATCTAACCCCACAATTCAAGTGATTATTCTTGGCGCTAACTAGTGCCAAAAGAATGAACCGCTTGTCTGCAAAAGTCAAGACACAGCGAAAAGAAGCGGGTACAGCTTCCCACCCTTCTCTCGAGCAATACCTGAATTACTAATCGCGAGAGGGCGGTTACACGAAAGACGTTCTTATCTTTGGTGTTATTTTCTAGGCATTCTTTTAGATGTGTTTCCCTAGATAATTTGTTTTATCAAAGATAACATTGACAAAGAGGCTACAAATTATAAAAAAAAGAAAACCATTAAGAATTAAAACAAAAGGAAGACTGCAATAAGAAAAGTTTTGGAGCAGGAAGATGGTAAGGTTTGGCTGATAAGCGGAGGAGAATCGAATAGAACAAGCTTGAAAATGTTGGCGGCCATATCAGCGAAACGTTGCCGGTAACAATCTAATACCAAAATAAATGTTTAACTTTAAGAGAAACTTCTAATAGAAGCAATGGCAAATGGAACTCTGGATAGACGAAAGAATTTCGTAAATCATATCATTAAAGAGAACAATAAAATATGGAATTATGATGGATTGATGGATGATATCATGGAACCAGTTCTTATTTCCTTTGGGAACAATATGCGATTATAGAAGTGGCTTTTCATTGGCCAGCATTAATTAATCTGAGTAGTCTATTTTAACATATATATTATGCTCACATAAATCTGGTACAACAACCAATTTTCAAGCTTCACATTTTTTAAAATACACATTGTAAAAGTGACTTCCCAATAAGAATACGTTACCGTTACAAAAACAGTGTTAATTTTGTAATTATATTCCTGACAAACTCATTATCAATCGATTTACCGACAATTTGAGTCCGCGTGCTCTTAAAATGCTGCGAATAAATAATTTGTGTTCTGTGGAATTTACTGCGGTACTGTGAATTATACAACCACACAATCCTTGCAGTTGTGGTGTTACTGTCTCGTTTATCTGAATTATATCAATTTTCATTGACGTCTCAATAAAATATACTTTTATTGTTAATTTGTATTCATTCTATTTTCGTTTTGCAACTTACACTTATAACATTGCCTCTTTCGACCTTCACAATACATGTTGTATCTTTAATATTAAGGTAATTATCTTTGTTGATTATGAATTATGTTAATCATATGGTTAATTCAAATATGAATGTTTTATCATGGAAAAAGAAAATAAAGCAAAGTAATGAGTGAAGGCTGTGAATTTGACGGACTTAGAAAACAATTTAGCAAATAACTACAAACATTTTAATAAATCACCCAGGTACAGTATGCCAAAATTTTTTTAAAGTTTTGTAAAATACATTTTCGCAGGGCATATGAACCACTCCATCTTAATCAGAGAGATAGCATAGAGAATAATAACGAATAAGTATTACTAATAATTAGGCTTAGTCAAACCTTCGGCGGACCAGGATCGGACTCGCACGACCAATAAGAAAATTGACCGAGTTTGTTGAACTAATCTGTCTACGTTTCCTTGCTGTGTATGTACGTGTGGTACATCGTATTATGCGTTATAATGTATTGATACTTCATTATATGGTTTATCTGTATAACACATGGGCTGAAAAGTCCCGGGCCTAACAAAGAAAACACGTTTTTTTTTTTTGGTTCAAAATTAGCTTTATTCATTAACGTAATCTCCATCAAGAGTAACGCAACCATTCCAGCGCCGCTATAACATTTCAATACCAGTTTTGTAGAACGATTTATATTTTGCCTCAAAATAGGCCTCAGTTTCAGCGATAAGCTCTTCATTCGTGCGAAATTTCTTACCGGCGAGCATTTTTTTGAGGTCTGCGAACAGCCAGTAGTCGCTGGGAGCCAAATCTGGCGAATACGGTGGATGTGGGAGCAATTCGAAGTTCAATTCATGTAGTTTTGCCATTGTTTTGATTGACTTGTGACACGGTGCGTTGTCTTGATGAAACAACATTTTTTTCTTTGACATATGCGGTCGTTCCTTTGCAATTTCGGCCTTCGAACGCTCCAATAACGCTATATAATATTCACTGTTGATGGTATTTCCTTTCTCAAGATAGTCGATGAATATTACACCACGCACATCCCAAAATACCGAGGCCATAACCTTTCCAGTCGATTGTTGTGCTTTCGGGCGCTTTGGACGAGGTTCACCAGTTGCTGTCCACTCAGATGACGATCGTTTTGATTCCGGAGTGAAAGGATGGATCCATGTTTCATCCATTGTCACATATCGACGCAAAAATTCCGGTTTGTTACGTTTAAACATGGCCAAACACTGCTCAGAATCAACAACACGTTCTTGTTTTTGGTCAACAGTGAGCAAACGCGGCACCCACTTTGAACAGAGCTTTCTCATAGTCAAATGCTCATGCGATATAAAGCCAATACGTTCTTTTGATATCTTTACTATGTCAGCTAACTCACGCAATTTCACTTTTCGATCATTTAAAACGATTTTATGGATTTTTTTATGTTTTCTGGTGTTACCGCCTCATTTGAACGTCCACTGCGTTCTGCATCATCGGTGTCTCTACGACCACGTTTGAAGTCAGCAAACCAACGTTTTATTGTTGTTTCTGATGGAGCGAAGTCCCCATAACACTTTTCAAGCCATTGCTTCGCTTGAATGATTTTTCCCATCAAGAAACAGTGTAAAATTAAAACACGAAATTGTTTTTGATCCATTGTTTTGAAAATAAGAAAAGTAGCGTGACTCTTAGCACAATAACTCACAAACTAATAAATAGAACATCATGAAATTTTAACAGCTGTCTTTTGAAGGTTAGTACTAACTGAGAGAAAGGTGACTGCAATAAAACTAGCGTCATCTATGTGTTAGGCCCGGGACTTTTCAGCCCATGTGTTATATTTCATGAAGAATAGTAATATGTAAAGTTAACCAAACTTGCGACGCGCCAGATCCCCATCGAGGTTGATGCGGAAACCTACCACGTTCCCGATAGAAGTCGTACGCGTAAAAATAGGCGTAATTAAGCATGTCGAACACACTTAAAGGGAAGAAGCGAGTACTGGATGCCCAAATAAACAAGTTTGATCTCTTATTCTAAAATTTAATACCGATGAAGCTGCAGCTATTAAGAAAAGCCGCAAACTATTTTAAGATACTTCCGTTGAAAGAGATTTAAAAAACTATTTACGATAATTGGATTAGCGGATCTTCCACAGTTAAGTTATTAACAAAGATAAAAGCAAAAAAAAAGTTTCTCGCATTCTCCAGTTTATCTAGATTTTGTCGAACCGAGACATTTGGCTAGGTCTATTTTACAATTACATATTATATATATTCTTCATGAAATATATGCAGATAAACTGTTTAAATGTTCTTCCATATAATGAAGTACAAATACATTACAACGCGTAACACGATGTACCATACGTGTATATACAGCAAGCAGATTGGCTCAACGAACTCGGTCAACTTTCGTATCCCACTAATAATATAAAAAATATTAAAGCGAATACTTATTAGTTAATACATATAAATACTCCAAGGAATTCATTCCATAGTTTTTGAAACGATATTCTAATACATCCATCTCTCAAAAAATTTAATTATTATTATTATTTTCGGGCTTCCACTTTTTTATGATATACATGTATTTTATGCTAACTAACAGATCAACAGAGTAAAATATACAGGGACATATTTCAGAGTAGACTTTAAGAAGTAGCACCTGTTAATTGGAATACATACATCTTTTAAATATTCTAATTTACTAATCGCCTCTTACCAATATTTTCTATAGTAAACGACCGCTGTGCAGCGCTTTCGACTTACTTCGTTTATTTTTTGATGCCCTACAAAACTGGTATGAGCAACATCAATTTCACTTTACTTCTGTACATCTAGATCATACTGGTTCCCACTACTATATACAAGGTTCCAAAAAAAAAGTAGTATCGACCGAAAGTTATTGGATAATTTATCTCCTAAATATCAATTTAAAATAAAAATAATTATCTCAACTTCAACCGTTACTTTTTTTTATCGATAGCCGGTTGTTTTTGTTCGTCACATTTTAAAAGATTGTTTATGCCTCTCTACTGATTAGGTATACTTCTAATATCGTTTAACTATAATATTTTCGAGGAAAATGCAGGTAGTTGATTGTAAAATTGGATTTGTCGTCCTTACCGGTGTAATGTACTCATTTGTTACAATACCATTCCTACATATGGCTTACTTAAATGACAAAAGAAATGGTTTCAGGAAGTGAAACCTTACAATGAGTTCTGTACATTATTTAATAAGTTATACTTAAATGAGTAGTAGGTAAGTTATTGCAAATATTCAAAAGTACTGGTACCAGTAAAAAAATCGTAAATTCTGGTAGACCAAAGAAAACAGCCGTAGGAAAATTTTAGACATTTTAGTTTCACAAGTGGTTAATTTTGACATATCTTACCACTCTATAAAAGTTTACTTTAAAAAGGAAAGCTGTGCATTCTTATGAGTTCATAAATTGACTTTGACAATAGGGCAGAATATTGGCAGATTATAAAAATTTTTCAACAAGCTTCATCTACTTTCCATAGAAATGCTTTAGCTATCAAGTACGTATTACATTTAATGTACAATCAAGTATTATCAGTAAAAATATTGTTGGTGCAAACTTGTCTAATGCTATTACGAATGGGTTGATAAGTCATGGCAACTTTTTTAAAGTACTTTACGGAAGTGTGAAATATTGTATAAAAGAATCAAGAATTGGTAAAAAACTGAGAAGATATTTGTTTGTACAAGTCAACAATCTCCCGACGAACGTATTAGAACGGTGTCTGTAGAGAAATCCAATAAAAACACATTAGAATTGGCTGAAGTACTTAATTAAAGATGGTTGTGAAACCTGTAGAAATCAAAGTCAATCAAATGATAGTGGCAATGAAAATGTGAATGTATAAGAATTCCAACTATCAAGGCAAGGGAAGGAAAGTGAAGAAAGTATATAATCTATAAAAAACTAAAACTTATTAAAGATAGGAGTTTGAATAACGCCAACAATTTTGATTTTGGTGCTGGTTACAGTAGTAGCCGTTGCAGTAGTGGTATTTTAATCTCCTCTGTTGTTAGAACAGATCAAGAGAAGAGACATGAATTAGACAAGCAACTAGCTAGGAGAATACTTATAACAAATTCTAGCTAATTGAAGGTGGTGAAGTTCCTAAGGGCAAATGCTACTGCCAGGGTATGTTCCACCTTCTAGGTTACAGTTATGATCAGATCTTTTAGACATTTGAAGAGGAGAAATTATTGTAAGAATCTACCAGAAAGCTCAGTATGTCTATTAATGAATGATCAAATATTCATAATGAAGCAATAATTCCTTGTGTGAGAGTATAGATACATCAGGTCCTTGTCATACATATGTCTCGGAATTAATAATAATTATTCGTTTCAAAGTGTTTAAATATGGTCCTTGGGAATGCCCACAGTGCCTCCGGCGAGTCTTCCATTCCTAGTAACAATTCTTTGTTTCGTTAGGTTGTTTAGAACCTGCATCGTGACACTTTGGATGTCATTTATTGCCCAGTAATGGCAACGCCTTAAACGTTGGAAAAATAAATAATCACATGCAGCCATGTCTAGACTGTAGAGCAGATGTGAACGGCATTATCCTGGTACATTCTTGTGGAATACATCTAACTTCAAACATCTGGTATATAAAAATTTCCATAAGCATTAATGCGTGTCCACAAAGAATTCGTATCGAAAGGACAGACAGTAAATCAAATCTTTCATCGCGAGATCCTTCAACGTTTGCGAAACAGAATGTTGCATGTGCAACGTAACATTGTCAGTTCGTGAATCTTGTATCATGATAATGCCGCCAGTGACAGCTCATTGTCGGCTAGAAAATGTCTGGCAGAGAAAAACATTCCAGCGCTCCCATACTCATCCTACAGTCCAGAGATGATTCCATATGATTAATAAAATGAAGGGTTCCCATTATGGAACAGTAAACAAATAAACATCCAAAGACTCACGGCGCAGGTTCTAAACACCCTAACGGAACATGACTTCCAGAATTGTTACCAGGAATGAAAAACTCGCTAAAGACGCTGTGTGCATTCCATAGGAGCATATTTTGAGGGGGACAATATTAAATTGTAGGTACATTCAATTAAACACTTTAAAAGTAGTTATTAGTTAGTATTCCTTCTAAGACGTACCTCGTACATCTGATTATTTTGCAGATATGGCCATTGATGTAATTTATACTGCGTATAATTGCAAGGTAACTACGTTTGTCACAGGCAACACTGTTAATATGAACAGTATAAGACAGGAACTTGAAAGGCGCCTATAGATAAAAATATCCCATTATAGCTTCTATACATTCTGCCCATATAGTGAATTTGCTTTACAATAATCTAGAGAGTAAACAAGTAAAAGAATATATCGCTTAAGTTGTAATATATTTTCGCAATACCCATTTGGTATAAAGAGAACGAAGGCAAGAATTTAATACTATCTCACAATTTTTCTGATTGTTTTGAAATATGGCCCAAAATACTACAAACCTGTGAGCACCATGAACGTAACATTGATACAGTGATTTTTAAGAAGCTTTCGAATATTCAAATTGAAAGAAGATTGTTGAAATCAATTTTCATCACATCTTGACAGAATTCTTCAGAAACGTATCTATTTATCTTATATAGTCGAAGAACGTAAATACTTGGACGAAAGTTCTGAAAGGACCGTAAAATAGAAACTTTTCCCTTTTTAGTTTATTTGCTTTATCCCGTTAGAAATAAAAGTGAACACCTGTTGTCAGGTCCAAATTAAAATTCAATTTTAGAGATAATTTCAAAGTATTCTGGCAGAGTTCACAGATATCGCAATAAACTCCACACCACACGAATTAATAATTTATTCTGAACGTAGCGTTTCAAAACCACATTGCCAAACGGTTGTCAATCGGTAACTCGATTAACAATACGAGTCCATGTACTCTTGAAACGCTGTGTTCCAAATAAATTATTAATTTGTATGGTGCGGAGCGATACCTACGAATTATATTGCTATGAGAATTTCAGACGTCTACTGGCAATATTTGTTGTTTAAGAGTGTATTTTGTGCAGCAAGTCAAGCGGTTTGGCAAAAATTGATAAAATCAAATTTCGTGCAGTGATGAAACACTTCTAGATGGCTGGGAAAACGGCCACAAAAATTCGAAATATTCATTTCAAATTTGGATATGAAGAAGCTTTCGGCGCGGTGGGTACCGCGTTTGCTCATATCGGAACAAAAGCAAAATCGGGTGACCGTTTCGGAGGAGTGTCTGGTCAGGATCCAACACAATCCAAGTGATTTCTTCGTGAGTTTCGTATCCGTGGATGAGACTTGGATGCACCACTACATACCAGAGACCAAGTAACAGTCGAAGCAATGGACTTTTCCGGGCGAATCGGCTCCGAAGAAAGTAAACACCGTTCCATCGACGACCATTCTTTGGAATTCGCAAGGTGTGATCCTCATCGACTATCTGCAGAAGGGAAGGACGATCACGGGCAATACTACAAATCTATTTTGCAAACCCCGGAACATCTTACTTTTCCGACAGCTTGAAGAAACCGGAGCACCGTTTGAAAGAGTATATTGATCTTCGAGGAGACTACATCGAAAAATGAAAATAAGAAACGACACCAATACCGTATTTTTCTTCTCGATTCCGGAAACATTTCAGGTTGCCCTCGTATTACAAAATATAATCATTGATTGAAATTCCGATTTTTAAATCATTTCAATCCTGATTCCAACTTGTGCAAAGATATTTTCAAATGGAACCAATGAAATAAACGATCCCATTTAAATTCAATAAGTTAGAGCACTTATAGGGTAAATGTCAGCAAATACTTAGGTATAACAAAATTATTCGTAAAATATAGAAGAGTTAAAATGTAAGACTTTAAATGAAATCCGTCGAATTTCAGATATACATATGCTTAACCAATGTAAAGAAGGGGTTTATTTATTAAAATCTTAAATTTCAAATCTTTGGCTATTTTCTTTGTTCTTTTTTTTTCCGGATTACTTGATATGCGGATCTTCCAAAACGTAACTAGAAAGTAATAAATCATCGTTACAAAATAATTGGAGATAAACCCCTTCTTTAACTAGTTACTAAGAAATCATTTGCCAAAGAGATGTTACTCAGGTGACTTTTGCCAAATATCAGAAGTATTTAATAAATTATATACCTCCCTGGTATTTTTTGCCACCTCTATAATAGGAAAATATTACTCTATAACTTCCAACTTAAATCAACACGATTTTACCTTTGTTACTTTTTTTCTTCAGAACTGCAGGAAATCGAAGAAAGGTCATGTATGAACGTAACTACAAGTACACTCCTAAGTAGAAGTAAATCACAGTAGCTTGCAAAAGAAATCACTGATTTAATGATTGTCGCTGTAAATGTTTCGTAACGTCGATTTATAGTCGTTGCTTTAGAAGAGCGCGTTTTTGAACTTTACTTAGCGGCAACCTCTAACAACTAAGGACCGCGGACGCCCGTAACACACTGACCTGCGAGCATGCACCTCGGTGGGTTTGATAATGTCGCGATGATCTTCTGGTTTTGCCACCGTTTATTCCGTCAATCCAGTCATCGGTTCTCTTGTAGTAACCGCACCTTTTATTGTACTATAATCGTATTCCTATATACCTAATACAAATACATAAAATTAATATACACTACCGTCTATATTAGTTCGGACACGCAAATAAATTATTAAAAAAAAAACAGAAATATATTCAAACTCATTTTTCCAATACTTCTATTGCATTTTATCAATAGTGATTCAAATTAAAGTATTAAAGTAAAAAAAAATAATTCTAACGAAAAATAAAAACTTTTAAACATTCCGTTTATCAAAGAAACTCCCTTTTGTGCGAAGAACAGCTTTCACAATCCGAAGTATCCGCTCCACTAGTTTTTCAAGGACTCTATTTGACATATTAGTCCATTCCTCTTGTAAAATATTCCACAGTTGGCCTACGAAGGCATGGCATAGTTTTCGGACTCTCTAGTCCAATTCATCCCATAACAGATCGATAGGCTTTAGATCCGACTTTTGCGACGGCCATGTTATTATTTGTAAAGTGCCATTATCTTGTTCTTCATTTAAAAAAATTTTACATGTCACTGTACTTTTTGGGGTCGTTGTCATGTATTTTTTCGGAATTTTGACGCACTGAATAATCTTCTTGTTAAAAAGCAACAATTACAGAGGGCGTTTCTAAACTTGTGGGGTTTTAATAATTTTAATCAGGTTCACAGAAAAAGATGCCCTCTCAACACTAATGCGTGCACAAGCAGGTTTGTTTAGAAACTAAAGCATTTATCAATACACAATACACTTTCGGGTAGCCTGCTCCCACCCCAAAGAGTATTGTAAATTTATTACCTGCAATATTGTCCCAAAAATAATCCTATTTGTAACGATGAACATTATTCTGAAAATTACTATACTGGGTCATAAGGTATAATAGGTTTTTTAATTATTCTCTAATCGATATTTTTGGAAGTTTACCTGCACAATTAATAAAACGTAAACTTCATAAAGGGACCTAATATAAATGTTATTTATATATAAAATAAAATATAATTATATTACTTTTTAGTAGAGTTATTACTGGGTCTCCTAACTCTTATGGGCGGTAGTGTACATTGCATGTGTGATCATATCTTAGATTTTGTTTTCTTGCAGTTCAGCCAGTTTTCAGAATCTTTAGAATTTAATTAAAAATACATTATGTAGGGTGTACCAGACAGGAAATTTGTGGAAGGTGGAAAATTTCGAACTTCTGAATACTACATCGTATTTATTAGAATTAACAAGTACAACGTTTATTATAAATTGTGTTAGAAGCAGATAATCAGCAACTTTGTGAAGTTGTGTCGTAGTTGGCTTCAAAATAAAAATATCCTTTGTTTACAAGGGTACCTCCCGCCTACGCTAATTTACATACAAATTACTTAAAACATATAATTCTATTTGAAAAACTCGCTACAAGTTATTCAAGGCTCTCAGACGTAGATGCTCTTAAATGGTATTTACTTTCTGAATCCTCATTTTTATGCCATTCCTTTTTAATTCATTTATCTTTACTTCATTCATGTCGTTATTATTTATATCCATGCAACTACACACACACTCATAATTTCAAAATAAATTAGCAATCTGCAAATTCTTTAGGTAAAATACCTTTGACGTGCCACTAATGGAAAATTTATAGGCACTCATCCGCAATAAAGTAGCCTTTTATGCTAATTTCTACCTCTTAAATTTTAAATAATTACTAAAATCGTCGTTTTTTAATAGCATCGCCAACAAGGGTAAAGAACCTCAGTGCCTAATAATATGCTAGCATTACCTAAAATATAAATAATTAGTCGAGAATAACACCGTCCAACAACATATTTTTTTTGTCGTGGTGCCTGTAAAATACGAACTAATGTGCTGGTTCCAAAGACATTTGGCATTTCTTCCTAGCAGCTCTACTTTTTGAGATACACCTGAATGAAGTTTATCACTCATACGGATAAATAGCAAAATCAAAATAATGAACTAAATATTTTGTTTTTACCTGAAATTAGAATTATAATACAATCATAATTTTCAATATTTCCCATTACTGGAAAAAATCTACTTGTTTAGTCCAACCCAACCCTATTCCTCACTACTTCGTTTACCTCTAACATAGGATTCGTCGTATCTCCGCCTGCATTCCACAGTTCAGTGTAGTATTGTGCTTTCGTGTAATAACTATGTCAGTATGTACTAAATATTTGCTTTAAATTTTTGCATGAATATTAAATATTCGAATGGCAATAATGGCTTCTACAAGCAGATGGATTTGTGTGAACCACCCAGATGTTCCTTGTTACATTTGTGGTGAAATACATTTTTAAGGAAAGTAGAAAATCCATACCTCCCTTTACAAAAGAGGCATATTTGACGTATTTTACCGTCCAGTTAGAAGACCAGCATAAACCTTGGGCACCACATTTTGTATGCAAAGCATGTGGTTACGACAGTGGACAAACGGAAACAGAAAGAGCTTAAAATTTGAAGTACCTATAGTATGAAGAGAGCCTAGGAAACATCATGATGACTGTCATTTTTTTATGTCAGTAATTCAGTATTCAGTATCTTACCTATGCTTCCGGAGGATGACTCAGATACAAAACAGCTTAAAGTTTGGAGTACATATGCTTGGAGAGACCCTAAAAACTATAATGATGATTGCTATTTTTGTTCTGTCAACATCAGAAGCTTTAATCGCAATAACTGTTCCAACATTCAGTAACTTACCTATGCTTCCGGAGGATGGCTTAGATACATCGCCTGACGAGGTGTAGTTCCATAAAAGCGAAAGTGATAGTGATTTTGAAGGTCCATCAGCGAGTCTCCGGCGCTTCATCTAACAACAGCTTAATAACCTTCTTAGAGATCTGAGACTACTTAAAGGAGTCGTTCGATTTGCTTGCTTCCAGATTAAATGAAAAGAACTTTCTGTGTCCAGGCAGTAATATTACATTTTATCATACCAGAGAGAAATATCTGCTGCGGTATTTCTCTAAACAAAACAACTTAATCTTTTGTAATGATATTATAGGTCTCTTGCAGCAAATGGGGTTAAATGAATACACACCAAGTGAATGGTGTCTTTTTATAGACAGTTCATCTCAAAGTTTAAAATGTGTACTTTGACACAAAGGTAATAAACATGGTTCTATACCTATTCCACCACTACGAAAGAGGAAAAATATAAAGTAAGAAGAACATCAGTGGTTGATATTTGTCGATCTAAGAATGGTAAACTTGCTCCTCTCAAATGTTTCAAATAGATAAATTTCTGAACAATTAAATATTTCTGAGTATTGCTTGCGTAGGATAATTAAAACAAAAGAAAAGGCCTGTAGACTTCAGAGCAGAAAGCGAAGTGGAAGGCCCAGACCAACGACAGAATGAGAGCACCAATACATCCGAGTGATTTCCCTAAGAAATCGCCGCCATACCGCGCCCCAAATTACGACAGAGTTCAATTTACAACGCCGTCGGCCAGTTAGGTGCTATCTATAGATTAAAGACTAATAAGAGCTGATTTGAGGAGTCGTATAACAGTGAAAAGACCACGGTTAAGTTTTATATACAAACGGAATAAACTAAATTGGGCAAACGTTCATGCGAACTGGAGTGTGAATGATCGAAAATATGTGTTAAGGACGGACGAATCGAAATTTGAATTAGTCGGAAGTAAACGTTGCACATTTGTTCGTCGCAGCCCTGGTGAAAGAATGTTAGACGAGCGTATTACCAAAACAGTGAAACATGTAGGCAGAAACAGAGTTGCTTTAGAGGCGGAAGGATTGGAAAATCAGGTAAAATAGATTTAAAAAAAAGTGAAAAAAGGTGTATATTTGGGAATCATAGAAAACGCTACGAACTGAATGTAAATTAAATGGGAAGGGGTTCATTTATCAGCAAGATAACGACCCCAAACACACCATAATCGTGGTTAAAGCTTATTTTTTAGACATATCTTCTGAAGGTGTCTCATCCTTAATGGAGTGGCCGCCACAGAGCCCTGATTGGAACCCCAGTAAGCTTTTGTGAGATCAGTTACATCGTGAGGTCCGCAAAATATCCCTGACTGGCACAGCGGCATTCTGGAATGGTCAGCAGGAAGTGTAGAATGTTATAGACCATGTGTGAGCAACAGCCGGCCCGCTGTAAGATTTGATCCGGCCGGCGAGATATTTTTGAAAAACCCAATTAAAAAAAATATTATTCGAGGTGTTGATAAAATGTTCAGTGTTACTGAGGAATTGCTTGCTTTACAACCGCTAAAAGAAACCACTAGATGAGAGGACATTTTTAATAAAGTTCAAAAGGTATTCACAAGTTTTGGTTTGCCATGGTTAAAAATTAGTTGGTGTATGCACAGATGGTGCATCTTCTATGGTCAGCTTACGCAAAGGTTTCATCGAAATTTTATATGAAATAGCAACTGAATTAAATGTGCGGGAAGATGATTTGGTAGTCCTTCATTGCTTTATCCACCAACAGAACTTGTGTTCTAAGTCCATTCGACTCCAGAATGTTATGAATGTGGTAGTAAAAACCATCAATTTTATTCGATCCCGAGGGCTTAACCATCGTCAGTTCAAGGCGTTTTTGGATGAAATATCAGCCGAATCATGAGGACGTAACATATTATTGTGTTAAGTCAGATAGTTAAGCAAAGGGAAAATGCTGAAACGCTTGTACGAATTTAGAAATGAGATGCAAAATAGAAGATAAACCACTATCTAAATTGAGTGACCCAAAATGGATATGTGACAGCTTTTCTGGTCAACTTTACAGGCCATTTGAATGATTTAAATTTGAAACTTCAAAAACAAGGACGGTTAGTAAATGATTTGTGCAGCCGTTGGGAAGCGTTTCAGAACAAAATCCGCTTGTGGGAGGCACAGATGCTGTCTGGGAACAGCTACCATTTCACCACGCTCTCTGCGCATGAATATAATGCTTATGTTCAATATGCTGAAGAACTCAAGTTACTGTCGCAACAATTTTCGAACAGATTTAGGAATGTTAAAAACATGGAAGACAATTCCAATTTATTTGCTACTCCAACAAAATGCTCCAATGCACTTGCAAATGGAGTTGATCGAGCTTCAAGAAGACTTAGTCCTAAAATCTAAATTTGAAGACGTGGAGTTGCGCGATTTCTACAAAAAATATCTCGAAAAAGACCATTTTCCGGTGCTTAAAAAATTCGCGAGAAAATTGATTTGTGCGTTTGGCAGCACTTATAAATGCGAACAGTTCTTTTCAACGATGAAAGTTAATAAATCAAAAGATCGTACAAGGCTTACTGACGATAATTTGGAAAATTCTTTACGTCTTTGTATCAGTTGAATTAATCCAAACATCGATGGATTAGTTTCCCAAATTCAAGCTCAAGTGTCCCATTGATTTCGTTGTCGCTATTTAACTAACCAAATTTCACGATTTAATAATAATGTTGTACCTATTTTTTTCATTTCATTTTCTTATTTTAATAAATTGCATTATAATAACATTGTCGCATTATTTCATGTAATGTAAATAATGATATCTATCGCTAAAAATTCTGTACACTACTTTTAAACGTGCTTCGCGAACGTATTTGCACACTAAAGTTTGACACACAACATGTCAAAGGTTGCCCATACTTGCTATAGACGAAACGTTCTTGGAGCGATTAGTTCTAAGAATGTCGCATGTCTGTCAGGTAATTATTAAAGAAAAAGGAGGTTACTTTGCAGAAACATAACAATATGTATTTTATTAGAATATACTATTTTGTTAAAATAGTGTCAATAATACTACTGGGTGATGATAAGCCACCTACTGTATAAGGTTGTTTCATATTAAATAACATGATTGACAATATTTTCAATTTATTTTAATACTTCAGCATTTAAAGACAATCATAATTTTGTATTAAAAAATATATCAAAAACAGTAGTGCGCAGACGTGCTTTTGGTACAGAATGTGGGTTAATAGTACATAATTTCAACCTTTAGTTATTAGTTATGGACGAAAACCAAGTGACGAAAACGTAATGCCATATACTTAAAAACTTTTTAGGTAAACGAACTAATGCATTTAAAACAAATTCTTTCTGTATTTTACGACATATCTTAATGATCACGCAACTAATAGTAATTGTATGGGAAAGTTTTCCAAGGAATCTTTACTTAAAAATAATTATTTTTATCGTTACCATTACTAACACGTTTCACGTAGTTCATCATATTCAATATATGTATTTTGTGTGTCTCAATAGAACTTTCTCCCATCAATATGCCCGCTTTCAATCCGGTTTTTTTCCTGACAAATCCATAGGCGGTACTTGTATCGCTTCCCTTCTTTTTCCAATAAATACGCTGTATACACTGACTGAATTACATATTTAATTGCACGAAACAAAAACAAACATTTCTACTTTGTATGATGGTGGGGAATTTTCTATCCTTTGAACTGCGCACGAACTTTGGATTATTCTCTTCCTAATCTATTCTCAAACGTGTATCTTCAGATCTAGTCGTGACTGGCTGTTATTGTCCAATGGTCTTATATAAGTTTTTTATTTTAGGATGTAGCGATGAGATCGTGATGAAGCAGTTATGTATAACGATTATTTGTAGTTGAATTTTACGGAGGGAAAGGAGAAGTGTCAATTAACTGAGCATTATATTTTTACGCCACCTGTTCTTACTAAGGAGAAAATTGTCTGTCATAATGGTTAGTTTATTGAAAATGTGGGAAAAACCAAAGTCGGTGTATTACGGGAGAAATTATTTGCACGATCGAAGTTCGGTTGTATAAAGTTTATATGACACCAAAGGCGAATACATTGTAATTCCAATAGAATTTACTCCTAAACAATGTTATCAGATGGATTAACTCGGTTATAATCTCAATTATAAAAGCGTTCAAATAAAGTTTACCTCTATCATATATTCCAAGAAACAGAGATAAATTTCTGAGCAGCTCCCCAACCGTGTTATCGACTAACAGTTATTTCAGTCGGTAACACGGTTGACTTCAGTCGGCTAACACGGTTCACACCGTAACACGGTTGACATTCCGTGCTTTTGCGTTGTAAATTAATTAAAGATTTTGCCATCCTGTGAATTGTACATCCACACAGTCCTTGCAATCGTCATTTAAAGTTTACGCTCTATAATCTTCGTTGCATAGATGCCACCAACTCTGCATAACTCGGAAGTAATTTCTTCCCAAGCTTAGAGAATGTTTCGTTGTAGTTCAATAATATTTTCCGGGCGGTTTCTTTGCTGCAGATATTTCACCATTTTACCCCAAACGTTATCCATTTGCTTTAAATCAGGGCTTGTTACGAGGGCAACCTGAAATGTTTCCGGAATCGACAAGAAAAACATTGGTGCGGTTCTTTCTTTTTATTTTTCGAAATAGTCTCCTCGAAGACCAATGCACCTTTTCAAACGGTGCTCTAGTCTCTTTAAGCCGTCGAAAAAGTAGGATGTTTCGAAGTCTGCAAAATAGCCATCTGTAGCGGCGACGACCTCCTCATTTGAGGCAAATCTCTTTCCTGCCAGTGAATTTTTCAGGTTTGGGAATAGGAAAAAGTCGCTGGGGGGTAGCGGTGAATATGGGGGATGAGAGACTAATTCGTAGCGTAACTCGTTTAATTTGGAGGCGACGTTGCGGAGTGAATGAACCGGTGCATTGTCGTGGTCGAAAAGCACTCTGTTCCGCTGCAAACGAGGCCGTTTCTCCTTCAATACTGCATCGAATTGGGTCAATAAATCTCTGTAGTATTGCCCCGTGATCGTTCTTCCCCTCTGCAGATAATCGATAAGATTACATCTTGGAAATCTCAAAAAATTGGTCGCCATGACGCTTCCGACCGATGGAACGGTCTTTGGTTTCTTTGAAGCCGGTTCGCTCGGAAAAGTACACTGCTTCGACTGTTCCTTGGTCTTCGGTATGTAGTGGCGGATCCAAGTCCAATCCACGGTTACGAAACGCATGAAGAAATCCCTTGGATTGCGTTGGATCCTGGCCAAGCACTCCTCCGAAGCGGTTACCCGATTTCGTTTTTGCTCCGGCGTGAGCAAACGCGTTACCTATCGCGCCGAAAGCTTTTACATACACAAAATTTTGTGTAGGATATGGCCAACGCGTTCTTCAGAAATGCCTGTTATCTCTGCTATCTCTTTCCACTTCAATCGACGATCGGCTAATACATCATCATGTATCCTGTCGACCATTTCATCATTGGTAGCACTTTTTGGGCGTCCATGCGTGGTTCGTCACTTGTGCTTATGAGGCCACGTTTGAACTCGGTCCCCAAGAAGTTGATGATCGAAGGTGATGGAGTACATCCACCATGTACCTCTAGCAAAATATTTCGAATTTCCTTGGCCGTTTTTCCAGCCATCCAGAAGTGTTTTTTCACTGCACGAAATTCGATTTTATCCGTTTTTGCGAAACCACCTGACTTGCTACATAAAACACACTCTTAAACAACAACTATTGACATTTGAGGTTTTGGCAGTGGCCATGAAAAAGGTTGCTCTTGCTGACCAATGCATCCACTTCAACCTTCGTGCGCCATCTCTTGCCGATTCCGGAAACATTTCAGGTCGCCCTCGTAATGACCACAGTAACAAATTTATTCCTTCTTTGATTGAAAAAGTTCTTCCAGCCGTGGTCCGTTGGAATTTCTTCTTCTTTGTTATTCCTTTTTGTTCCATAAATATCCTTACACGCCGGGCAGTATGGACCTGACAATTTTCCTGATAATAAATAAAATTATCATCAAAAACGGGTCGCACAGAAGGCAGTAAACAGTGGCCCAGTAGTTGGACGTACACTAGCGCAATCAATCTTTCTTCCACAAAAATACGTATAACTGGACCTCTAATGCTGATTCACCCCCGGCATTTATCTTAAATCTACCACAATTTTTAGTCTTTCTTGCAGACTGTGAGTCAAAACGCATTCTTTGAGGACGATATACTCGCATTTTAGCATTGTTGAACGATTGTCGTTAGGGGAAGACCACGTTATCCTAAAAATTTTCTGGGCGAGGGATATATTCCCAGGCAAATGCAATTCTGTTTTGTTTGTTTTCTTGTATGAGAAAGACTTTATCAGCTGCACCACGGTTTCTTAGTTTTGATTCTGCTATTCTTCATCGAGCTGTTACTGCAGATGCTCGAAAATCTGTCTGCTGTTCAGGCGTTACAGCATTTTTGAACGGATTTTTGCATAAAAACTCATCGGATTCTTCCGCCGTAGAAGTCCTTTTCGGTCCTAAACCTAGGATCGTAATGATGGTGCCAGTTTGAATAATTTTATTTTTCGTCCGCAATACGGTGCTAATATAATAGTAACATGAAGTTCTGCAGCAATATTTCTAATGCTGTCATCATCATGCATTCGGTTTTCTGAAAAGTTGCTAATTACGGCATTTTCAGTGTCATAATGACGTTATTGACATTATAAAAATTAAGTCAGGTACAAATAGCACAAATTTCTAGTGTATATGTGTGTATAAAAGCAGTTGCATCTGCCGCAACGAATGTGGATGACGTTGAAAGGCGCGCTTTTGCGGCCGATAATATTTTAGTCGTAATTTAATCGTAAGCGCTCTGTGTAACGGGGCGATTTATTATTTACTACTCGATCCGTCCCTGGAATTTACGTGAAGCGGTCCTGAGTGCTCCTAGTTATTACTTACTTGTTTAAGACGACAGACAACCCAACGCATGTTCGCAGCTCTATCATTCGTAAGAATTAACACTTGCTTTCATGAAAGGCTAAATTCATCTAATACATTCTCAGCACTACGGTAATTGCTTTCTTGAGTTGAAGAAGTTCGATTTAGCGATACAGAATAGATTTCATTTAATCGCGAATATTACGGGCAAAATGTAACATATTTCATGTCCCAAAAGTCTTTATCAATTTGGTTTGCTCACTGCTCGAGCACAATCATTGTGTGCGAAGTGGGGGTTATTCCAATCGCTAGGCCCGTCCTTGGAAAGTTAGTCGCTTCACTGCAGTAAAACGTGTGTGCTGTGTGTACGAATTTTACAAAAACAATAATTCTAATCTCTATCGTTTGCGTCATGTTAGATAAACACCGTATACTCAACTCATCAAAAACTAGGTATAGAAGTTTAAGGAAACCGATTCGGCAATGAATAAACCTCAAACGGGGCAATCAAAGACGTCAAGAACTTAAATGTTCCTAGAAGTTCTATACATCGCATATTGCTTAAAGATCTGCGTCTCCACGCTTACAAGTTGCAATTAGTGCATGAACTACTAAAGCTGAATACTCAACTTCACTAATGAAGTGATTCAACAGTTTCGGTCCTTCAATATTTTATTCTCAGATGAAGCATATTTTTACCTTAATGGCTATGTAAATAGACATAACTAAAGAGTATATAGCAACAATCCTTACTCTCTAAAATTAATTAGGAGGAAATATCGTCTGTCACGAAGAATATGTACCGAAAATTTTGCCTCACGTTTAGAAAAGTGCCAGCAAAATAACGGAACACAGGATTTTAAAAAAATAAATACCTAAAGCCCATTTTGTAATAAAAAAATAAGCATTTATTGATTAACCCTAGCCATTATTTTATTATATCCTCTTTATTTTGAAAAGAACTTTTGGGACACTTTGTATGTTTATACTTGGAAAGAGTAAGTGTTGGCATAATCTTACTTCCGAAGTAAATTTAAGTAGTTCTCACCGTTTAAATTTCCTCATGTGAAAAATGGTTCTATTTTATGGTCCAATAAAGGTTATCAGTTGACTAGTAACAATAGTTGGGTCTGTTAACATCAAGACATTTCTTCACAAAGGATATTTCATCAGAAGGAACTATTTGACTCACGAAATTAGGCTATACTCTTATAAATTCTGTCATTAATTCGCAAAAGTGTCGTCTGCCATCTCGATCGTCTTCATTTAGCACTTGAACAATATACTTTAACCCCAGTTTTATTATAGACGCATGATTATTTTCATGTACTCTCAGCAAAACATTCATACTTATGTCTTCATCGGTGGCTGTTTTTGGATGTCCGTTTCTTGGAAATGCCTCGTGTCTTTGAATTATCCAATATATCGTAATTTTACTAATTTGGCGATCCGGATAAACAATTTTAAACAAAATGCGAAATTCGTCACAAGAATATTGACGATCACTAAATCCATGCATCATCATCAAAATGTCAATTCGCTCAAATTCTCTGCATTTTACTGTCATGGTAGTTAATCACCAAAATAGAAGGATAGTGATATGAATAATTTGTTTTCAAGGATATCTTGATTTTACGTTTTTTACTATTGCGTTTTTATCTATAAAAATAAACATGTTAATATTTCTAAAACTAGTTTTTCAGTCTGCATTCGAAAACGTAGCAGTATACTGAATGTTCTATTAAAAAAGATAGGTATGAAACATTTTCGGTCAAACAGAAAGTGAAAACAAACGTGAAGATATTTTGAATAAAAAATTCGTAAATGAAATTTATGAAAGTTATTACTGTTCCGCAACTTTATAATAATCCTGTATATTCTCTCTATCTCTTTACTTATAGCAAAACAAGAGGAACGTTTGCGTGCAAATTTAAAATGTTATAAAGCGAACCCGCAAATCATTTCTATATCTGGAGTAAAATGTCGTCGTTCCTAAACTTAGGTACCTGTATTCTTCAACTACAGGTTATCTAGATTAATTCGACTAACTGGTACAGCCACTCGATCAACGATGGCAGCACCAGTTTAATTTTATTGAAATTATAAAAATAACAAAACAAAGATTTTTATAAACTTAATTTATTTTATTACCTAATTAAACAATGTCAGTCTATATATATATTAATTGACTCAATTTATTACTGGTATTTCAATATGTTTCACAATTCCTATACGTAATATTCTTAGTATTTTACATAGTTTTCGGTGAAATTTTATTAGAGGTGGGTGCGTGAAAATCATTTATATCACGTACAAGAAACGTGAAGAACATCACATCATTTATGATGGGATGTGATACCTAAAATTGCACTTCTATTAGAAATATTTAAACAAAGCAATCATTTACAAAATCTAAAAATTGGACTCAATGAATTTAGTGATTTGTCCCCGTTTAAAAGAGTCATGTAACTGTTATTGAATTGATTAGAAATCATTAAAATTGTTTTAGAAATAGCAAAAGGATTTTTTATGAATTCTATATTACATGTCTCTATTAATGATGTGACCGAACAATGCAATCAAAAACATTTTTCTCGATATTTATTTTTGTGAATAAAAAACCATTTTTTGTCTGATGTTAACGATGTATTAAGAAATTTAAACATTTAAAGCTTCATCAATTGTAGAGTCCAAAGACCATTAATGTTTTTTTTTTGTATAAATAGCTACTTTTTTGCGATATTTTACTATTTTGAATCACTATTGATTTTAAACCTACTTTACGTAAAGTTTTGTCCCACCCACCTCTATCCCAGGCGGTCGAAATGCATAAAAGCGCCGCGAGGCGTCGCATGACTTTAGTGACCTTGTTCGTCCTTTACCAATAGTACTAACATCTCCAAGGAGTGTTCCAATTGGCTCTGCACATCATTTTACTCCAAAAACGTAAGTTTAATTCATAAATAGGCAGTTCATTCATAGACTATTATTTGGGAATTGTTTTAAAAGGGTAGAGTATAAATTTGTTTTTTAAATAATTGGTCACTATGAAATTGAGGCAGTATGTAATATTTTTTGATATTGCATTAATTAGAAAGGATAAATTGTTTAAATAATTCTAAGTTTTGACCTTCGTATGATTATAGTAGGAATTTCCGGAATAATTTTATTTAGTATCTTGATTGCCTTAATAATAAGAATATAAATGAAAATTAATACAAATAGTGATATATTATCTTGAAATTCATCAATCGTGCCATGTAACAATTATATGTAGTATGCAGTTGTTTTTGTTTACAAAACCAAGTTCGTACCATGAATTTCCTTTCTAAACATGCATCGTTCAATACCGGTTTGCCTTTTTAAAAAATTATAGGCTCTGTAATAACAGGCAATAACCTCAACAGAATTAATCAGAGCACTCTGATTGGTCGACAGAAGTCGTGCCCCTTAATCTACATTTTTATCAAGGATCAGACACCGTTTCATGATAATGTCACCAGGCGAGCCTCTGCATATAAATTTAAAGTTCAAGTTCTTCAGCAACAGTCCCGCTAGTTCTTCGTTGCGTTGATTTTAACGAAAAAGTCTTCGTGTAAGTTTTTTTTAATTTTTTTTGTTCTCTTTGCCTTTGACTTCCATGTTCCTGGGGGACAGATGTGCTTGTCCTCTACGTGTCATTGATACTTAGTTGTTGATTTTCAACCTAAATATGCGGATTACAAAATTTACTTGATTATTAGATTAAATATTGATCATAATTATTAGAGATCTATTTTAAATTTGAGCATATTTTCGCATTTTGTGAAAAATTTGATCATGGAATTTCTGCAAAATTTCTATCAATTTGAAGCTGAATTCTTTCGTCTGTTGTAAAGTGAAAGTAAAATTCTACTACACTTTCTTCTTCTTAGTAGGTGTGATTCTACTGTACTTTGTCCTGTGTCGAAAATACGCATATTATTGAACTATCGACCCTGAAGCTTATCTTTCATTTCGAAATACTATTCCTTATGAAATTTATGTTTGAAGTTAATACCGATAGTATGTGTTAAATATGCTAAATTTATCGATGTACGAAGGCACATAGTACTATAGAAAAGATAAAAAATAATTAACGAAACCGCAAATTCTTGGCGCCCCGTTACACTGCCGCTCATTAAAGTTTCGAGACTTATTTTCAAAAAGGAAGTTAAATTAGCTTGAAGACAAATACAAAAGGAAAAAAACTAAAATGTAACATTGTATCTACTCGCGTAATAAAACAAAAAATTACTGTGGTATTAAGCATTCCTATTTACCTGGGGATGACTTACAAATTATCGGTATATTATTTATATTGTCAAAAATATTGGAAAATGTGCTCTGTAATCAAATTTATGACTACTTTTAATAATTATTTTTGTTGTTATCAAGCACGTTTTCGAAAAGGTTTCAGCACTGCGTCTGCGTTTGCCAAGATTTGGAGTAATATCTTAATATGTTTGGACAAGGGTCTATGTAGTGTGCTAATTATTACCAAGTGCAATTGTGTTTTTTTTTTTTTGAGGAATCACAATTACTTCTGCGCTGATTCTTATCAGAAAGAACGTAGATTATTTGTTACGATGAATGTTTCATCAGGTGTACTCCAAGGTTCTATTCTAGGACCACTACTTTTCATACACGTTAGTTTATTCGTGTTCTAAATACTATGCGTTACTATCACCTGACAATACCACCTCAACACTATATCTTTGTTCAAAAGATCATTTAGTTATAAAACTGTTACAACTTACAATGTGCCTAATATATACAATATATACAAGAAGCGCTGTTGTGTGCATTTCGTTGTCCCTACGTTAAAGTTAAGCCTCCATTGGTATGTTTAGATTCAAATAATCGACAATTTTAGTCTATTTTCGTAATGGAAAAATAAACCTAGTTTGAGAATTAGGTCCTATATAAGAATTATAGTGAGAATATTGAGGACGAGACGTGCATACAACTTGATAAGCTACGTTGAAAGAGATATATTGTTGATATTTTTGAACGTATGGTTTTTGAGGATCGGAGACGAATGAGTTTTCTTTGTTAAACATTCTGCTTATATTACGAACGGCGTTTTGTACTATTTTTTATGGAGTTAAATTTTAGTATATTCTCCTTTTCGTTAGGCAAAGTAACTTTTACTGTATTATAATTTGAACAGCTCTCTTCATGTGAAATTTCATTAGAAGAGAATACGTTTAAGCATCGTTCACATACATACAGCTGCGAGCAAATGTTATAGGCAGGGTAACTGTTTTAGCGTTACGATAAGACGACAATCTCAAAACTAAAAAAAAAAAACAATTCAGTTTATAAGGTTCTTTTATTAAATAAATCAATATTTAATCCTGCCTCTTCTAGCCTTTATTACAGCTTTAATTCTTTTAGGCATAGTAGCTACCAGTTTGTAACATGTTTCTGGAGAAATAGACGCCCATTCCATAAACACTATTTGCTTTAGGGCTTTTTCAGAGACATGGTTGTATTTACGAACCTCAATATATGCCACAGATTTTCAATAGGCGAGAGGTCAGGCGATTATGGGGGCCGGTCCTAAATCTTCACTTGGTTACCAGTAAACCATTTCATTACAGGTCGAGCCTTGTGGCATTGTCTTGCTGAAAGTAATACTCCTCAGAGTCCACACCATAAAATCTGACAATTGATGGTTTGAGAACCTCTTCCAACATCCCGATGTAGCGTGCCCCATTCATGCGGCCCTCGCACACATGAACTTCCCCTACACCTTGTACAGACATACACCCCAAATCATAATGCTTCCACCGCCGTGATTAACAGTAGGTAAAATACACTCTGGGGAAAATGCTTCGCCGGACCTCCATAACTCCATAACTTGCTCCGAAAACGCTGTGCACCTGCACAGAATAAACGAAGGCCGTTAACTTTTTGAATATTTCTATTTTGGTGGGATAGTAGGGGCGCTGAGTTCAATTATGTATATTGCACGGATTATGACATATTTTTAAGCACTTACGTCTATATTAGATTCATCGGACCAAAGTACTTTGGCCCAGTCATTTACAGTCCAATGTCGGTACTTCTTTACCCACGTAAAGCGTTGCTTGCAGTGTAGCTCGGTCAGCAAAGGCTTGTGTCGCGGTTTCCGGGCACGTAAATTCGCCGCAGTTAACCTTCTTCTTACCGTATGCACGGAGATTGGTGGGTCTTGTTGAGCGCGGAGCTTGCAGAAATCACTATCCCGGATTTCTTCTCGCACAGTCGTTACACGTTTTCTTACTCTACGCATAATATATTACTCAACCTAAAAATTTTAATTTCTGTCTTATATAGCTTCACAATATATATTTTCTAGGAATTTCTACTTTAGATAATGACCAGGTATAGGTTCGCAGTACCCTTGTTCTAAGAAGCACTACCTGCTGCGCGAAACACATGTTTGATTGGGGTGCCTATAACATTTGCTCGCAGCTGTATATATTTTTTGTTACGCTTTGAGAGAATTTGCGATGCGCATAATTTATATGACCAACAACTTCATTCTTTTTATTTAAATAGTACACATTTATCGATATCAAAAACTTTTGCTTTTCGAACTTTTGAGTTTCTTTAATGGTAACAGGAAATTCGATACCGTTTAAATTAAGTATCTTGTGTAAATTTTGCGGATAATCGGAAATATTTACGGAATAATTTTTGGCAATGGCTGCTAAAACAGCCCAAAATAAAACAACGTCTGTCATCGGTTACATTCAAGACAGCTCTTATACGCACTATCTGTTCCGGCAATGGAAATAAGAACTCGCTCTCAAAAAAAAACAAAGAGACCAAAAGAGAAAGGTGGGATCTCGACGTTTCGTCTCCGTCGAAGGAGGCTTCTTCAGGAGAATAGTAGCACGGTAACTTGACGTGTAAACCACGCTAGAGGCCAAGGTTACGGTGACTCGGCGAGCTGACCGCGCTTCTGACGTGTATCGCTGAATACAGTTTATACAGAACGCGCTCGGCCCGTGGCCTGAACGGCTGATTGGGAAGAGGGGGGCGGTGCTTGCAGAAGCGGATTCCAGATCGCGAATAGATGATATTCGTCTTCCCTATTAATATTACCGGGGTGTTTTTGAATCTCCATTGCCTCCCTGACTTTTCTACCATAGAAATGAGGATGTTTCGCGATGACCGAGGTTTCTTCTAACAAAATATTGTGACCCGTTTTCAGATGATGTTCGGCTACCGCAGACGATGATACGTGCCCCGATTTTAGATAACGTTTGTGCTCTTTAATGCGGGTTTCTATTGAACGACCTGTCTCACCTATGTATACTAGACCGCAAGAGCAGGGAATTTTTCAAGATAGGGTCTGAACCTTATCCTTAGGAGAAGGAAGAATGTTGGCAATTTTCGAAGGAGGCTTAAATACTACCTTGATGTTTTGTTTTCTGAGAATTCTGCCGATACGTTCGGTAACACCGTGAATGAAAGGATACGCCGTACCTTCAGAGTTTTCGGAATCTTGGGACTTGTCTGCGTATAAGGGATGTATGTGTTTTTTGATGACCTTCTGTATACCCCGACCTCGATACTCATTATTTTGAAGCGATGACTTGACGTGCTGTAGTTCTTTCAACAGATTGTCAGGTTCAGAAATAGAAACAGCACGACGTACCAGGGAATTTACCACACTTAACTTTTCGCCGGATGATGGTGGGAATCGGCATGTAGATATCGCTCCGAGTGCGTGGATTTTCGGTAGAGTGACTGACCTAGACGACCATTGGGTTTCCGTGTTACGAGTACATCAAGGAAAGGAATTACACCGTTCTCCTCCACTTCCATGGTGAATTTTATCTCGGGGTGTTGGGTGTTAAGATGACCAAGAAAATTATCTAAAGTATCCCTACCGTGCGGCCAAATGATGAAGGTGTCATCTACATATCGAAGCCAAGCTTTCGGTTTTAGCTCTGAGTTTTCCAGGGCGACGGACTCGTCAGATTCCATTAAGATGTTTGCAACAACAGGTGAAAGCGGTGAACCCATGGCCGTTCCTGCTATTTGTTTAAAGAATTTTCCTTGGAAGACAAAGTACCTTCTTTGTTTAGTAATGCTTTCCATTGTACATTATTGTCGACAGTACCGGTAATTTTTTTTCTTACGGTCAATTTTCATCGCAACCAATTTCAGTAGTGGCAATTCTTCAAGTTTTCGTTTCGTACCAATATTTTTTAATTAACTGTCATCATTAGAGACCGGATTATATGCAAATTCAATTAAATTTTTGCACTGATTAAAGTTAATTAATGCTAATTAGTTTTAATCAGTGTAAGACATCTACAAATAGACGTAAAATATAATAAATAAATTAAATTAAATAAAATTTTTGCACTTTACATATAATCCGGTCTCTAGTCATCATCTGACTATATTAATATTCCCATTATTTAGTATTTTGTCCAATAGTTTCGTTTAATTCATCTGTTTTCGACATTTCCATCGATTGCACGATGGGCTCCATTAAATCGGTGGCAGGGGTGAACTACATTTTAGAGCGGCGTTTGATGTATTAAAAAAAATGTACACTTCTCTAAAGCAGAAACGCATTTATTGTTTGCTAAAAAAGAAATTTCATACTTACCAGTAGAAAAAAAAGTTGTTAATCCTATTTACGAACACAATACAAATGTACACAAGCAGCTGGAGAGACGATACGACATGAAATAAATTCACAGTTAATATTTACAAGTTTTTATCAATACTTCCTACGACGAACATTTGATATTATATTTATAGTGTGTTATAGTATTGAATTTACGAATCTACTTAAAGAAATATAAAAACCTGTGTATACGAGGACGGCGATAAGGAGGAATCCCCGTGACTCGAAAATTATGGTAAAACGTCGTATTTCGGAAAGGAAGCTCTTTCCGGAATGGCGCGCTTGCCTGCTAGATGAGTCAACCGCAGGAACTCCGCTAATACGCTGCGGTACCCTCTTTCCCCCCACATGTTAATTGTTACCGCCATCTTACTGATGTCATTCCGGTGCCGCCGCGCCGCTCATCATCTTGTTAATGTCATATGGCCGACAGTCATTTGCCTTGTTTGTCTTGTTACCACCAGCTTGTGCGCGTCATCCACGGAACCGTCATATTGGACACTATATTATGACACCTGTAAATCCTTGCTTATGAGACATCGTAGATTTTTAGTTCCATATTTCACCGTCAGTGTTTCTGAGGGCGCCACATCCGCATCATGCTTCCATTGACCGGATGTACTGATAACGGCTCGTTCTTCGAAAAGACTGACTTACTATAGGTACATTGATAGAAAAAGTTTAACATTTTTTATGATACGTAATTATTACATTTGCGATTAATCAGCTTTTAGAAATAAAAAAGGGCATTTGGTAAATAGAAACATTGTCTCTAGCTTAATACCGTATATTTATATGGTATATGACAATCAAGGATATGTGAACAGTGTAGTACAAGAATTAAGTGGTCCATTGTCGATACAGTTACATTTTATAAATAAATTTATTGCTGCTTCATTCTTCTCACAGATTGCAGAGAACTGATGCATCTTCTTAATATGTTGAACTAGGGCTGCTGCGTAGCCTCTTCGTCGATGTTGCGGAAACGTGTAAATAAAGTATAAAAGTTTCGGTTTATCATGCCTTAATAAAGGATCGAAATCCATTGTAGATATTAAAGCAAAGCCCACAGGGTCGTTATTATTCTCCGTGATGTAGCATGAGACTTCAGGAGCATTGTACCAAGCATCAATTATAGCTTTTCCAACATTGAGTTTTTTAATTTCACTCATAGCCTCCTGACCACAATAAGATTTAATATTCATCTTGACTGCTCTGTACGACTACCAACAATGTAATGATTCACGAAATTTCGTGTGGACTAGGTAGTGATTTAGTCAAAGAGAGGGGTAAGCGATTAGCTGTTGACGTTTTTGATAGAAATAGGATGTGACATCATGCGAGATTCTCTTAAAACGGCAGGGTCTATTTTTTTTAGCAGGGGGGGAGGCAGCAGTATTGCATCAAATTTCACTACGTTGACGCCCTCCTCTTACTTCTAGAACTTCCTGTCCACTGAAATTGTCGGCCATTTTCTTAATTGTAACATACACAGGACGTGAAAATGATCTAAAAGACGGTGAATTGCAGTTTGGATACATTTTTCTCATATGCATTTAAATTACGAATTTAATATTGATATATATAAGGATGGTTTGACTGTTTAGCTGTCGTATTTAATATAATAGACCATTTTTCCATAAGAACCCCCCCCCCATTAGGATAATGTAGCAGTAAATTGGTTTCAACTTAATTTGTTCTTATTTTTGTATTTTAAAGAAATATTGATGGATTATGTATTTAGATTATTTAATCTAAAATAAGCTACCATACCTTTAGAAATATTTGTCTATGATAGTGTATCCGAAACAATTTTGTTCAACAAAAAAATACAGATTATAATAAATAATTGGAATTTTGCTCGTATGTTAACCGTCAATCATTTGGCTTCATTTATTTTAACACAAATTTTGGCCTTCTTGATTCAGCTTCCTAATTGATAAAAATAGAAAATAAATTAGGTTTAGAAACCTAACGACGATGAACTTGAATAGCACTTTCTAAGTTATTCAGACGTATTAAAAAAGGTCTATTATTAAAAAAATATATACTTTATTTCTGATTAAATCGGACATATAGTTTGACGTAAAATGATTTTATTTTTGGAATTCTTAAATTGTCTTATATAGAGATTCTCAGCTTTAATTCTAATTCTACAAGGTGCACATAAATGATCGAAAGGCGTTTGAATTTGGCGCTTGTTATTTTTTTCTTTAATTTGCTGCTTAGTACCAGTCAAGTAATAAGTAAATAACACAACAATTGGATACACGCTACCAAAGAACGCTACTGACTATTATCGCAATGTCTTATAGATGCGCCAACTTTTCAACACAAGAAAAGCGAGTGATTCAAATACCTTACAATTGTTGAACACAGTGTACGAGGGCGTGTCAAATATGAACCGAGCTTTTCTTTTAAATGCCCTCTAGGTGAAATGAGAGATGTAACGTTTTTAAATGCGTTGAGGGGGGAGGGGAGTTTACGGTGGTGGAGAATAACCCGGTTCGGTTCGCCAGCGCAGATGTACTGTTAGTATATTTTATTTTTTAATTCAGAGGAGTAAAATGAAAAGACGTGTTTACACGATTAAATTTTTCAAATCTACATATTAGCGGCAGGTTTTTAAACTAGCTAGGATTTTATGTAAGCTGTAGTTACGTAATTATTATTACAATGCAAATTTAGTGAGAAAAATTAAATACTAACACACTCAGAAAAATATACGATCTAAATGTCAATCAGTTGTTGTCATAATACGCTGGTCGGCAATATATCAAGCACCGCTGGTGTAATTTTTGCCGAAAACTGACCAACAGCTAATAGCAATAAGTTGGACAAAATTCATTGGGAAACACTGGAACATCCGCTCTATAAATCCGATCTGGCATCGTGTAGCTGTCAGTTTGGGTCACTCAAAACAGAACTGGGAGGTCACCAGTTTGACGACGATGAAGGTGTGGAGTGTTCGCGCGCAATTGGTTACAGACGCGGCCGCATTCATCCTTTGATTCCGATAGGGTGGGAAAAAATGTGTGACTAAAAGAGGAGATTATATAGAAAAATAAGGTGTATTCACTTTTTTTTACTGTACCAATAAATGTTTTAAAACCAAAGTCCGGTTCATATTTGATGCGCCCTCGTATGTACATAGTTAATACTACAAACTAAAGCATCCACATAGTATTGCCTATTACCATTAAAAATTGCACCTATGCTGATATTACAAGGTATTTAGCAACATGTGTACAATTTTATTAATTGCGTTTAATATCTTTGTAGTACTCCACTAAAAAAGAGGCTATAATCGGGGGAAAATGTAACAATAGTATTCCTATTTAAACCTTTCTACGTAGGAGAATCTTATCTAAAATTATCATTGTACAAATATAGTACTTCCTTTCACTTAATCGCTAATAATTTGATAGTATCAATAAAATAGCTCGTGAATCTTTAGTTCCCATTAATCGATAATTTTACAACATGTACAATCTTGACATGATAATCATGATATACGGCTTGCAGATATATGCAGCCAAGAAGTACCTGTGACGTATGATTTTAGAATGAAAAAATCTAAATCAAAATCTAAAACACGTATTATGTATCAGTATCAAGCATGATTTATCGTGTAGAAGTGTTTGGATCATTCTTAGAAATAGATTGAAGATAAATCGGAGTAATTTTAATCAATTAAAAAAAATTAACGCACACTTAAATAGAAAAAAATTCCAACAGTTCGTTAATAAAATTCTTCCTATGTACATGGAAATAGTAGTCCCAAATGATTACTTATAAATCACATTTACAACAGACAATCCTGCCGAAAAAAATAATTATACTCGAAGTTTATACAAACAACCCTGTATTGTTCTCCGAACATGATTGTAAACGCCAAGAACTGTAGAAACGTGAAAGAAAATCGTGGTGGAAAAAAGAAAGCTAGCCCTAGGGAAAGCAGAAACATTAAAAATTAGTTCAACCTTTGTATAAGCACCTTCACTATTGATTCAACCAAAGTTATGTAGAAGAAGGCCTAGAAAGGTACTATTATTAAATAAAAGGCAAATACAGAGTAGATTGTCGTTTGCTCATGAACACGTACAATGGCGCGGAAAAAAAGTGGCGTACTTAGTCAGATGGAACCAAAAAAGTTTTATTTAATTCTGGTGCATACCAACAACACATACGAAGACTACCATCGATAGTCTTTCAACCCTTGTACACCCAAAAGATGGTAAAATTCAGAGGCTCAAGCATCATCTTGTGAGGGTATTTTTCATGATATAGTGTAGGCCCTTTCTATAAGATAGAAGGCATAATGAACGCTGATGTCTACGTAAACATATTACAAATTATACTTCCGCATTATACAAAGGAAGAAATGCCAGTAAGGGGGTTGTATATGCAGGATAACAATCCCAAACACATCTCTAAAGCGTAAAGCGAAAACAGCGTTTCGAGATCATAACGTTCGCGTTTTGGGTTGGCCGTCGAAATTGCCGGACTTAACCCAATTGAAAATTTATGAATGGAGTTGAAAAAAGACTGTATTTGCTGTTAAGCGGCAAAATATTGACGATCTGTGACAAATATGCCAAGGTGAATGTCAAAAAATTTCAGTAGAGACATGTAGGCAACTCGCTGTCCCACTGTCTGCACTTGCTGTCAAGAGGTGATAAAGGTCAAACAACAAAATATTAAATTTTTCAGTCCAATTACTTAAGTAAATAATGAATCTGGATAGAAATACTGCTATTGTAATCCTCAACTGCAGTCTGTGTCCTACAATATAAACAGATTTATTTTTTCTTTTGTATTAATATTTGTAGGACAATATGTGAAGTATATATGTATACATATATATATATATATATATATATATATGTATTTGGGAATGTTTAATTGAATTCTATTCATAGAACACCAGTCATTAATGATTGCTAAATTTTCCTGTAAACTTAAAAAATCAAATTCCGAGTTTATAGTAGTACATATTTTTAAATCCTCCGCATAAGAGAGAATGTTGCAGTCCAGGGAAAGTAGAAAAAGATTGTTTACGTATATGTTAAATAGAAGTGGGCCCATGTTTGAGCCTTGAGATACATCTGTAGATGCAATAAAAGATTGAGACTGAAATCCGTGGTAATGGACATACGAGGGGAGGTGCAGAAGTTCGTGGAATGAAAGGGTTTTAAATAAAATAAAACAATAAATCTATTTTTCCTTTTCAATATAATCACCCTTAACCACAATACATTTATTAGATCTATGAATTAATTTTTCTAAACCATCATAAAAATATTTTTTATCTTTCGCCTTAAAATGGGCCAAAATTACCTCATTGTCGTCGGAAAACTTTCTTTCACGTAAGTCTTTTTTTAAATTGGGAAACAAATAAACGTCACTAGGTGCCAGGTCTAGACTGTAGGGTGGATGGACTTATTGATTGAATGCCATGCTTACGCAGAGCAGCCATTGCAACTTTGCTCTTGTGAACCGGCGTATTGTCTTGCATGAGCAACACACCCTTGGTCAATTTTCCTCGATGGTTTTCCTTGATGGCCTCCTTTAATTTTTCTAATATCGCTGCGTAATATTCTCCAGTTATGCTCCTACCTTTTTCTTTGTAATCAATCAATAATATCCCCTCACAATCCCAAAAAACTGTAGCCATCAACTCTCCGTCCGATTCTGACACTTTGAATTTCTTTGGCAGTGGTGTCCCTTTTTTATGCCATTGCATGGACTCCTGTTTGAACTCAGGCTCAAAGTGATGAACCCATGTTTCATCTCCGGTAACAATCCGCTCCAAAATCTGTGCAGGTTTGTCTCCACATAGCTTCAAAAATTGTTTGGACGCACAGACGCGCTGCTGTTTCTGCAGCGGTGTGAGCATTCTCGTTACCCATCTTGCACTGACTTATCATACCCAGGTAGTCATGTAGGATACGCAAAATTGGTATCTGATACTCCAACTAATGCAGATAATTGTTTTTTCTTCAAACAGGCATCTTGCAGTAGACATTTTTGCACTTTTTCGACGATGTCTGATGTAGTGGCCTCAACTAGCCGACCTGAGCGGGGTCATCTTCAATCGACTCCCGACTATGTTTAAAAAGACCATGCCACTTATAAATCATTAATTTACTAGGGCACTGTTCCCCATAAACGGTTTCCATTTCATTCAATATGGTTTGAGCGTTCTTTCCTTGCTTTGTAAGGAACTTTATTACAGCACGGTGTTCAATTTCCTCCATAGTTTCAGTTTTCTTCCGGATTGACTTGTTTAGCAGGCAACTATTCGTAAAGACTGATGCTATAGGGCTGCAACTTAACTTATGTACTAATGATGAGTCGCCAATCAGAATGACACCTTCCCTCGTAGCATTGCTAAGATATGACCGAATAAGAAATCTATTTATTTATTGTAGTTTTTTAATATCTAGGAAGAAAGAGTTCAATAAACTTGAATTTCTTTTATTTAACGTATACGTTGATATTTCAGCCAAATTAAGACCACTGTTATTTTCGTGCACATGACTGTACGTAAAACATAAATAGAGCTTAATATATTTAAGGATTATAATACGTCAAATACCAAACACGTCAAAATTGTCAGTTTTCCGAAAAATCACTTCAAAAAATGTTCGAATAAGTCTCCAAAAATTCTCGTGTTTTATCTAAACAATTTTTGCTCAACCAATATGGGATCTCTAACAATAATAAGAACATGTCTCTCCGCGCGACTTCTATCCCATGTGCGAATAATCGTCTGGTATATCCTCCATCTCGATAGAAGTTTCTACCTTTAACATTCTATTTCTTTCCAGCACAAATCCGGCCAGCCCAATGACTACCTACTTCAGCTACCCGGATCCCTGTCTTCAGGATGAACTACGCAGGATCGCCAACGCTATCGTTGCTCCCGGAAAGGGCATCCTGGCCGCCGATGAATCGGTCGGCACGATGGGAAAACGTCTTCAGGGCATCGGCTTAGAAAACACCGAGGATAACCGCAGGAAATACAGGCAGCTACTTTTCACCACCGATAAGAAGATTGGAGAGTACATCTCAGGAGTTATCCTCTTCCACGAGACCTTGTACCAGAAGACCGATGATGGAACGCCGTTCGTCGAATTGTTGAAAGAGAGGGGAATAATTCCTGGAATTAAGGTTGACACTGGAGTCGTTCCGTTGATGGGCTCTGAGGAGGAAGGAACGACACAAGGTTGGTGCATAAGGATTCTAAATTTCTTATCAATTATCTCACCTGTTTTTTTTTTTTTTGTAAAATTCTGGGACATGCTTTCTTCAATAAATTGATTTTATCTGAAAAATTCACGGAATGCAGATAGAAAAACCTGGTTTGACAGTTTGTTTTGTCTTTCAACATTGTTACATTTGGATTAGCAATGATTTAAAGCCAAAATTCAATTCTGTTGAGTTCTTCAAAATAAATGTTCATATAGCACCACCGTTTACTGAAATTTTTGAACCTACTCAATATTTCCTCACGTATTTATATAAAATTGTGCATTGTCTTAATGAAGAATAACTTTCGCTTTTTGTTTATCTATTTATTATAGCTTGTCCAAGAAATGTATGTTGTTATGGATAAAAAAATACCGATTTGTTTTCCACGTACACTAGCACCCATAAGTTTAAGACCACTCTTAATGAAGGAAAAACTTACTTATGCGTTAAAAATTACGATACTAAAATGGATGAAGTTATAATATACATATAGATCCACGGGCGTGCAGAGAGGTGGGTGATAGTTTATTGTTCAACACGATAACAATCCCACCTCTTGAAGAACTGTAAAAACTTCGCAACAGACAGAGGAGCCAGGATGCCATCGAAAATACGACATGACCTCAGCAATCATTAATTTGGTGCAAGTTTTCCTGTTGTGCTTTGATAGACAAACCATTATAGTAGTTAATTGGTAGAGTTCACCATTCTTGGATTTGAAGTAACGAAAACCTATACAAATTACATGAGGAGGAAATAGCAAGAAACCCTTTGAAGACGGAATAGTGGTAAAGAAAGCATTTTTTGAGGGGGATGAAGTTTTATTTGGCGATTTTAAAAATATAACAGATCATGTCTGCTATTAGAGAACTTCAGTTCTTCTCGTCCAAGTCACAAGGCGTATTGAAGTCATGAGCCAGGACATGGCAGATAAACTAAAATATGATAGCATGAGATACTGCTCAGCTGTGTATTTTTATTCGATCGGTATTTAATTACATGTCGGCTAAAGAAGAAGTTTTAGCAATGATTCCTCTGAAAGGAAAATCCCGTGGCGCAGATATAGTAAATTGTAACTAATGGCAGATCAACGGAAAAGAAAGACTGAAACATTTTCTATCTTTCAAAGCAAAGATTCCTCAGTTGAATTTTGATATTTAAGAGAGAGAATTAACAAATATTTTGAGTGAATATGGAAGACGCTTTTATGACTTTAGTAAATTGACAAATATCTCAACTTTTAGGAGTTATCTTTTTCCTGTAAAGACATTCAGAAATCTGCTACTAAAATAGCAAGTCAGTTTAATATGGACTCATCTTTCGTTGAAAATGAGGTAGTGCAGATTATCTCAGATATACATCTCAAAGCCACGGTATCTGGTACAAAATTCTAGTCTTTTATATCTGAAGATAAATATCCAAATCGAAGGCAAATTGCTCTTCAGTTGACAGCAATGTTTGGGTCAACTTATTTGAGCAAGTCTACATTTTCTGAAATGAAAATAATTAAGTCAAGATATCGCAATCGACTAGCTGACGAACATACGTCATCATGCTTACAATTAGCACTTAGTAATCACGTAACATCTTACGAAAAGTACGCTGAAGACATGCAGTACCATGCACCGACATCCAAATATTTCTTTAGTTTAGTAACTAAAACATCGGTTTATAAAAACCAATAAAGACGCATTTTTGGATATGAGTTTTTTCATTAACCTTTTTAGAGCAGTGGCCTACACCTATGACCTCCCTACGCCATGATACCCTATCTATCTGCACTACAATCCTGAACCACACATACTTGCGGCATCTACAGAGTCGATCATTGTACTTTAACAGTTTTGAGGTAGATCATCAGCAGTTCAAGTCTGAGCATCGCTGGCCTAAATCGTACGATTTTATGCCTTTGGGCTTATTTCTTTGTGATTTTTTTGAAATCAAAACTTTATGTCAACATGCCCATCAAAACCTTGAAAGTGGAGATTAGATCTTGTCTCATTGAAATATGGCTACATTTAAACCAAGTCGTGATTGAAAACTCCGTCAAAAGAACGCAAATGTCACTGCAAAAACTCTATTAATTTTTATTGTACTTTTAAAACTGCTTTGGATTATTACTTCATATATGTGTTTCTTTAATAGGTCTTGATGATTTGGGAAAACGTTGCGCGCAATACAAGAAAGACGGTTGCCACTTCGCGAAATGGCGTTGCGTACTTAAAATCGGCAAGAACACACCATCCTACCAGGCAATGCTCGAAAATGCAAACGTTTTAGCTCGTTACGCTTCGATCTGTCAGATGAACGGTCTGGTACCGATCGTCGAACCGGAAGTACTCCCCGACGGCGAACACGATCTCGACCGCGCCCAGAAAGTCACCGAAGTCGTCCTGGCTTTCGTCTACAAGGCCTTAAGCGACCACCACGTCTTCTTGGAAGGTACCCTCTTGAAACCGAACATGGTGACCGGCGGTATGGGCTATTCTTGCAAATACGCACCAGCCGATATCGGTAAAGCGACCGTAACCGCCTTGCAACGTACCGTACCAGCCGCAGTACCCGGCGTGACCTTCTTATCCGGCGGTCAATCCGAAGAAGAGGCCACTGTAAATTTGGACGCCATTAACAAGTGCGAAGGCAAGAAGCCATGGGCTCTCACGTTCAGCTACGGTAGAGCTCTGCAAGCTTCTGTATTGAGGGCATGGGGTGGTAAAGATGAGAATGTGGCCGCTGGTCAACAGGAACTACTGAAGCGTGCTAAGGTAAGAAGCTTTTGTATTTGTAGAATGGAATTAAAAAAGACATGTAGTAAAAAATATTTTTAAACATGAGAAGAAATCCTTTAATAGTAATAACGTGGGATTTTTTAAAATATTTATTAATTAATTAAGGATTGATATTTATTTATATTTATATTATTATTGATATTGTATATATATATGCCCGTATGATTGAGTGCTTGCATTAATAATTATCTATCTTTTATATTGAATTATTTAACACGCTCAGCAGATTGTTATTTAAATCCTTAATATAACGAAATATTGCATATTTTTTATACATTCTGTGACATTTATATACTTTTAATTGCTAAATGTATTATTTTGAAGTGCCCTACGTATATTTGTATTGTTATAACATTCACCTGGATATGTAAAAATCCCTAGATTTATTCATATTATAGGTGAATTAGCATTATTTATTACCTGGTGTATGCCTAAGTTTTTTTTTTGCTAAGACGAAACGCGTAATTTTCAAAGGAAATTCTTTCTTTTTGTGACATATGTAATGCTTCTGCTAATTGTTATTGGGTTTGAGTTGAGTTATCGTCCAATAACTCTTGCAATTGCTCGTCTTTGCATTTTTGTCGTCTACCAAAGCGCTCACTGTTTTTCAAATTGAAATCACCACTTTTAAGTTGTTGGAACCATGGTCTCACATGTTATCGATGGAGCATATTCACCATATGTTTCTACCATGACCAAACGATGACTTTCAACAGCCCCTTTCTTTTGATTAAATAAGAAAAGTAATGCGTTCCGCAAATATTCCTTTTCAGGCACAAAACTCGACATGATCACTGACCGATAAAGCAAAAACGCTAATTTTTGACGGATTCAACTTGTGTGTGTTTGTAGTTTAAATGTCAGACGAACAAAATGATGTATGTGTCAAATTAATACGCTGCGTACTTTTTACTGGAGCCATCTCTTAGGTAAACTTGAAAAAACTTATGCATACACCTTATGGGTGATCCAGAATGATTTCTGTTTTGTCATCAGAGTGTCATGACTTGTTCATTATGCGTTGATTCTGAGTTTTCTGTTAGTGAAATGCCATGTCTGAGTAGATTATATGATTAAAGTCGTTAATTTAGGTAAGAGAAGCGCAGAGAGGAAGATATTACATAAATGCGAGGGATGACTGCTATTTACACCAGCTTTACGAAATTACTGAATACAATGCAATTAAATGTAAATACAAAACCGCTAAGGAAAAAAGTTAAGGAAGCTGATTTAAATCCGCTTTATTAAAGTCCATGGGCATCTTCCACATTATGAAACCACCCGGGTACAGCTTGTACGAGCTCATGCTAATTGGTGTGAACATGAATGGAACAGAGTTCTCTTCACAGATGAGACAAGAATACAATTGTGGAAGCCAGCTGGACATAATCGAATCATATAGAAGAACTGAAGAACCATGTACTGCATACAATCTTGCGCAAACCGTTAGTTTTGGTAAACATTTCATAATTCTATGGAGTTGCATCAGTTAGGGAAGTCACAGCGAACGAGAATACAGATTGGTACATCCGAAATATCATTGAAGAACATGTTCTACCATACGTTGGCTTTATTGAATATAATATAATTTGTATCAATTGAAGATAATGCCCGGGTATATATCGCCGTAACAGTGCTCTAGTACCTTGATGAAATCTGGATTGCGTCTTTAAATTGGTCTCCACTAAGTCCTGATAAAACGTCTGTTGGACATCCTTAAACGCCGTATATAAACTCGAAATCCAGACCTTAATCCAATTGAAACGCTCACGTAGAACGGAATAAAATTCTGCAAGAAACCATTAACGATCTTCTGAGAAGCATGCCCAGTAGAATGCAAATTGCAACTAGAGTTAGAGGAGGAAATATCTGTTACTAATTCGTCTTCATGTTAGCTAAAAGTATTGTTTCGTTTATTAAATTAAATGCTCTAACTAAAATCACTCTCTTTTGTTTAGTCATCCACAAATCTGTCCTTACGCTATCATATAAGGAAGACGATACTAATATACGTGGGACACTTCAAAATAATACATATAGCAATGAAAATGCATAGAAGTTACAGAAAGATTTAAAAAGTATACAGTATTTTCGTCCGTAAACGTATATACAGGATGAATTACTTAAAGTGATGAACGCAAATAACAAAGAACGAAAGCAAATATTGCTAATTCGGAGCAGGTAGAATTATTGTACATATTGTATTTCGAATTTGCAGCATTTACCTCTTCACTTTGTCGCTTGCGTTTATCACTATAAGTATACTAGAAGTTCCAATGCACGCCATCAATAAATAGTGACGTCAGGTTTTACACCGTTCCCGGATACACACACATAAACTCGCTATCAAACCTAATCTAACATACTAATGTAACCTAGTGTACGAACTGTCAACATTTAAAATGGCCGGATCAAAGACAACCAACAACGTTGTATTTCATCAAATATAGCCAATAACAGCAACGTAAAAGTACTGCGATATGGAATATATGGATATAATAATTAAGTAAATAACTATTTGTATTACATTCTTAATTTTTATAAAATAAGCATTTTTATTTTAAAAAAACAGTGTGTTGCGTTATCTGTTGAAATTTACCCTAATTATTATTATATTATAACTATGTACCAATATAAAATACTTTATTTGTGTGGTTACATTGCATATTTATGACGTCATTTGATTACATGCATGACGTCGCGTTAATGACGTGCATCTGAACTTATCGTGCCTCTAGTATAGTTCATCCCGTATCTCTGGATATGCGTTACTCATACACATGTATAAAGTGAAAGCAACAAGAAAACACTATTTCACTAAAAACAATCGTAAAGAATGTACAATATAATTCAAAAATATTCTAGAAATTGAACTAGTTTTATACAGACATTTTTATTCTGTTCTTAGGCAAATAGCGACGCTGCTTGTGGACGTTATGACGGATCTGCGGCTGCAGACTCTGCATCTCAGAGCCTTTTCGTCCCAGATCACAAATACTAAACAGCTTAAGGTGGAGGAAAAAAGCTTTTGCTTCGTATCTTTTCTTTGCATGTTTTTATTTCCTTTAACTTTGCTTTAAATGCAGTTTTAATCATTTTTATTTTATTTTTATATCCATAGAATAGTTAATGCTTGCCTTCTTTTTACTAATACTTCAATAATATAGAGTAGTATTTATTTTTTTACTTATTAGAGTTTTAACTCTTAAATATTTAATTTTGAATTTTTGTCTAAATTCTTGCATGCATTTTGTGTAACCCCAACTAGCGCTCTGTGCCATAACTAATTTAATTGTATCTTTTTCAGGCAAACGCGTTAGCTTGTCAAGGTAAATATACAGCAGGATCTATCCAAAGTAGTGCTGGTACCCAGGGACTTTTTGTTAAGAATCACGCCTATTAAATTCAAACTGATATGTTTTCCAATAAAAACAAAACCTTACGTTTTTCATTGGTGGAAAAAGCCGGTTTCCGTTAGTAATTATTCTCCACGATCTTCTATTCATTTTATCTTTATTTTTTTACAAATTAGTAATCCGGTATGTATATTTTTTAATTAGTTTTAAAATGAAATTAATTGTATTTAGGCGTAAGACCAAAAAAGTGGATATGAATATGTTTATATATTTTCTTACATAATATGTTATTATAATATATGTATATACACCTAAATTTTCACCTTTCTTCGATAATTTTAATAGGTTTTACTTTTTTTATTGTGCACGAAAATTTTCGCCATAAATTATATATGTCACATGTAGATGCAGTTTTTGTTTCCAAAGAGATGCTTCGTCTTTGGATAATTATCGTGACTGTTATTAAGATTGAATGTTAAATGTATATGGTATGTTAGACCATTGTCATATAATAAACAATGTTTACCAATAGTACGTACTGTCTCTTATTTTGATTTTCCCTTCCAGTTTGGTAAAGTTTGCTTTAAAAAACTGCATTGCAACCCAGCAATTTATTAGATGACAATATCTTTTAAGTAAGTACCGCTTCAGCTAAGCTGTTTAAGGGAGTCTATAAGTAGTTAATTCGTGTGAGTTATAGGAGGAGTAATACAAATAAAAGTGTGAATGCTGTACTAAATTACTCATAATACCTAACATAACAATGGTGCTCAATACAGCTACCGATGGTATTGGTGAAATCATTCACATCGTTACCCTACGCACTCTGTTGGTGCGCGCCCTTTCTGGTTTAGTTGTATTGCTTGGGTGAAGGTTTGGGAAACTGCACCTGTGAAGGGGTGAAAGGGAATTGCAATATGTTGACCAAAAAATCGCTAAAAACCACGCTGATGACGTCGGACTATGTGTTAATGTTTTTTGTCTTTCTCGTAAATGATTTCACCAATACCATAAGCAGCTGTATTTAGCAGCATTATTATGTTAGGTATTGTTTTCTAGGCATTTCAAATGTGTTTTTAATAATCATAAATTTACTTGCCATGTCAGATTAACACGTACACAATATCCTGTAAACATCAACAATCAGACATAATTATTATTATTAACAAAGTATAAGCTTATTACTAACAATTGTTAATTATTTTGTTGCGGTGGTTTATCTACGCCTATGGCGTGTGTCACAGTTTGTGCACTATACACTAGGGTGACAGAATAACACCTACTAATTAAAAAGAAGATTCTATTCTCGTTATATATCCAAAATATTTTTAAATTAGATTAATATTTTGTCGACCTACCTTTACTTGCGTAAAGTGCTGCGAGTCGTCGGGGCATAGAATCTATTAAATGATTAATGGTGTCTTCTGGAATATTTAACCACTCTTCTGTAACAGCTGCCACGAGTTCTTCCTTATTGCTGGATTTTCGGGGTCGTTTCGCCATATTTGTGTGGATTATGTGCCAAACATTCTCTATCGGATTCATGTCTGGTGATTGGTCTGGCCATGGTAAAATCCGAATCCCCTGTTTCTCTTTCCATGTGGTTGTTGTTCTTGCTTTGTGACAGGGTGCTCCATCCTCCATAAAAGTGGCGTCTTCTTTAGATAAAATGGCGTTGTCGAATATCGGTAGTAGTGCTTTGTTAATATTGGGATATATTTTGCCGCATTTATATTTCCGTCGCAGATTACTAATTGCGATCTTCCACCATACCATATCGCGCCCCACACCATGATGTTAACCCCGCCGTATTTCACCGTCTGATGCAAAAATTTGTTGTCCAGTTGCTGTGACGAACGTCTCCATACCCACGTACGACCACTATCACTGCATTGGCAGTATCTGCTCTTCGGGCTTCGTTCGAATTTTGATTGCCCAAGCCATTCGGCGCCGTTTTTGAAGCGGCGTAAGGAGAGGTTTTTTTCTTTGCCACCCTTTTATACGTCCCCACACTGTGCAGGTATCGCAGAACGGTGCGCTGACTTTTCTGTGAAGTTGCCGCAAACTCGGCGGTATTTTTTCGCGGTTCTCTTAACACTTCGCGCACAAGCACCCTTTTACTTCTTTCAGAAGGTCCAGCACGATCTGGTCTCGGCTCCACTGTTGTTTTTTCCTTGCGTTTAAATTGTGTAATCACACGGTTAACTGTGGACAACGGAATATTTAAAAATTGACTTATTTAACGTTCCAAAGCACCGCGTTCACTCTGGCCAACGATGCGACCCCGGGTGAAGTCGCTAATATCACTCGAACCTTATAAGCGAGGCATAGTTGTAACGATACTAAACTATGACGAATTCCTTCCGATACATCTACCCCTACCCTAATGACAAGTGAAAGTTCTTAATTCGTTCTTAGAAATTAGCTGTTTACATATGTATACCGCTTTACCTTGTCTCTATTTTATTCCACCCTAGTGTATACACGAAGGTAACAATAGTTGCATTCAGTAAATTACGACCCCAGAAGCAAAACGTTAGCGCTAATTTACGTCAACTGTAGGGGTAGGAATTCCCAACAATTTTTGAACGTTTTTAGGCGTAAATGTGTGAAAATGGTATAGGATAATCACCACTTAAAAAGTTATGAAAACATTGATTTACAACAAATTACTTTTGCGATATAATACTGCTATAGTCTTGCCCATAACTTGAATTGTTTTCATAAACTGTATTGCCACCTTCTAAGTGTAAACACATGCTTATGTTACGTAAATTACTTTTATCCATTATTTTATAAAAAGAGTTGAGGGTGAATATATAAAATAAACACATTAAATGGTCTCATCATCATTCGGTTTTCGCCCCTGCTAAATTGCAATACCTGTGTCATTCGAGGTTTCCGAGGCGTCCGTAAACCAGCGGAGACGTCCCGCTTCGATTTCCGCGAAGATGCCTTTATTGCCTCCTTGCTGGGAATAATTACGTTGCACCCCCAGCAAAGGTATACACGGGTCGAATTTTTACCGATTAGACGTTGCTCCGCTGGTAATTGCATTTTCTGTAGTTATATTTCTAAATAACCCTCTTTTCGCAAAATACCTTCGATTCGCTTCCAGTCTCCTGTACCGGGGTAGGAAAGACAACTGCAAACAAACACACCTTTACCTTGCTTAACAGTTGGCACTATACAATCCTGCAACGTTCTTTGGCCTTTCGCTCTTCTTACAAAAACGCGCCTCGATTGTTCGAACACCTCAAACTTTGACTCCTCAGTCCATAGCATAGCCAGTCCAATCATCCACTGTCCAATTTCTATGTGTTGCTGCACACTATTGCCGTTTTTTCCTGTTTCCCCGTTAAAGTAGAGTTTCTTTTGTTGCAATGCGGCCGTGAAGATTTGCAGCTTTTAATCTTCTTTTGACTGAAGTAACATAAATTTTTCTTGCACGGTCACGATTCATTTCGGCGACAATTTGTGGTGCTGTTGGTCTCCTATTTCACTTGCTCAGCAATTTTATACGCATCGTTGGGGTGAGATGTTATTTTCTTACGATCTGAATGTGTCCGATCTCTTAAACTACCCGTGCGTTGATTCTCCGAATGATATCATTAACAGTCGATTTATTAATATGTATTTTTTCGAAAATTTGACGCACTAAATAGCCTTCTTGATGAAAAGCAACGATTGCAGAGCACTTTTCTAAACTTGTCAGTTTCCCTCTCGGCATTTTAATCAAGTTCACACAAAAAGATACGCTCTTAACACTAACACACGTACAAGCAGGTTAATTTAGAAACTAAAGCATTTATCAATACACTTTCAGGTGGCCTGCTCCCATCCCAGAGTATTGTAAATGTATTACCTCCAATATTGTCCCAAAAATAATCCTACTTGAAGCAATAAGGATTATTCTGAAAATTACTATGTTGGGTCAAAATACAATAATTTTCTAATCAATATTTTTGGAAGTTTGCCAGTACAATTAATAAACGATAAATTTCATAAAGAACCTATTATATTATCTTTCAGTAGAGTGTACATTTTACTTGGTGCCCAAACTAATATGGATGGTAGTGTACATTAAAAATATGTTGTAACTAAACTATAGATAATGTAGATTACGTTTCTAATTTGATAAGACAAGGTGAAGTATATATACACTTCTTCATCAAGTTTAATATAAGTTCTGAAATATTTGTAGAATAACTCGCAACAGTTGTGATTCAATGAGAATTCTTTATTGTATACCTTTTTAGGAGAGTAAAGGTATTTTAGAGGAATGAATAAGTATTTTCAGAAATAGCTAGGAACACCCATAATTTAGAATCTGCTATTAAAATAAAAAATTAAACAAACGCAGTTATTAAAATCATTCACCAATCACCACATCCGTATAGAAACATTTATGAGAAGTGAGGAATGAAAATAAAAACAAGAAAAGAAAATATAAAGTGCTTTACTTAAATACTAATTACAATACAAATAGATCTTGTGTTATCAACTTCTTCAATCACCATCTTCTTCATCTGCTTCTTCAAAATCTTTTGTTTTCACATCCAAATCTTCACCATACTGCAATATATTATCTATCGTTATTAGAACATCACCTAAATTTTCTTGATCTTTCAAATTCAACGGAGTGAATCTAACTAATGAGTAATCTTCAATCAACCGCCCAATAGCTTCTGTTAATTTTCGATGCTTCTCATTGAATTTACTACTATTCAATTCGATATCACCTAATATCGCATGGCAATCTGGTTCAAAGAATTTATCCAGTTGCTTCTTAGCGCTCTTACTCAAAAGATCCATTTTTGATAATAAATTAATATGAGGCAGTTCTAAATTAACCATAACACTTAATGCAGCCATGGTACCTGATAAAAATTTAGATCCTTCCGTCATAAACTGTACATCTACTAAAAATACAGTGCATAAATTAAAATTCCACGATTGTAGAAGGTTAACGAGTTTTCGTATTACAGGTAAATGCGTGTAAAGTTCTATTTGTCCTGGACAATCGAATATTAAGTAATCATCTTCTTGTTCACCTACAAACACAACCACAATAACTAGCAAGATACGTTTCGTAAACAAATTATACCTAACCGATCATGAAGCCAATCTACATTTTCTAGTAGGTATTCAATACAATATATTAAACCTCCGTTTGGTCCGAAATGCAACTCTTCATCTTCCATCGTATCTTGAACATGAATCAGTTCCCTGATATCAACGACAGGTTGATATGAAAAGTATTCTGCTGCGGGATCTAAATTTACAACTTCTATGGTTCTTTTCGTATCGATACCGTATTGTACTAAAGCACTGCAGTATGTTGACTGGAATTCAAAGAAGAAACATGAATTTTTGTGTTCCTAACTCTAATAGCTATTATTTGTATTACTTTACCACTTCCGGCAGGACCAACAACTAATTGAGCGTATCTCATGTTTAATTTGAATGTGTTTTTAAGAACTAACGATTATATCAACAATGTTAATATTTAATATATACATAACCTGCACACACATTACTTGGTATTACATGGATATTACCAATATATTTCAATTCAAGCAATATCGATAAAACAGCTTTCAATATTTACAAGTTTTCGTATAACTTATTACGGAGATACATTCCCATTACACGATCCCGTTTCTATATCCTCTAGTTTCTTCCAGGATAATAGATGACAGCACACATCGCTAAAAATATTTCATTAGAAGCTAAACAGAGTGCGTGCATCGGCAGTGCGAAACTATGCAAATGTAAAATATAACTTTTGTATAGCCTTTTCTACCTTATTACCAGAAAGAAGAAAACATTTTATACGATGTTGTAGTTCTCTTAACTGTAGTGAGAAGTGTATTTGCTTTATCGAGAGGGGTAAGTAAATATTGTACCAAATATATCGATAAAAAGAATGCACTCTACTTTAACATACGGATGAAGGTGGGGAAGTTACATTTTCTATATAGTTTCTAAGAATGTACAAGTCCTTTACAAGTTTTTTTACAAGAGTTTCGATAAACAAATAATCATTTATTTCATTTATTGTTAGGGATAAATATGATAGAAGTCTATTATGTCATGCTGGCACAGCTTTCCAAACCCCACCAAATATATAGAATGGACTGAGAAAGGATTATGTTACACATGAAGAAATATACAACAATTGTAGAGTTTGTGGAAAGCACTTTGCAGCAGAAGATATTGAAGGAAATAATGAATTATTGCCACTAGTTTCTCCTGAACTATGTTTACCTGGTATAATCGGCAAATTCACTTTTTGTTATATTCTAAATTCATAGGAAACAGATCCAGAAAATATGAAAAACCAAGAGAGAAATATATTAACTGAATTGGAGGTATTTGAGCCTAGTACTTCTACTTGTAAGTATCTTATAACTTGGATTATAAATGTATATATGATTAAGTAGCTTTAGTTTATTATCCTTCCTAAATATTTTATGCAAATATGTCTTGTAAAACGACTTTGATTGCAAACATATCTGATTTTCTTTTAATGCTTATAAGACATAATGTAATAAGTCACGTATTATATTTTTCAAATGCAAACAACGTAACGTAGCAACATTTTATGCAGTATTAAAATAAAATTTTGCTGTTACGTAAAGTTTTGCTTTTTAAGCATTATTCAATTTAAATTTAATATATATACACAAATCGACACATCTGGGTCAAATTAAATACCGTATAGACAGTTAATTTGAAAATGTATTGTAGCGCAAATTATTTCATTTTAACACAATTATTATCTTTTGATTGACTAATGTTTTACAGCAACTGTTTACAAAAACAATGCTAACCTACATTTGAGAACCGACAACAAACGCTAGAAGATAAACAGTTGACGTAATTTGAATAACGCGGTAGTATATATCACTATCCTTCTCTGTCAATCTAATAAAATCAAACCAAGTAGATCTTTGTCTGTGAGATAAGCGCAAATCTTGCTACTTTTTTCAGCAACAGTATTTAAAAAAGATCGTTAAATGAATTGATTGTCTTAATTTATACAACAAAACAATGACGTAGGTAAAAACTGATAATAGACGTAGGTAAAAACTAAAAATAGACGCAGAAAAAAAACTGAAAACAGATGATGTGTACACACTATTACTGTTAGTTTCTTCCAAGCCGCACAGGTGGCGCTAAACGTAAGACCTTAGCAGCCGGGAATTGTCCATCACATTGTCTTAGTAACTTTCGAAGTGGAATATTGTCACTTGCCACCTAATTATCAAATTTTATCTTATTTTTTATAAATCCTGTTAGAAATTAAACATTGTAACACAATTTAAAAATTTAGAATAATTTTTCCGATTCTTTTCATTTCTTATATTGTGAAATTAACAAGTCATTTTCTTTAGTATATTTTTATGATTGTCATCTAGTCTTAAATAGCAAGATAGTTTCAGTACATAAATTGCATATTTAAAAATGAATATTTTTTTGAGGCAATTTGATCACTTCGGCAATAATGTAACATAACTATTTGAGCAAAAACATTGATAATGCTGATGAAATGTAGTGGAAGCATAGGGATTATAGCGCATATACAGATATAATCTGAGCAAAATTAACGTCAAGGAGGTATCTACAATCCTACGTTCCCCTACTACAACTATAACCATGATGTAGTAGGTCAATAGCAAAGTACTGCTTACGACGAATGATTGATAGAGTACGACGCAGATAACTCCATACCATCAACTCATACCTAGATGGGAATGTTCCGTGGTTGTGACTCTAAAAGATGTCATCTGTTGGTGCAGGAGGTAAGTTTTTGTCGCGTGTTTATTTCGTTTTTATTTGGATGGTTGGTATGCATGGAAACACCGGAATTTTTATAGAGATTTATATTTTACAAAAGTTATACGAAATTACATGGTGCAAGTGTGATATTACATTGTGCAATAATGAGTGAAGGCTGGAATTCCGAGGGCCGAAATCTGCAATAATCATTTTCAATGACAAAATAATTTATTTCAAGCATATGTAGGGCGAGTTTTATTATGTGCTCTGGTGTTGGAGCGTTACCTTCAACCACAATTGTACAATGCTCGGGATCAGAAACATCTGCAAATATTTATAGACGATAGTATTGTTAGAATTTTAAATTAACACTTTTTCCTTTTATAAATGGGATTCACTTTTCTTTGCTGCTGCATTCATTCTTAACAGACGTATCTATAATATCTTCATGTACTTATTTTCTCTTCCATCTACTGTTGGCAAAGACAGGAATAGCGACGGCATTGCATTTTTCTTCAGGTAACTTTTTGAAGCTCGATCCTCATCACGAAAGTACACATGGCATACTCGATGATTTTTGTGCACCAGCTGAGGGTTTTTGGGTTACTTCATTCGCACACGCAGCTACCCACGCACGGAAATTTGCTGGATGTATGCTGGGGTTCGAGAAACGATGGCGGAGTGAACGTTTGTTACCGCATCCATGAACGGCACATTTTGCGAACACCATGACGATCTAAAGCACAGAAACCTGCAACACACTTAAAAACTACGATGTATTATATTAGTGCGAACAATTAATGCACCGCTACGGTCTTGAAAAAGACTGAATTCTAAATGTGGAGTGCATGAATGTTCGAAAAGTGTTTTAAGAAAATAAGCGACCACCAATCAAATAGTAAAGACCCACAGACAAGTGACAGACGACGGGTCAAATGCAGAGATAATATATATAGGAATTGAAAATAGGGTGCAACACAAACATTATCTAATATGTTTGCTGAATCCTTTTCATTACTATCAAAGTTACTAATTTAGTGACCTAAAACAGGTCAACATCACCACAACTAAATAACTATATCATAGTTAGGGACATTACTTTATGTAAGGTTAGAGGTAGAGAGTCGCGGTACCACTTAGTTCCGTTTAAGATACCGAGTCGCGGAGTACGATTGAAATCGGAAGAAACAAGTTGCACGTACCACGTAACATGAGAATGTAAAGACCGTTCTAAAAATATTGGATACAGACATATGTTTAATGTCAAATATATATACATAACTTTACTAAAATGATACTTTGCACAGTAGTTTTGTTTTTTAATTTAGGTTCATATATACATATATATATATTTTAATCCTATGTCCTTTATACCTTGCGGTGTCGGACTATTTATTTCTTATTTTTATCTTCCACAGGTTCCTGTTCTGAGCCAGTTGTTTGGCTTCAACCCATCCCATACTTCTCTTTTCCAATGTTCTATACACCTGTTCCTTCCAGGTGTTTCAAGGTCTACCTATTCTGTTTTTGCCCTCTGTTTTGGCTTCAAATATTCTCTTTGTGATTCGATCTTTTTCCATTCTGTGTAAATGTCCAAGCCATCCCAGTTGTCTCTCTTCTATGACCACTTCTACTGGTTCGATACCCAGACTATTTGTGATTGTCGTGTTTCTAATTCTGTCTCTTCTAGTTACTCCTTCTATTGTTTTTAGGAATCTCATTTCCATGGCCGTAACTCTGCTTTTGATTCTATTCGTGGTTATCCATGACTCACTACCGTATGTTAATGTTGGTCTGACTACTCTTTTATACACCTCTGTCTTTATTATTTTTGGTATTTCTTTTTTATCCAGAAACGAATTTCTCAATATATCTATTATATAATTGTATGTGTATCATCTTCAAAACTATTACACATTGAACTCGTCATAATATAAAAATCCAAAAAGATTGGAAAGGGGCATTGCTTCCAAAGTTTATTTTGTCTTATATTGACTAAATACTTTGGAAGTAGAAAATGTAGGTTGTACTTCGTCATAAGCCACTTTGCTAGCAGCCTTTATAGAAATAAAATAAGAGCTACTAACGAACAGCTGATCGACAGTCGATATTTGTACGTAGAGCTTAACACTAGATTTCATTATCTCTTTTTAATGGGCAAATTGGTGTCTATGCAGGTTTCTTCCAATTTTAATAGTACTGATTGTAGAGAAAGAATAACGGGAGATGCGCATGCGTATTATAACCGTTGACTTTGCTTAGATTATATCTGTATAATGTGGCCAAAGGCAGGTTTACTGAAAATAAATTAAATTTATAAACAATAGTTTTATTACAAAAAAGAAATAATGAGTACAGAAAGTTAATCAACTGTAAAATTCTATAAATTAGGAAAATATGTATATAATATAACATAGACCTGTAATAAAAATAAACACAATTTACTCTTAAGTTTATACTTCAACAAAAAATCACTGGTGAAAAATACTAAAACGTTACAATTATTAATCATTATCTACACATATATTGGTCACAGCAAATCTCAATTGTTATATAATAATATATATAATTTAATTTTTATTTTTTTGAATTAATTCAAGAGTATTATTATTCCTTCTATGTCTGATAACATATATTCCGAAATATTATTTATACTAATTGATTTTTCGAAAAATATCACAAACGAAACTAGTGATGTGCAATAGTTGTACAATATTTCAATTCTTTTTAATCGGTTTCATCCGAATCTTCGGCTAGAAGCCGGTTTAATTCTTGCAACCGCCTATTTCTCGTTTCCGTTTCCGGTTGCTTGAGTAACTGCTCCTTTTCGCTCTTCAAATTTAACCGATTCGACGCATTGAGTACGGAGAATTCCCAACTTCCGGTCCCGTCGAATTGAAGGATGTGTGTATGGAATTTCCTGAAAAGCACATTAAATTTGGTTTAATTAAACTGTCCTAGAAAAACCGTAACATATAACAAATAATTACAAGAGAAGTATGGTTTAAGTTCAATTTGATAGTCTCATTTTATGCTGTAATTTAAAGAATTACCAAATTAAAGATAAAATTATAAAAGTTAAAAGCCATGTGGTGTGAAATGATGGGCAATATAGGTAGCGAATAAATTGTAAGCCTGCAGTTTTATTATTTGTTAAATTATGTTTTCAATATTTTTCTATTTAACCAAAATAAACTGCGGTTAACAGGCATTATAATGGAAACTTATTCCAGTGGGTAGTAACAAAACTAATGTATTGGATATACCAGGTCTGTTCAGATAATAACCAAATATTTTGAATTACGCGCCAACTTACTAATGCGCGGTTGGCCACATTGTCTGCGGTACACTACACTGCGTCAAATGGATCTTTAGACGCACGTCATTGTTTAATGGCATAAGCAAAGATCGCTTATCTATTCTTATTTAATATTGATGACGATTGCAAGGACTGTGTGGATGTACAATTCACAGGTATAGCAGTAAACTCCACTCACACAAATTAATTAATTAAGTATTATTAGTCATATGGTTAGAAACTTTAGAGCCTGCGTAGAAAATAATTTGCATGTGTGATACAGTTTTTACTTTCAGTCGGTAACACGGTTGACAATGGGAGCCCACGTGCTCCCGAAACGCTGCGTTCCGCATAATTAATTAATTTGTGTGAGTGGAGTTTACTGCTATACCTGTGAATTTAATATTGATATCGAATATTCACGCGAGGAAGATACGTATGTCTAAAGATCCATTTGATGAATATTAGAATTGCCGAACAGATACAGTAACAATGCCGCATTGACGTGAAGATTGAAAAGCCTACTTCACAATGAATAAACTTTATAAGCCTAAGTGACTACTCAACATTTGTAGTGAATGCTTAATTTGTAATACCTCTTATGGTATTTTTCGAAAATATTTTCTCATATGATGAATAAATATAAATTTACTAAATATACAAGTTTAGATTAGCAAAACGTAGATTTAAAAAAATTACGTAATAATACAGGCACGTTGATATATTCACCATCAAATAATTTACATATTTATTCGTAACAAAATAATTGGAAAAGTGATATAAGCAAACCATAACGCATTAATATAATTTGAATATATCAGAACGTCATTAAAAACCAAAAAAATGTGTCCGTATATATATAAGGCATAGTCTAATTATTTGAAGTATGAATGTACGTCATCAATTGACAATGACATCAGATGATTCCTTGTTGTCAAATCAAAATTTAAACACTAATTGTACCCCTAATTATAAACACCTGATTTTGAAAGGTTATGTCTAAATGGCGACATAGCGTTTTGTATCTGCAGGTGTCTCAACGCTAACAAAATGGATATCCCTGGGAGCAAGTCGTATATTTTCTATTTAATGTCGTATTCCCATTATGTTCTGTAATAATACGAAAGTGGTTCTGTTTCAGCATTAGGTAAAGAAAATGTTGAAGATTGTGTTGCAGTGAAAAAATATGGTGCTTGATGACTTAATATTAGCCGATAATGGATTTTTAATTAAAAACTTATCGCATTCTTTTTAGGTATATAATTATTTGTGTTTTTTAAACATTAACAACAACCAGAGCTAGAATACATGTTGAGAGAGTGATTAAAACGATAAAATGTTATTTAATTTTAAACTCTTCTAAACAGCTTGTTTTATTATTTAGCACATTCCATAAAAGTTATAATTATAAGAAAAGTATACTTGCATTTATAAACAAAATAATTTATACACATCCATGTTAAGCAAATTTATAGTTTTGATAGAAAAATTAACATGTACAAGAAAGTTCAATTCTTGTCTGTCATACAAATAATTACTATGGATTTAAATAAAAAAGGTAAACGGTTGCAAAAAACAATTGCAATAAGTACAATACATACAAATTTCACACACGTGTAAATAATTACATTGACTATGGTAAAAAACATATTATGGTTGTTTTGTTTAGAAATCTAAGTAACGTTACCAACAGTATAAATTATGAGAAATTGACTTCGTCACTTTTCTTCCCTATCTTATTGTATACTATACTTGATTCAAGATAAGAGTGCAGGCTTAAATAGATAAGCAAAGAATTTGCAGCTAATTGACGAGGCAAATTCACAGACATGTAAAATATTCTATTTCGCAAATTAAATTAAGTTTAATACAACGGAATATCACCGACATCTTGTCATTTATCAGATAAATACTGAGTGATTTTAAATGTTTGAGGACAGTTTCAATTTCGCGCCTTGCTAAATTTTTGTCACGTTGGTTTTGAATTCCTAACCAGTAGCGTAGCAAATAGATTTTGGATGGGTGATAAAATATTGACAAAAGATCTTCAAAAAATCAATTTCATATAGATTTTCTAAGCAAAATGGAAAATAACACTGATAAACAGTAGCTCTAAGAAGAACAGATTACAAGTAAAAATAAAGCAAATGATAACGAATAAAATGAATATAAATAACGTGTCGTACAGGCAGTTGAGAGGACCGATACTCACAATGGCCACTCTTAACATGTCAAATCCCCTAGAATACACCGCGCGAAATTTAAACTGTCCTCAAACATATAAAATCACTCTGTATCTTTGTTGTCTTCAGTTTTGTATTTATTACATTTTTCTGTCCTTTCTTGTCATTTTTATAAACAAATTACCCCGAAAACAGTTTTTTCATAAATCTACTTACAGTATTATTGAAGATTTGAAACTATGGTTCTAATAATTATATAAAGCGATACTAATAATATAGAATTATTAAGCGACTGAAAACTATATACATTTTTACTTTATTATTATTGTTGTATTATTTTATCACGTCTTAATATAACCATAAAATACAGGAAATAAAATACGATAAATGTATTTTATTATAATTCCATTCAATATTATACTTTTGTTGATACTACAAAATTTTGATAACCAAATCTAAGTACGCCCTTATGAACCTGTCAAATCACAATTTGAATTCACAGCTTCCATCGGGTCAATTTTTCTAATGTAATATGGACGTTGATCGTAGCGCCATCTACTGCATTTTTAACGTGTTACTATGCATAAATAAACGCAATTGGAAATCATACGACACTGACGTAGACATAATTGAGTATTTAAACAAAATTTACCACATTTCCGAATATATTTCGGCATTTAGTCCGCATTCGATTAACGTTACAAAATTATATTCTACTTTTTAATTCGGAGGGGTAAAATGAAAAGACGCGTTTACACAATTGAATTTTACAAAGCTATTTTTTGGCGGCAATTTTAAAACTAGCGACGATTTTTATATAAGTTCTAGTTACGGAATTGTTGTTACAACGCAAATTTAGGAAGAAAAATTAATTACAAACGAACTCAGAAAAATACACGATATAAACGTCAATTAGTTGTAAAAATATGGCGGCCGGCAATATATCAAGCATGGCTAGTGTAATTTTTGCTGAAAACTGACCAACAGCTAGCCTACTCTTTGGCGCTTCAATTTAAAAACACTCCTCTGAATTAAAAAATGGTGCATAGATTGTTAACATTAATGGTGTCAAACAGTCAAAGTCGTTGGGTGTATTTTGCATTTACTGGTAATCAGAGGCATGCGCATCGTAATTTATTGTAGAATGTTTAATTAATTCGACTGATTTACAACAGCAATTGTTATCTGAGACGTTTATGGTAGCCAGTTTCCTATTGGGTGTCCAAATACTATACTCTGCATGTATAACTGCTGGTGAGTTTTGGGCAAAATTACAGTAGCGATATTTCATATATTTCCGGCCGCCATATTGTTATAATAATTGATTGACGTTTAAATCATGTATCTTTCTGAGTGCATTTGTTTTTATTTTTTCTCCCTAAATTTGTGTTGTATAAAATGCTAGTTAATTTTAAAATTACCGCCAAAAGCAGCTTTGAAAAATTCCATTGTGTAAACTCGTCTTTTCGTTTTACTCTTCTGAATTAAAAAAATAGGGTATAGTTCGTTAAACTTAAATTTGTACATATTTATTTAAATTATCATCGTGTTCTTGATAAATTTTTTGACGATATGGTTTGGTAATAATTAAGATTCCTTTTGTATATTTACTAACTTTTAATGGGAATTAGAGACAACTTTCCCTATGGTGGTTTTATTCGAAGGTTTTAATTACGGATATCATCCGCTAAATATCCCGTATAATTTTTATTATATACTCAATGCTGTTCAAGAAAACAAATATTTATTCTATCAGCAAACCTGATCAAATCGTTTGCAAGCTAAATGAAACTTGATATGAGCAATGTTTATCCATAATTAATACGCAAATCATACGCTATTTTTTGAATTTTCGAACTGTAAAATCAATGTACTTACAAGCGGATTGAATTAAATATTGTGATAGTAAAACCAACCGGATAATAACTCCGAAGTATTTACGTCTCCAGGAAAGTTTTTAAATAACCTTCACGTAAATTGTCAAAACCCCGTGTCCCTTTCTACTCACCATAATGTAGGCCTATGCGTAATGGTCATCAAGGTAATACCCATGTCGATAGCGGCTTGGTACATGTCATTTTCCACATCTATAGATATCGCTGATGTGCATTCATCCAACAGAGCGTATTTAGGCCTAAATTATTAAATAAAAAAACAATTAGGGGAAAACGATTCGTACATAATAGATACTTGTTTATATAATACAAGGTGTAATAAATTTTTATATTCAATACTTATATATACGAAGTATAAAAAGGAAATAACATAGTAAATATATGTGGTGAATTCGTCTATACACCTAGTCTTAGAATCGCATAACGTATACTAAGCAATTATGTATACATGAATTGTTTAAATTATTTAACATGAGCAAGATCCAATAAGTAAATAAATAAAATGCAAGTTTGAAAATCTAATTTAGCAGTAGGTAGATAGTTGTCTGGTATTAAATATCCCATAACATAATTTTAAAGGCAAATACATAGTAGTAGATACAACAAGTAGAAAAAATATTGGTACAAATAGAACAAGGAAAGTTATACAAAGGCCAGATGAGAGGAGATCGCAACTGAAGTTGCAAGACAAGAGGTAGGTAGAGCAAAGAACAGAAAGCACCAGAATGGAAAAACAAATAGATTAAAAGAAGTTAGCAGAAAAATGTCTGGGCAGAAGTTAAAATCCCAATCAACTATGTTACAAAATTGGATCACTACAGTATATACAGAACGGTACAGTGTGTGTGTTATACACACAAATAACAAAGGAAAAAAAAAATTGGAGCAGATAGAGTTATTATACACGGTGGGTGTCACATTTCTTCTACAAGAGACAATCTTAATTAATTTAGCATTATGTCACAAGAAACATAACCTACATTTTTTTTTAATGGAATGTATGTTTTATTTTGCGTTTATTAAAATCTACGTATTTTTTATGAGTATGTTAACATAAACCATAATATTATTAAAAAATAATCGATAATTTTTAAAAATCTCTCGAATACACAAAATTATTAAGCGGGCGAATGATGTTTCTTACCGGACAATTTTTAAAAATGGATATGGTTGCAACGTTATATATCAAATAGCTTTAATATTTGACTAAAATATCAATAACAACTACTAAAACAAGTATAAATGTTAATTGAATCTGATATTAGTCGTATAATAAATATTTTTAATTGAATGCATTGATCGAATATGTTACACCGACAGGCGTATCATTGCTACCAATTGTCACCATGTTAATATTTTGACAAATATAATGTGTTCAATTAAATAGTTCATCAAATAGCCTTTAATTGCCTTAATACAATTTGAAGTATGTCTTAGATTAATTGTGAATAAGTCTCTCAACAGTTTCATCGATTTTTGACAATTGACTGAACTGACGCTACCGCTTATTGCAAATGTCACTTATGAAATAAGAAATCGCGTTCGTTTTTCGTGACATTCAATTTCATTGGAAAACCAAAGTAAACCCGATGGACTTTTCGTTTGAACAGGCGATATAACCTACACGTTAAATACTTTTCAATGTCATTTAGCTTCGTCTGTGTATCCCTTTGTTATTGTTAGTTAATTGTCTTCGTTTATAATTCTAGTACTTTTTGATGATAGCTTAATAGAAGTGATTTACGTTAAAGGTGAGTAAAATAATGTTTAAAATTGCATGTTTAGATTAAACATTAAATGGAATTGTTATTGTCAGCAAGGATATTAAATGTGTGTCTGCTATTGAACATCTAAAAGTTATATAACAAGGCTACATTTTATCACTAGTGAGATTGATTTGTTTCAAGTAACTCATGGTGTATAGTCCGTTTTAAGGCAGTTCACATAATTTAAGTATTACAACACAAAAACAAATATTGTCTAGATTTAACAATGTTATAAATAAAATATACATTTATACAGCTAGTAGCAATAAATATGTATTGAGTGGGAAATAGCTATTTTCATTTGGAAACATGTGACAGTTATTCCAAAAAACTTATACATTTATACACTAGGGTGACAGAATAAAATAGACACCAGGTAAAGCGGTATAAATATGTAAACAGCTAAATTCTAAGAAAGAATTAAGAACTTTCTCCTGTCATTAGGGTAGGGGTAAATGTATCGGAAGGAATTCGTCATAGTTTACTATCGTTTCAACTATGCCTCGCTTACAAGGTTCGAGTGATATTAGCGACTTCACCCGGGGTCGCATCGTTGGCCAGAGTGAACGCGGCTTCGCAACGTGAAATAAGTAAATTTTTAAATATTCTGTTGTCCACAGTTAACCGTGTGATTACACAATTTAAACGCAAGGAAAAAGCAACAGTGGAGCCGAGGCCAGGTCGTGCCGGACCTTCTGAAAGATGTAAAAGGGTGATTGTGCGCGGTGTTAAGAGAACCGCGAAGAAGTACAGCTGAGCTTGCGGCAACTTTACAGAAAAGTCAGCGCATCGTTCTGCGATACCTCCACAGTGTGTGGATGTATAAAAGGGTGGCAAATAAAAAACCTCTCCTTACGGCGTTTCAAAAACGATGCCGAATGGCTTGGGCAATCGAAATGCGAACAAAGCCCGAAGAGTTTTGGCGGTCTGTCATTTTTTCAGACGAAAACAGATACCGCCAATTCAGTGATAGTGGTCGTACGTGGGTATGGAGACGTTTGTCACAGCAACTGGACTACAAATTTTTGCATCAGTCGGTGAAATACGGCGGTGTGAACATCATGGTGTGGGGCGCGATATGGTATGGTGGAAAATCGCAATTAGTAATCTGCGACGGAAATATAAATACGGCAAAATATAATATATATATATATATATATATCCAATATATATATATTTATGGAGGATGGAGCACTCTGCCACAAAGCAAGAACAACAACCATATGAAAAGAGGAACAGGGGATTCGGATTTTACCATGGTCAGGCCAATCACCAGACATGAATCCGATAGAGAATGTTTGGCACATAATCCAGACAAATATAGCGAAATGACCCCGAACACCCAGCAATAAGGAAGAACTCGTGGCAGCTGTTACAGAAGAGTGGTTAAATATTCCAGAAGACACCATTAATCATTTATTAGATTCTATGCCACGACGACTCGCAGCACTTCACGCAAGTAAAGGTGGATCGACAAAATATTAATCTAATTTAAAAATTTTAAAATATTTTGTATATATAACGAGAATAGAATATTTTTTTTAATTAGTAGGTGTCTATTTTATTCTGTCACCCTAAGTGTAGGTATTAAGGTAACAAAACATTATGGAAGCGTGTACGACTGCTTGCTACTCAAGTGCTGTATTTCACTATATTACTATGGGTATTTCGTTTATCTAAGGTTGGTGCTGTAGCACAACATTTAGCGTAAGAATTGTGCAAACTAAGTAGTATGCTTTAAACGGCGGCAAGAAAAATATTCAAATTTTAAATGAATTTAAGCAAAGAACTTATATAATAAAAATGTATTTCAAATGTATTTCAAATGTATTCCTCTTTTGATAAAGGTATAAAAAAGTACAATCCGTTTAACAAGACTAGGTTGTGTTTCGTGTGACGTAATGTTAAATAAATAAGACTGTCTCTGAGCGATAGTGTATTATGAGCGGTAGTGTATTATGAGCGATAGTGTATGTATGAGTACGGACATTATGCAATTATTTTATGTCAAGTTCGTCTGTAATACAATGCCAGTAACACTCGAAGTCTTCAACCATAAAGTCACGTATATGAAAACAAACTGTTAATATGTACAAAAGATAGGCCCGTCTCAAACTGGAAATTTACTTTTGAATAACCTTGTATATCAGATGAGCGATTATTATTGCGTTAGGAACTCAACAAGTACCAACACGTACATATTTTTCATCAAAGATACTAATTACAATTAAATATATATACATGTAGCAATGGTTGCAGATATATCATAATGCCTATGCAGATACAACATTATTATTATTATTATGGGTCAAATGCGTAATCAATACATATATATATATATATATATATATATATATATATATATATGTTGTAGCGTATGTTTTCGCGGGTAAAGGATGTCTTGTTATCCTCTCAGGTTTTGCCCCGCGTTCGGCGTTGGTTCTTAGAAGAACCATGTACGTCCTGACGTTTCGATGTAATTGCATACATCTTCTTCTTGGCAGTCGACCTAAACCAGAAGATGTATGTGATTACATCGAAACGGATAAACCCTGAGAGGATAAGAAGACAAGTGATATATGTATATCTAAGTATACATAAAATACTAACTTGTGATAGAATAATCTAGCAAGAGCCATTCTCTGCTTCTCACCACCGGATAGAATGTCTTGCCAATCTTTAACGCTGTGATAACCATCTCGTTGGACTATATGTTCTAAATGGACCATTCTCATTATCTTGTTTAGATCGTCTTCGGTCACTTGTTTGTTGATCATGTCCGCATAAGTGTCTGGGTATATGATTTGATCTCTCAAATTTCCTGAAACGAAAACAAATGGAAAATGAAAATGGAAACAAAGGAAATGTAAACGAGAACCATAAAACCACTTGTTAATGTAAGATACATTGCAATTATTGTGACACCTTAATTATAGCAATTCAACTAATTATACCAATTTTCTCTAATCTATTTTAAAACTTTAATTACATATGTGTCAATTGATTGGATAATTTGCTCATCTCTTTTATACATGACTTAAAAAAAAATCATAGCTTTTAATTCACGTCATACAGCACAATTGGAATTAATTTCGTCTTTTTTAGCTAGATACACTACCGTACAAAAGTTTGGAAGCAGCAAAAAAGTCATAGATACAGTAAAATTTTATTCTGATTATTAATTAATTTATACAACATACGTAACTGTCGTCAAATAAAAGTAAATCAATTCAAACATAATAATATTTATGCATTATTTAGCTCGTAAGTTTATTTTCGTCAATATGACCTCCTTTGGCTTTGATAACGGGTGTGGACATTTTAGGCATTCTTCGAAGCAGTTTTTTGAAACAGTCCGCGTCAATTTCTTGCAATGCGTTCTGTAAATATTCCCATAGATGTTGGCTCTTCTGAAGTTGCCACTGTCTAACTCCTCGATCAAACTCATCCTATAGGAGCTTTATGGAGAATAAATCCGGACTTTGAGGAGGGCAAATCATTAATTTTGGTTCATCTTTTGTTGCTTTCTCCTCTAAAAAAGTTGTTACAGATTCGAGCCGTATGTTTGGGGTCATTGCTTTGCTAGAACACAAACGGCTCACTAACAAGTCGGCTTCCACACGGAATAGCATGATTTTACAAAATATCAAAATACTCTTCCTTCCGCATTGTGCAATGCCAAACCATAACACTACGACCTCCGTGTTTAACGGAAGGCACTAAGCAGCCCTTACTAGCTCTTTCCCCTGGTCGTCGACAAATAGAAACTCTTCGTTGCGTACCAAATAATTGAAATTTAGACTCGTTTGTCTATAAGACTGCGTCTCAATCATCAAGTGCATGCTCTTTTGACCATGTTAACCGTTTCTCTTTATGCATGCGCTTTAAAAAGGTTTTTTTTTGCGGTCGATGCATCCCCTTAAATCTGCTGCCAATAATCGCCTCTTGACGGTGGCAATAGAAACATTTGTTTGTCGTTGTGTATTAACGCCCGTTGCGATATCCGGTGTCAGACGTCGATCTTGTTTCAAAGTCCCGGTATATCCTTCGTCGCGAAGAATACAAATATTACTACGTTGTTCTACAGTCAACTGTCTGCGTTTTTTTTTTCTTGGAAAAGAGCAATAAAATTTGTAATTTGTACCTAAATATTTGATTATGTCTATCAGTTGTATTAATTTAAAAGAATTTCACCTTGCTTCCAAACTTATGGATGGTAGTGTATACGACTTAAAAAAAATTCATAGCTTTTAATTCACGTCATACTGCATAATTGGAATTAATTTCGTTTTTTTTAGATAGATAGATATACAGGAATTAATTGACCGGTTCGTGCTGTTACTGGACGAACCAGTTCAGGTTTTTCTGAACATCATAAACTCAGAACATGCGCTGCCATTCCTTTATAATTAGCGGAATTTTTCGTATTGTCGCTATGATAATCACTGTACTTTACTCATTACAAACACTTGTTAAGTAGTAATAAAAAGAATGCAAACTCAAAAATTATAGCAAATGATGTTTATAACGAGGTATCACATTGAAAAGAGTTCCTTTATAGCAAGTTATAAAGTTACGTGATAAAAACACATCGAAAAATGCTTTCGGAAACAATACCTACTACCTACCTACTTAGCAGCAATATGTTAGGTGTTATTTACATGATATATAGAGCTAAGGAACTTTTATTACATTTATTAAGTTATTTGCTGTATGTGGTCCAAGAAGAAAAACACTTTATTTTTTTTCTTATTCGAATATAAAGAAGATCGTACGAAGAACGTTTTTTCCATTTTAGATTTCTTGAAGAACATATCTAGTCAATAATTTTTTATACTAATTTAAAATTGTGAAAAATCTCGGTCATTCTTAAATGCTATTGTATGTTGTATTTCTTCTACATGTTTTTAACACAGCTGTCATGCGTAAAATTAGCAGCCGTCCTTTTGAATTCGCAATAGAAATTTGTGCCAGCGTAAATTTGGGAGCACTTTGGGATTTTCAAAATTTGATTATAACTTTTTGTGCTACTTTTACACCGCTTTGTACTGTATAGAAAACATTTTGTCCTGCAGGCCCTATGCTCGTAAAATAACTTAATAAGTACGAGGTATATTCAGGTAAATGGCTCCCATTACAGATATTAGTAACTTTTGCGATAGAGCACTCCATTATACTACTTATAGCGTGCTATGTCCCGTATAGAGTAAGTTTTGTGCTCCCACCCAGATTATATAAAAAGGAACAATTTACGAGATTGCATTAATAATGCAACTTCCGCTCGCTTTTAATGATAAATTTAATTTTCCCTGGTATTACCAACGTTAGAATAATTAGTTTGTGAAATTAAAAATTTCATGGTTCTAATAGGATTCGAACCTACAACTTCTGTTCGCCAGACAAGCGCGTTTTCCATTTACGCCGTGGAGACCGTTAGAACGAACAACTTATAATAATGGTTGCAGATATATCATAATGTCTAGGCAGATATAACATTATTATTATTATTATGGATCAAATGCGTAATCAATTAAATTAATAATGCAACATCCACTGGCTTTAAATGATTAGTTTTCCTTGATACTACCAACGTTGAAATTTAATTAGTTTGTAAATGTAAGAATTACGTGGTGGGACGAAATTAAAAAAAAATCAGTCTGATCAAGAAAGAAGATTTGTCAGGGGACACACAATTGCTAAAATAAGTGATTCATTAGTTTTAATACGATCGAAGTAAGCAGAGTATCCAATAATGTTGCAGCATTCACAGTTAAAGCAAAAAGAGAAAATGTTTGGTAGATAGGAAATGAACTAGAAGTTTCACATGAACAACGTGACCAGCTGACCAGGGCAGCTTTGTGCATTCTCGTGATCACGGTCGCGCTTGTTCCTTCCATCGACTATCTGCTACAGATTGCTGGATTCCAGAACAACATATATTTATGATTTTCAACATCATCAAGAAGACAATATAGGGTGTCTTTGAAATAAAATAAAAAAGTACGGAAAATGAAAAGGTGTAATTATATAGAACATAAATCAAAAAAAAAACAGGAAATTCTAATATGTGCCGCCTATAGATGCAGATCAATCCAACCAAACTCGCATACCCACATGTAGAATGCACTGCGATAACACAGCTGTCGATGTTATAGAAACTACACTAGGGTGACAGAATAAAATAGACACCAGGTCAAGCGGTATAAATATGTAAACAGCTAAGTCCTAAGAACGAATTAAGAATTTTCTCTTGTCATTAGGGTAGGGGTAGGTGTATCGGAAGGAATTCGTCAGTATCGTTACAACTATGTCTCGCTTACAAGGTTCGAGTGATATTAGCGACTTCACCCGGGGTCGCATCGTTGGCCAGAGTGAACGCAGCGCTTCGGAACGTTAAATAAGTCAATTTTTAAATATTCCGTTGTCCACAGTTAACCGTCTGATTACACAATTTAAACGCAAGGAAAAAACAACAGCCGAGACCAGGTCGTGCCGGACCTTCTGAAAGAAGTAAAAGGGTGCTTGTGCGCGAAGTGTTAAGAGAACCGCGAAAAAGTACAGCTGAGCTTGCAGCAATTTCACAGAAAAGTCAGCGCACCGCACCGTTCTGCGATACCTCCACAGTGTGGAGATGTATAAAAGGGTGGCAAAGAGAAAACCTCTCCTTACGGCGTTTCAAAAACGGCGCCGAATGGCTTGGGCAATCGAAATGCGAACGAAGCCCGAAGAGTTTTGGCGCTCTGTCATTTTTTCAGACGAAAGCAGGAACTGCCAATTCAGTGATGGTGGTCGTATGTGGGTATGGAGACGTTTGTCACAGCAACTGGACGACAAATTTTTGCATCAGACGGTGAAATACGGCGGTGTAAACATCGTGGTGTGGGGCGCGATATGGTATGGTGGAAGATCGAAATTACTAATCTGCGACGGAAATATAAATGCGGCAAAATATATCCAAATATTAACAGAAAGACTACTACCGATATTCGGCAACGCCATTTTATCTAAAGAAGACGCCACTTTCATGGAGGATGGAGCACCCTGCCACAAAGCAAGAACAACAACCACATGGAAAGAGGAACAGGGGATTCGGATTTTACCATGGCCAGGCCAATCACCAGACATGAATCCGATAGAGAATGTTTGGCACATAATCCAGACAAATATGGTGAAACGACCCCGAAAACCCAGCAATAAGGAAGAACTCGTGGCAGCTGTTACAGAAGAGTTGTTAAATATTCTAGAAGACACCATTAATCATTTAATAGATTCTATGCCACGACAACTCGCAGCACTTCACGCAAGTAAAGGTGAATCAACAAAATATTAGTCTAATTTAAAAATTTTAAAATATTTTGTATATATAACGAGAATAGAATCTTTTTTTTAATTAGTAGGTGTCTATTCTATTCTGTCACCCTAGTGTACAAGATAACACTGTCTACCTCTTCGGCGGTGAATAATAAAGGAATTGTTATTTTAAATATCTTTATCATTTTTCTCGCGTCTGCAAAGGAATATTTTGGATTTAAAATTAATAAAATTAGGTCTTCCAATTTCTCAGACTGTTTTATTTTATTTCATGGAGATCCTGTATATTTACCCAAAATTCAAGATAAAATGGCAGATCTATTTAGTCGAAAATATGAAATTACTTTGTATATTTCTATTCATTTTATTGTTATGCTTGCATATTTCGACTGTTTTGCATTTAATGAAATAAAAACAACTTACTCTATGAACAAAATCCCTGAGATATAAAAATTTTCACGAGATATCACAAATAATATTTGAAACAATTTTTTATTCATTAATTGACGTGGTTCTGAAACTAAACTACATAACTTCTAATGATTGAAACGCGCTCGTTGTAGGCAAGATAAGGAAGATTGAATAAAGAACAATTGGGATAATGCTCCCCAGAGATGCCAACATTTTTTATCCAAAACATCTCATTAAATTTTGACCATCTTTAAAATTCATTCTTTTGACGTGGAATAGCGCAATGTTTACTTCTGTTTTCATTATGTAGTGATTATTTCAAATTATTTTTCAATATTCAACTCTTTATTTTTACTCATTATTTGAATAACTGCGATAACTGTGAAAAGACAATCGAGCTAAATTACCACTTAAAGCTACGCTTAAATGAAACTTGAATGAGTACACGCTGTCATTAACATTTATATGAATTCATACGTTTACGTTAAAACAATATACTCATAAAATTACGGTAATTTTAGAAATATTATTACATCATATATTAAAATCATTTTTGGGTAAGTGGTATTAACGTTATGTGTGGTAGTGTAATGTATGTATGAAATAGAAATTTAAAAGGTATTCAAATTGCCACAGATTTGAAGAAACATGGCGAAAAAAATTTAATTGTTGTTTTGTTTTCAATGGTTTCTTATTTACCTAGTTTGGACTGTATCATCTCATTTAGGTTTCTTCTTTCTCAAAACGCATTTTTCTGCATAATTAATTCAATTAACCCATTGAACTACATACCACAAAAGAGGACCATCTATAGTAGCGGCTAAGTAAAATTTTATTGCATAATTATCGATAATACGGTGAACCGTTTATCTTGAACAGCCTTGTAGATATATCGACCTTGAACGAACTAAAATGGAAAACGTACACAACGGTATCTTCAATGTTTATTGTTGCATTAACGGTTCTCGAAGTGCTTTATTTTTACGTTTTAGTCAGCTGTTTTAATGAAAATCTTATTATATTGTTTATTTACCATTTTATTAGGTTACATTACATTATCTTTTTATGAGCCATAAGTTATACTGAATTTCGAAAAATACTAATGTTCGAACCGCATTTACAACAAAAACATGTATTTCGCATTTGTTCCTCATTTAAACTTTGTTTACGTGCGATAAAGTTGCAATATTATAGATGAAAAGGTTGCATTTGTCCTTTCACATTTGTTGGCAGCAAAATATCAAAAAGTATAGAATTTCAATACACCTTATCACAAACATAGCTCTTTCAAATTATCTATAGTCGTTTTTTTTTATTGTAGAGTATCATTGAATGGTAAAAATAATATAGGTAACGGGTACAATCACCTTCCACTGTTAGATTAAATATCTAAGTCTTCAAACTACGGCTAGGAAGCATCACTGGCAATTGTTTGCAACAGCGGCTTCAAATGCTCATCAGTTAAGATGAATATGTAAATACTTTTTGTATATTTCATTTTGGAAATTGTTTTTTCACGCAGGCTCGTAGTTTCAAAAGTGAAAGAAAGCTACGAGCAAATTTATGCTAGTTGATCAAAACAATGTGAGTGGAAAACCTTAGGTTTATTTTTGAAACACCCAAAGGTTCAGTTGTAAAATCTATCTACTGAGTGTTTGGCATGTATTAAAATGCGTGAAGAATGATTTGTATAATTAGGATCGAAACAAAATATTTTTTTAGCGGGAGGACTTAATGCTTGTAAATTAAGGTCATTCATATTTTTAGTTAAATCTGTCTAAAATAATAAACTTCCATAATCAGTCATTGGCGGACATTCCCTTCAATTTACATTTAACCACCGATGAAATTTAATTTAATTAGTTTGTAACATTAAAAATTTCACGGTTCCGGTAGGATTCGAACCCACAGCTCCAGTTTGCTAGACAAGCGCGTTTTATTAATTACGATTTCATAAAAATACTCTATTCATGGGTATGAGTTTTTACTAAAACAATAAAGTTAATCCAAAATATCTTAATATAGAGATAAATGGTATTACCCTTGTCTTCAAGGAGATTTGAATCAGCCTTTTAGAAATTTCACTATTTGTCGGAAAACTCTAATATCTCTAGAATAACAAAATAGTACTTACCTATAACCATATAAGGCCTTTGAGGTATATAAAACAGCGAATTCTTAGGCGTCCATAATTCACCTCCATAAATAGGCCATAAACCAGCCAAAATCCTAAACAAACTCGATTTTCCACAACCGTTCGGACCCGTAATGAGTAAGTGCTGCCCGGGATGGATTTCTAAATCCAACCAAGGGCAGACGACGTCGCAGTTCGGGGTAACTATGGGCACGTTCTTCAGAACAATTTCATAATTGTTGCTGTAAATTAGTCTACCCTTAGGAACCGGTCGATCGCCTCTGAATTCTATATGAACGCCGTCAGTTTTGTCCCTTTTCTGTACGACAGTCTTATGGTATTCCCCGCGACCGACTTCTTCTAATACACTAAAGAGATTAGCTACCCTAGCCGTATGACCGGCCAATTCAACTATTTCCTTATAACTTGACATCAGTCTTTCTACAGCATCCCCACCTGTAAGCAAGAGATTCTTTGCCGTGGTGAAGTATTGGGTTCTCTCAGAAACTGGATCACCAGTTTTGTCATCTTCACTGATCCTAGGCTCGTTCACTGTTGAGGCTGCTAGTAATATCGGTAAACTTACAGCTATTAAACCAGCGCCAGACCAGACGTATTTCATTAAAAATTGTTCTAGCATCACGAACCATAACTTAACACCGAAAATATGCTCCATATGTTGCACTAGGTACCTATAAGCGTTCCTTAAATGAGACAATTCAACCTTATGCCCACCGTAAAAAGCTATTTCTTCAGAGTTAGTAATCAAGCGTGTATGGACATGTCGCAGATGACCCTTTTTCTCGGCTTCTTGAGCCACCAATTGGCCAAACTTAGGACTTACTAATTTCAAAATTAAAGCAGATACACCAATCACGCTACAAATCACCACTGGTCCAGCGAATAACGTCGTGTGGTCCTGAGATCTTCTCAGTTTTATTAAAGCTATCGCCATAAGGAGGATATCAAACAGAGGCTTCGTAACATGCCCATACAAATGAGCCACCGAACTGGAAACGGTCTCGATATCGTCAGTAAGACGCTGAGAGCAATTCTCTAGTCTACCATCTAAAACTGCAACCCTGTAGTAACTTTGATTTCTAAAATATAATCCGTAACTATGTTCGACTAATCTCGATCGAAAACTCAAAGCGATTTTACTTTCCAAGTATCTGATCATCGAATTGACAAAGGTGGCCGGGACCGCGATCAAGAACCATTTGGATAATTGCCTGATGAACATCTTCGTATCTTTCCTGACGATGTACTTCACTATCGAACCTTCTAAATTCGCTACGTAGATGCTCAAGTAAGTTCTCAAGAATAAAAACGCCGTATGTCCGAAAAGTTGTAGGATCTCTTTGCTGAAGAAGCCTGGAATCATGATATTCATCAGCTTGATGAATTGGAAGATGAATTGCAAATTCAGAGCCGGCACGCTTTTCTTGAACCGCCTCAATTGAGATTTGTGTATGATTTCGGCATTCTTCACTAAATTATTATTGTTAACCGACACTTCCTGTGGGTTGTTCTTGTTGATGATGCCGTCGATAATCGGATATGCCACTTTCACGCTGTAGGCTGTCAAACAAGCGGCAACCACGGCACCAGCGACGTAGTGTCGAGGGATGTTCAAATAATCGCGGACCTGATCGGCCCTTTCTAGGAATTTCGACACGACCGTCGGCATGGTTAGTGTGTTTTCTATGGGATCAGTTTATTATTTCACGTTCGTCCTCGTGCACGGTCATTTTCAAACTGGCCATCCTAGAACAAAAACAAAAGCCAATTCATACATGTTATCTTCGAAAACGTGTTTGATCTTTGACCCATACAACTGATGTTTGGAACCTTATTTCACCGGTAAAACGTTTATTGTCATCGTTGAGTGTTTTTAGTGATAAGATCTCTAAACAATGTCTACGCTAATGACGCAATCTATTAGGCTGCATACGTAGTGTGAACCTGTTGTAATCTAGCTTTTTATCCGAAAATATTGCAATTAATGTCAAGGTCAAAGTGCGGAATGGCAAACCAACTATATCAACCATGTATACTACCGTCTATAAGTTTGGAAGTAAGGTGGAATTCCTTTTATCATAATACAACTGATAGGCATATCGTGAAATCGTTTATCCCTATTGTAAATTATTGTATACAAATACAAGATTGTTAGATATAATAAGTAAAATCCAAATATTTACGAGGGATGGGTGGAATGGAGGGGATGGAGTGGGGGTAGTGGCGCTCGCTAGGTGTCATTCTGATTGGCGACTCATCATTAGTATATAAGTTAAATTGCAGCCCTATAGCGTCAGTCGTTTACGAATAGTTGCCTGCTAAACAAGTCAATCCGGAAGAAAACTGAAACTATGGAGGAAATTGAACACCGTGCTGTGATAAAGTTCCTTACAAAGCAAGGAAAGAACACTCAAACCGTATTGAATGAAATAGAAACCGTTTATGGGGAACAGTGCCTTAGTAAATCAATGATTTATAAGTGGCATGGTCTTTTTAAACATGGTCGGGAGTCGATTGAAGACGACTCCCGCTCAGGTCGGCTAGTTGAGGTCACTATACACATCGTCGAAAAAGTGCAAAAATTTCTACTGCAAGATATCCGTTTGAAGAAAAAACAATTATCTGCATTAGTTGGAGTATCAGATACCACCATTTTGCGTATCCTACATGACCACCTGGGTATGACAAAAGTCAGTGCAAGATGGGTACCGAGAATGCTCACGTCGCTGCAGAAACAGCAGCGCGTCTGTGCGTGCAAACAATTTTTGGAGCTGTGTGGAGACAAACCTGCACAGATTTTGGAGCGGATTGTTACCGGAGATGAAACATGGGTTGATCACTTTGAGCCTGAGTCCAAACAGGAGTCCATGCAATGGCATAAAAAGAGGACACCACCGCCAAAGAAATTCAAAGTGTCAGAATCGGCTGGAAAGTTGATGGCTACTATTTTTGGGATTGTGAGGGGATATTATTGATTAATTACAAAGAAAAAGGTAGGAGCATAACCGGAGAATATTACGCAGCGATATTAGAAAAATTAAAGGAGGCCATCAAAGAAAAACGTCGAGGAAAATTGACCGAAGGTGTGTTGCTCTTGCAAGACAATGCGCCGATTCACAAGAGCAAAGTCGCAATGGCTGCTCTGCACAAGCATGGCTCTGAATCAATAGTCCATCCACCCTCCAGACCTGGTATCTAGTGATTTTTATTTGTTGCCCAATTTAAAAAAGACGTGGAAGAAAGTTTTCCGACGGCAATGAGGTAAAGGAGGCAACTTTGGCCCATTTTGAGGCGAATGATAAAACATATTTTATGATGATTTAGAAAAATTAATTCATAGATCTAATAAATGTATTGTGCGTAAGGGTGGTTATATTGAAAAGGAAAAATAGATTTATTGTTTATTTTATTTAAAACCCTTTCATTCCACGAACTTCTGGACCTCCCCTCGTATGTACAAATTATGGGGTTTAGTATTACTATGGTAATTGTTTAGTGCATGTGGTAAAGTGATCAGTCCTTAGTAACCTTCCTCAATTTGGTAAAATACTGAGCGTAAAAATGCCAAAACGCAGACAGCTGACGATAGAATAATGTAGTTAATGTAGTAACATCTGCACTCCTCGCGACGAAAGATATACCGAGAGAGGAATTGATCCCTAACGGCAGATCAATATCGACTTCTGGAGCTGAAGATAGGTTTAAGGGCATGCATCGGTCGCAAAAAAAACGTTTTTAAAACGCGTGTATAAAGCGAAACGATTAACATGGATAAGTTGGTCTCTGGATGATTGGAACAAAGTCTTATGAACCAACGAGTCCAAATTTCAGTTATTTCGTATGCAACGGAGAGTTTTTGTTCGTCGACGACCAGGGGAAAAAGCTAGTGAGGCCTGCTTAGTGCCGTCATACGCGGAGGTTGTAGTGTTATGGTAAGGGGTTGTCTTGCTGGAACGACGGGTGATCTAGTGAAAATTGGTGGTATAATGCGGGAAGAAAAGTATTTTGATATTTTGCAAAATCGTGCTATTCCGAGTGGAAACCGTCTTGTTGGTGAACCGTTTGAGTTCCAGCAAGATAATTACCCTAAACATATGGCTCAAATCTGTAAAAATTCTTTTTGAGGAAAGAGCAGCAAGAAATGAACTAAAATTAATGGTTTGGCCTCATCAATGTCTGGATTTATCCCCCTACGGCTGTTATGGGATAAGCTTGATCTAAGGTCTAGACAGCGAAAACCTCAGAACACCTATGGGAATATTCACAGAACGCATGGCAACAAATTGACAGGGACTGTCCCGAAAAATTGCTTCGAAGAATTTCTACAGTTCGTGCAGTGATTTTCAAAGCCAAACGAGGGCATATCGACGAAACTAAACCTGCGAGCTAAATAATGCATAAATATTATTATGTTTGAATTAATTTACTTTCATTTGGCGACAGTCACTTATGTTGTATAAATTCATTAATAATCACAATAAAATCTCACTGTACCTGTGATTTTGTAGAATCAATTGTTGCTTCCTAAGTCTTGGACGGTAGTGTAAGTATTATGATTATTAACTAAGGATATTACCTGGTATATAATTGTACACATGTGTATTTTATATAGAATTTTCCGAACTACACGTCAATCAATCATGGAGTAGCGAAATCAGTACAACATACGTGATCAATAACACTACATTTAGACAAAGGTATAGCATTCTGATACGCATGCACTAATTTATCATTTCATGAGGTAATGAAATTATTATAATGCTTTTCTTCGGCTTAACGATCGATTAATATCCGAGAACAATAGGTGCTGGTGAAACGATAATAAAAAGCCGTTTCTTTTGTACAAGTTTAGTGTTATTTCCAATTTTTCGACTTAATAACTCTTATTAATTTCAACTTATCCACATGAACTTATTGTTTAAGCGATATGCTTATGATAAACGATTGTTTCTGTAATTTGTAATAAGTATATATATATATATATACTTATTACAAATTATAAAACATATATATATATATATATATGTTCAAATGTTTTGGTTTCTAAGTGTTCCTATTGGGCCAACCTTAGATAAAGTCGGTATTAATAGATGAGAACAAAAGCTTTGGCTGCGATATTATCCGAGCACACTTAATCTATTGTTGATGAGTAAACGCACATCAACATGATGTTTAAAACATTTATTTCAATACGATTGTCTGGGTGCATGAGTACTGAACTTAAAACAACTTCCGTGTATACAAAGTGTCAAAAATTATAGGAGAAAAAAAAAGAGTTAACAAGCTATAGTGGCGCAGATAGTAAAACGGTATAGTCTCTAGCAATCGATTAAAAACCTCGTTGTGTGTTTACAATTTGCTCCATAGAAATAAAATTAAAGTTTACACATATTTCCAATATACACTACTGTACAAAAGAAAAAGGCACCTACATAAACTTTATAGAAAGGAAATTTAAGAGAAAATGTGTTACCGTAATGTAAGTAACTACCCATGAAACCATGAAAGTTTGTAGTTACATCATTGTTGCATCGATAAAGTGAAGACAAGCGCTATATCTAAAAGTCAGAGTCATACGTATACGTAAGCGAGATATATAACATCAGCCGTAGCTACTTAATATATATGCATGTTCATATTTCATTCAGGCTCAATGAACTAGTTGAAGTGAGGTAGAATACAGAGTAATGCCTAGATCAGAGCTTTGAAGATGTTTACACAGAGCATGTAACCTTAATAATTATAACAGAGAATACCGCTTCGTTGACATTTGATATCTCCTTTTTACTGCTTATTCGGGCTTCCTTAGTTTTCAACGTTTATTTTTATTTAATACCACTACTTCTTTTGCTAAAAGTTCTTTTCAGAGATATAGTGAAGTAAATCATTTAGTTTGTGGTGAGTTTAAAGAAGTTAAAGAAGCATACGAAGACTTTCTTTAAAGGTTACAGTCTAAGATGCCCAGTCAACGACTTAGTTCTTCTTGCCGAGGGTTACTTTGTCGTTTACTACTGTATTTCGAGAAGGTAAAGCGAAATGGAAGTCCTCTAATATCTGTTGATACGGTCCATGAGGTAATTTATAATTGGTCAGTATTAAATCAAAGTTTACATTGTAAATTGTAAAGAGTTGCAACTGCTTTGGGCATTTCGATGGGTACGGTCTACAACATAAAATACAAGAAAGAAATTACACCCGCTGTTCCTCCGTCCAGTACTTCTACAAGTACAAGTCAATATTGATGCCCAAAGCACTTGATGTGTCATAGAAGATTAAAATGGATGTTCATAAAGTAATTTATGAGATGTACAACGATAGTAAGTTCATTTACACAATTAGATTTCCATTCTAATACGCACGATATTAAATAAAATACTTATTCGTGCATTTTTAAATTTTATTTCCTGAAAACCCTTTCAGCTTCATTCTAAATGACACATATGACATCTCCAATGTATATCCATGGCTATCTCATAAAAACTGATGAATTTACGTAAGCTGTCGGCAGTCATTGCTGTAAATCAAACCATGTAGCATCTGACGCCAGATACACAGGCCAATCTTTTTTAAAAGCGCTTGTTTAGTGTTTACATATTTGTTTTTGTATGGTTTGCGTTTTCTACCATTTTCACCCACCCTCAACTTCATTTGCAATGCGCAGCGTTTGTAGCAAGTATCAATTTTGGGTTATTTAAAAGCAAGTTTCAATTTATGAAGTTATCTGGTAAACTCTTCTAGAAACTCCTTCACAATACAAATTATCCATAATTTGCAAATTCAAATATGGTACCAAATACTGGTGCAAAAAGCTAACAAAATAAAAGGGGTACCAAGAATACTACAAAATTAGTCGAAAATTGAACAAAAGCAAAGGTAAATATAAACAAAACAACTGACCCAAAAGAAATCGAGACATTCTTATATGGGATGTAAATATAACTAAAATCCTGTTACAGTATGTTCCTTACAAACAACTAAAAATGCTCGGCATCCTAATGGCACGGGCTGGGTTAGTATTGAACAATTCTGGGAGATCACATCTCATTCCTCCTTCGCAGTAATTAATGAGGTGTCCTCGATGGCATATTCTGCGCCGCAACATGTCTTCCCAAAGCATCTTAAGAGCATTTCATTGGGATACTACCTGAGGAAATTGGTCGCTCCATTTTCTTCATGAAACCTGTTGTTAATGCTTCCTTCTTCGGTACGAGTCACGGAATCTCATCTAGGTATCTGTGGCAATTGGAGTTCCATTTTAAAAATTTTAAAATAAAAGCAAAGTGTGCATTGCAGTGTTTATCCTAGTCCATTCTATTATATCATCAACCTCATATCGAGGTCCTCCTAAACAAAAAAACAGGTTACTGTATGTACCAGATTTTCGTCAAATTACAACACGTCTATTATTTGGCAACGTAAATCAACACCATTCAATAATAGTTATCTCAATTCGTTATAACCCCAATTGATATACTCATTAGCCAACATTTTACAGGATCCTTTATGCTTTGCAGGAAGAGGGTTTTTGGGTAGATAAACCAGAGCTATGCCAGCAATGAATTTTTTACGTATCAGCTGCTACGTATCGTCTCTTAGTGTTGTTGATGTTGATCAATATTAACCTTGTCTTCCCCGAGGATTTCCAGTTTCCAAAAAGCGATTATAAAATTTACAAATCATGCTTTGCTTCATTTCAAAGTCTTCAGCAACACTCTGTTGGTTTATTGCGTTCTCCAGTTTCCAATTGATTTATGGCCTTCTATCTCTGATAGATCGTGACGTGTTTCCATTTTGGACGATAACCGAAATTGCAAATCTCCACTACCAATCACAGCGTTATTAGATATTGACCGAGGAGCGTGTTGAAGAGCGACGATTGCTTTAAGGGAGTCAGAGTCACTTCGGGCAACTCGAATACGATTCGAAGTTTATAAATAAAGCGCCGCCTCACTATGTAACACATGGGCTGAAAAGTCCAGGGTCTAACACATAGATGACGCTAGTTTTATTGCAGTCACCTTTCTCCCAGTTAGTACTAACCTTCAAAAGACACCTGTTAAAATTTCATGATATTCTATTCATTAGTTTGTGAGTTATTGTGCTAAGAGTCACGCTACTTTTGTTATTTTCAAAACAATGGATCAAAAACAATTTCGTGTTTTAATTTTACACTGCTTCTTGATGGGAAAAAATACCGTTCAAGCGAAGCAATGGCTTGAAAAGTGTTATGGGGACTCCGCTCCATCAGAAACAACAATAAAACGTTGGTTTGCTGACTTTAAACGTGGTCGTAGAGACACCGATGATGCAGAACGCAGTGGACGTCCAAATGAGGCGGTAACATCAGAAAACATCAAAAAAATCCACAAAATCGTTTTGAATAATCGAAAAGTGAAGTTGAGTGAGTTAGCTGACATCGTAAAGATATCAAAAGAAGGTATTGGCTTTATATTGCATGAGCATTTGACTATGAGAAAGCTCTGTTCAAAGTGGGTGCCGCGTTTGCTCACTGTTGACCAAAAACAAGAACGTGTTGATGATTCTGAGCAGTGTTTGGCCATGTTTAAACGTAACAAACCGGAATTTTTGCGTCGATATGTGACAATGGACGAAATATGGATTCATCACTTCACTCCGGAATCAAAACGATCGTCATCTGAGTGGACAGCAACTAGTGAACCTCGTCCAAAGCGCCCGAAAGTACAACAATCGGCTGGAATGGTTATGGCCTCGGTATTTTGGGATGTGCGTGGTGTAATATTCATAGACTATCTTGAGAAAGGAAATACCATCAACAGTGAATATTATTATTGGAGCGTTTGAAGGCCGAAATTACAAAGAAACGACCGCATGTGGCAAAGAAAAAAAAATGTGTTTCATCAAGACAACGCACCGTGTCACAAGTCAATCAAAACAATGGCAAAACTACATGAATTGAACTTCGAATTGCTCCCATATCCACCGTATTCGCCAGATTTGGCTCTCAGCGACTACTGACGGCTCTTTTCAAATTGGAGTTGGAAGATAGTGAATCTGCTGAACACACTGATTGAGTTTTTGACACGGACGTAAGATGATTGAGTCGCATTATACTATAATCCTTTATCACACATACTTACGTCATCTAAAGAGTCGATCGCTTGTGGTCTAACAATTTTGAGGTAGATCGCCAGCAGTTCAAGTCTGAGCACCCCTGCTTTAAAGCATCCATCAATATGTTAGGCACATCGATGTATTCGGTTTCTTGTTTAAAAAGATTGATACTATTACTAAATCGTAGCAACACTATTACTGAATGCCCCGTATTCTTATAAAGAAGTAAGTTGCTGTCTTGATATTATCGTGGATCTTTGTGGTTGGATCAAACAATCTATAAATTTCAGTCTGAATAATGACTGTCCTTGAGTTGGACAGAGCATTCATTAAAATGGAAATAAACCGAGATGTTGTGTATAAATATTGAAATAGTGTAAATCATTTTTATATGCAATTATGGTTTTATTTTTTCCAAAGAAAATGTTATTAGTTTCATGTAAATAAATAAGGCATTAAATTCCTCTAACAAAACTATTTATTGAATTACAACTGTAATAAAACTTACACCACAAAGTAGTAAAAAAGGAATAATATAGAGAAAAATGTACATGCAATGTATGTTTATATATAAATGCACGACAGGCAACATACTCTAAAATTTATCGCTTTCAAGCTTTTGTTTCATACCAACACAGTATATTGTAACGTAATTTATATGATCTATGTAAATCTCGCTCGTTAATATTTATTAATTCATAGTCATGCATGAAATATAAGTAGAATTAAATTAATGGAAAAATAAAAGCGACAAGGCAATTACACACGAGTTGATTTAATTTATGCAAAGGAAAACCAGGTACTGAAACAAAAGGAATTACAATACGTTATGTAATTACAGCATACTTCGAAAGAGGACACAGAGAGAGAGGTTTTAAAAAACGGAGCATGGCACACTAATTCATGAGTAGGATTAAACATGTATGGAGCGGACTGTTTGGGCAGAAAACAAACCCGGAAGATACGGATAAGTGTTTTAAAAAGTTACAAGTGATACAAAATAGTGGTTGATCTTATTAGCATTTTTCACGCTTCCCTGCCAAGGAGAATGAATGTCAGCCATGATTTAGGCAAATTATATTTATTATTCCTATTTTTTATAGGCATTCTCATTCTTTTAATGAACATATATATACATATATATTCAAGCTTACTCTTAGTGTTACTTAATTTATTACTTTAAATTATCATACCAATGGTAGAGATGTTGACGATGAAATTAACTGTTGATGTTTTACTGATAGATTCGATCTAAAATTAAAAAATACTCCAATCTTATTGTTGTGGTTATCACTTTCCGAATGGTTATTTTTATTCTAATTTTTAAAGAACATTGTTTTTTTTTTAATGGAAAATAGGGATCTTGTTGATGGAATTGCCGGCTGTAATATAAAAAATGTCTTTATGAAATCCAGAAGATTTGGATGACATAATTGATAGTAATTCTGAAAATGGATGGTTATTTTTAGGTGTGCTACCAATGTTTACAATCTCGTTGTTTTTTTTTTATTAAAACAAAATAAGTAGTTCGCTTCAACTTTTATTGAACATGTAACTATATACGAGGGATGACTCTTAAGTTTTGTATACTGGGACATAGAGAGCGCCACTAATCACATCTCAGTACTACAAATTAACCCCCATCTTTAGTTGACCTAAATCCAAAGTTTCAGTGCGATTCATGTAGTGTTGTAGCTACAACGGACTGTCAATATTGACAAGTTAGTTGAAAATGGAGAACATTTTCGCGCAATAATTTTTTATAATGTTCGAAAGCAAACGGGACGGATTAGTTCCAGTCACGATCCAAGAACAAGTGCAAAAAAACGGCGATCAGAAAAATCGGCAATCGGTGCTGCGCGCAAGGAAGATCGATATGTGACATAACACGGGATTGAGGCATCATTGAAGATTTTCAAAGATGTGAATTCAAAAAGTGTTGCATGAAGAATAGTATGCAAGAAAAATAGTTTGCTGTTGGATATGTTGATCGAAGAACAGAAAGCAGCTAGGGCGAATTGGTGTCAAAAAACTCTATACCGGAAACTCTAAAGATGTCAGTAGTGATGAATCTTGGATTCGCCAGTCATTTATTTAGGTGTTCCAAGGTGAAGAAAAGCTGACAAAAGTTATCCGTTCTCGAAGTATGTCCGAAAAGATGGTCGCGACATTTGTCTCAAAAGTAGGTCATGTGGCAATATTCCCCTACAAGATCAAAGTACTGTTTCTGCCGATTGGCATACAACCATTTGTTTCCCGCGACTCATCGCAGAGCTCCGAAAAACCAACCCCAACAACGAATCATCCTTCACCAAGACGATGCAAGTTCACACAGCACGCAAGACAATTGAGTTCTTAACGTAACATCGAACTATTAGATCAACTAGGTAATCACTTAGCATGCTTTTGTTCTGTAATTGGAAATGTAAACAAGCATACAAAAAGATTATTTCAGAAGAACTAGAAAAATCTCTCGTACAAGAATACACACGAGCGTCACGCTAAATATTTTGAGATGCCATGAAACTAGAGAAGTTAGAGCTGGCAACACTGCCTTTCTAAATACCACCATCGTTAAGTAGTGAGATCTGACTGTCAGTTGAGTCGCTGCTGTTATAGAGCAAACGTGGTACATACGGTTTGTCGTCAAAACATGGACCAAAGAACATGTGCGCGCAATGATCTACTGCGATTTCAAGGTCGATTTAAGTAAACAACAAGGTCTTGAACGATTGCAACTCGCATGTAGTGATGAAAGTCCTTCACGCGCAACTGTGTTTCGCTGGTAAAGCGAATTTAAAACAGGACGGATATCGCTTGGTAATGAAGCACGTGCTGGTAGGTCCTGTTCTTCAGTAGCCGCTGGAAACATTGAGAGAGTGAGACGTATGATCGACGAAGATCCAAGATGCACCTATCCTGGTATTGGATCCGTAACAGAAAATTTAATTTTCCATGATCGTCTTCAGATGAAAAAAAATTATTACTCGTTGGGTGCCACACACGCTTAAAAAAGGCAGAGCGAATAAGAATCGCTCGGGAAACGTTAGAAATAATGGTGGACATTGTAAACCTGTCTAAAACAGTAACAGGTGATGACACTTACATCCCATTTTACGATATTCCTACCCACCAGGAGAGCCGTGTGTGGATTCACGAAGGTGCACCAACACCAACAATGGCCAAAAAGCAAAGGGCTGTCAAGCAAGCTATGTACACAGTTTTCTTTCGTAGTACAGGATTAGTAAAAGTAATCAAGCTGGAAAATCAATGTACAGTCACAGCAAATTGGTACACCACAAAATGTTTACCTGCTGTTCTTGAGTCAGTCAACATTCGCGGGTTAATGTTGCATCACGGCAATGATTCATCATACAGTATACAGCAGACAGTTGAATTTTTACGTGAAGATAAAGTAAAAGTCATTGAACATCCACCCTATTGGCCTGATTTAGCTATGTGTGATTTCTGGTTGCTATTTAACCTAAAGAAACATTTACATGATCGATGTTTCACGACGGAGGATGAGAGCAATTCATCAATTTTTTGAGAGCATTCCAAAAGATAACTAGCTTCAAGTTTTTACGTTATGGAAGCGGTTACAATAGTGCTTTGATGCAGACGGTGATCATTTCCAATTTAAATAAAATCATTTTCGTGAAAAGACTTGTACTTTTCTATATCTCAAAATATATAGCATGACCCTCGTATGGACAAGGAAGAACACATGCCATGAACAGAAACGCGAAGTATTCTGCTATAAATTGTGTTCTTCAACTAAAGATAATGAAACAAACATACATAAACGACTGTCATAAATATGTCCGCAAAACTCACTGTTCAAAATGCAAACAATGAAAATATTTTCTATAGTATTTTACTATTACCCGTAATTTCTAAGTTTCTAAAAATTATATATTTTTTTATATAGACAACAGATAAATTGCAACAATGTAAGAAAAACACTACTGCATTGATTGTAAGTACATTAATACATTTCTGCTTTAGGTTTTTTCCTTCATTCTTTTTATATGCAGTAATATATACATATATTGTCGTGGTAAATCTCAGGCTCTTTAATTTTTTTAAATGGGTTCTTTGATTTAAAATTTTGATCAATTTGTTTTTAAATTAAGTGATAACGTTTTCTAATTAAAATTGGCAAATGTAAAGTTGAAAAGATAAATATATTAACAAATTAATAAATATATACAGCTTATCTACAAAAAAATATGTTTTTTACAGAAAACCTAAGGCAATCCCTTTAGAAGAAGTCTTTAAAGTTTGAAATCGTACTCACTCGCACGTGATTTCTCGCCGTTAAGATGGACTGGTCTTCGGCTTCCAAAGTACACTAGGGTGACAGAATAAAATAGACGCAAGGTAAAGCGGTATAAATATGTAAACAGCTAAGTCCTAAGAACGAATTAAGAACTTTTGTCTTGTCATTAGGGTAGGGGTAGATGTATTGGAAGGAATTCGTCATAGTTTAGTATCGTTACAACTATGCCTCGCTTACAAGGTTCGAGTGATATTAGCGATTTCACCCGGGGTCGCATCGTTGGCCAGAGTGAACGCGGCGCTTCGCAACGTGAAATAAGTAATTTTTAAATATTCCGTTGTCCACAGTTAACCGTGTGATTACACAATTTAAACGCAAGGAGAAAACAACAGTGGAGCCGAGACCAGGTCGTGCCGGACCGTCTGAAAGAAGTAAAAGGGTGCTTGTGCGCGAAGTGTTAAGCGAACCGCGAAAAAGTACAGCTGAGCTTGCGGCAACTTCACAGAAAAGTCAGCGCACCGTTCTGCGATACCTCCACAGTGTGGGGATGTATAAAAGGATGGCAAAGAAAAACCTCTCCTTACGGCGTTTCAAAAACGGCGCCGCATTCAAGCCATTCCTTGGGCAATCGAAATGCGAACGAAGCCCGAAGAGTTTTGGCGGTCTGTCATTTTTTCAGACGAAAGCAGATACTGCCAATTCAGTGATAGTGGTCGTACGTGGGTATGGAGACGTTCGTCACAGCAACTGCACGACAAATTTCAATCAGACGGTGAAATACGGCGGTGTGAACATCATGGTGTGGGGCGCGATATGGTATGGAGGAAGATCGCAATTAGTAATCTGCGACGGAAATATAAATGCGGCAAAATATATCCAAATATTAACAGAAGGACTATTACCGATATTCGACAACGCCATTTTACCTAAAGAAGACGCCATTTTTATGGAGGATGGAGCACCCTGCCACAAAGCAAGAACAACAACCACATGGAAAAAGGAACAGGGGATTCGGATTTTACCATGGCCGGGCCAATCACCAGACATGAATCCGATAGAGAATGTTTGGCACATAATCCAGACAAATATGGCGAAACGACCCCGAAAACCCAGCAATAAAGAAGAACTCGTGGCAGCTGTTACAGAAGAGTGGTTATATATTTCAGAAGACACCATTAATCATTTAATAGATTCTATGCCACGGCGACTCGCAGTACTTCACGCAAGTAAAGGTGGATCGACAAAATATTAGTCTAATTTAAAAATTTTAAAATATTTTGTATATATAACGATAATAGTATCTTTTTTTTAATTAGTAGGTGTTTATTTTATTCTGTCACCCTAGTGTATGTGTCCGGAACTTCCAGATATTATTTGTAGTATCAGCTGATACACTTTATGATTGGATATAAACGAATATCTTTGTAAAATTATAGTTATATGAGAAAATAACTAATTATTCTCAGGAGAAACGATGCCAACATGCCTGACCTTGACACGATGTTTCTTTGTTGTTCTGTTTTTTATCCATAGCAACGCATTTGCTCGGCTATATGGTAGGCCACGCAGTACACACATACTTGATATGTGTGAGATTATAAAGGAAAATGCTGCCAGACGTGCCAGCCTTCCGTGGTACGGGAAAATTTTGAAGATTATAAGTATAATTTCAGAATAATGCATATTTATACAATGTGATAGAAATGTGTGAGTACAATATATTAAACGTCTTTTAAGAATGAGATTTTGAAATATTTATTTATATAACAAATATGTTTACGAAAAGCGATATATATATATATAATAAACGATAGTAAAGTTTACGTCTCCTCTGTAAGTGTTGTTGAAGGGACTCTTTCTTTAAACAAGAAAATTGTAAATAATAAGTTAATAGAGAATACCCAAAGTAGATATCTGTAAAACTTTAGAGAGAAACGTGTACGGATTGAATATCTGCGCTTAAAATTCATAAGAAGGAGTACTAAGAGTACTGTGCTAAACGTAAAACGTAAACCATAATAAAAGATAACGGCGTGCAGGAAACAGTAACGAGAAAATATCTGGAATAGGTAAATTAGTAAAATTTAGAAAAATTCATTGATAAATAATAGACAATATATATCTATATATATATATATATATATATATATATATATATATATATAATATATAGCTATCATCAGTATTGATTTGTTTCTTTAAAATAGAGCTAGCAATTTAAATGAAACTCTGAGTGGTCGTTAATATATTCACGCTGCTTTTAATTAAAACATCAAGTATACTGTCACCGCAAAATCCTTTTATTACCCTCAGGCAAGTTGGCTTGTCAACATGGCGAAGGTTACCTTAATTATGATGGCAAATGAATATCATACGTTGAGTGAATGTACTTTTTTAAATATTACTATGCTTCTTCCGTTATATGATTTTATTTAATTACCCACAGCTAGAATTAACCTTCTAAAACATCGAATGTAGGCTACTGTACACAATTCAATGTTAGCTACATACTTGCCTAAATTTGACGAACAATAATTATAAAACCACCATAAGATATATGACGATGAATAGTATAAATTAACATACAGTTAAAAAACACCATTCACGCCATTCAAGATCATTGTGACTGTAAAATTAAGAAGTAAACAAAATTCTGGGTACGAACGCTATGTTTGGCCTTAGAAAAATGACGGAATATTACCTAGTGTCTCCACAATTTACATGCAACGTACGAGGGCGACCTGTTTTTTATTTTTATTTTTCGATGTAGTCTACACTTTTTCAAACGGCTCTCCAGTCTCTTCAAGCCGTCGGAAAAGTAAGATGTTTCGAGGTCTGCAAAATAGCCATCTGTAGCGGCGATGAACTCCTCACTTGAGGCAAATCTCCTTCCTCCCAGTAATTTTTTCACGTTTCTATGACATTATTTCGTAAGTGGAGATTAACATCATAATTTGAGATAAGAACCAGGTCACAAAATAGTCGATTAAATCCCTTCCATATTGGTAGTGTCAGTGTTTAGATGCGACCTCTTTCTTGAAAGATTCTTGACAGGACCCTATCTATCAGTCCAAAAGTGTACTTTGACTTTTTGGCCCAATGTTTGATAAGTAAATATTAAGAAACTAATTGTTTAATAAATCGGTGGTTAATTATCTGGAGATGAGGCTTGAATAACAACGTTTGCAGCCCGAATGAGGGTTTGTTGTACTTGGGGCCTAAACTTGCCACCAGGTTTATTTTAGTACTATCAGTAGTGGAGACATAAGTTTGCCAGATACAGATATTATATTACATATTATAGAACTATGTTAGATACACTTGTAACTTATGTACGATTTATGCTTGTTTTTGAATTTGTCGAGTAGATATCTAAATATTGTATTATAAAACCACAACGTTATCTCTGTTATATATTTGTTTTTCTGTACTTTATATTATGAAAATACCTAGCATCGAACAAATACCTACCAATATCAAAATATGTATATTGATGATGATTTATTTATGTCTACTTACACTAACAACAGCTGCATAATTAAAATAATTAAAATAGATAATGCCGAGCAAAATGAGCTATCTAAACTATATGTAATTTCTGATATATACGTATATACGAGGGGAGGTCCAGAAGTTCGTGGAATGAAAGGGTTTTAAATAAAATAAAACAATAAATCTATTTTTCCTTTTCAATATAATCACCCTTAAGCACAGTACATTTATTAGATCTATGAATTAATTTTTCTAAACCATCATAAAAATATTTTTTTATCTTTCGCCTCAAAATGGACCGAAATTGCCTCCTTTACCTCATTGTCGTCGGAAAACTTTCTTCCACGTAAGTTTTTGTTTTAAATTCGGGAACAAATAAATATCACTAGGTGCCAGGTCTGGACTATAGGGTGAATGGACTATTGATTGAAAGTCATGCTTGTGCAGAGCAGCCATTGCAACTTTACTCTTGTGAACCGGAGCATTGTCTTGCAAGAGCAACACACCCTTGGTCAATTTTCCTCGACGTTTTTCCTTGATGGCCTCCTTTAATTTTTCTAATATCGCTGCGTAATATTCTCCGGTTATGCTCCTACCTTTTTCTTTGTAATCAATTAATAATATCCCCTCACAATCCCAAAAAACAGTAGCCATCAAGTTTCCAGCCGATTCTGACACTTTGAATTTCTGTGGCGGTGGTGTCCCCTTTTTATGCCATTGCATGGACTCCTGTTTGGACTCAAAGTGATGAACTCATGTTTCATTTCCGGTAACAATCCGCTCCAAAATCTGTGCAGGTTTGTCTCCACACAGCTCCAAAAATTGTTTAGACGCACAGACGCCTGCTGTCTCTGCAGCGGCGTGAGCATTCTCGACTTTTGTCATACCCAGGTGGTCATCTAGGATACACAAAATAGTGGTATCTGATACTCCAACTAATGTTAATAATAGATAATTGTTTTTGTTCAAACGGGCATCTGGCAGTAGAAATTTTTACACTTTTTCGACAATGTCTGATGTGGTGGCCTCAACTGGCCGTCCTGAGCGGGGGTCGTCTTCAATCGACTCCTCACCATGTTTAAAAAGACCATGCCACTTATAAATCATTGATTTACTAGGGCATTGTTCCCCATAAACGGTTTCCATTTCATTCAATATGGTTTGAGTGTTCTTTCCTTGCTTTGTAAGGAACTTTATCACAGCACGGTGTTCAATTTCTTCCATAGTTTCAGTTTTCTTCCGGATTGACTTGTTTAGCAGGCAACTATTCGTAAACGACTGACGCTATAGGGCTGCAACTTAACTTATATACTAATGATGAGTCGCCAATCAGAATGTCACCTAGCGAGCGCCTCTATCCCCACTCCATCCCCTCCATTCCACGAACTTCTGGACCTCCCCTCGTATGTAGTACGTACGTAACCCAAGATGTAAGTTCTTATGTTCCTGGATCATTAAAAATGCTTTAAAATCAATAAAGGATGTTTGCGTTAATTTCTTTTCGATGTTACTATAATCAGTTCTAGGATAAGAGGATGGCGCTTAAATGCAACGCCCTGTATATACCACATGTACGTGGACTGAAAAACCTTTCGATAAGATACAACATTTGGATTTAAATTTTTGTTTTATCTATTCCCGTTCAAAAATTAACGCAAGAAAACTGAATATCTGATTTTTCAAATGGGTGTTTCACCTTCCCAGAGTGAATTTCATCACAAACAATACATTTTTGAGTCTGAACACACTCTACATACCTATCAACTTTCATTAAGATCTGAATTTGACAACCGGAAACCTTTCCTTATCAGTAGAGACCGGATTATATGCATTAAAGTTAATTAGCGTTAATTAATTTTAATCAGTGTAAGACATCTAGAAATTGACGTAAAATATAATAAATAAATAAAATAAAATATTTGCATATAATCCGGTCTCTACTTATTAGTTTTCCCAAACAAAAAATTCGAAATCAAGAATAAAATGGAGGCCAAAGTAAAAAAGTAAAAAACAAAAAAAAAACTGATAATCCAAACTAGAAATATGTTTTCTTTTTTCAAATTTTCCAATACAAAATATCGTTATTTATAAGCTGCCAATTATATGATTCTATCATCTTTATCGTGGGACATTTTTAATGATATTCTGATTATATTAAGAGCAATAATTAATCTACTTGGCATTGCAATGAGCAAAAATAAATTGTAGATGTGGTCGATAATAATAACGGTAATAAATACAGATAAATATAAAAAAATGACTAAGTAGATCGAAACTAGAACGATGAATTATACCTTGTTCCGTTTGATGAATTAGCTATTAGCATTTAGATGTTGATTAAAATAGCTTTTGATGTTAATTCCGTGAAATTCGTGATAGAAAAATAATAAATTATTTCCATAACATTTCCATATCACAGTGTGATCTAGATTTCTAAAGAAGTAATTAGCGAGAGATATTATATTCCGTAAACATGCTACGGGAATCATGTTCTTTACAGAGCATAGACGTCATTCACTTGGTTTGTATTCATTTAACCCCATTTTCTTCAAGAGACCTCTTATATAATTACAAAACACTAAGTTGTTTTCTTTAGAGAAATATGGCAGCAGATATTTCTCTCTGGTACGATAAAATGTAATATTACTACCTGGATACAGTCAGTTATTTTCCTTTAATTCGGAAGCAACCAATTCGAACGACTCCTTTGAGAGGTTCAGATCTCTAACAAGGTCATTAAGCTCTTGTTGGCTGAAGCGGTGGGGACTCGCTGGTTGTCCTTCAAGATTACGATCACCTTCACTTTTCTGGAACTGTAACCCAGACGATGTATCTGAGTCATCCTTCCGAAGCATAGGTAAGTTACTAAACGTTGAAATAGGTATCTTTTCAGAATGAAGAAGAAATCTCCTTGCTGACTCCATGTTAGGGTATACCCATTTATGCCGGTTATTGCGATTAAAGTCTTTGATGTTGACAGCACAAAAATAGCAGGCATCATGTTGATTTTTAGCCTCCCTCCATACCGTAGGTACTCCAAATTTTAAACTCTTTCTATACATGTTTTGCATACAAAATGTGATGCCCAAGATTTATCCTGGTCTCTAAATTGGACACCAAAATACGCCAAATATGCGTTTTGTATAAAAGGAAATATGGGTTTTCTACTTTCCTTAAAAATGTATTCACCACAAACGTAACAAAAAACATCTTGGTGGTTCATAGAATTCGGTCTGCTTGTGGAAGACATTGTTGTCATTCGACTTTAAAGCAAATATTTAGTACATACTGGCACAGTTATCATACGAAACCACAATACTAAACTAAACTGTGAGAAGCAGACAAAGATGCGGGGAACTCTATGTTAGAGGTAAATGAAGTAGTAGAGATTGGGGTTGGGATGGGTTAGGCAGGTAGATCTTTCCAGGAATGGGGAATGCTGAGAACTATAATTATACTATATTATAATTCTAATTTCAGGTAAAAACAGACAATTTAGGTGTCCTAAATATTTAGTTAATTATTTTGATTGTTTTGACCATGGTGAATCTTAAAGACTGGAGCTAGGAAGAAATGCCACTTATTTTTGGAACCAGTATATCAGAAATACCCTAAATCAGTTCGTATTTTTAGAGGCACCATGACAAAAAAATTATCTTGTTATTATAAGCATAAAATTAGTCACTTAAATAGTATCTTAGACTTTCACGGCCGTTACGACTAAATTAGTCACTCCTCACACCTTTAATGTGAAGAAACCGTTAGTGGAAACAGTTGCGTTTCATTTTCTTCACACTATTAAGCGTCTACTATATTGAAACAGTGTTTTAACTACTTAATTTTGTGCTGGTGGATTTAAGATTACGAATTCTGTAACCTTAATTTTGTATCACAGGTTTATTAAACGAATATTTTATAAAGTACCTCACAATGGCTAAACATAGATCTTTGAAAGGTAATGTTATAACCGTTCTGGAGACTACTATTAAGTTCTACGAGGAAGAAAACCAAGCAAGCCACTTCATCTTTCCTCCAGAATAGATTATAGAAACAGTCGCTGTAAAGACTAATACATCTGAAAAAACGATATCACATTATATTAATAATATAAAAATGAATATATAGTTTCAAAGCTTAAGAAATCGCTTCCACATTCATTACAATATACACTTATCGCCTGTAGAATAACAGCGAGCTTTCTCTCTAATTCTTTCTGGCTGTTTAACTTTTTCAAGGATTTTTCATTCACGTGCACTGTATCATGGAAATTACACAGTAAGAACGTAAAACCTTTAAAAGTCGTTTTATATTAAAAAAAAATACCCATCTCATTAACTTATCAAAGTAAACAACAATAAACCCTACATAACATTGTTCAAAATGCAGGAAAGGCGATGTATGTGACGTCAAAATCCTGATGGTAATGACGTTAACTCAACTCCGACAAAATTATATTCAGAAATAAGAAAAACAACTTTGTGTATACGTTAACATGAAAAGTTTACAGTCCAATGTTACTGTCCACACTAATTAGTATAATTTACTATATTAATTGCGATTTTATAAGTAATATCTTTCCTGTTATGATAGTTTTTATGCTTCTGCGTAAGAGAAAAGGCATTCTTTGTCCAAGTCCTTGAAGATACAATTACTGTAGTATTAAGACCACAATCACATTTTTTTTATAAATTATTTATTTAATTACTATATGTATATATCATTTAATATATGTTACCAAGTTGAAATTTGTCCAAAACTATTTCAGTGTATATACTAGTCTCTTCACTACATCTCTGCATTAATTTACATATTAGAGAGAACGGAATTTGGGTCGAATGATTGTTAATAACCTCTGATGGACAAACGAAATGCCATTGTCACAGTGTTCAATAGTCGTTCCCTTATGCAAAGTAAAGCCTACTTTATCAAGTTCAGTTGTTTTCTGCTAGTAAATTGATTTCATGATTTTATTTTATATAACACGAAGTACGTTCCGTTCCAATTTATACTATTTATTTTTAATGTGGGTTACTATTGGAAAAGATTGAATTTTTTTACGTTAAATATATCCTTTTGCTCGTACAGAATTTTCGGAACAATTAGTATAAGTTTGTCAAATGTATTTATGGTAACATGTGGTTACTGGTGTTGTCAATAAATATCTCAGTTGTTAAACATACAAATGCTTAGAGCGAACAGAGCATCGATTAAAATTTTTAAAAAACAAAAATGAATTTTAGAATTTAGACCTACGCTAGTAACCACAAGAATTAATTATATATAGGATGTTCTATTTGAAATAAGCGAGTTCATATCCGTTCTCGGTTTAATCGAGCTTGCCATGAAAATTAAAATATTTTTAGAAAATTCATTCTTGTGATATAGGTTGCGTATTATTATTTACATTGTTCCACATGTATATATAATAGGTTTCCTAAAAGTAAATGTCATTTCAAATGTCAAGACATTTCTGAAAGATAAAAGTTTGAACGTCTGTATATGACAGATGACAGTTAAAAATAAAGATGAGGTTTCGCAGAAGTGATTCGGAAAGTTCGTATACAATTTGCTCATCACAAAGCACTTAATTGTCCAAATCAAGAAGTTCGACTAAACCAAGCCTGCTATAAACCAAAAGAAGTCAAAACATCCTCTTACCGGAGAGAATTTGCTCGCAGCCGAAGAAAGTGCCACTAAAGACCCAAGTATTTCGATACCAAGGCGTTCCCATCAATTAAACATTTCAAGGACCAATCTGTGTCGAGCTTTACACCTTGGTCTTCATTACAATCAACATAGAGTACAGCTGACCCAAAAATTGAAACCGCTAGATCATTTGCTTACGGCATGCATTTTCAAATTGGGAGCTGGAAGTACAAGCAAGTGATTTTTTTCTCAACAAAAGTAACTTTAGCAACGAGTTCATTTTCATCTAAACGGGTGTGTTAACGAAAAAATTGCCATATTTAGGGCTTAGAAAACCCAAGAAAGATATTGAAGTGACCATTGTATCCTCAACACGTCATAATTTGGTGCGATTTATGGGCTTATGGCATCATTAGACCGTATTTCCTCAAAGAGCAGGAAACATCGTTTTCGGTCAATATCCTCCGTTATCGCACGATTAGTTGACATTTTTCCCCTGAATTAGAAGCTAAAAACTTGAGGGCTCTACAATATTGGTCATTATTATAGAAACTTCTATTTATGATTGGAATGCTTATATACAACCTACATTGATCATTACTTTGATTATAATAAAAAATTCAATGATTCATTCAATTGGTTTCATATCGGCTATGCAATTTTTCCTAACAGCTGTTTAGTACTAGTCCATGAGCCATCTTGATTCTGGAAAAAATTATAGCAACTGCAAGAGTATTCGTATCTAAATGTGTTAGTTATACGTAAGCGTTCAAAACCAGCGGTTATAAATGTAGTACTTCACCATATTCTATAACACCGCTACAATTTATAATAATGGGCGGTGGAAAAACTACTCCAAGCGAAGTTAGAAAACAAATAGTAAAGCTGTAGAGCGAAGGTAAAAATCAAACAGAAATTTCGAAAAGTTTTTCTCGAAATAAGTCGATAATTTCTACAAGAAAAAGGGAGATTCAGATCAGCAATTATTTCGACAAAGAAATTGTTAAAGTTGTTCATGAGAACCCTTTTCTTTCTTAATCTAGAATTTCGGTTATTTTGAAGCAATGCGGCGAAGTTCTTGTTAGTATTCGCATGGCAAGAAGAAAACTTCATACCGGGTTCATGAGTCGTCGTTCTGTAAAAAAACCGCTACCGCCCAAGAAGAATTTCGAAGCCCGATTAGACTTTGCAAAATCCCACATTACATGGACTATTAATGACTGGGGGTAGAGTAATTTTTAGCGACGAATATAAATTTAATGTAATAAAGAGTGACGGTATTTGTCACGTAAGGTGGTCGAAAGGTGAGGACTAAGCTCCAGATCTACAACTTCCTCAGTAAAGGTTCCTCAGTATGGTGGCAGCTCTGTGATGGTGTAGGGTTACTTTTCTTGGTTCATTACATAGAATTCATGGGATCATGGATAAGTATGTACACAGGGATATTTTGGAAACTAAAATGGAGGCGTATGATTATGACAATGACCTTAAACAAGTCAATACTTGTAACTGATTGGGTTATAACCAACAAAATTGATACTATAGTAAATTCTATAGAGAACTTGTGTAAAGGTCCGAATAGGAAAATGCGCGATAAAACATAAACATTCGAATACACTCTTCAAAGCGTTAACCACCGTTTAGAATCACATTGACCATACAATAATAGAGAGATGCTAGAGTCTATGGTACGAAGATATACAGGCGTTATAACCGTTAAAAATTAGCACACAAAGGATTGACTTTCCTATATAAAACAATGAACGTTTTATTTGTTATCATCATAAGGAATGAGAAATTTTTCATCTATTGCTATAATTTTGTTCATTCGTATTTTACAAATAAATACAACTTACCTTCTACTGCTTAAATTTATCTTAAAGCTCCCTGCATGATTTACCTATACGATTTATGAATCTCATAAGACATGCTATCGCACAATAGTCACACGGACACAAACTATTTTAGACTTTTAGTTGCTATATTTTGGCCGATATTGTATATGCTACACATCTGATGAAACAATTGGATGACGCAAAAAAGTATTGCATTTTGCATTATTCCATTAAATGAAGACATGAATTGTTTACCTAGATCGTATGATTCGGTGCAATTTGCCTTTTTTCTGTGAAAATATGCGAAGTGAATAATCTATGTTAATGGCCCCACGAAGATTCAGAAATTAAATAGTAATATTTAGCGAAAAAGGTGCACAAAAATCATGAAAAACTGCCAGAAGAATCAAGGCCGACACTTAACCGATATCATATTTCATAACCTAATTTCCATGTTTGTATTTTGAATTGAAACGAAAACGTTATCAGTTTTTCGAAAATTAATTGCGTTTTTCGCTAACCCTAAAATGACACTTACTGCCCAACATTTTTCCTCCCTTTTTCCACTTTCCGACTGCAGGAATACTTATTAAAAATAAATTCAATATTTCTGACAAATATTTCTTAGATTGCTCATAAGACGACACGATATAACGACGAGGGGTCAATGTTATAACCTCACCAAGGAGAATGGCAAAGGCATTGGATTCAATGTCCAACGAGAATATAAGAAGTAAGCAAATCAGAATAAAAAAAGAAGATATAAAGCCAAAATACAACGATATATGCTGCACAAGAAAAAACTTCGCAGAACTGGTTATACCTGAAGATACAAAAAATGCTGGTAGAAGTTGCTAGGAATAGTTTTACTTCATTATTTTGCGTTAAATGGTTTGTCCTTTACTAATTTTTATTTTTTGTTTGTATGTATATCAAAATAATTTAAACAAAGGAGTATATGTTTATGTAAATATGACACAGCAAGATAAATTAGAGCCACAAGACAAAAAGCATTTTAACAAGGTATGTAAGTTAACAATGATAGATCAAAAGAATTACGATAATTGGAAAATATTTGCATGTAATGCCAGTAAATGCGTATAAATGAGTAATTACTAATCCAGAATTAATTCTACATAATAAGTGTATGCACATAATTAAGTCAATATTTTATTAGTTTTACATAGACGCAAAATATAAACAAGAACAATTTTTCCTGTCTATAAGCAAACATCTAAACGATCTAATACAAATCCTAAAATCTTGTGTAACGTCGAATATAAAAAAAAGCTAGCGTATATAAATGAACTTTCTAATTCTATATCAATCGAAAAGCAATCCGAGCATCTTTTTCTATTTATATCGTTAGTCATTCATAGCTCAATAATACTCCGAATTGCAGCAGGAACGTAAATAATACACAACGCATATCGTATAGGTTATGTTCATCGCTATTAACATTAAACGTATTGACTCACCCCGTTTTAAGGCCCATCCGGACCGTGGATCACACTAAATCAGATCTATTTCCTCGTATTATTCTCGGGTGACACATGAGGATTTGCTTCGTTAGATCTCGCGAAAGACACTAAAAATCCTAGAAGGTACGAGAACGAGTGCGCTTACATCTTATCGAATCGCGTCTGTCCGCTGTTCGCGAATACCAGCATATATTGGTAAGTAGTAGCGGTAGCTGTGTTGTTACAGAGTGTTGTTAAAGACGCAGGTCAAACCGTAGGAACGCTAAAGTGCCCGCGCCCATCAAAACTTCTCCGGTCTCGATCGCAACGAAGGCGAAAGTGGTATTATGTACGGACGTCTGGTACGGTAATAATGGAAAAAAGGATTGGTGGGGTTCCGCGACTCGTGTTTAGCAAACCTGTACTGCACATAGTAATAGCGACAATGGGATGATCTCCATTGAGTCGCTATTAATCGGCGGGATTCTGTGGATAGAAGTAATTAAAGAATTCGCGAACTTGAATCATTACTGGAGCTGCTCGTATTGTCAGAGTACCAAAGGCGGCGCCTTCGTATAATTCAAACAAAATAAAATAAGCAATGCTAATTACGGACACACAAACGAACAATCAAAGTCAAAAAAAATCATTTTTATTGTGCATATAATGCAGCTTAACAAACATTGCTTTTTGAAAATAAAATCTGTTAAATGGCTACCACGCTTTTCTAAACATTCATGAAGTCGTGACTGAAAACTCGTTGCAGCATTTCTTGGTTTATCGCTCTGATTTCTTGAGTAATATTAGCCTTTAAAGCTTTTCGCGTTTCAGGAATATTTTGGAAAACCCTAGGATTGTGTTCGAGCAATGAACAAACCAAACTGAAAAAGGGTTTTGGCACAACCCAAACTATTTTCTTTTTCTTTCTTATTCCTTTTTCCCTAATCAACTATTGTAGGTAAATCAGAATATTCTAACATTATTTAATAAACAAGTATCTCTAAAATCATTTCGTAGCTCCAAATCAAGAACACTGTGGCTTATAGATGCAGTAAAACAATTAATTAAAAATTCTTTCAACATTTAAATGGTCTAGATAAGGGATCTCCAAAGTGCGGGCCTCGGGCCAATACCAGCGTGCAAGAACCGCCAATCCGGTCCATGACACTTCACCAGATGTAATTCAAAATTACACGTTGGTGTGATGAGTTTGCCGCTTGGAATTTAGTGGAGGAGTCAGTGCGGCTCTTAGGGTAACAAGTTTGGAGACCTCTGGTCTAGATCGCGACCAGACTAGTAGGCTTACAAGCAGATTAGAAATTGTACAACTTCGTTAGTTCTTCAAGAAAAAGAAACCTGCCTGGAATACAGTAGACGCTCGATTACGTGAACGATATCAGCCAAGGACTGTTCACATTACTGAAAGTTTACACTAGCGGGCCTTATTTTATTTATAAAGAAATTGCATGAAAGAAAATATGTATGTTTATTAAACAATCAATTATGAACAATGAATAATGTAGTACATATAATATTAAAAAATAGAAAATAAATTTTACATTACTTTGAACAGTAATGTCCTATGTTTGTTTGCGTAAATTTACGCTTGCTATTTTCTAATGCCATTGCCCGTAATTTACGGAGCACTAAAATATCGGAATATAATGTTTTCTTCTTCAGCCCAATCTAATGCTTGATTAAAAATTCCTATAGCTTGCGCATCACTCACTGTATTTCTTATTTCAATCGGAGGGTAGTCATCTTCACTCACCCCATCTTCCTCTTCATGTGCATCATCATCATCTCTGTATCGTCATTCCATAAACTAACATCGATAATTGTGCAAACAATATCGGGATTTATTGGTTTTAATAATTTGAGAACCTCCGATGGTGGACTGTCAATCACTTCAGTATCAGATACTAACTCTTTCTAATAATGGTTAGCGGTTAGCAAATTTTTTCCAACACTTTCTGATTGTTTGCTTCACGTAAAATTACTTGCTTTAAGGATTCAGAAATGTTTCTAGGATTTTTTGATAACACATACGAAAGTAGAAATTTTCGATAATACAATTTAGTAATTTTTATTACATTTTGATCCATCGGTTGGATAAGTAGAGTTACATTGGGCGGCACGAACATAACAAAAATTGAGCCATCGTTGCTTCTTAATTGTTCCTCTGGAGGATGACTTGGTGCGTTATCCAAGATTAACACCGCCTTTATTAGAAGATTTTGCCTTTTTAAGAAATCTTTCACGAACCTGAAGTGCTTGTGGAACCATTCCAAAAATATGCCTTTGGTCATCCAAGCGGATTTTGTATGGTTATAATCAGCGGGACTCTTAAAACTTCTAAATGAACGTGGAGATTTTGCCTTTCCTATTACTAGTGGCCTTATTTTGTGTGTACCAGTGGCATTAGTATACGCTAGAAAAGTTATGCGTTGTCCTTCCGCCTTTCTACCCGCTGCAGACTTTTTTAAGACATTTTTTAAAGTTCTGCGATTTCCCGGACCCCCGTATGTATCTGACACACGTTATAAAATTTGTGAGTTGAATCGCTTAATTTTGCTGATTGTGCTTTTAGATATTGCATATTTTTTTGCTAATTTGAGCCACCCCCGCACCTTTTTTAATCTCTTCGATGATTTTCACGTTGTCACTTAATTTTAAAAATGTTCTTTTATTGGACGTGGATGCCATGTCTGTTCTGTCGTGATTTTAGCTGCACACTACTAAACCGGGAAACAACCGGTACCCTAAACTGTTTATATTATTGAATTGTACGTGGAGCAAGCTTGTTTACATTACCGGGCGTTCCATTTGATCCTATAGTAACAATTTTCTGTTTACATGACCGCAGTGTTTCCACTACCGGGTTAACTGTATACATATTAATAAACGAAATAATCCGAAATTGTTGTGGAAATCACCTATAGACCTTAGAATATCGCAGAAACAAAACCGCAGGAATATTCCGGTGCATGTGAGTGCATTTAGTAATAATTTACAAACCTCAGCTACCGCTTTATTGTATTATGAGACCCACACGTTTAATTCTGCGAATATTTTTAACTTTACATTCATTAATACTACCAATGTTTATACATATCAGATATCAGGACTAATCTTGTACGCGAGGAGTCTCCAAACTTTTCGCCTTAAAAACCGCACTGACTCAACGACTAATTCCCAGGGCTAAGTTCCCCATACCAATATGTAATTTTGAATTACGCCCAAATGTTAATCACGTTACAGTCTTTCTTGTGGGGAGCCACAAACCGGATTGAAGTCTCGCACACTGGTGTTGGCCCGCGCGGCACAGTTTGGAGACACCTGCTGTAGTCTATAAAAGTATTGTAATGTCAAGGATATGTCTACCTGAAATTGCTGATTATGTAAGATATTTAGCAAACAGATATTTTCATACTAACGCATTCCCAGACGTCTGGAAATAAGCAATTCTAATGCCTTCATCTAAAATAAATAATCCAATAGAATATAATCCTTTTAGGCCAACACGTGTCTTGCCAGTTCTTTCAAAGATTCTTGAAAAAGCTGTGAATGAGCAGATATATAGTCAGTTAAAATCAGAAACTATTCCACCCTGTATATAGTCCAGCGTTGAAAAAAGTCATAGTATAGTAAATGCGCTTGTTAAATTGACTAACATTACAGTTTAGTTATTTATGAATTTAGTACTTTAATTAGTTACATGTGTTAAGGACTTAACATTGTTTTTTGTATTTTCTAAATTTTTTTTACTATTATGTATTTTATCTTCTTTGCATTATTATTTTCATTTAGAATATTATTTTATTTTCATTTTTATATTTATTTATTTTCATTCTTATATTTATTTATTTTGCTCTCTTATATCCAATTTTATTTTAATATGTATGTACATTACGCATTGTATATGTATGCAAGTCAGCCATTCGCATTACGCTAGCTAAAACTGCCTAATTAGAAATCATTCACTGCAACGTCGTCGGAAATGTAATGGGAGTTTTCTTGAAATTTAAGGTACACAGCCATAGGCAGTCGTCTCCCGCGCGACGGTCGAGGTATTAGCGATCGTGCACTCTCGGTCACCTTTCGTGCCTCGTCGTAACGTGTACAGTAACGTCGTCGTAAGATTATTAGAGATTTCTAAGTTTTTCTAGTTTTGGCGGGAATCGTCGAGGACGTTGTCTATACATTTATTTCTGGCGGGAGTCATTTGGTAACGTCGTCGGACCCCATGTATAGATTTTTTAATAAGTATAAATTCTCGATTTTCTATCATCGTACGTCGAGGCTACTGTGTCCATTGTCGTCTATACATATTTTTAGTCTTCGGTTAAGTTTGTGTCGGAAATTATTTTGGTGAGATTGTCGGCGCGCATGGATAGACATCTTCTATAAGTACGATCACTCCGCTTCTTGCTGACGGTCGTTGCGGCCGCAGCGCCCGTTGTTATCTTTGTACGTTTTTCGGTCCTTGTCGTATCGGGACTTAGAAATTTTTTTCATTTAGTTGCTCGTCATGGCGGACGAGTGTCACGGAGCAGTTTTCTTATGTAATGTCGGCATCATCGCTCCGTTTTACTTGTCGGTGCGCAGTTCGCACATTTGCTGGTTACTGGCTTTTTCCCTTCTTTGGGGCGCAGTAGCAGAGAGCTAAAGATTGCACATAGCGTAATATTTCAAACGAGAACGCCTGGGTAGCTGTGACATTACTTTTGTTTTGAGATCGGCTATTATCGCTACTGCCGCCCTCGACCAGGCGTTCAAGCTCTAAGAGATAGGGTGGGTTCCCCTATAAATGTGAATATAACAAACATATTTGGTCAAGTACAAATACATGCCAATAATACAGGGGCAAGTCCCTTAGGCAAATTTAAAACAAGGAAAGTATATTAGGCTCCCGGAAAGGGACATATAAATAAGCATAGCACCGAGGTGCGCTTATAAATTTAAGAAATAAATAGGGTTGGCTCCCCTATAGAAAGGTAGTGGTGCATGCAAACAGATAGAGGCATTAGTACATGCCTCTGACAAAGCTTCAGCGGAAGCATATAAGAGTTTAACCTTTTAAACAGAATTAAGACATAGCGTTGCAACGTACATGCTGAGGCATTACTTTATGTTGCTACCAATGAAAATACATATACAAATGCTAATGTACATTACATGTATAAGAGAGCTCGAATAACTGCAATTATTGCAAATCTATATATCTTACGTACATCGTACATGTACATAGGCAAGAGTGGAAACCGTGTAACCATTTCATTTTTAAATATATTTTTTGCGCATGCGCATTGAGTTTCACTGTACACCCTCTCCTCTAGTAAATAAGCGAACATACTCTACAAGTAAGTATTGGTCAAGTAATTTAGGAAATTACGAGCAGGCTACAGCGGCGTTGTTCTTCAAACCAGGAGAACGTAACAACATGCTTATAGAATTATTACATGAATAAAAACACTTCCTTTTTATTAAAATTTAGTATTAATTCTATTATGAGCGGTGGTGTGTGTTTGTAGGTAGCTACAGCACTACTTCTACCATCCCAATCGTTGCGAAAAATATTATAGCCGTTAAAGTCATGAAGACATTACTCTCTATACACTACAGAAAAAAAAACATGGGAAATTCAAATAAGGAGAATGAAAGTAAAATGAAGGTGGTCGATAGTACTATTACGGAAACTACAACATAGCCAGCCAATAGCAGATGTAACGTGGTTCGATCTGGTGGTAGAGAAACCTGTGCTTGTATTTGTTTATTATTAAATGTCGCTAAGTTCGACTTTGAGATATGTTAGCCCGTGTGAAAGATATCTATTGAAACGTAAGATCTTCCGTTTAATATCTAGGATACTTAAACACCTATCCAGTTCTAAGAAGAAAAACAAGTGACATTGGCATCGCATTTCACCGCCAGAATCTATATGTACACTCTAATCGATTTAACGAAGTGTATGTAGGTAAATGGTATCTGTATCAGTGGCAATAAAAATTGGAGTTCTAGATATCGCGATTATTAAATTAGGTCCAATTTTAGTAATAAATTAGAAGGTAATAGAAAAATATTATGTTGCACTATGCCTGAATGTGTACCATTGTAAATTTGTAAAATATAAACATTTCCAAATTAGTTCCTTTGAAGATCGTCGAAGTGTGTAGCTGTGTACGAAACAAATGGAACTCGTACGTGCATTTTGGTGCCATGGATCGGAATCCAGACCGTTTTTCTTTCAGCGGATATCCGCGTTTACGAATATCCGATACACCATTAGTTTAGCTTAACATTGTAAATGTAAAGTATACTACTACTCACTGCTAGGATTTCGATTTACGACTTATACTGACTCAGTATCAAAAATGAGATTATTTTTAGGTAACATATATCAGTAGGGTACGGCTCGGTTATTATTAATAGTAAAAATAATGAATGTAATTACTTACTATTTTAGTTTGATTGTATTGTTGATGTAAAGTAACGCAACAGTTCGTTGTAGCATTCTGTCGCACTCTTGGCTTTGGTTAAGCTCGTGTCTATACGCACTATACTTTGAAAACAACCGCACAGAATTTATTGGTTGCTAATCCTCCTATACTATCTATTAGAAGACTAGCTGTTCCCTAATTTGGAAGTAGTATCTAAAACAATTGAATAATTTTCGGAAATTTGCTCTATTTGCGTATGAATTTCGGTCTGAAACGAATCACTGACTTGAAATTGCTTTGGCTTCTCGCGGATTTAAATTTAAGATACAAGGTTTAATGCTAGAATGTGTGAAAGTTTCTCATAATATAAAATGGCTTTAAACCACATTCCCCACCTCATCAATATCAGTCGTGGTGGTTGAAGAATGCCCGACAAGCCTATTTAAACTCGCGAAACTTTTTTGGCAGAAACTATAAGTTGATCTACTTTTGGATAACTGTTTCTAATAAATTCAGCTACAAGATAACATGCATGTAGTAAACAGATTACATAAAACAATTGAGAATAAGATTGTTTTAGTAACTTTCCAACTTTAACCATGTTCGAATCCTCATATGTACATTACAAGTTGGGTTGCCGATATATTGAAGGAAGAGAGGAAAGCACTTGAACACAAGTAGATGTATTATACACCGATTTTAGTAAAGCATTTGACACTATCAATCATTCCCTTATGGTATCTAAGCTGAGTAGTTTTGGTTTTCCGCCAAGTGTAACAGAGTTGATCCGCTCGTATTTAACTGATCGTTCATGCTATGTTCACTACAATGGATATACATCCTTAACATTCTCTGCTTCCTCTGGTGTGTGCCAGGGATCCAATTTGGGTCCCCTTTTGTTTAATATTTATTTGGATGATCTCCTACAGGGGCTGGACTGCAATGTACTGGCTTACGCGGACGATCTTAAGATCTACAATACCATAACCTCCCCGGCAGATTGTCTGTTTCTCCAGAACACTCTGGATACTATTGTTAGATGGTGTACACAGAATGGAATTCATTTGAATCTGGATAAGTGTGCTGTTGTAAGCTACTCTAGATGTCATAGACTATACAATTTTCACTATGCTGTGAGTCAGGCTATTGTTCCTAGGCACTCGTCTGTGATGGACCTGGGCGTGCAGTTTGATGCAAATTTGTCGTTTGCAGACCACATATTATCCATACGAAATTCTGCGATGAAATCCTTAGGATTTCTCATACGATCCTGCAGATCATTCAATAATCCTGCCTCGCTAAAAGCATTATACTATTCGCTTGTCCGCACTGGGTTGGAGTATGCCTCCATAATTTGGTATCCTCAATATCTCTATCTGCAAGTACTACATGAAAGAGTGCAAAAACGATTTTTGAAATACCTGTCCTTCAAAATTGATGGCACTTACCCTGGACGCGATGTTGATTATGCTGGTCTGCTGAGGAGACACGGCTTTGTATCGTTATCGGATCGAAGGAAGGAATTTAGCAGCCAATTTCTACTTAAACTAATTAATCACGCTATTGACGCTCCATCTCTTCTCTCCCAAATTAATTTTATGGTACCTCAGTACGATACCAGGTCCTTCCCTAATTTTAAGGTCCCGTCATGCAAAACTAATGTTCTGCTTAAAACACCCTTTACGCATATGATTAGAAATGCCAATGAATTACTTCACGATCCTTTTTGTTGAAGAGTCTACATGGATTTACATTGTCGTCCTATTTTGTTCTTGCATTCTGGTGTCACCGAGCCATTATTATGTTTATGATTTCAGTTGTATCTTTTTCGACTAATTTTAATTTATTACTGCGCCGTATATTGTTACTACATATATATGCTAGATTACATTATTTTCGCATTGTCCTGTAAATGGAATTATTTTCTGTTGGGCAATAAAGATATTATTATTATTATTATTATTATTATTATTATTATTATTATTATTATTATTATTATTATTATTATTATTATTATTATTATTATTATTATTATTATTATTATTATTATATACATCGCAATCAGAACCTAATCGTCGTACAAGCTGATAAAGGCAACGCAACAATAGTAATGGATCGTCGAGATTACAACATGAAGATACAAATGCTGTTGGATACGGACCACTACAAGAAACTAAACAAGGACCAACCACGAAGGTAGAAAAACAAACCAGACACGCTATCAAGGAATCATCAATCTCAAAGGAAGAACAAAGAAGACTATTACCATCAGAGAGCCGACCACCAAGACTATGCGGACTGCGAAAGATACACAAACCTGGCAACCCTCTCAGACCGATCGTTAGTATATGCAGCACACCTACCTAAGAATTAGCCAAATATGTCGCAAAACAACTAGCAAAATACTCCGAGAACACCAAAAGCTTTGTGAAGAACTCCGAACATTTCATCGAGATACTCCAACAACACGAAGTAACAAAGGAAGATTTACTGGTATCTTTCGACGTCGAATCACTCTTCACCAATGTACCAGTGGAAGAAACACTAGTGATCATCAAGCAACAACTAATACCAAATGGACTACAGCCGGATCTGATTAATTTGGCGAGACTTTGCCTTACTTCGACCTACTTCCTATGGAACGGAGCATTCTACGAACAAGCGAGTGGTGCCGCAATGGGATCTCCTGTATCACCTGTAATCGCCAACATCTTTATGGAAGCATTCGAACATGAAGCCATCGAATCTAGCAGGATGAAACCTAAATGGTGGTACAGATATGTAGACGATACCTTTGTCATATGGCCGCACGGACCAAGGACTTTAGAGGAATTCCTGCAACACATCAATAGACAACATGCTAACGTTAACTTCACCATGGAGATCGAAGAGGACGACAACTTACCAATCCTAGATGTCCTAGTGGAGCGTACCGACAGCAACAAACTGGGCCACAGTGTGTACCGGAAGAAGACTAACACAGATCTATACCTGCATGCAAAATTCCACCACCATCCTCAACAGAAGAGATCCCTCATCAATACATTGTTAAGAAGAGCGGAGAAAATCAGTGATGAACATCACAGGAATAGTGAAATACATCACGTCGAAAACGCGTTGCAGAAGAACGGCTACAGCACAAAAGATATAAGGGAACCACGGAAACAGATAAAGGACGAAGACCAACAACAGCCAGCAGGTTACGCATATCTTCCATACATAGCCGGAGTCACCGATAGGGTAAAAAAGACGTTGACCAAAATCGAACAGCTGCTCCCTCCCAACAAGAACGTGTTACCAAAACTACGAACAAAAGGCATATACGAACTAAAATGCCAATGTGGAAAAAGCTACATCGGTTAAATAGGACAGAGTATTCAGTGCAGGGTGAAAGAACGCGAGAGAGACGCACGCCTCAGGCATATTGAGAAATCCGCAGTAGCAGAACACCTGCATCAACAAGGAGACCACCGGCTAATCTACAGCGACGTTAAGGTATTAGCCAGGACCAGTCACTACTACCCGAGGATAATACGCGAATTAATAGAAATACTGAAGAATACCAACAACTTCAATCGCGAAGAGGGATACAAGACGAGAACACGTGGAAGTTCGCACTGCGGAGTCATCATACAACGAACAAGGCGATTCAACGGAACGGAACTGTTACGGATGAGCAAAGCGGAACGGTTACGGATCAGCAAAGCGGAACGGTTACGGATCAGCAAAGCGGAACAGAAATAAGATATATAAGGAGAAGCAAGAGACGACAACACCGGTCTTTAGAAACCTTCTGAAGAAGCTGACAGCATGTGAAACGTCAAGTAAAACATTCCTACTACAATATAATTCCTTCCATCCATTGTTTTATCTACCGTCAGTCTTTATTTGAGTCATTGTGCTTTTCACTTGGTGAAAATTATACTGTAATTGACTTCTTGTTGGCAGTCTCCATTGTTGATTCTCTACAATATTTTGTGGAGTGTTGCACACTCTTAACATATGAATAAAGTCGTATAGAAATTTATAATGTAGTGCATCACGTTGCGGATTTAGTCGGTGTTGTTTGCTATTAACATGTCTTTTACATACAGAAATACTGCACGGTAAAATGTTGATAATGCAAAAAAATACATTCAATAATAGTGCCAATGTATTCTAATGTCGGAAATCGGTTAAGAAATATATTAGCACTTGTCGATCATAACAAAGAACACCGTCAATTCGCCATCATCAATCTAATCCGGCATTCACACTAATCGTATGCGTATGAATCCCGACTTCGGGTATGTCGACCGTTGCTTAATATCACTCTTATTTAACAATTATAAATCATTTCGGTAGAGAGTCAAAGATGTAATATCTATTTTCGTATTTATATGTTATACGCTGTATTACTTAACCAGCAGCAGTTTCTTCCTTTCCTTGGCTTTGATTAATTGTCATTTAGTTACACCTACAATTAAATATTATTATCATAACTTAGATAATTTACACTGTCCACAAAAAAGTGAAAGGCTGACAGCAGGGAAACGAAAGGAGAAATTGATTTATAAGCATCAAACACGTTTCTATTGAAATTGTGGGATATGTCCATAATACCGGTATAACGCTAAAGTGGCGAAGATGTTTTCTGTACTATTATGTATAAATATTTGACGGAAATGATCGTGTGTTCTCATAGAATAAATAACACCACAACTACTTTTCACACGCATTATTTACTACATTTAATACCCTGGCCTTAACTATAAGAGTGTTCAGAGAAGAACGAAAGTACAACACTGTTGCGTCCTTACACCTATCTGTATATAGGATTAGCAGAAAGTCTGGAGACGATGTTATAGTGTCCAAGAAACTCAAAACATTGTTTTAAAATGTTGTAAAGTAGAATTCGAATATTGTTTGATTATTTTAAAGTAAAAAAGCATATGGGAATACCGCCCGAGTCCGATTACCATTTTATTTTTTTTAAATGGCTGTATGGGTTTTGCACCACATATTTATTAAATTCATTATGTCTTTTTTACGATAATAGTAAATTTGTTTCAGTTTACTTGCAAAATTTTCTAAAAGGAAAAATAAATTTAACTTTTGGTTCTTCAAATTTTACTTATAGTTGATTGAGGTTTGGGTGGACAATCTAGATATTACCTATTGAATGATTAACATACTTTTTCTTGAAACTAATCACTATTAATGTAATATATGAAAATAATACACCTTTTTTGTATGCGTGCTATGCCTCTTCGGTGTGTGCGTACTTCTTTGTGAACAGAGCCGTCTTTAGCAAAAGCGGGGCCTTGTGCAAAATAGTTTTGCCGGGCCTTTATGTAAATGTTTAGAGATAAACAAATCCAATATAAACCATTGAAAAGAGAAGGTTCCAACTAATTCATTTTTAGTCCGTATTATCTTATTCTAAGAACATTTTATTGTGAAAAGGCCCCTCACCGCGGGGCCTGGAGCAGCCACTCCACCCCAAGGACGGCCCTGTTTGTGAAGGTATTGCGTATTGCAAAAATCTTTTTTAATTCCTTTCGTTCACTGCACGAACGCAATCGTTGAATGGCGAGTGGGGAACATCCCACTCGCTAGCTCCATCTTTGGGAATGTAGTTGCTATGAAGCGTTTTATGGGAGCAAAGAGTACGTGCTGTGTGCGCGAGTTTTACAAAAACTTCTCAGATGAGGCGCACCTAACGGCCATATAAACAAGCAGAACTGCCGTTATTGGGCTTCAATAAATCCAAAACAGAAGCATGGGAGGTCAGTTTTCTCGCCAAGGATTACTATGTGGGCTGCAATGTTGATGCAAAGAATTATAAACTCGTAACTTTTTTGAAGATGCAAGATGTCAATGGTTTCAATCGAAACATTTAGTTCAAAAAGATAGAGTGACACCTCACACATCTAACTTGTCCCTACCAGTTGTTCGTAGAATATTCCCTGCAAAATTGATATTCAGACGCGGTGATATAAAATGATCGGCACATATCGTCGACTTGATACAAATGGATTTTTTTTCCTATGTGGCTACTTTAAATCAAAGGTATACAGCAATACCCCTCAGTCAATTAAGAGAGAAATTGCAGTTATAACGGAGAATATGGTTTCCGAACATTTTGCTTCACGTTTAGAAGAGTGCCGGCAAAATAACGGAACACATTTAGAAGATAAACTTATTAGGAAATAAATTTACAAAGCCTACAGTTTAATAAAAAATAAACATTTACTCATTAAATCCGGCGATGATTTTATTATATTCTTTTCATTTTGAAAAGGACTTTTGGGACAACTTGTACCTAGAGTGTTGTCGCTAACCATATTCCAAATGTAATCTGCATTGTAACTGTCATTTGGTCTTAAAATAAGTCCGTACAAAACAATTGAGTATCTTCATTTTTAATTAACAAACATTACTCTTAATATTTCAGTTCCCTGCTTTTCCTTTAGATACATTTTGTTATGCTTCAAAAATTTGAAAATGCATTCACAAAGATTGGATTAAAATTGCAAAAATGAGACACAATATATAATGTAACCTTTTTAAATCAGACGTTTACATATATCTAACATTATATGTTTGAAACCTTACAGATAATTTCATTTCCAATGCCTACTAATTGCAAGTGTACATACCATGGTCCACTAACTATAGGGTAGTTTTTCCCTTTGTTTTTTTTTGCAAAAACTTTCTAATGCAATATAACACATGGGCTGAAAAGTCCCGGGCCTAACAAAGAAAACACGGTTTTTTTGGTTCAAAATTAGCTTTGTTCATCAACGTAATCTCCATCAAGAGCAACGCAATCATTCCAGCGCCGCTCATTTCAATACCACTTTTGTAGAGCGATTTATCTTTTGCCTCAAAATAGGCCTCAGTTTCAGCGATAACCTCTTCATTCGTGCGAAATTTCATACCGGCGAGCATTTTTTGAGGTCTGCGAACAGCCAGTAGTCTCTGGGAGCCAAAACTGGCGAATACGGTGGATGTGGGAGCAATTCGAAGTTCAATTCATGTAGTTTTGCCATTGTTTTGATTGACTTGTGACACGGTGCGTTGTCTTGATGGAACAAAATTTTTTTCTTTGCCATATGCGGTCGTTTGTTTGCAATTTGACGCGCTTTGGACGAGGTTCACCAGTTGCTGTCCACTCAGATGACGATCGTTTTGATTCCGGAGTGAAGTGATGGATCCATGCTTCATCCATTGCCACATATCGACGCAAAAATTCCGGTTTGTTACGTTTAAACATGGCCAAACACTGCTCAGAATCATCAACACGTTCTTGTTTTTGGTCAACAGTGAGAAAACGCGACACCCACTTTGAACAGAGCTTTCTCATAGTCAAATGCTCATGCAATATAAAGCCAATACGTTCTTTTGATATCTTTACGATGCCAGCTAACTCACACCACTTCACTTTTCGATCATTCAAAACGATTTTGCGGATTCTTTTGATGTTTTCTGGTGTTACCGCCTCATTTTGATGTCCACTGCGTTCTGCATCATCGGTGTCTCTACGACCACGTTCGAAGTCAGCAAACCAACGTTTTATTGTTGTTTCTGATGGAGCGGAGTCCCCATAACACTTTTCAAGCCATTGCTTCGCTTGAACGGTATTTTTTTCCCATCAAGAAGCAGTGTAAAATTAAAACACGAAATTGTTTTTGATCTATTGTTTTGAAAATAACAAAAGTAGCGTGACTCTTAGCACAATAACTCACAAACTAATGAATAGAATATCATGAAATTTTAACAGCTGTCTTTTGAAGGTTAGTACTAACTGAGAGAAAGGTGACTGCAATAAAACTAGCGTCATCTATATGTTAGGCCCGGGACTTTTCAGCCAATGTGTTATTTCGTTTTCCTAACGATCGAATAACGACTAGAACATTTCATTAAATACAAGAAGGGTATAGGATTCCATAAAAAAAAACTTCGATGACGTCATATATTCGACAAATATTGTCCAAGAAGATAGCATCTACTACTAAGAAATTAGTACATGCCCATTCAAGTATCTCTATAAAAGCTTTACCACCTTACTGTGTAGGAGATATGTCTCAAAATTAGTGAGAATGATTAGCTTTAAACTGTTTACTTGAATGCACCTACAATTTAATATTGTTCTCTTCAAAGCATGTTCCTTTGAAATGTACACAGCGTCTCCAGATTGTTTTCTATTTCTAGTAACAATTCTGGAAGTTTTGTTCCGTTAGGCTGTTTAGAATCTGCGTCGTGACTCTTTGTATGTTGTTTATTCTTCCGTAATGGGAACCTCACAATTTCAGCTTAAGCATTGGAGAAAGAAAATAATCACATGGAACCGTGTCTGGACCGTAGGACGGGTGTAAGAGTACTGAAATGCTTTTCTCTCCCAAAAATTATCTAGCGACAATGAGCTGTGACTGGGGCATTATCGTGATGCTTATCATCTTTTTTGGTTTTCGTGAAATTGCCCACAAATAATTTGTACACCAAGGCCAGACAGTGGACTAAACCTTTTATGGCGAGATCCTTGAAAGTTTGTGGAAAAAAGTTCTGCGTATGTAATTTGAGCTTGCCAACTCGTGGATCTTGCATAACGATAATACTCCTAATCACAACCCGTCGTCGCTTAGATAATTTTTGCCAGAGAACTACTCCATGTACTCCACGTACACCGCAAGACTCTATGTAATTGTTGTCTTTTTCAAGAACAATCAAAGAGTCACGACACCGGTTTTAAGCAGTCTAACGGAACGAGATTTCCAGAATTATTAGTAGGAATGGAAAATTCGTTGGAGACGCTATGTGCTTTCCAGAGATAGAAGACGACTTACAAGCACAGCTATTCACCTTCTACAAAATAGCACGAAAATTCAATATGCCCATATCAGTGAAAAAAGTGGTTGATTCTCGCTAAAGACCCAGTAAGATGTAAATTAGCAATCCGAGAAAAAACAGTAGAGCAAGTAATGCAAATTACATACTTAGGAGTAAATATATCCAGCTACCAGAATCTGGCGAAAGCCTTCACGTACCAAATCAATAAAGTAAACGCAATCTCCGGGTGTCTACGCGATGTTGTGTGATGTGAACATATGAGAATGCAAAGCAAAAGTCACTTTTATAAAACATGTGTGAGACTAATAACAACCTATGGCGTCGACGTCAGAGCAGACACACGCTAGCAGATGCTAGCATCCAAAATGAAGACCCTCAGAGCCATAGCAGGCAACATTCCATGAGATCGAGTCAGAAACGAGGATACTAGGCAAATATGCAGAGTCCAGGACGTAGTTAGATGAGGAAGACAAAGAAGAAGACACTGGTATGTCTGGTGGTTTCGCATCGCGTAGAAGGGAAGCGAAGAGGGTAACGCCCCCAGGAAGATCACCGAAGAGATGGAAGGATAGGTGGGACTCGCTATCGCAGCAAAACAAAGAAAGTCAGTTACAGAACAGATCCACAGATCTTCTAGAATAAGAAGAAATTTTGCATATCAGCTATGTCGTTGTTAATTATATTAGAATGGGCTTTACACTATATGAACTACACTTGCACATTCACTTTTTGTAACCCATATAACAAGTCAAAACTCTTATTGATATTACATGATTTTTATTAGAATTCCAAGTTTTGTATTGACTTCAGGGCAGATTGAGAATCGGATATTATAACCATGCAAGGTAGTATTTTGTAAACAATATATGAAGAAAAAGAAGATTATTATTATTCTGAGGCATATCTCGTATATGATATATGAACTTTCGAACATTATGTATAATAAGTATTAGTGTAGATGTGTAAAATGATACACTCTTTTCTGCAAATATCGAGTAGCAAATAAAAACATTTGTAGTGTTCTTTTCAATTTACACATAGCATAATTTAATTCTAGTAGATATTCTTTTTATCTCTCTTTATTAAAACATACTCAACGCACATCTTTCTCTTTATTATTACCTTCTATATACGAAGTAACCAGTGAGGACCTTCGTAAAAATCTCCAGAAATGGTGGCAGTTAAGCGTATTTGCTCGGAATATATAATTCGTCCTCAAAGAGCGGTTTTTATGGGGCCGTTAAAAGTGCATATTTCGCCGCTATTCTCTTATAGCGCATAAATATTTTTATGACATATATTTACTCTCTTAAGTGATATAACATCTCTTCGTTAATTCGGAAAATTCCGCAACAAGTTGACTTACATAAGTATACAACAAATATTTTGAAATGAAGGAAAGTAAAGTGAAGGGTCGGCATAAAATATTTCGAATAAACGGTGCAAATAATACCGTGACCCTCTTAATTTAATGAAAAAAATTATTAATGAATTACTTTTTTTTGTATTGATTTTGTCTGTAATTATTTCCTTTTAGTTTGTAACCTCTACATTTTGTAATAAATTGGGGCAGATGGAAATAAATTATTAAATTTATTATTAATTATTTGGAATAGTATACAGGCTCGAGAAAATTACGATTTACTTGCATTTAACCAATTAAAGCAAATTAAATTCCTCAAGAAATATCAATCGAGATAGGATTTGAACCCACGGCCTCCACGTTACTGGCGCAACGTGCTACCAACTGCACCACAAGACTGAATGTTCAAATAATAATATTTATATAAATGTTTAATACCTAGCTGTCACCATGTCTACAGATATATCTTAATATCTTCTTCTATCAAGGAAATCGTAATTTTATCATTACTAATACCAACGGCAGCTTCATATTAATATTAATTTAATTGGTAGGAACTTGTCTTGAATAAATGACGATGAAGACAATGTACCACTAAGCATCATTACAAAACAGTTACTATCTGATGCTGAAGTTATTGACAGTGCATCATCGGACGTTTTCAAATTATTAAAAGCAATAAATCCCGATATTGTTTGCACAATTACCGATGTTAGTTTATGAAATGATGATAAAGAGATGAATGATGCACATGAAGAGGAAGAAGGGGTGAGTGAAGATGACGACCCTCCGATTGAAATAAAAAATACAGTGAGTGACGTGCAGGCTGTAGGAATTTTTAATCTAGCGTTGGATTGGGCTGAAGTAAAAGATATGTTATATTCCGGCAAAGGTATTAGAAAATAGCATGCGTAAATTTACGCAAACAAAAATAATGTAAAATTTATTTTTTATTTTTTAATAATATATCTATTATGTTATTCATTGTTCATAATTTATTTTTTAATAAACATACATATTTCCTTTTATGCAATTTCTTTCTAAATAAAATAAGGCTTGCTAATATAAACTTTCAGTAATGTGAACGTAATCTGAGCGTCTACTATAGCTATAAAAAAAGTTAAAATGATACATTAATCTGAGTTTGAATGCTATAATAACTATAGTAATACAACCTTCTTATGATTAACCCCAATACGCTAATATTTTTCATATTAACTATATCCATCTATTATCTTTGTAATAGATACTACGTAAAAATTAACATATAGTGACCTACTTAATTATTGCCGCTACAACTATTACAAAAAAAAAACTACTAATGGATTTTTCAAGGCAATCCGCCGACATTATTAAAAATTACTGCAACACAATACCAAATTTTTATTAGATTACGAGTTCACTTGTAAATTATGAATAATCGCCTAAGGACTTGCGCGCAAATTAAATAACACCCGATCAAGATTTTCGCAAAGATATTACAGCCACTTAATCGGGACGCGATTATACATACGCTAAAGGCAATTTCAGCGGCGGTTCAAGGTCCCTCTTGAGAAGAATTCTGTTCATACGCGGACATTAAAGGTGCTGGTCATGTCGAAATCGTAAAGACGTTGAACGTAATTGCCGTAAATCAAATGAGGACGTTCTGTTAAAACGCTAAAATGTATTAACATACCCGATTACGTCACTGCTGTGCTCTTGTCCCCTTTTACATTCAAAATTACGGTTGCAGTGTTTGATATTAAAAACAAATTTTATGAAATAAGAGATTCGTATATTATTGGCGAGTTTTCAATGAAGATTTTAGCGTTATTTTATAATAATAATGATACGAGGACGACCTGAAATGCTTCCGGAATCGGTAAGAGATGGCGCACAAAGGTTGAAGGGGATTCATTGGTTGGTAACCTTTTTTATGGCAACTGTTAAAGTTCCAGACGTCTGCTGTCAATGGTTGTTGTTTAAGAGTGTATTTTCTGTAGCAAGTCTGGCGGTTTCGCCAAAAAAGGATAAAATCGAATTTCGTGCAGTGATAAAACACTTCAAACGGCCACGGAAATTTGAAATATTTTGCTAGAGGTTCATGGCGGATGTATTCCATCAGCTTCTGGGTAAGCGAGTTCAAACGTAGCCGCACAAGCACAAGTGACGAACCACGTAGTGGACGCCCAAACCATTACCGACGATGAAATGGTCAACAAGATTCATGATGTCGTGTTAGCCGATCGCCGATTGAAGCTGAAAGAGATAGCACAAACAACAGGCATCTCAGAAGAACGCGTTGACCATATTCTACACGAAAAAGCTTTCGGCGCGATGGATACCGTGTTTACTCGCACCGGAGCAAAAACGAAATCGGGTGACCGTTTCGAAGGAGTGCCTGGCCAGGATCCAACGCAATCCGAGTAATTTCTTCATGCGTTTCGTAACCGTGAATGAGATTTGGATCCACCACTGCATACCGGAGACCAAGGAACAGTTGAAGCGGTGGACTTTTCTGGACGAATCGATTCCGAAGAAAGCAAAACAGTTCCATCCTTCGGAAAGGTCATGGCGACCATTTTTTTGGATTCCCAAGGTGTGATTCTCATCGACTATCTGCAGAAGGGAAGGACGATCACGGGGCAATACTATAGCGATTTATTGACCCGATTCGATGTAATATTGAAGGAGAAACGACCTCGTCTGCAGCGAAAAAGAGTGGTTTTCCACCACGACAATTCACCGGCTCATTCATCCCGCATCGACGTCTCCAATTGAATGAGTTACGCCACGAATTAGTCTCTCATCCTCCATAATCATCGAACGTAGCCCCCGGTGACTTTTTCCTATTTCCAAACCTGAAAATATCACTGGGAGGAAAGAGATTTCCCTCAAATGAGGAGGTCATCGCTGCTACAGATGGCTATTTTTGCAAACCTACGGCTTGAAGAGACTAGAGGACCGTTTAAAAAAGTGTATTGAACTGCGAGGAGACTACATCGAAAAAAAAAAATAAACCACACCAATACCGTATAGTTCTTGTCGATTCCGGAAATATTTCAGGCCACCCTCGTAGATAGTTTATGACGGTGTATTATGAGCGATTAATTTCTATATCGTATTGTTTATTTTCGCCAAATTCTTATAGTTGGCTATCCTTGAGGAATAACATTCTAATGACGGTTCCTTAATAATTTTAATAAAGGCTTTTTTTAAACGAAACATAGCTTCATCTGAATTGATGCGTCAACTCATGAAACACGAAAATGTAAACAATAAAAAAAGCTAAATGATCTTGATATCAAAAGCCACTTTTTATCGATAAATGTTCAATTTGAGAAGATAATGAATTTACGTCGTATTTTCCGGAAACACTGTGTCTAGATAGTTCGTAATGCGTGTACGTAAGAACATAACGAGGAGCTGGTTTTGTAATATCGCGATAAGCGGAAAATTTCGTTTTGTAATGCGAGATGCGAAGCTGTCTTGTGATTTATGTACGATTACGCAAAGGGAGATTTGACACGTATTATCTAAGACTTACAAGGATAATGTCACCGAATGTAGGAAATAGTTATGGTATGCTCTAACGTATTTCCTTATTATATTAGTTGTAATAAAATTTCTGTAGCACCGTAAAAAATTATAGCGGATTACAGTAGAAATTGTTACGTGTGAAATTGTTGTTAGACAAGTTATGAAACGCTGGCAAGTTTTGCAACATTATTAGCAATTTGATGATAATTTTGATGCAATTTCGTCTTAATTATAATTGCAATTACTACGATCTTTATTAAGATCGTTTCGAATACATTATTAAAACAATTTTATTTAATAACAGTAGGTTACGACGTACTTATATATGCTTTAATCGTATATTTTTTACTATGGTCTTTAATTACGGTATGGTTTTTCTATGGACTTTATTGAAGCAAGTAGTTTGTCAACATCAAAACAACATGGATGTAGAAACAACAATATCTAAGACAACTGGATTGAATGTAACAAAATATACAGTAGACGCTCGATTAAGTGAACGATCTCAGCCAAGCACTACTCAAGAAATTGCGTAAAAGAAAATATGTATGTTTATTGAAAAATAAATTGTGAACAATGAATAACATAATACAAATAATATTAAAAAATAAATTTTACATCATTTTGAAAAATAATCTTCTATTTTTGTTTGGCGTAAATTTACGCTTGGTATTTTCTAATGCTATTGCCCGTAGTTTACGGAGCACTAAAATATCGAAATTTTCTTCAGCTCAATCTAACGCTTGATTAAAAATTCCTATAGCTTGCGCGTCATTCACTGTATTTTTTATTTCAGTCGAAGTGTCGTCATCTTCACTCACCCCATCTTCCTCTTCATGTGCATCATCATCATCCCTTTGTCGTCATTCCATAAACTAACATCGATAATTGTGCAAACAATATCGAGATTTATTGCTTTTAATCATTCGAGAACGTCCGATGATGATGCACTGTTAATAACTTCAGCGTCACATAGTAACCATTTTCTAATGATGGTTAGCGGTACACTGTCTTCATCATCATAATCATCACTGGAGTAAAGCAAATTCTTCCAACACTTTCTGATTGTTTGCTGCTTAAGGGCATTCCACGCCATATCTAAATTTAAAATTGCTTCACGTAAAGTTACTTGCTTTAAGGATTTATAAATATTTTTAGGATTTTTCGATAACGCAGACGGCAGTAGAAATTTTCGATAATACAATTTAGTAATTTTTATTTCATTTTGATGCATCGGTTGGATAAGTGGAGTTACGTTTGGCGGCATGAACATAACAAAAATTGAGCCATCGTTGCTTCTTAATTGTTCCTCTGGGGGATGACTTGATGGGTTATCCAAGATTAGCCCCGCCTTTGTTAGAAGATTTTGCTGTCTTAAGAAAACTTTCACAAATTGAATATGTATCATTGAATTACATTACTTACTATTACAATTTTATTGCCATACCTGAGGTACAAAGTGCTTGTGGAACCATTCCAGAAATATGCCTTTGGTTATCCAAGCGGATTTTGAGTGGTTATAATCAGCGGGACTCTTAAAATTTCTAAATGAACGTGGAGTTTTTGCCTTTCCTATTACTAGTGGCCTTATTTTGTGTGTACCAGTGGCATTAGTATACGCTTGAAAAGTTATGCGTTGTCCTTCCGCCTTTCTACCCGCAGCAGACTTCTCATGTGATGCAACACAGGTTTTTGTAGGTAATAATTTCCAATAAAGACTGGTTTCATCTGCATTGTATATTTGATCCTCATTTAAATGTAGCTCTTTGAGTTTGTTCATTAACTTTTCCTTAAACGATTGCACTAGTCGTCATGGTACCGATAATTTTTCACCAGATATCGACAGCAATCGAAGTCCATACCTCCTTTTAAATCTTTTTAGCCAGCCATCACTGGCTACAAAATTTTCGGTGTCTTTTAGGTTTTCATTCAATAGTCTTGTTCTCTCTTTAATTAATTCAAAGCTAATTGGAATATGATTATCCCTTGTTTTAAAAACCATTTATGCAGACGATTTTCAATTCTAGGTGCTTGGGCATTTTTAAAGTTCTGCGATTTCCCGGGCCTCCGTATGTATCCGAGACACATTGTAAAATTTGTGACTTGAATCGCTTAATTTTATAGATTGTGGCTTTAGATACTCCATATCTTTTTGCCAATTGAGTCACCCCCGCACCGTTTTTAATCTCATCGATGGTTTTCACGTTGTCACTTAATTTTAAAAATGTTCTTTTTATTGGACATGGATATTTCACGAGAGGCAAGAGAGCCAACGCTTACAGGAATCCCATACATAAATCGGGGAATAACCGGTGCCGGCGCTGAAAACGTTTACGTATACATTCTTTTGATAGATTCAATTATATACATTAATCGGGAAATAACCGGTACCCTAGACTGTTTACATTATCGAATTGTACCTGGTGCAAGCTTGTTTACATTACCGGGCGTTCCATTTGATCCTATAGTAACAATTTTCTGATTACATGACCGCGACATTCCACTACCGGGTATTTACATGAGCGAGAGTTTACGGTATAAAGATAACCACATAGCACGAACCTCATTTAATGGACATGCTTTGGGTGAACCTTTTGATGGTTAATAACAAAATGAAGACAAATATGTTGAAATTGTACAGTGTAAGAGATCATCTGCATAATATTATTAAATGTTACTTACAAAATCAAATTTAAGTAAACGTAAAGTCTTGTTACCTTCACCTAATATGATGCTGCGTGAATTGTCTAAATGATCGGTACTCATTGGGTTCATATTCCCAGTCTGCTTCAACTAGTGTCAGTAAAACGAAGGAATGTAATCTTACCAAATTTAATACTCATGCTGATATTTATGATTACTAGCGTTGGGTTGTCTTCTCGCAGGCCAGGTTACATTAGTATATAAATTAATTTTTAAAATTATGTAATAATACATAAAAATTCAGTTACAGATAAAAAGATTTAATATTTATGTCTAATAATTCTTAGGATTCTGGGAACTCTAAGCGTTCTAATGATTCTAAAACCTGTAAAGATTCTAAAGATCTTAAAAACTTTGAAGATTCCAGAAATTCCAAAGATTTTAAAGATCTGACAGAGGCCAAAAATTCTAAAATTTAAAGTGCACAAAAATATGTTTATAATTTGAAGAATAATAGATTTATTTGATACTGTAAGGATGTACTGTACGCGATAGCGTTGTCTATATACACAGCAACTTCATAATCTCAGACACAACAGTTGGTAATACGTCTAAATAATGTTAAATAATATCGTATATGATGCTTGACGAACGAAAGAATTGCATAATTCGTGATATACTGTCGTCACGTGCTACTTGCTTTTTTTCTTGTTCTCGTCCATAACATCTCGTGTCTTTCTCTACACGTAAAATAAACATTTACAGGCAACAAAATAGCCTACATATTCTACTGGGTCAAAGAACCGAACGTATCTAAAATCTGGGACAATTTAAATTGCCGCCGCCATTATATAATTTCCTAATATAACTCCTTGCGCTTGGAGTTTGGATCCAGTTTGGTACGGTAGGTATTACTTTCTAAATGCCTGCCATAAAGCTATTATAGTCGCGCGAGTAAAATAAAGAAACCGCGCAATCTAAATATAGAGAATTTTACGTAAAAATTACATGTGACAAGAATGTTTTCCGATTTCCTAAAATTCTATCTCGTATATACAATTTGATTCAGCGGAAAGTAATATCATACTTGGGGTTTATTTTGGAATGTTGGAAATCGAACTACTCGTAGACTAAAAACCTCTTAACTACCTTATTTTAGATTTGCTGCATTTATTTAATAAGCATGCTCCTGTCACCACTACCAAACCTTACTCTCCCTGGATTACAGATAGTTTAATGTTAATGGTGTCTGCGAGATAACGCAAAGGTTGAGAACCGTAAAATCGGGAAAGCCTCAGAATTGAAATAATTATAGATGTTAAAAAATCCTTTTCATGACAATAAATTTAGTAAAGGACGCTATTTTCTATCACATTGCTCATGAGAGAAATTTTCGTTTACTATGGGTAAATTTGAAATAGCGGGTTGGTAATTGTGCATTTGCCTCTTCAATTTACGTACGTTGATGAGTTAAATACTCTGTAAGACTATACAAATTTTAATGTGCATTTATATTCAAGGTGCTTTCAATATACAGCTGTGGCCATATGTATTCGCCACTCTCGTTTTGAACGTGTTACACGAATATTATTGTATTTCTAAGAAGCGGGGTCGATGACGGACTTAACTAGGTACCTGGTAATGAGGGTTTAATGGTTTATTGTAGGCCATTCTGAGTAAATTAGAAAATAGACGTAAAATTGTAATTTCTGAATATTTCTCGAGTCTTTCTTAAAAGTTGTAAGAGTAAGGTTGAGCTAGTTAGAGTGAAGATATTGTGTCTGTCATTTTGTCTGTGTAATACGATAGTATACAGTAAAATGTAATGCCGAAAACATGCGAATTGACGGAGGTAGAGCGAAGACAAATTGTGGTGATAGAAAACCAAGGGTTGTCGGTGTCTGCTATTGCCCGACAAGTGAAATGTGCGCGATCGACAGTTAGAATGACGATAAAACGATACAAAGAGAGTGGATCTTTGACAAACAAACCGAAAACTGGTCGAAAAAGGAAGACAACTAGCAGAGATGAGCGAGTCTTTGAGCGGATGTCTTTGCGAGACCGGAAAAAAGGGTCTAAACAGCTTTCCAGTGAGCTTCTCCGGCTACATAATGTCGCTATTTCTCCTCGCACGGTTAAAAGACGCCTTTGTGAATTAAATTTAGGTGGATACACAGCTCGACGTAAACCACGGTTGTCTCCGCAACAAAAGAAAAAGAGAAAGAGACTGCTGTGGCCTAAAAGTCACCGCGACTGGACCATTGACAATTGGACCAATGTTATGTGGACGGGTGAGTCAAATATTGAGGTAAGTAATACATAATTATTGTATTTGCGGTATTCTGTATTCAATTCCTGGTATCTACAGTGTTTTTATTCTTTTTAATGGGTTGCAAAATGTAACAGTATTCATGTTTTTGTTGGTAGCTTTGTGGTAAACCTGGGCCTCAATACGTGCGACGCAGGCGAGGAGAGGCCTTCCATCCAGACTGTATCATCCCGACTGTGAAGTTTGGGGGTGGTAGCACAATGGTTTGGGGTTCCATGTGTGCAACAGGCGTCGGAGAACTGTTCGTCTGCGAGGGCCGAATGAACAGTCGGACGTACATCGACATGTTGGAAGAAGTTCTGGAACCGTGTGCGTTAAAATTATTCGATAATGATGAGCCAGAGTATTACTTCCAACAAGATAATGCACCGTGCCATAAATCTCGCGAAGTAATGCGCTGGTTCGAGGAAAATAACGTGCGGGTCCTGGAATGGCCGGCACAATCCCCGGACTTATCGCCAATTGAGCATTTATGGTACATTTTAAAGCAAAATGTAGCTAAATACTCATCTACCACAAAGCAATGCTTAAAAACAAAAACATTCGAAGAGTGGAATAAAATCACTCCCGAACAGTGCTACAACTTAGTGAGCAGTATGCCCCGACGAATTCGTGCGGTGATAAAAGCCCAGGGAGGAGCTACCAAATATTAAGCTATATCTGTATATATCTGTATACACTCACAATGAAACATTTTCATCGATCAATTTTCTTTTCTTTCTTATATATTCGTCGGAATAAAAAACAAAAAAGGGTAGCGAATACATATGGCCACAGCTGTATATCACTAGCATTATTAACAAAATAATATCTCAAGCTAATTCCCAATATGATAAGTGTTTATAACAGAACTGCTATAAAATGTCGCTGGATGTAGTCCTCACTTACAATACATAGCCTCGCGTTTCATGCATGTTAGAAGTATGTACGAGGGCCATTCAGAAAGTAAAGAACCGCCGCCTCACCACTAACCTTGGTACTAATCCGATCCATCGAAATTTATAGACAGATAACTGAGATTTAGGGCAATGTGATGAACGAAGCGTCAGTTCGAAAGTGGTGTATTATGTTTAATGGCGGGCGGAAGAATATCCACGATGAAGATCGCTGGGGTCGGGCCTTTGTGATGACTGATGGACTTAAAGCTAGGATTGAAGCAAGAATTCCAAGAAAATAAGCGTTTCACAATTAGTGAACTGCACTCGTTCCTTTCAGAAAGTTCTAGAACTGTGTTGTACGGAATTATTAGTACCGATCTGGGCTATAATAACGTGTGTGCCAGGTGGATTCCTCGAATTTTATCAGAACAAAACCAAACGAATGGCACCTGCATTAACGTTTCTCAGTCGCTATGATATGGATGGTGATGGAGTTGAACATTGTCACTAGTGATGAGACATTGATATCACATTTCACACCAGAAGCAAAGCGCCAATCAATGCAATGGCATTATCCGCAATCACCAACGAAACCGAAAAAACCAAAACAAATTTTCAGCACCAGAAAGATTATAGCTACGGTGTTTTAGGATAATAAGGGTATCCTGCTCATCGACTATGTGCCTAGAGGTGAGACCATAAATGCAGCGGCCGGCTGTCAAGCACTTCAACGACTTCTTCACATCATGCGGCCCAGAATGCTAAGCAGTGGAGTCATCCTCCTTCACGATAATGGAAGTCCGTATGCAGTTAGAGTGATACAGGACTTGTTTCAGCAGTATCGGTAGGAAATCTTTTAAGATCTGCTATGCAGTCCGGACTCAGTCCCAAGTAATTTTCACTTATTTCCTAAATTGAAAGATTTTTTGAATGGACAACGCTACGGAAATGATGATGAACTTGAAGACGTCGTTAATCAACTAAGCGGCAACTAAGTATGTACAGAAGGCATATGAATGGTAACTAGGTAGAAAAATGGCTTGATTATCTAGTTTTATGTCAAATACAGTTTCGTTTAATTATAACTAATAAAAAATTCTGTAGAAGAAAGCCTTCTTTACTTTCTGAATGGCAATCGTATAACCTTCTACTGAAATAAACACTGAGCATGTAGATTATTGAACCAAATATTGGTAGAAATACCCATAAATGAATAAACTGTACTGATCACATTAGAAAGGAGATTGTGCATTTAAAAATATTGGATCTTCTTTTATCCATCAATCTAACACATTATTTCTTTCGAATTAACTCTATTGATCCTGGTTGCAACCAGAAACAAGTTTACAATGATATACAATGATATCCAATGATATACAACGATATACCTAATTAAAATAATTACTAGTGAATGATTGTCCTTGAGAGATCAAAATTACTTTACGTATATTCTGATGATATTTTAGGAGCGTAACACTAGGCACAATAGGTTTATATTTACTATGTTTGCTTTTGGCTAATTCTTAAGCAAATTTACATACAACGGAAAAAGCCGTTTATATGAAATTTATATTACCAAAATAATTATCATTGCAATTTGTAGTTCACTAAGGTTGTCGCAGAACTGACAGTCTGTATTTCAAATCACCAGCTAAATTTTACCAATGTAATAGGGATACCCACTGTAACACTATCCATAACATATTGTTATTGGGCAATCTTCGCATTAGAAAAACCGAAATGGTGGAGGTGGTGGTGTCTTTCCGTGTTATCCAGATTACTGAAACTTAAATAAGATAAGACACATAAATTGTGGTGAATTTTGTAGATGAATTTGACCAAAATATTATTTTTGCCTGAAAAAGAACATTTGCCGCACGCATTACTCTTATTTAATCAAAAGAAAGGGGCTGTTGGAAGTCATCGTTTGCTGGTAGAAACATACGGTGAACACTCTCCATCGATTAGAACATGTGTGACATAGATTCGACAGTTTAAATGTGGTGATTTTAATGTGGAATGTAATGAGTGCATTGGTAGACAACAAACATTCGAAGACGAGCAATTGCAGGAGTTATTGGATGATGACCTAATTCAAACTCAACGGCAATCAGTAGATGCATTACATGTGTTACAAGTGCAATGAGGAGGATCAATAAAATTCGGTGAATTGGCCTCGCACGATTTGAATAAACGTCAAATAGAAAATCGCAAAGTCACCTGTGAAATGCTGCTTCAACGCCACGAAAGGAAATCATTTTTGTATCGAGTTGTGACGGGTGACGAAAAATGGATTTATTTTGAAAAAGGACCATGCTGTATGTTTGGTAGGACAAGAGCGGTGTTGTGTATTACGAACTCTTGAAGTCCGGTGAAACCGTTAATACACAACGCTATCGCCAACAAATGATTAATTTAAACCACGCATTAGTCAAAAGACGATTGGAATGGGCTTGAAGTGATTTTGTTACACGACAATGCGCCGTCTCACACAGCAAAACTGGTGAAAGACACGTTGAAATCGCTTGGATGGGACATCCTTCCGCACCCGCCGTACTCCCCAGTCGTCTGACTATCCTCTGACCTCTTCTCATCAATGGGGCATGTGCTCGCACAGCAGCACTTCAGCAATTTCGAGGAAGTTGGAAAATGGCTCGACGAATGGTTTGCCGCAAAAGACAAGCAGTTTTTCTGACATGTGTAGTATGTATAGGTAGAGGGCGCTGCCTAACGAGCGACACTCTATGTTACCGATATTACGAGGTTAGACAGAGTACGTTGTAGAACAAGGCACCGAGTACACGATAATATTGGATTAAGTCATATTTGTATCTATATTGCTATTATTACGAGTAAAGCATAACGGCATGGTATCCATAAATTACCTGAAAGATGTTTCTTTTCAGCAAAGAACCGGAAAAAACTTATACGTACACCTGGTATACTAAACAACCACAAATTTCAGGTGCTGCATTCAGTACAAAGCTTATAATACATTCGAATAAAAGCTGAAAGTTTTAGTTAATCTTATCCATGTCTATCGCAGTGTATGACGTGTTCGTTTTCCATTGAATTGACTTACCTATTCTATAAAATGCGACGAGAGAAAAATACACATTTTAAATTACATTTCTCGATATCTACTTGTGATTCAACAACATTTCCATCGTCCGCCTTGACACAGAGTCCTTTAATTTTAAATGCCCATCACGTAGTTATATATTTTATCGGGCGCGTTCTAAGACCCGAAAAGACGTCAGATACGCGAATTAATTCGCTATATTACTCGCTTCTCCCAAGGTTGGAATCACAACAAAGTAATAAGTACGCATCAGAGTCAAGCAATTGAACGTCATGACGGCAAGCTTCGCCTCATGATGTTTCCTCGTATAAAAAAAATGGATGTCTAAGTATTAGATTTGATCTCAACCTAAAATTTCACTTGAAACTTTGCATTCAGTAAATTCCATTACTTTACAAACATAAAATTATTTTCTTTTCGTTTAGCCCTCGATTATAACAATTTTAATCCATTTATCGGCAATTGCGACAGCAAAACTAGTTCAGTTGTGGTGCGATTTGGTGCCACATCCACCTTACTCGCTAGATTTGGTCCCTTGTGGCTTTTTCCAAGCTTGAAAAAATTCGTTCCACAAACTGTGTTGTCTTCCTTAAAACAGGTATTCATCACATCATCCTTGTTGACGTTTTTCGTCGTTTCTGAAAAATTACATTAACGGGATATATTTAGTTTCATGCACCAGCTCCTCGTATATTCCTGTATCAGTGCTTGTTGCTGATATCTTCATTAAAAGCTAGAAATCATTCTACTTTTGAAGGGAGTGTTCAATACCTTAATCTGCTTATTTTATACAAATAAAAGATTGTCTACATAATTGCATGTCATGGAATGAATCCCTCACTTGACCAGCCTAAGTTTTCAATTTCTTTGATGGTCTTCTATCGGAGAAAGTGACGTTAACCAAGGCATATGTATACATCGTCGAAAATGAAAGTAATTTTGCACATCTAAAGTTCATTGACAAAGGGAAAGCGATAAGCTTTGAAGTGTGTTTGCGTGCTGAGGTCGCGGAACATGAAGAGAGATCTTTCGCACGGCTCCTACTCGCCGTAACGATGCCTAACGGGGCCCGTTGTTTGTATTACAGCTCGTAGATCCAATAGCAAGTGACGTTATCCTAACCGGTAACATCTATAATAGACGACTTAGGAAGTCGTTGACACCGAAAAGTAAAAACGAAACTTGATACAGAGGTTTCTACTTTTTTATTTGGAACGTTTCGTAACGCGACTCTTAAAAATCTCTAAGTTTACATTAGCCGCTGCAAGCGAAAGGTTGGTCACTGTATGAAATCGAATGGAATCGTAAAAGTAACGCAATAGTAATTGGCGTACATTAACGGAAATCAAGTCACGCTTACGTTGTGTTAGAAAACACTTACACACTCTAAAAAGAGATGAGATAATGTTGCATGAGAAGTATCGGTATTACTTTAACATAAAAGTAGTAAAAACTCTTTCTACCTCATAGAATTAAATTGAAGTGCCGCCTGAATGATTATGACCAATTTTCTGTTTTCTATCAGGTAACCAAATAAGTTCGTGTGGTTTTTTGATTATAGAATATACACTACCGCTCATGATAGTATGAACACTTCCTATTTCATGTAAAACTTGACGTTTGCTTCAAAACTTTAAACAAAACAATTATAAGAGAAACTGATATTCATCGACGAGTTATTGCATATGTGTACACAAAGTAAAAGGTAATAGTAAACATAAAGTAAGTTATATTTTCTTCTCATCGAAAAATTCACCTCTTGATTCAATAACTGCTCGCACAATTCGTGGCATTCTTTCTACCAATTTCCTCAATGTAACTTGAGGAATATTGTTCCGCTCCCTCTGCAACACCGTCCAAAGATGGGTTTTGGACGTTGGACATTCTCTTTTAATTCATCTCTCCAGTTCGTACCACAGAAGTTCTATCGAATTAAGATCCCGACTCTGGGGAGGCCAAGTCATTATTTTTAATATTCCTTCATTCTCTGCGTCAGCGAGGCAGTTTTTGTATAATAACGACGTATGGTTCAGATTTTTATTGTGCTTCAACTCAAAATTGTTGCCATTTAAGCGCAATCCGGATGGTAGACCATTTTCTTCTAACACCTGGGCTGAAAAGTCCAGGGCCTAACACATAGATGATGCTAGTTTTATTGCAGTCACCTTTCTCTTAGTTAGTACTAACCTTCAAAAGACAGCTGTTAAAATTTCATGAGATTCTATTCATTAGTTTATGAGTTATTGTGCTGAGTCACGCTACTTTTGTTATTTTCAAAACAATTTCGTGTTTTAATTTTACACTGCTTCTTGATGGGAAAAATACCGTTCAAGCGAAGCAATGGCTTGAAAAGTGTTATGGGGACTACGCTCCATCAGAAACAACAATAAAACGTTGGTTTGCTGACTTCAAACGTAGTCGTAGAGACACCGATGATACAGAACGCAGTTGACGTCCAAATGAGGCGGTAACACCAGAAAACATCAAAAAAATCCACAAAATCGTTTTGAATGATCGAAAAGTGAAGTTGCGCGAGTTAGCTGACATCGGAAAGATATCAAAAGAACGTATTGGCTTTATATTGCATGAGCTAGTCAAATGCTCATGAGAAAGCTCTGTTCAAAGTGGGTGCCGCGTTTGCTCACTGTTGACCAAAAACAAGAACGTGTTGATGATTCTGAGCAGTGTTTGGCCATGTTTAAACGTAACAAATCGGAATTTTTGCGTCGATATGTGACAATGGATGAAACATGGATCCATCACTTCACACGGAATCAAACGATCGTCATCTGAGTGGACAGCAACTTGTGAACCTCGTCCAAAGCGCCCGAAAGCACAACAATCAGTTGGAAAGGTTATGGCCTCGGTATTTTGGGATGTGCGTGGTGCAATATCCATCGACTATCTTGAGAAAGGAAATACCATCAACAGTAAATATTATATAGCGTTATTGGAGCGTTTGAAGGCCTAAATTGCAAAGAAACGACCGCAAAGAACAAAATTTGTTTCATCAAGACAACGCACCGTGTCACAAGTCAATCAAAACAATGGCAAAACTACATGAATTGAACTTCGAATTGCTCCCACATCCACCGTATTCGGCAGATTTGGCTCCCAGCGACTACTGGCTGTTCGCAGACCTCAAAAAAATGCTCGTCGGTAAGAAATTTCGCACGAATGAAGAGGTTATCGCTGAAACTGCGGCCTATTTTGAGGCAAGAGATAAATCGTTGTACAAAAGTGGTATTGAAATGTTAGAGCGGCGCTGGAATGATTGCGTTGCTCTTGATGGAGATTACGTTGATGAATAAAGCTAATTTTGAACCAAAAAACCGTGTTTTCTTTGTTAGGCCCGGGACTTTTCAGCCCATGTGTTAATACCCCGTAATAATTTTCCTTCCTCATTATACCATCAATTTTCGCAAACTCCCCTGTTCCACTTGATAGAAAACAACCCTATAGAAGAATAGAAAGGCCACCTTTGTTTATTATTGGTATAATGCACTCAGAGAGTATTTTCTCAACTTTTGAGTATCTGACAAATATTCTGCGGTTACAACCAAACACTTCATACTTGGACTCATCAGTCTTTGTGAGTGTTAGCCCACTGGAGACGTTTTTGTTTATTCCCACGACGTACCAACGGTTTCCGTGTAATAATACGGTCGTAGAGGTTTGCTTCTTCCAAGCGACGTTTCATTGTACTAACGGATATCTTCGTTTCTAGCCCGATTGATTTCAGCCGTAATTTCAGTAGCCGTTAATCGTCTGTTTCACTTACTAAGGAATTTTATGCGTTCATCGTCACCCCTGGATGTTGCTCGAGGACGTCCTAGACGACTTTTGCTAGCAAGTGTACCAGTTTGTTCGAAGCAGCGAACAGTTAAATTTGCTATGGATTTTTTTTTACATAAAGTCGTCCGGAAAGATTCCGTACAGAATATTCTTTTTGATGTAGCGTTAATATTACTGATCATGTTTCAACACTAAGCGGTTTTCCGCAAGGTATTTTTTACACAGGAATTAAATTATTTACTCGCAGGAAGAAATAACAATATCGAGCTGCATTTAAGGGTATTTAATGATACACTAAACTCACTGTAAATGTAATTTATGCATGCTTTATGGAGTAAATACCAACTCTGCAGGAACTCAATCAATTATTAGAATTCGGGTTTCATTTATAGTGTCATAAAATTTTTACCCATATATTACTTAAAATATTTGTAGCTGGTATCATTTGTATCTTATTATTTCACGATTTTCAAAAGTAATATTTCAGTTTCGTTATTTATCGACTTAGTTCTTTAATTAGTAACTTGTGTACATGCATGCATTCAGAATTATTACATGAATAAGAGCACTTCTTCCTAAAATATTTTCTTAAAATTTAAAGTGACCGTTGTATTATGAGCAGTGGTGCACACACTTCTTAAGAAACAATAAAACACTATTATTCATTGAAATAATTGGCATCCCACTCAATAACCTTTTGCCAACGTGACACCAATCTTTGTACGCCGCTATTGTAGAACTCTATGGATCTTGAACTAAACAATTGACGGACTGCATTTATTACAACTCGAGTTTTTAACTATCCATACCTCATACAGTTGTCGAGAGACAAAAAAGATAGTAATCACCTGGCGAAGTATCAGGAGAATAGGTGGTTCGTTTTTGGATGAGTGCTGTCTGTACTCGTTGGAGCTGTTCATAACAAAAGTTCGCAGTGATGAATAACTCATAATGGACTATTTCGGTTGCATCTTGTTTGGGTACAAGGAAGCCTTGGGAGTGTGTGGTATCGAATCAGTAGGCGACAACCAATGATACAAACACTTAAAATTTGAGTACAATATCCACTTGTCATCGCATATCAACAACCAATCAAGAAATGGTTCATTATCGTCGCGTGAAATATTTGCCGGACAAATGGTAAAGCGACTTGATTTATTATCATTCGACAAATCATGTGGGACCCATTTGCTTAACTTCCGCGTCTTTCCTAAAGGATGAAGAAGGGATGGTTTCATCGCTCATAAGGAACCTTTCTGCAAGCTCTAGGCACGTTATACTGTAATTTGCCTTCACAACCTGTTTAAGATTCTCGTTGATAATGATCTTCGGTTTCGCATAGCGTTAGAGAGTCATCGGTCAAGCTGAGATTTCCCGACAAAAAATTCTTGAACCATTTCTGCGCTCTTCGATCACTGGCGACATCATCTTCGAATGCGGTACATAGTACGTACTCGTAAGCAACAGGAAAACCAAAGTGGCACGGTAACTCGACGTGCCGACCATGCCACTTTGGTTTTCCTGTTTCTCTTGAAGAAGACTCCTACGATGGAGGCTTTCTTTCTTTTTTGTCTTTTTTCTGTCTCTCTTTCCTTCTCTTACTCTTTTCACCTTTTCTTTCTTTTTCATCCCCTCCTCCTCCTCCCCCTTCATTTTTATCTCTTTTTCTTTTTATTTCTTTCTCCTCTTACTCTTATTTCATTTCTATATATCTGATCATGACACAGTCCAATTCCGGAAGTAGTTCGTTTATTAGCATCATCTTTTAATATAGACAATACCCATGGGCTTAATACGCACTCCTGGTTTAATCCAATTTGTGTTTCGAATTAAGCTGATTCTGCGTTGGAGGTTGTAACTTTATTTCTGTTATTTTATACAATGCCTTAATCATCTCTATCATTCCTCTTTCTAGTCTTCTCCTTTCCAGGCTCTGCCATACATCTTCTCTTCCTACCCTATCAAGGCTTTTTTAAGATCTATAAAACATAAAATTATCAATTAATATGTAAGCACTTCTAGAAAATTAGATGTCTAATGAAAAAAGAAATCAAAAACTTGTTTAATATAGAACTACTCCACAGGATTGTGATGTGAGATTTACTACGGTAATATATATTCAAGCAGGCATTTTCAAATTTCATAGATGATTTAAGTTGATCGTTCCGTTCTTTAGTTTTTCAAAGTAAAACACGCAAATATGGCCTTTATTAGCGGAATTACCAACTTAAATCTCCCGCGAAATTTAAAAATGTCCGCTTGGGTATGTGCCTGTCACAAAATACGAATCCTTTTCTTTTTCTTCCTTTTGAAGAGATATAAATATATTCGGGACCATCGAATAAATTGTACAGTGACGAATTTAGGAAGCTGCGTAGGAAATATGGAATGTAGTTGTAATGTGTACAATATAATCGATAATTCGCGCTCCCGAAGCACTATGTCCCAAATAGATAATTAATTTATATGATGTGTAATGTACTGAGTTACTTACGAAATTAATAATGTAATCAACAACGCTTGCTGTTTTACCAAAACGACACTTTATTTCTTTTTACAAATAAATGTTTTGGGAACAATTTATAACCTCTAATGTTGAAGATAATGCCTTCAAATGGTCATTTATCAAATGAGAAGCAAATGTCAGAATTTGACATTTTAAAATGTAATAATGGATTTTAAATGTATAAAATTACAATCAAAACGTTTATTTGCAAATTTAAATGTCACATTGACCAAATAAGTAAAACAAACGGAACAAATACCACAAAGCTGTATAAAAATCTAATTATATAGTTTCACATTTATTTTAAATATATAAAGAAAAAAGAGCTGAACCGAATCACCATTTATTCCTAATGCCATATATTGGATTTTTATTGTCTTCTAGTTTGAACATAAAATGAAAAATTTTATAAATATTTATAAAAACTACTAAAATGGAGATCATTTGCCATTTTATAGTATCCTATAACATTATATAACTAATTGTTTTTATGTATATGATAACGAGATTTCCTAATTCATTTCAGGTATGGTGGCTTAACTATCACATTAATAAATAGAAAGGCTTATAGTAGTAAATAAAGTAAAAAAAAGTATAATATAGAGCAATCCTAATTATAGCTTTCACATTAAAAAATGTTGGTTTCATAAAAATAAAAATTGTCGAAGAAATATGTTTGAGAAAGTATTTTAATCTGCATAAACCACTTTTTGAATTTGTCTCTTGCAGTCTACCTCCTGTATATGCAACCGAATCAGCTTCTACTTGCGTCATCTGTGGTCAAGTACGGAAGTTTCTCAACTCCAGTCTTTTTCTAGATGGTGCTCGAATTCATATAGCAAAGCTTCTAGAACAATAATATAACCTATATAAAAGTTATTGCGCATCAATTTTGACAGTCGTTTTTAAAATCTCTCGTTTGTTATACTCTGCTTATAAGTCCCTATTTTATTCTTTTCGTAATAGAATACACAGTTCCAATTAACTGTAGTAACTATCAAACGGCTAGATAATGCCTGGATTACTGAGAGATGATTTGAGCGATATGCAAGTGGCGGTATGTCCGGCACCCTTACCGCGGAACCAGCCTGTTTTTAACGAAAACGGCGTATCTAACGATCAACAGGATGTTATACCGCAACCAAGGCCAGCAAGGAACCTTCAGGGACTTCTCAGATTCGCGATGGAAACCACCAGAGCAGAAGATGCAGCCGGACCATCTAATTTTGATGCCATGGAAGAAGAGGTAAATCCACTTTAGATGAATGATTGTCATGGTGCTACATATAATTGATAATTTTCAGCGGCGAAAGTTCTTAGAGGATGCTTTCAAATCAATGACGATTGATGTCATTGAAATTTTCATTAAGCAAATCAAGGTTTTCGATGATGTTGGCAGTGTTACCGCTACTAGTTCTGTTGATCAATACACCGAAGCGTTCTATACTATTTCCGAACATATTTGTAGCATAGATATGGCAAATGGTATGACATGTTTTACTTAGAATTAGAAATTCGATTGGAAAATGTATATTTTAGATTTCTACAAAATTGGTGGATTTACAATCTTTGACTCATGCCTGAAAAGCCCTAATTCCAAAATTAAACTGGGTGCCTGTGACCTTCTTGCGGAACTTTGTCAAAATAATCCATTTTGTCAGATGATTGTTATCGAAAATGATTTCTTGCCGTTAGTTTTAGAAATCTTAGATAGAGATGAAGATGACGATGTTTGCATTAAGGCCTTATATGCACTAAGTTGTAAGTTTTTGTCTTTTTCTTAATAATTACTGTCTTATTTTTTTGTCATCTTCATTACAGGCATAGTTAGAAGTAATATGGATGGATGTACCAAGTTTCTTGAGCTCCAAGGTCTCGAAGTTCTGCTGAAGACAATGAGGAAGAATAACGACAAATTAAGGATCAAATCAGCTTTCTTTTTGCAAGCCTTATGTGTAATGCGAAGAGATATTGTTGGTAAGTAAGGAAATTGTTTTAAAAAAGAACATATTTTAAGTGATTATGTAAATTTCAGAAAAAATTATGAACTTGTGTTTCATACCAGTACTTATCAATATCTTAAATGGAGAACACTCACCTACCCACGAGCATATTATGTCATTAATAAAAGTAATGATTGAAAACAGTCAAGAGGCAACTAATATTTGCAAAAACCCAGCGAATGGTCTGGAGAGCATACTGAAGGGGATCCATGAATATTCGAAAGATAAGGAAGAGTATTACGTAAGTTTTTGGTTAATATTTGATGTTTATGCAATAATTACGATGCGGTCTTGTTTCTGTTGCGCAGGAAGAATTCGAATACTGTCAGGATTTGTTAAACCGCCTTTTTCCAAATTCGAATAATTAAGCAATACCCAGTTATCAGTCATCAAGATCTAAAGGATGCTTTTATGATATAGAAATAGTGATAATTTATTTTTGTACAATTTTTTTATTGTGTATATATATTACATGTTCGTAAACAACTATTGTACAATCCATAATGATAACTATAGTGAAGTTAATTGTTGACACAAGATTAGTAACTGTTTTTGTACTTACAAAACTAATTTATTGTTATGTATAATTTTATATTTTCTGTATGTAATATTTACTGCACATAAAGTATTCGTATAATAATATACTTCAATGCTATATTAGTATATTGACGTACATTTATTGATGATTTCATTTTCCTGTGCCAAACGGTTTATATTCACTTTTCACAGATTTTAATTGTAGCGAATATGCTGCAAACACATCTGTGATGTATTATCATTGCTTATTTACGTTTTTCAATTTTTACTATTAATTATTTATCATAATAGAAGGGGTAGTTAGCCTGAAAGGTGCTCTTTGATTAAAAAAGAAAAAACAATTTCACATTTTCTCACCATCGTTAATATATGCATCAAGTTCCTCACCTTAACTTAAAATACCTGTATCATTATTATCCCAAGGTCTGAACATAGTAATTTTACGATGTCTGATCACTACTTATTTGAATAATAATTGCACTATTCTAGATTTAAGTAGAACATTTTCTTTAGAGATCAAATTTTGTGGTGTTATAAAAGTATACAATTATAAAGTATTAAACCCTTTTCGCCACTCTTATTACTTATTAATATATGTTAATTCCTTTCTCTTCCTGGTGTGAGGTAGTTGATCGTCTTACAGTTATGTTCTTTTGTGCTGCGTAAATATATAATTAATTATGTTGAACATACGGAAGGATAAAAGACTATTGAGCAACACTGTGAAACAAGTATTTCGGTAAGTTGTCGTATATATTTTATGATGGTAGTAAAATTTTGTGTAGTTTGCGATAAACCGTTGATGTGCTGTGACAGAAATAACTGAAAAAAGGATATTCATATTATAAAACAAATAGGAAAAGTATGTCGCCGAGAAATCAGTTTATGTTTGATTTGTGGTTCATGTTCCTTGCTTGTGGTTTACAACATCGCCTAATGGATAAAGAATTGTTTCGATACTACTGGAATAAACACCACTATATTTTACATAAAATTAGATACCCAAGCTACTTTTTTGCGGAGTTCAAATTTAGGCACTTATCGTACCGTTTTATCAGCTTTTCTCTGCCCTGTTCATACTCAGTTGCCGCCAAGTTGTTGAACCACTGATTAACGACTTCTTTAAATTCATCATCACTTCCGTAGCATAGCTTACTCAAAAAGTCTTTCAATTTGGGAAATAAGTGAAAATCACTTGGTGCTAAGTTCGGACTGTATGGTGGATGTTGAAAGATTTCCTACCGAAACTGCTGAAGCATGTCCTGTGTCACTTCTGCTCCATGTAGACGTGCATTATCGTGAAGGGAAATGATTTCACTGCTTAGCATTCCGTGCCACTTGTTTTAAAGAGCACCGCGAAGTTCTTGAAGCGTCTGACAGTAGGTCGCTGCATTTATGGTCTCACCTCTACGGATGTAGTCGATGAGCGAGATACCCTTACGATCGCAAAACACCGTAGCCACAATCTTTCTGGCGCTCAAAATTTGTTGTGCTTTTTTCGGTTTCGCTGTGGAATGCGGATGATGCCATTGCATTGATTGGTATTTTGTTTCTGATATGAAGTGTGATACCAGAGTCTTCCCATCATCCTTGTCATAGTGACTGAGAAATGTCAATGCAGCTGCCATTCATTTGGTTTTGTGTTCGCTTGACAAAATTCGAGGAATCCACCTGGCACACACTTTATTGCACTAATTCCGTACAACACAGTTTCTTGAAATTTCTAGAAAGAATGAGTGCAATCCATTAATTGCGAAACGCATATTCTCTTGGATTTGTATTTCAATCCTAGCTTTGAGTCCGTCAGTCACCACTAAGGGCCGACCCGACGGATCCTCATCAACATTCTTCCGTCCGCAGTTATCTGTGTAAATTTTGATGGGTCGGACTGTTTGCGCGTTTAAAAACGCGATAATACTGCGCACCTCACACTTGGTGGTATCGCCAATTTGGTCATGCATTTTAAAGTCGCACGGCTAAGTAGCATTCAACCGTATTGAATCCTAGCTGCCGCCAAACTTAAGCGGATGAATACCAACGTCAGAGGTGGGTCGGGTCGGTGGTCGGGGAACGCGGTCACGTGTGAAAACGAACCGCTACTTTCCGAATGGCCCTCGAGTATGCGATGAAATCGAAAAGAAGATCAAAGACCAATGAACCGCTGTGTCGACAAAATGACAGATCGAAAGGAACATTCTATTTTGAATATTTGTTAAAGCGACATTTCCCATTGATTAGATTTCCTTTAAACTATTCTTTTCAGATCTCATTGAAATTCCGATTGCCTCAGACACATCGGTATCGCTCGCATGTTTGTTTCTTATAAGATGATGAAGCTGCAGTATCAGATGAGATATAAAGATGCAGCATCCACTGAAGAGATGCCTGTATCACGCCTTTGTCGAACATAATAAGTGATTGGGCGTATACACTACCGTCCATAGAAACTTGGACAGGGGAGAAAGTTTTACAATACTTTAATTTAATGAGCTGTATTGCATTCAACTTACTTCTATGTAGGATAACGATCCAGGATATGCACTAGGGTGACAGAATAAAATAGACACCTACTAATTAAAAAAAACATACTATTCTCGTTATATATACAAAATATTTTAAAATTTTTAAATTAGACTAATATTTTGTCGATCCACCTTTACTTGCGTGAAGTGCTGCGAGTCGTCGTGGCATAGAATCTATTAAATGATTAATGGTGTCTTCTGGAATATTTAACCACTCTTCTGTAACAGCTGCCACGAGTTCTTCCTTATCGCTGGGTTTTCGGGGTCGTTTCGCCATATTTGTCTGGATTATGTGCCAAACATTCTCTGTCGGATTCATCTCTGGTGATTGGCCTGGCCATAGTAAAATCCGAATCCCCTGTTCCTCTTTCCATGTGGTTGTTGTTCTTGCTTTGTGGCAGGGTGCTCCATCCTCCATAAAAGTGGCGTCTTCTTTAGATAAAATGGCGTTGTCGAATATCGGTAGTAGTCCTTCTGTTAATATTTGGATATATTTTGCCGCATTTATATTTCCGTCGCAGATTACTAATTGCGATCTTCCACCATACCATATCGCGCCCCACACCAGGATGTTCACACCGCCGTATTTCACCGTCTGATGCAAAAATTTGGCGTCCAATTGCTGTGACGAACGTCTCCATACCCACGTACGATCACTATCACTGAATTAGCAGTATCTGCTTTCGTCTAAAAAAAATGACACACTGCCAAAACTCTTCGGGCTTCGTTCGCATTTCGATTGCCCAAGACATTCGGCGCCGTTTTTGAAACGCCGTAAGGAGAGGTTTCTTCGTTGCCACCCTTTTATACATCCCCATACTGTGGAGGTATCGCACAACGGTGCGCTGACTTTTCTGTGAAGTTGCCGCAAGCTCAGCTGTACTTTTTCGCGGTTCTCTTAACACTTCGCGCACAAGCACCCTTTTACTTCTTTCAGAAGGTCCGGCACGACCTGGTTTCGGCTCCACTCTTGTTTTTTCTTTGCGTTTAAATTGTATAATTACACGGTTAACTGTGGACAACGGAATATTTAAAAATTTACTTATTTCATGTTGCGAAGCGCCGCGTTCACTCTGGCCAACGATGCGATCCCGGGTGAGGTCGCTAATATCACTCGAACCTTGTAAGCGAGGCATAGTTGTAACGATACTAAACTAGGACGAATTCCTTCCGATACATCTACGCTTACCCTCATGACAAGAGAAAGTTCTTAATTCGTTCTTAAAATTTAGCTGTTTACTTATTTATACCGCTTTACCTGGTGTCTATTATTATATTATTCTGTCACCCTAGTGTATAACCAGAATATGCAACAGTATCTGAATGAGCAAAATTAAACAGATATTTTACAAATTACGTGACAACCACAGAGTCCAGATCGCAACTCTGCTGAATTACCGTGGGATGAACTTGACAGAAGAGTTCGAAGTGTCAGTTCGACATCCAAGGAACAGCTTTGGAATATACTTCAACAAGAATGGAACAACATCCCAGGCAAAACCCTTAAAAAATTAATCCAAAGGATGGCGCCCGTTGTTCGGTAGATAATCAATGCAAAAGATGGATTTTTTGACGAAAAGAACTTTTCGTTAGATTTTGATAGTTGTTACTTTTAAGAGTAATACATTTATTTCTTTAGTACTAATTGCCCTTTATTCTTTGATTTTTGAAATTTTCATTACTTGGCCAAACTTCTATGGGCGGTAGTGTACATTCCTCAATTGTTGCTTGCGCATCTCCCCATTCGCCAGTTTTCATTGCGGACTCTGTACTGCACCTGAAAATTTTGAAGGCCTGAAATACAGCAAGTGTTCTCTAATAATGTGATATTTACTTTCTCTCTTACATCTTTACGAAATTGAAGTAAATTTTCGAGAATAAGTAGGAACGATTTGAAGGGATAATAAATAAAAGATTAATTGGTTTTATATATAATATTTGTATATTTACGACTGAATACTGTATACAATGTCTAAGTCACGAGACGTAAGCGTTCTATGTACTAGAAAAATATATTATAGAATGGCACTTTACACATAATAATATATATTTTACAGTTACATTGTAAAAGAAATTCTAAAACAAAGGAAGGCGGAAAAATAAAGACAATTGATACAAAAAAAAAACAGATCTAATACAAGTTTCTTAAATAAAACAGTCAATCGCATCTGTGAACGTTTCTTAATTGTACATAAAATAATCAAAAAGAAAAATAAATAAAGGATTAAAAAAGATATAAAAAAAAGAACACAATAATAAAGGAACGTGATAAAAATAGCTGCTTCTGTTACATGATTTTTCGAACGAAGAAATAAAAAACAATCGCAACAGAAAATTGTATCAAAAACTGGATAAATATTGTTCATCTTGCAATATTATATACTTTTTTATCTAGAAGAATATATACTGGCTCTTGTATTTTTCTTTCATGAAATTAGATGTAGAAATGAGGGAACGAGAATACAATACAATACTCGCGAACTTCTGTAATTCACGGTTAAAATCAATACAACTAAGAGAAGAAAAGAGGAGACCATAATCAAAAATATACGTGGGGTGTTTAAATTTTTCGACACAACATAAGAATTCAGCAACAAAACTCGTTTTCTAGAAGCTAAAAATACGTTGTTTTCATTTAAGTGAGTTCTATTATGTCCCTCTTTAAACACCGTTTAAAAAATCTTTTACAAAATGTTCTTTTTGACAAAAAAAGAAGAGGTAATATACACCGTGTCTAAAGTTAACTTTCCAGTATTACTAACTTCGTTATTACTGATGTTATAAAATTGAATTAAATAGGACATTTTGAATCAAAATGGCAGAAACGGAAAACAACTGAATGATTTAATTTCGAGATGTTTATGGTAGTAACATTTTTAATGGAACATCCTATATATTTCCACGTATTTTAAAAGATAATTCGCAAATAAAAAAAACTTTCATATACTTCCAAAGTAATACTAAAAATTGTACAAAAAACAAAAATAACATCCTGAGATACGGGTTAAAATGAGGTTCAAGTTGAAAAGAGACCAGAGATGATCTATTGTTTGCTTGGGACTTTACTATTTGAACTGGTGTTCCATATTGTAAATGCTTTTATACAAGTTTTGTATCTTGATTAGTTTGGTAATGTATTCAGTAGTTTTTTATTTATATTCTTTCAAAATACTTTAAAATATATAGGATGTTCCATAAAACAGTATTTTTGCAAATATCCCAGAAATAAAACATTCAATTGTTGTTCTGTTTTCACCTCTTTAATTCACAAATTACCTAATCCTCCATAATTCCAATATTTAAGGTTCGTATACATTGATACAATGGTAGTCTTATTATAAATTAAAAATTGAAGCGTAATTAATTCCATAAATGCTATGTACTCTTTGAAAAACCGGGCCTAAAACTAATTGGTTGAATTCTGGAACCCGCGTTATTAAAGCTCAACAGTTAACTTTAGGTACCCTGTATATTCTAAAAAGAAATTTAACTGCAAGCTTTTTAACGTGATTTTTTTTTGCAACTCCAAGGCATCTTAATAAAGTGTAAATTTAAACGTCCCTCGTAAAAGATCAAAATCTTAAACAACAGTAGAATATAAGAGACAAAAAAAAACGTAGAAAATACATCATTATGGCATTATTCGTAAAAATAACTAAGGACAAATAAAGGTTACACTTCAATACGACTACGAACTAACAGATGTTGTTTACCATTTCTTTTCTTTAATTATTTATTTAGATTTATTTTTGACCCTTTTCATCTGTGTATTACTATCTCCCAGATCCGTTTCGCTATAGCGAATAGCCAAAATTGGAAGTAATAACAGTTTTATGATTCTAATATTTGTCCCTTGATTCTTGTTTTGAGTATATTGATCGTACGGAAGGTCCCCGTTTGCAAATTGTTTTATTATTCGGGCAGTTTTCGCTTTTAAGGCTTCGATTCTAATTTCATTTTTTAAGGGGTCTCCATGTTCTAAATTTTGTGAATTTAACTTTTTCTGGTTACAATTACAAAGAGCAGATGTTCGTGAAGCTGTTTCTAAAAAATATTAACACGCAATTTTAGTCACTTATTAGTTCTTTATGGTTATAGTTACAAAGTTTTCATTCACATCCCTTGCTATTAAAAATGAAGAGAAATATTGATGTAAAAAAGTACACGTGGTTTTCTTGGTTATCACATAAAATGTTACGATTGTAAACTTTGAAAACTAATTTTTAAATGTTTAACTTCTATTAAATAAATGTATAGTATCCAATATACAGGGTCTGGCAGAAAAACGTCCCGTATTTGAAGACGGCGCTGTTGCGAGTTATAGTAAAGATATGGCTGCTGTCTATCGATCGATGGCGGAATACGTGCCATTTTCAGTAGTCGTAATGGCGTGACACGGTGAGAATCGTGTTTGTTGTGGAGGAGTATATTCGTAATAGTGGTTTTATCATCACTGATTCTGTTGCGGATAGAAATACTATTCAAGTTTTGGCATCAAAGTTTAGAGCAACAAGTTCTTCACTGAGAAAGAAATCACCTGGCCGACCTCGGACAAGTAACACGTAACAACGCCGGAAAATGTGTGTGAGCGTCCCTCCAGCAATCTTCAAAGCGCACCTAAATATGCAGCTGCCCTGGGATTGTTTGATAGGAATGTAAAAAGAATCCTGCAGAAAGATCTTCACATGAGGACATTCTTCAGAACATTTCCCCTAGGCATTGCTTCGATTTCGTATGATGTAGATATTGTAAATAAACAACACTTTCGTTACTGGACAGCAGAAAACTCAAGAGTCGGAGAACTATGGACAACTTCCAGAAAAGGCTTCATGAATGTGTCAACGATAGAGGACGCCATTTACCGGACATGACTTTTAAAACCAAATAGTGTAAATTGACATAGTATTGGTTGTTTGCAAATAAAAGTATTTCTTCTGTATCTTTCTTTGTTTGTTTGTAACTGCTTTTTTTTTGAAGTACGAGAAGCCTTTTTTGCCGCACCCTGTAGATTAAATGATAAAACAAGTAATTACTGTTTGTACTTTGGTCTTCCTGCTGCATCACACAGGAATTTGGTTATAATTTAGCTCTTGTAGCCCTATGTATACTTTGCTGGCCGTTTCACATTTTGAGCGACTTTTATTGTACATTAATGTCTGCTCGTCAAATCCCTATTACATGTTTTTCTTGTCATATATTCCCCTTCTCTACCTATAAGAGGAGAACAAAAGATTCCGGTTAAAATTCACCCTCACTATATCAAAAGGAGGATCAAATGAATTTCAAGAACTGTTGAATCACGTGGGTGAAATAAATAAGGAACTACGTAGTGTGGTATCGTGAAAATAAAGTGCAGCACTTCTTAGAATTCGCCATAATTATACATTATACCAGTGAATCATAAAGAAAACAATACCTAACATAATAATGCTGTTAAATACAGCTACTCACGGTGTTGGTGAAATTATTCACGAAAAAGACAATGTGAGGAGAGAAAAAACGCTAACACACGGTCATGTTTCTGCCTACCCGGCGTCATCAACGTGGTTTCGAGCGATTTTTTCTATTGTTAACATATTGTAATTCCGTCTCTCTCATCATAACCAAACTTACAGCTCAAGTGAGTATTCTTCGCGCTACCCAGTCCCAAAAGAATACAATTCTCGTCTCCCAATCCAAACACAGAGAAAACAACTGCGTAGTTTCCCAACCCTTCTCCCAAGGAGTAGATGGATTACTAAACCAGAAAGGGCGCGCACGAACAGCGCATAGGGTAACTGCACATGATTTCTCAGGCTTACTGCGACGTATTAAAATACATCTAAAATGTCTAAATATGTCAGTAACTGTAACACTTAGTGCCAATAAATGTGTCACAACCAGAGTCAATAACTACATTTTTATAGTTTTCCATATTTAGTTAAATTTAACATTTCTCTTAAGTGTCGAATACTATTTCAAAAATACAGATAACTGACTCCAAGATTGTAGATGATTTTGCACAATGACTGATATGATTAGATCAATTGCAAATAAATTCTGCTAGTACCTCCACAAAAGTAAGTTGACTTACTAAACCACCTATATACACAGTGAGAAATTTTAGACGCTACAAAGTATATTAGATTTGCCGGTACTTATATGACATGTTGAATATTTCGATTAATAATGTAACTTTTTTTAAACGAATGCCTAGTTGATGAAGCGACTAACATAAGATTCATTTGAATATTCTATCTAAATATTTTACTTTTCTATAATTTTATTTTAAGAAACTGATTCAATCTTAATGCTTAACATTAGAACAGATTTCCTTTAACTCCCTCTTTTCATTTCTAATCGTTTAAAGTAATCGAAGCCTTAACCAATTTCCAAACGAAAACCTTCCGTACTTGGGCAAAACAACGGATCAAAATCACTTAAATTCATACGACTTATACAATAAATATATACTTTTTTTTCATGTATGCATATGCTTTTAATAATATACTTATCATTTATACGATTGTTCATGTACAACTTTGTTTTCTTTTTATTTACTTTTTAATTATTATTTAACATTGCATGTCTGGCACCTAAGTCTGGTGTCTCCGGTATACTATATTTTAGAAATGAAGGGGAAACAAGGCTTTGTCCACTCTGAAACTATTAATCGGAATACTGGGATCGTACAAAAAAGAAAATTGAAAGGAAACTTACAAACGACGTACAAAAAAAATACTTTCTTTGGTTTTAAGTACAACTCAGACGAGCACAAAATCACTCTTATTATTATCATCATAAAAAAAAATAAATATACGAAAGGTGTCAGTCAAATTAGTGATTAATCGATGTGAATAAATACAGCGAAATAAATAGGTTAGAAAATGAACGAGATGTACGGTTGTTGCTTACAAAAAGAAATAGTACTAATAAGACAGAGTGGATCTACATTTTTTTTTTTCGTATAATATTTTCTTCCCTATATTGTAATAATAATTATTATTAATATAGAGCTACATTTTCCCTAGCTTATTACGGATTCCCTTTTATTTTGTTCACTACCATGTAAATATTGTTATCTGAGGTTGTGTGCGGTTTCTAGAATGAAAATACTAGAAAAACAAATGAATGCTGGAGCAGTGGACTACGACCTAATAAAAACCATCGGTTCAGTTCAGTTCGGTTCGAATAATCGCTAATGGAGGGGGACGAGGCTGCAATGGGGAAGCGGGATTGATACATTAAAGTCCATGATGACACACTTACACAGTTAACACTTAGAATGTATACAGAGTAATCTAAAAGTAAATGGCAACGTTCTTTCGCAACATTTTCTTTGAAGCACTCAAATATTGATTTCACGAATATTCCTAAATAACTTAAAAACCAATTAATTTAAGTATAGGAAATAAGCTAAAAGGCAAACATATACACTAAAATCAAAAATGAAACTTTTTCCATTTTATCTCCGTATTCGAACTAAAATATCTTATTTAAAATTTTTTATAGTTTAAGATTTTAAAACGATGCCTGCGTCGTTAACAAGAATCTTAAAGCTCATTTACATCACTTAATATTGAATAACGCCAGGATTCAGTCTTGGTTCTGCCAAATTTCTCAGATATTAAAGGAATTAAATTTGTTAAAGCTGATAAGTCCTAGGTCGGTAATATGCTTTTACTATAGAATTTGTAATTGAAAGCTATGCTCAAAGAATTCATGGAATATACAGAGAATTCCATTTGAAATAATAGATAAATATCCATTTCTGGTTCAATCAAGAGTGCATTGAAGTTGAAAATAATTTTTCCACATATTAAAAAATATACAGAATATTTCGTTCCTACAGATTTTGAATTTTTCTGAAGTCCACTAGTCAATATTATCTTCTTTTTTTGTAATTAATTAGCATTCACATATATAGAACAGCAGCGTAGAGATAGAGACGACAATGCACACTTAGTTTAAAGCAACCTTGATAATAAACATAGATAGCAGTAACAGCACTGGGATTGAGTTGAATTTAAGTTAAGGTTAATACAGTTGTCAAATTATCTGGATCAAAATCGTAATTTGTGTTTTCCTGTCTAAATAATAAAAATATTTCGGATGTTAATATGGATATACAGAACGTCACCTGACTTAGCACTTATTTTTATGCAGGCCAAAGTATGTATTAATAGAAATCGATTTACAAAAAGAAAATACAATAATTTATGAGGAAAGAAGATATGAATCAAACTAAATTTTTCGATCATATACTTTGTATAATATAAATGTCCTCTAAACAACTAAATATCCACATACAGTATTGCATGCAAAATAATAGCAGTGCATATAAAAATACCAAATCCAGCTATTTAACTACATCCGAGATCTTAGACATCCATATAGCAAAGGATGAATTGATGTAAAGAAGCGTTCTTTACTATAGTGAAGGTGCGATAAGTTCCAATACACGTCATTAATGCGACCTCATACACATAATCAAATTACGTCATAAATATGCAATGCATAATAGTTAATAATTAAATTAAATTTGAATTAATAGCGCAACACACTGTTTTTTAATACAAACGCTCGTTCTATCAAAGTTAACAATGTAAAAGAAATAGTTATTTACATAATTATTATGTTTCCCATATCGCAGTACTTTTACGTTGCTGTTATTGACTATTTGGAAAGATATTTCATGAAACACGATGTTGTCGGTTGTCATTGGTCCTCCAGCCATTTTAAATGTTGACGGTTCGCGGAATATCAAATACTTTCGTTCTGTCTTCGTTTACGACAGTAATCGGCAAAGTGTGAAAAAGTTAAATACTGAAGGTAAAAGGTTTGTTTCATTACAAATATAATTTCTGTTTCCCACTAAGCTTGTTTATAGTTTTACGCTTGTAATAGCGATGGTTTTATACTAGGTGCTTATTACCACGGAGAAATTAACAAATTGTACAAAATGATTTACGATGCAGTTGTTACCAAATATCAAACCTAACTCTATGATTAGAGATAGGTTTGATGATTGGCCATAATGGATAATTCTGAACTATGACACAGGACACCAGACGCTATTTGGGGAAAAGGTAATACACAAGAGTAGCTGGAAAATATCAACATTGTATATGATCCTAGTATGTTAAAACATCAGTTATTACATCTAATTGCATGGTGAGTATTTGTTAAAGTAAGTTGAAGCAAGTAAGTAATAGTGCGTATATTTTGGACATAAACTACAAAAGAAATATGTGATAGATGAACTAGCACGTGCACATAACCATACAGTACTAGGATTACTCCTATACCAATGTATATTCAATCCCATTGAAAATATATGGGAAATTACAAAAACAAACTACAATCGTCACATAGGAAGAAATGGCTACAGCATTAATTGTGATCCATTACCTGTTTATTTTTATTTAATTTGTAAATAATTTAAAATTCTACAAATGAAACATTATTTTCCTTCAGTCGAGACATATTTACGTTTTGCAGTTTGATTGAACACTTTTACATAAGTCGTGAGATTTATTAGTGACGTGTATTGGAACTTGCCTCTAGTATAAGTTGATTCTAAAATCCAGGGAAGTACTTGTTTTCATAGCACACTAGATTTTTGTCATTGTGCAAAATAATAGCAGTACTGTGTAGAAATTGGCCATCTGTTAGATGGCGAAATATCTTAGGGTCGGATGAGAGCAAGCTCGTATTATTTAGATATAAAGGATTAAGGTAGTGTGTTTGAAGATCTATAGGAACGAAATACAATCCAAATTACTCAATAAAGACTGTTAAACATGGTGTAACCTCTATTATGGTATGGGTATGTTTCTCCCAGTATTGGTCCAATCTTTTGGATGTAGGACACTATGGATCAATTTGTGTATCAAAATATACTTCAGTCATGCTGCTCTAGGCCGAGGAAGAGATGCTGCTTCGCTGAGAGTGCATGCACGATAATGGCACGAAACAAGCAAGTTCTCGGTTCTGGTGTGGCTTGCAGAATCACCAGACCTTAAGCTCATAACGGATCTATGGACAGACGTAAAATAGGCTATTTTTGCTGTAGCACCTACATCGAGACAAGAATTATATGAAACAGTTGAAAGAACATGTCGCTCCATTCCAGATGTACGATGTCAAGCATTGATTGATTCTATGACACAAAGATACGAAGCAGTTATCGCGAACAAAGACTATACGATAGAATATCAAAAAATCTATGACATTACATATTATATTTTCTTCTTAATACTGCTATTTTTTCGCACACCTGGAATGTATGGGAGGTCGGATCTTCGTGTCCCACCCCTCACTTGCTTCTAATTGGTTGCTTCATTTAGTTAACTGGCATTAGCAGATCATAACTACATAATATCAAGTTTGTATCTTAAAGTGTTGTGCTGTGGCTAATTCTTGAATTGTGTATCGTGATTGTTCATAAAAATTGATCCTGCAGAACAAAGAGACGTAATAAAATACTTACAGAAAAAGGGCATAACGCCAATTCAAATTCATAAAGACACTATGCCAAATATTGGTGAGTCTGCAGTTTCTTATGACATATTCAAACGCTGGTGTCGAGATTTTAAATGCGTAAGAACATCATATGAAAACCAACATGCAAGTGGTCCTTCCATAACGATAACAACAAACAAAGACATTAAAAAGGTACACGATATCGTACTGCAAAACCGGCGAGTGGGCATCAGTGATATTGTGGAAGATACTGGCTTATTCATATCGTGTGACTGGCTAAAGAATTAGATATGAAAAAGATGAGTGCAAGATGGGTGCTCCGAATGTTAAATATTGATCAAAAAAGAAATCGGGTGTTGATTTGTAAGTGCCTTTTGGAAAGAGAGAGAACTTTCTTAGTCGGTATGTGACCATGGGTGCACCACTATGATCCCGAGACCAAAGTGCAAACTTTTTTCTATCTGTGTTCTGGGATGCTCAAGGAATCATCCTGACTGACTATTTGCAAAAGCAACAGAGCAGTACAGGGGCCCACTGCGCACAATTGATTTCTAAAATGCGAGACGCTATTAAAGAGAAAATTAAGGCACGGTGTTCTGTTCTATCAGGGTAGTGGTCCCATGCGTACATTTGGTATTGCTATGGCTGCTATACACCAAGCAGGCTTTGAATTAGTGGAGTACTCGCCATATTCGCCGGATGTAACTCCTGGTAATTACAGGCTGTTTCCCAAATTAAAAGAAATCTTACGCGGTGCAAAATTTTCCTGGAACTATGAAGTGATGCAAGCTAAAGAGAGGTGGTTTGCAAATGTCGGACTAAAATTTTTCCAGGAGGCTGTTGAGTTGTTGAAGCAACGATGGACCAAGTTGATTAGCGTAGAGGGGGGTATGTCGAAAAATAAAAACATATAATGGCACTGCAGTTTTACTATAAGGTCAGAGATACAACATAGAAATCCACCCTCGTATATATATTATATGTAATAATTTCTAAAACAATGAACATATAGGTTACATCTTGTTATACAGTATGCTAATCTCTAATATTCACTATCGTTTGCATCAGTGTTTTCTATTATTGCGTTATCATCAGCACACTTGCTTTAGTTAGCAAAATGACATCACCTTTATTGGAGAACTTTTTAACTTTCCTTTTCATGAATTGATTTCTATTAAGGTACACTTTCGTCCTATACAAAAGAAAGGCCCAAGTTATATGGGTTCTTGTATACAACCTAAATTACTTTGTGACTGCAAATTTGTTTTCACAAATGACATCTTTTATTATGGGCGTTATTACAGAAACATCATTCTGTAATTTAAATAAGTAAACACACTGGAAAGCGCTCGTTACTTAGTTAAAAATAGTTAAACATAGCGAATTATTGTTTTGAAATAATATGAAATTGCTTTATAACCTTTGTTTATTGGCAGAAACTATTAAATCTAAACAACGAATACTATCCTTCAAATATAAACATCGTAGAACTCTAGAAGCAATATTTGAACTGTTTCTGATATTATAGTGCATTAAAACAGTTGCGAAAGATACGTTGCGAAGTTAAAATCATTCCATTAGTACAATGATAAATAAATAGATGAATTGTCGACACTACATAACACACTAAAAATTACTATGTTACCTACTAAGATCGATATTGCATTGCTTAAATAATTAAGAGAAAATAGATGATGTAAAAAAAAAACAATTCACAACGGACAAGACGCGGCAATAAAAACCTAGCGTCGAAGTGAAGAGCTGCTACGACGGGACTGATATGTGGAGAGGGAGGAGCTTGAACGAGAACATCGGCGAACTTATTAAATAGAGCGCGAAAATATCGCTGAGAATGAAAAAAAAAAACAGCAAATAAAACGAAAATTCGAGAGATCTGCAATTTTTCAATATTTAACTTATCATCGGGATACTTTTCCTTACTAAATATAATACTTCTTTTTTTTTTTCTCTTCTTTGATTTAAGATCATCTTGATTCGAGGGCGACGGAGGGGACTTACAATAAGTATGTGATCGGGGAGAGCGTGGTAACCGAGTAGGCATGGCAACCGGATGCGGGCGCGGCGTTCCCTTACTTCAGCTTGGACACGCCCAAGGCGGGTAGTTTGTAGTGGACGATGTGGTAGGGCGGTCCTATGGGGCTGGTGTTGCCTGACGCGTTGAAGGCGGGCGTGATCGGTATCCCTGCCGTTGGACCGGCGCACGCTCTTCCACGTTTGCGCCTCGGAAGAATACCCTTTCGCGCCATGTAGAAGCGGATCGTTGAGATCGGGATGTTGAATTGGTCGCTGACCGTTTGGAAGGTCTGCCCTCGCGTTATGCATTCTGCCGCCCGTCGTAATTCTTCGTCCGATCTGCGTATGCGGCGATTTGCTGCACCTGAGAAACGGAGTTATTGATATTAAGGAGCACATTATTTATCTTTTTTAAACTCCAAATTTTATGTTTCTATAACTTTATAACAACAGTATTCCATATTATTTAAAAAGGCGGTGTTTCTCCAATGCCCTAAACGTATTCGAGTGTTTCGAGAATTATTTGAATATTACTTATACCTCAGTTCGTATAAAGCAGACAGTGATTCATACTTCAAGATATGACTGTTGCGAGGAAGGAAAGGTGCAGGGAACAAAATTCCATAGACGTGCTTAATTTATATACATGAACTAGAAAAATAAAAATTATAGAATTTACTTATTCATTTATTTCCTTCAGTCAGCGGCATAAGTGAGAACTAAATGAAAATAAAATATCCTCCAGCATTTCTTTATTATTATATTATTACACTACATAATTTTCACATAAATCAACAAAAACAATTACAATAAAAAGCTCTCAATCACAAATTTAAGTCAAACAACTTGTAAACATCAACTGAAATAGGGTAATCAATTTTAAAAGAAGAATAATATTACTGTAACAGACCAGGTTCAATTTTGGGAACAATTTCCGAAAAATACGATCGGCGTCCATATCGTCGTGATATTCACCAATTTTCTTTGACTCAAATACGCTCAAGCCTTCTTCCAGAAAACCAGAATCACTACCAATATGCGGAATTATCAGTCTACACCCTTTCACAGATGGAGCCTTCAAGCCAGTGGAAAACCCTTCAAAACGTACCTGTCTTTCCCTCTTTATATCTCAATCCTGCCACACCTTTTCAACTATATCCTTCATTTAATCAAGTTTCATCATCGGCATAATATATTTTGCGGCCTTGTCAACGATATTCCTTCATACTTTTCAAAAAATTTCTTCGCCACAAAATTATTTCTTCTTTTTCGATGAGAGCGTTTTTTCTATTGTTTATTTGATAACTGAAATTCATTTTTCGTAATGCACGTAATAAAACATGCTTCGATATTTCCGGAAGGCTGTCGTCGGCTTCAAGAGCTGCAGCGATTTTCTTCAAGTTCGGAATTTCATTTATAAAATACAATATATGCAAAACACGGCGAAATGCATATTTCGTATCATCACCAGTATAATTTTCTTTTTTCTTCGTGTCAGGCTTGGATACATTTTCATTCTCACCTTGGCTTTTAATTAACCTATACTTCGTTCACTAACTAACCTTCGTCAAAAGACCGCACAATGTAATCACCTCACTAATCAGCATATTTTTTTTCACGAGCACTAAGTCCTTCGAACACGTTTGGAATGATTGATTTTTCTTCGGGAATTAAATTAGGACGACGTTAATAAACGAACTACTTCCGGAATTGGACCGTGTCGTGCTGAGATATATAGAAATGAAATAAGAGTAAGAGGAGAAAGAAATAAAAATAAAAATGAAAAAAAACGGAGGGGGAGGGGAAGAAAGGTGAAAAGAGTAAGAAAAGGAAAGAGAGACAGAAAAAGAAAAAAAAGGGGGGGAAAGGAAAGAAAAGAGACACCTTTTCACCTTTCTCTCTTTTTCTAATTGGATTATAGCGATATTTCAAATTTGCATCGGCACTGGATTTGCTTGGGTCGCTTTTCATGGAGCGGCAAAGCGAACAAGTGTGTGTAGCTATAGTAGTTCAAATTTCGTATGCTACAGCCGCTTCTTCTCAATAGTGACACCTTATTATGTATGAATCACTGCCTACAATATCCGAACTGTAATATAGTAACTACAGCCGGTTCTCACTCGACGGCGAATGTCGTTAAAAGCATTTTGATATTAATAAAGTCTGCGGTGTTACAGTTAGATCCTAAAAATGTGATCTTCAAAGTTTAGTTTGCAAACTATTTACAACAATTACAAAGGAATAGTTGATGCAAAAGAAAATTTGAAAAATACTCCATTACCGTCATTGCCAATAGTAAACGATGTACAGTCTCTGTTATAGACCATTCCACCTTCAGAAGGAAATGAAGGGAAGGAATATTATGGATATAGTATGTAACGCTGTCAGAGCAATATGGGTACTTAATTTTCTGTATATTGTCGTTTTAAACATGTTAGTAAGTTTCACGTTGGTAACACGTAAATGTCAATTTATCGACAAATGATTTCAACTTATAGGTTATTCACAAATACAAAAATAAAGGAATAATACCGTAACATCTTATTTTCTTTTACTACACTCTATTTGTTAATTCGGAGGAGTGTTTTTAAATTGAAGCAACAAAAAGTAGGCGAGCTGCAGCTACCTTCGGCAAAAATCACACTAGTGATATTTGATACATTGCTGGCCGCCATATTGTTACAACTGATTCACGTTTAGATCGTGTATTTTTCTGAGTACGTTTGTATTTAATTTTTCTCCCTAAATTTACGCTGTAATAATAAACACGTAACTATAAAAAAGTAGCTTTGAAAAATTCCATTGTGTAAACGCGTCTTTTCATTTTACTCTGCCGAATTAAAAAAATTGAGTATAATATGTAAAATAAATATGTAAATTACACATTATTTTATTTAGAAAAAGGCACACATATATGACAAGTATTTCAACAACTTTACCACAAATTAATATTTCGTTTTCGTAAAGACTGGGAGAAATACAGACACGATCCCATACAAAAATAAAACATCACACAATCTGGCACCAATCCTCGTAACAAAAAGGGATAGCAATATACAAATATGTATTAATTAAAAAAAGAATAACTATAAACCATGAGAGCAAACTTCCTATTGAAAGTGGAATATCATATCATCTATACAACGCTGTGAATGACGTGAAAAATAGTTGTGTTATAGCAAAATTTGTTAGTAGAATTTGCCAGATTAAAGCAAACGTGTAGAGTTTCTGTATCTATAGATTTATTACATAATTGTGATGATTATTTTAACTGTGTCAGAGTTATATCACTAGATATTGAATGGTCGTTTTCTTCACGAAACATCCATTTCAAACTGACGTTGGAGATGTTTAACCTAGTTAAACCACCTACTAACGCTGTTTAAGATGCTAACCCCCGTATTTATAAATGTTCGCTACAATGGTTTATAGGCCATCGTTTACCATTGATATAATTGTATTTCTTATAGTATCTTGTCGAAAACGACATCATCCTTTAAATTCGATATATGTGTAATATTCTACATTCGCAGACCTAGCATACGGTCTTGAGATACGAACATCGTTTAATTGATTTATATCCTGACTTAAGTTCGTCATTTCAACGAACTATGCTTCAGAGATTTACTCATATAAATACTATTGTACAAGTAAATTTTGGCGGGCGAAGGTTTATGAAACTAAACTGTAGTTAACGCCAGGGAATCGCTGAAGGTATTTCGGCATACCTTCAGCGATTCCCTGGCGTTAACTACGAATGCACATGCGTTGGACGACTGGGCGCTGGTGAACGACAATAAATACGGAGGTAAGAGTTTTTATATTGATTCATATTTTGTTTGAATTATTACGAAGCTAAGAAGTTGACGCACCTGGTATTCCGACAAAACGAAAAGCTCTAGTTATGTACTACCGTTCATAAGTTTTATCGCACCTAATATATTGTGTTACACTTAGAATTACTTTAAAAATACTTATGGAAATTTATACTAGTCCTCTTTGAATGGCACAATCTTTTAATAATACATATTATATGTAGTATATTGTCATCAGCAATAAGACTTATTTATCAAATTGATTCAGACACGAAAACAATGTATTCCTGTATTAAACTTTATGACGACAATAATGTGTTCATAGTAAAAAATTGGGGATAAATCCATTACGAAGTAGAATTTAGTGAATCATACACCTGTTTTATAATAAACTGTACAACCATTACGCATCCATTATGATACAGGAGATGTGTGTCGTGACGTTAGGAAGACCCTATTTCATATTGTTAGTTCATTTGACAAAAGAAAGGAACCAGATATTGAAACGCACGCCAGAATATGCGTTCTACACCAAACAAATCAACAATATATCCGAGTGGTTTCCCTAATAAATCGCCCCCTTTCTGCACTGCAAATTACAGCAAATTTCAATTTACAATGCCATCAGCCAGTAGTTTGTCGACAGTAGAACAGAGACTAATAAAAGCCGCTCTTAAATTCTGTGCACAAACGGAAAAGACTAAATTGGACAAAAGCTTACGTAAACTGAAGAGTAAATGATTGGAAAAATGTGTTATGGACGGACGAATTGAAATTCGAATTATTCGGAAGTAAACGTCGCGCGTTTGTTCGTCACGGCCCTAAAGAATGTTAGAATAGTCTATTCGGAGGCGGAAGGAAAGCTTGTTCATCGCATGTAAACCTACATTGGAAATTGACCAATAATAAATGTGGAAATTATAAGCCTATCTTACCTAACGCTCGGTTTTAAAAGCGAATGGAAGCTATTATTTTTGTATTAGAAAAGGGTCATGAATTTCTTTTTGATTTTGCGAAATTTTTGAGTAACTACACGGACTAATGGAAGTGAAAGGCTTTCTTAATCTAAAAGACAACTTACCAGGACTTCCGTCGTATTGGCATGAAACGTTGGCTATTGCAAAATCTGGTGTTTTATCATCGATATCCCCACTATGTATAGAAGTGTCTTCTTCTAAGAAGGTATCCATTAGTTCCGAATCACCTTCAAAGTAGGAATCGTCTTCTAATTCTTCTTTTACAATTTCATGTTCTTCTAAAATATACGAATAATAAAGCATATACACATACAGAACGTTTCCTATAAGCTCAATACTGTCGCATACTTCGTTACCTTTCTGCGGCAAATCGTTAGAGTCGCATTCCGAAGATGATGGATTCAGTCCGGTTTCGGAAAGTTGTTCAGTCTTGTCTTCTTTCTTAATGGTAGTCTTGGTGCTTAACTGCGAGTGTTGATGCTGCTGCAACTGTTGGAATTGTTGATGCAGCTGTTGGTCGATAGGCTTCTGCGCCATCAACGGTGTCGGCGGTTTATCCGGAACGCTTCCGTTCGGTTGTTTCATCGACGTCTTCAATCCAGGGAAGTTTTGCTGGTTGAGCAGCTGCTCGGAACCGCATAGTCCTCGAATTTGCAGCGCTTCAGCCGATTTCAATAACGAAGGAAGATCGTCCTGCGTCACATTTACTTCGCCTTTATACATAAAATCGACCAGTGATTGCATCTCTTGAAATCTACGAAGTAGAAGTAGAATTGTCTTCTCTTATTATTAGTATATATACTTTCCTTGTACAAACAAATCTTTAAAAAATTATTACTTATGCAGAGTACTATAGACTAGTCAAATACCGAATTAAACTGTACAGATGTGTTCTACTAATAGTAATTATGAGAAAAAGGTAATACTGTGTTTTACGGCTGTTATTTAATGCTATACACAAAATGCAATGTTGTCAAATTTTCGTTATACACCCAGGGACATGAATATGAGGCACCCTTTACATGTTTTAATATAGCGGTATTAACAGACATCTGCCGCTTCTTAGAAATACCCGTAGTATAAATAGAAGGGTTAGTGGGAGAAATACCGTTGTTAATCCATTTATTGTTGTATTTGCGGCACTAATTGTATTTTATTCTTAGTATACTTCGGTAAAGTGGCCGGTGAACATCAGTATATCATCGAGAAAAGCTAGAAAGAAACCGTGGCTGTCGGACGTAAATAAAAATAAACGATTAGCATGGGCTCATAAACATAAATCGTGGACAGAGAAGAAATGGGCGAATGTGATTTGGACAGATGAGTAAATATAATTAATCGTTTTATATTCACTATAAGGTAACTATTTTATAGAAATTTAAACGAATTGTATTAAAAAAAGAATCGAGAGTTGAAAGAATTAACTGGATAGGTTTATTACAGATTTTTGGTACACTTGTTGTCGTGCTAATGTAGAATACCATGCCGATTATGTGGTGCCTACCATCAAACATGGTGGCGATAGTGTCATGGTATGGGGGTGTATGACGGTGTATGACGTCGACAGGGGTTGGAGAGATGTTCGCGTGCACTGGTAGAATGAACTCGAGGACCTACGCCAGCATGTTAGATGAAGTTTTACTGCCCTCAATTGAAAAATTACTCGGAATGAGTACTGACGAAGTTTTGTTTCAACAAGATAATGCACCATGCCACACTGCGGCTGCAAGTTTAGCATGGTTCCGGGAAGCGAACGTTGACATCTTGGAATGGCCACCACAAAGCCCGGATCTAAATCCGATCGAGAATTTGTGGGCTATTATTAAGCGAAAAGTATGCGAACTCAAATGCAAATCCAAACAAGAATTAAAAGCAATACTTGAAAGAGTATGGAAGGACATTCCAACTTCAAAAAAAAAAAACAAAAAGCCCGCTGGGTGCCAACCAAATATTGAATTTCTAGTTTTTAGTAATAAATATTTGCTTTTATAATATTTGCTTTACTTGTTAATTGTTTATCTTAAAGATAAGGGGTGCCTAATAATTGTGTCCCTAAATGTATATGGCAAGGAAGCATAGGTAACTCGAAAATTCAGAAAAATCGAAACATTGTGCCCAATTAGTAAATAATCGTAAGCTTTCACGGTCAGAGTCTGAGTTACGAAACGTCGAGATACACCTGCTCAAAACCACAGCAAATAAGCCCGATAATACGTACTGCCAGTACAAACAGTGTGCCTAAATGCTTGTTAACCAGTGAAGTTTCCTAAACCCAATACTACCTTTAGAAATTTATGTCAATATCACTGAATCTATAGGAAGTATAAAAAAAACACTTTAGGAAACTTTTATTTATCTTAAGGGGACTGTATGATGATGGACCAATAGTTTTCCTGTATCCTCTTCCCCCGTTCTTTTTCAAAAATCAAAATTCCTATTTGCTAGAGAAATACCTATGTCACAACGAATTTACACATATACATATACTAAACTTGTCCTAACTTTTTGATTTAGAAAAAAAAATTATAACTGTAGCAAATCCACTATTAGAACACAAGGATACAATTTAAAGTTTCTTTGAAGATTCTTAGATGTTTATATACAGTGTGATGGAATTATTGCATGAGCAACTTTAATGAAGATAGAGAGTTGATTTACGTGGTGAATATTTTGCTGATTTAAATTTGTTTGATTAATCTACAAAGATTATTTTTTACTTATGTACAGACATGTAATTGTAAGAAAGTACTAAACTCAATTTTATTAATAAAATTATTATGCAATAACGCATTGCTTTGTATTATTAATTAGTATTTTCTTAATATGTTAAATTGTTTCGCGACATATTTAATTTACTGACGAACTCCGCTTAATTCCTACGCTCTGGCAAATAAAAGTTTGAACATTTGAAGAACAATAGAATACTTAAAAATTAGAGGGACATACCCTATTACGAGGACGACCTGAAATGCTTCCGAAATCCGCAAGAGATGGCGTACGAAGGTTGAGGTTAATTCATTGGTCGGCAAGGGCAACCTTTTTTTGTGGCAACTGTCAAAATTTCAGAGGTCTACTGTCAATAGTTGTTTAAGAGTGTTTTGTGTAGTAAGTCAGGCGGTTTCGAAAAAAGGGATAAAATTGAATTTCATGCAATGATAAAATACTTCTGAATGGCTGAGAAAACGGCCACGGAAATACGAAATATTTTGCTAGAGGTTCATGGCGGATGTACTCCATCATTTTCGACCATCGGCTTCTGGGTGAGCGAGTTCAAACGTGGCCGCACAAGTATAAGCGACGAACCACCCAGTGGACGACCAAAAACCGCTACCAACGATGAAATGGTCGACAAGATTCATGATATGCTAGCCGATCGCCGATTGAAGCTGAAAGAAATAGCACAGACAACAGGCATCTCAGAAGAATCCGTTGGCCATATACTACACGAAATACCGCGTTTTTCTTGTCGACCCCGGAAACATTTCAGGTCACCCTCGTATCTCTCATATCTTCTCCTTTAAGTTCGAGTAGTTTGTTTTAGTAGTGATATCAAAGCAAATTAGTAGGCATAATATAGTAAAATGTCAGGACTAAGGGAAGCCAAGAAACAACAATAGCTTCAGTAAATTTTGGCTAAACTCCTGTGTCCTACGACTAAAGAATCTGAGTGTATATCCACCTTTACAAAAAGAGTTTGATCGCAAGTAAATGAAAATCAGAGTTAAAGAATAGTGCAGACCCATCATGATTTGGGCATCTTATATTGTATGTGCATGTTACTATCACACACATAGATGGCGTGATATACACACGACTAGAGAGAGAGAGAGAGAGAGATGTACAACCACAGGCTAGATACACAGATACAGCGATGTAGTACATAGTATATTAACAAGAATAAAGTCATTATTACACCACAGAGTAGTGTCTTTATACCGACCGACTTCCCAGTCCTAACGATATATTACATCTTATTCGTGGTATATACAGTATTTAAGGTATTGTAGACAAGAATATGTATAAAATCATTCTAGAAAACGGCACGCTGCCATGTAAAAGAGTAAACAACTGTTCAATTAGAGATTCCAATAAGATTATGATCTGAAGCAGTTTGCATTAATTTTTAATGCAAGTGATAGCTGAACAATGTAGTACCGCAATTGTGGAGGCCATGAAGCTATTTTATATAAAATAAAGGATTCCTAGACAAATATTAATAGTTATTTAGATTTATTTTAACCTTTTTGTGTAGTATCTTATATAATACATTCTCTTTATTTTTGGTTACTGTGTTTTGGTCATAACTATTGTGTCCAATAACAGCAAAGCTGTTCTGCGTAAAAAAAATTGTTGTAATGTTCACGGAATATGATTATAGTTACAGTTCTTCATAATTAAATTAGACCCACACTCGTATTCTAAAAATATGTAATAAAACCCAAACTAAGTGACGTTCCATGTATCTAATGAGCAAAATTGATGTTTTAAACTGTAGAGTTATGATGCATTGGAATTGCTTCTACAGCCCACAACAAAAATTTTATTTGATATTTAATCATACTTTAGATTTTTGATTGTAAATGTCTTTCAGTGTTACATGAAAAATCAATTAATATCTCATTGTTTCGCTCTTAAAATATCATCGCAATAGTTTCAGTAAATGACATACATGCAGACAAACTTTCTTCAAGAAGTATGATCGAATACGTACCTCATATCTTTCATGAAAATAATCGGATGCTGACATGGATTATCAAGTAATAATTTTTCAAAATACGTCGAACATGCACTCAATACAACTTTGTGACATTTTAACATTTCATTTTCACAAGCCAGTGTCACATCGACAAAATGCTCAGATATCAACAGCTTCGGAAAGGCATTCTGCAGATTGGTCTGGTAACTATTCCATCGGACGCAAAATTGCTGTGGCGGTGTCACCATCTTTGGGTGTTTTGATTCGTTCCAATATATAATACTTGCTCAGCTCTTGCTTATGCTTATACGATTATTATGTTACTATATCTATAGCTAGTATTATTATTATCGCAAACATGTACATATAATTTCTATGTACTGTAAGTAACTTATTGTATATTTAGATACTAGTATATTGTCCTAAGTAGTTACGATTGATTTTGTTCTCTTTGTTTTGATAAAATGGTCTCTATAAAATAGATGATTTTTTCTATATTGAAGAATATGTATATAAAAATCTGCAAAAGAAAAGAAAAACATTAAGTATATAGTCATACTGGGAACAATAACACAGACAATAGGATAATGAAATGTTTTTTTTTAATAAATTTGTTGTTTTACTAGTTAAAGCCATCCTTTTTTAATGCACTGTAAATGAGTTAGAGAGAATTAAACTACACGATTGGTATAGTAGGTAAATACCGGTTAAAAGTCAAAAAAGGTATTTCAAAACATAACCTAACTAAACTTAACCTATCTATTCTAGAGAATACGCACGTTTTTTTGCCTTATTTCTTTAGAAGCTTATTTAGGCGTAGTTACTGAACTTTGAAGAAATTATGCACTAAATTACCACATCAATAAGAACCTGCCTATTAAAAAGCTTGTGAACTAATCGGTATAAATAGCATGAATACAATAAGAATTAAATTCAAATCTACGAATATATAAGGCATTAATTTGTGCAGTTATGAATTAAAAGTGCATTAATAAAGGTGATACGTCCGGCCGAAATGTTTAAAAAGGTATTATTAATAAAAAGGACGCCTCGCCATATTGCTTAACCCCTTAAAATATTACCATTGAAAAAAATGTTGAATAAATACAATATTTATATATTTATCTGAACTTATAACAACATATATTTACATGTCCGGTTCCATTTACCTTTTGTCCACTTTAAACGCACTTAAACACAGCATGCACTAGTTAAAATTAAGCGAAGAAATCAATACTAAAGTTTTTAATGCAAAATGTTGGTTAAATAATTATATTGCTTCGCGGCACTTATCTAAGACGTAAGTGTGCGAGGTAAGTCCGATTTAAGAACATGCGCTAGACGCATGTAAGAATGCGCACGTATGTCGTTGATTGAAGCGCATCGACGCTAATATCACCCGAATCATGGCAGGCAGGGGATGTTTTTTCACGGCCTCCTCTGTTTACGTGAACGTTAGGGCATCGCAGAAGATGGATTTTTCGGTGCGATTTTCGCAGAAACTCACCTTTTTGGGTGTGCAGGCTCCTCCGTGGTCGATTTGTACGATGGTACCGCGGAAAAATCCCGCGCACAGAGGTTACACACGGCCGCGACGAAGAAGAAGATGAACACAAAACCACATCTAAATATAATATTTATATATATAGTATGCGGCGAGCGCCATTTGCAAAATGCCGGTTAAGGATTTCTTTGTGTGAGTGTACGTCTGCGATGTTATTAAATGCAATAAAATATAAATTCGATACGGGCTCTATGTATTTACGTCACTTTTTAAAAGAGTCGCGACTTCTTTTCCTTACAGAACTAATCGATCTGACGACGCGTTATATTCCAATATTAAAGGCAACGAAAGAATTATAACAAAAAAAAACGAACCTATTGGGTAAGACTGTACTTTTAGAGTCTCGTACCGATGTAAACAAAACCTTTAAAAGGGCGGTAGCTTTAGGAATATATTAACATAAAAACGAAGGGGGAGGAAAAAATATTGTGAACGAAAGAGGAGCGAAAAAAGGACAAACACCGAGATCTAATATGCGTGTGTTTAATGTAATGCGCTACGCTTTTGCCATACAACTAAAGTGTAAAAAATAAAATAAAAAATACAAATATTAAAATATCTCGTGCAATGTGCGTTTGTCTGCTCTAATTTTCAATTTATTTATAATTTTTTGACGTCACTTACGTCTAAAAATACGCCACCTTATAAACTACCACGGTATACATACATTATATATGTATATAATTATGTGCCTCATAATTAAATTAAATGGAAATTATACAACGCAATACATACATATCTCGGTTAATAATAGAAAACGAACGGCGGACTGCACGTTGGAATTTTTTTTATAAAATTTAGGCTTCACGTAGGTTATGTCTATATTATAGTTGTTTTTAGGCCGTAATTCGACGCGTTGTTTTTCTCGTTCAATACACGAGAGTGATATTTTTACATAAATAATTTCAATACGGAGGTTTGATCGTCTAAAAATAGATCGCACACACGTGAATTAAAAGCAAAATCACAATTTCATGGATTTGAATTTGAAATAGATTCGTAAACAGTCGACGAAAACCTACGAAGCAGTCGAGCGTATACGAAGATATAATAATTTTATAACTCGTCTTCTTTTAGCAATTTTAACGAAAAAAATATAATTAATACTCAAAATTAAATAAAGAGAAACGCTCTATTTGGAATAAGTTCAAAGAAAACTACATAAAATTAGATGAAATATAAAAGAAAATCGATAGAAAACAAAATTTGTTTTATCTTAGTATATTAGGTTGCCTAAGTGACATACTGGTGTAGTAAGGAAATAAGTTTATCTCACTATTATCAGTAAAAGAATTGGTATGGAAAGGTAAGTGTTTCACCATCATATTTAAAATTATATGTATGTATAAACCTCAATGCTTCGGACTTTCATCAAAGTGGAATAAATACACTAAAGATGTATATAATCTATAATCGGAGAAACATGAGGATGATGATTTTGATAATATTCCGAATTCTGATATTGTTAATGCAATTGTTATTACAGCAGAAATAATATATAGTACGAAGAAAAGAAATAATAGGGACTGTACTATAAAATACCCAAGCTTATTGGGTTGCATATACGACAAGATGTTATCTTCAAGGGGTTGACACTCACATTACACGATGCTGCTCCTATATCTGTTACTTTCTTTCAGGATAATAGATGACAGCATAGGTTAAATTTAAAGAGTTCGCTGAAAATGTTTTATCAGAAGCTAAACAGAGTGCGTATATTGTCAATGCGAAAATGAAGAAATATAAAATATAACTTTGGTCTTTCATACCTTATTACCCGAAAAAAGAACACTTTATACGTTGTTATAATTCTTTTAATTGTAGTGAGAAGTGTATTTGCTTTATCGATATAGAGAGGGGTAAACGATAGGCAAGTAAATATTACACCAAATATATTGTATTTTGTTGATACACCTCATTAATGGCAATAATAACGAACTGTGTAGTAGTAGAAATTTTTAAAATAATAAAAAAAAACGCTGTAGGGACTTTATTTGTACATACGGATGAAGGTGCAGAAGTTACATTCTCTCTATACAAGTCCTTTAAGTTTTCTTTACAAAACAAGTGTTAACCATTTATTAAATTTATTGGTAGGTATACGTATGGTAGAAGTCTATTACACTGGAATAGCTTTCCAAATCCCACCAAAAATATAGAATGGACTGAGAAAAGATTATGTTATGAAGAAATATACAACAATTGTACAGTTTGTGGAAGGCACTTTGCAGTAGAAGATATTGAAAGAAATAATGAATTATTACCATTAGTTTTTCCTGAACTATATTTACATGGTATAATCGGGAAATTTACATTTTGTTATATTCTAAATTCATTGGAAACAGATAAAGAAGATATAATAATAAAGAGAAATATCTCTCTTATATTATATATTTATTAACTGAATTGGACGTGTTTAAGTTTAGTACTTCTATTTGTAAGTATCTTATAAGTTTAATTACAAATATACATACTTCTCCGATTAAGTAGCTTTATTATACTATCCTTCCTAAACATTTTATGTCAATATGTCTTGTAAAACGATTTTCGTTGAAAACATAGCTGATTTCTTTTTTAATACTTACAAGACATAATATAACAATGCACTTATTATAGTTTTCAAACGCAAACTGTATGTAATATAGCAAAATTTTATTTAGTATTAACATAAAATTTTGCATTATAGTCTGCTCTTTAAGCATTATTCGATTTAAATTTAATAAACATATATAATAATGTTATTATTGTTAGTTTCTTCCAAGCTGTCTAGATGACTCTAAAACGTGAAACCGTTAGTAACCTGGGATTCTCCTATTTCAAGAATTGTATATACCCAATGCAAATCGTAACCACTCCAAGAATTCTTCAAAAGTTATTTCGTTCAGCCATCTGCCGGGCTTATCATAAACTATTTAACAATGTGGGCAAAAACGGAACTGTGTGAATGGCGCAACACTCTGAATAACAGGAGATTTAAAATGAAACATAAATATTAAGATGCGACTAAAATGTCTATAGAGTAATACATTGTTTTAGATATATTCCAAAATATGGAATGTACAAAATATAACATTAACGTTTCAGTGTGTTCCTAACTAAAATGTAACATAGAGAATGTAAGTGAAAAACTACAATAGTAAATGCTGTTTCAATTGAAATTCTATTTGAGATAATAATAATCATCACAAATTATATAAGTAACGTTTATTATAACTAAATAATTGCAAGTAATGGGCTATACAAATATAGTGAAATGAACAGCGATTTATTGACTCAATTCCATGCAGTATTGAAGAAGAAATGGCCTCGTTTGCAGCGGAAAAAAAGTACGTTTCCACCACAACAATGCACCGGCTCATTCATCCCGCATCGTCTTGTCGATATTGAATGAGTTGCTCTACGAATTAGTCTCTCATCCACGATATTCACCCGACCTAGCCCCCAGCGACTTTTTCCTATTCCCAAACTTGAAAAAATCACTGGGGGGAAAGAGATTTGCTTCAAGTAAGGAAGTCATCGCCGCTACAGATGGCTATTTTGCAGACCTCGAAACATCCTACTTCTCCGACGGCTTGAAGAGACTCGAGCACCGTTTGAAAAAGTGTATTGATCTTCGAGGAGAATACATCGCAAAATGAAATTAAAAACCCCTACCAATACCGTGTTTTTCTTGTCGATTTCGGAAACATTTCAGGTCGCTCTCGTATATGTAAAATTGTAAAATTCTGTTGAAATTAGGATTATATAAAAATGTCCAAATCTCATTTTTTAAAATGTGTTTTCGTGAAAAGTATTTATTAAAAAAAAACTCACACACTCAATTTGTTAGTGTAATTTCGGGAAGATTAAAGTTTGTTACTTTTTTAGAGAGAACTTTAAAAATTTTATTTTTTAATCTGTACACAAATCTTACAAAGACTGTCAATTTTCTATTTTATAATTATATATATATACATATATTCAAGAAATAGGCAAGAAATCTAATGGAAAATTAAATACAGTGTGATCACAATATATATATATATATATATATATATATAATACCTTTTTTTACTTGAGAAACAGTGCGATCAAAACGTATTAATTATGTTGGTATACGTGACAAATTAGTATTGCAATTTATGAAGTTCACACTTACTTTAGTCCTTTCAGTGGCATATATATTTATTCAGTGTACTCATTGAAATATATTAGTAAAGGCATTACTGTGCTTTAGTAGCGGTAAAAAAAATTAAAATTGTATTTATTATAGACAACAATGAAGATAATAGTAATACACAATCTATGCCCTAAAACACCAGTATGCCAATGGCAATAATATAATGGTAGAAAAGAATGTTAATATACAGTGCCCTAAACTTAGCAGGATAAAGATACGTGCTTCCGAATTGCTTAAGCAGTCTTTTGAGATCACACTGTATTTAATTTTCCATTACGTTTCTTGCCTATTTCTTGAGCAACATACATACATATTGAAATAAACAATGTTTGAACGCAATTTTGTTGTTTGTTTCAATAAAGTAATAGGAAAGATACCATAGGAAAATAAACCCATTCTTCTGACTGTTCTAATTATACGGATCCTTTTTAATTATCTTAACATCTTGGAGAAGTTGCTTTTCTTTTGTATTTCAATACTTCAAAGTCATCCGCATTATATTGCGTCCCATTGATACTGTACCATACCTTTAAACCTTTGAATTGGTGGGTCGGTGGAATAATTTTACCAATTTTCCATACACCCTCGTGGAATACTTTCCCTATATAGAGAAGTGTATCGGCTTCAATCCCGCCCAGTACCAGGTTATCCAAATTTTCGTCAGCTAGTTTCTGTATAGTCGTGTATTCCCAATATAGATTTTCGGTGTTTGAGTCACATAATATCTGCAATACGATGCATAAGAAATAATCTAAAACATTTTGTTTAATATAGAAAGCATTAAGCGATTAAATAAAAGTAGATTTGATTTTTTTTATATGGTTAGTAGAACGCTGTTACAGTCCCATTGTCTGTGCATGTATTCTATAGAAAAAGGCAAGATGGCGCAAATTTTCAAAATTAAGAGGTGGTCTTTATTAATCCTTATTCAAGATGATATTGAATGGGTTCCATAGAATTTATAATTTTGCTTGGAAAAGTAGATTATTCAATATGAACCTTATATGATATACAGGGGGTTTCGGAATGAATGATATGTACCTCATGTAATATATACTGAAATTCAGTCAGCTAAACAAGCACTCTTCACATAAAGTTGCTGTTTGATTCTGAGAACACATATTTAATTAAATAAAATGGAATTGAAGGAAAGACACTTTATTGATAAATTATTTTTTTTTAATAAATGTACCCCTACGCCTACGATGTTTGAGGCAATAACCATAATCCCTATATGCTTTTTACTTGAACGACAGTAGTGGAATCACCATCAAACTAAATAAACTGTAATTTTGAATTATATTAGGTGTGCTTTTCTTTTATATTTCTGTGTTATAATTAGAGTTACCCACTATTGTTTGCCTAACACTGACGTACGACTGGGGAGGTTCGACAAATCGAGACCTGCAAATCTTGGAATTCACTATATGCAGTATATGAATAGCTGCTGTTGTACGGTGTGTTTACCGGCTTATTTATTAATACGTGTACGCATAATACGGGGGGAGTGAATTAAAGATGTCGAAACTACGCAAAAATACCTCAATTTAACTGTTTCGTAATACTATGGCAACTCCAACTTTAAAATAATATGATTACTTTATGAGAAAGTTTTATTATGTTGGAATACACACATGTGTAGAAAATATGTAAATAGTGTACCACATAGATTTAAGAAAATAGGTGAAAACCGCATATCTCCATTTGATTTGTAATAATTTTCTGAAAAAATAAGCATTCGGTAGATACTACTGTAACAGATAGAGATAAGACAATATATATCGCAGTCAATATATCAACATAATTAGGTGCAAAGGTATAATTTTGAACCAAAATTCCAGTCTTTAATGGAACCAGAGATAAAATATTTTTTTCACTTGATTAATTCAATAATGTCATGTAAATATTTTCCATAAAATAATATGTTTCCCTTGAAAATATGCATGTGATTCTTATCAAGGTTTAACTTTTGTGCCAGTTTTACAGCTTCTTCTTTACGTAAAACATAATTATTAACGATATCCTATTAGCTTTTCTGAAGCGAACAAGCGTGTTTTGATACGAGCACTCGATTCTCCGTGTCGCGCGCTTCACCCCTCCACGTTCTTCTCCGCACGGCACTGAAACTTGCTCCCTTTTGCCGAGGCTCTTTATTAGTAGTCAAGCCAATATTTATTAACGACTTAATTATGTCTATATAACATTGGTTTTATTAAGGAAAGCTGCCGCGGTGACGGTCTTCATTAAAAGTACTAATTAAAACTTGAAAAATTAGCGAAGTTCACAGCCATTATAGTGTTGTCAATGGCGTATTTATATAATGGAAAATTTTTTGTATTTAATACTAATTATATCTATTAAAATATATACAGTATCATTATTATCTGAGAAATGATGTCAAAGTGCAACGTTTACATGACATAACGTGTGCTATAAAATGAATTCAACATCTTGCCCCTTACGTATCAAAAGAACTAACGAGAACAGCAAACGGCAAAACAAATAAAAACGCGAACAAGACACAATAGAAACAAAAGCAAGTTAGAATATAATTGTTTATCGTTTCGTATTAAAAGTACATTGCATGTTACAACAGCAGGTACAACTAACCATTACGAGGAAATACACTAGGGTGACAGAATAAAATAGACACCAGGTAAAGCGGTATAAATATGTAAACAGCTAAATTCTAAGAACGAATTAAGAAATTTCTCTTGTCATTAGGGCAGGGGTAGATGTATCGGAAGTAAAGTTTAGTATCGTTACAACTATGCCTCGCTTACAAGGTTCGAGTGATATTAGCGACTTCACCCGGGGTCGCATCGTTGGCCAGAGTGAACGCAGCGCTTCGCAACGTGAAATAAGTAATTTTTTAAATATTCCGTTGTCCACAGTTAACCGTGTAATTACACAATTTAAACGCAAGGAAAAAACAACAGTGGAGCCGAGACCAGGTCGTGCCGGACCTTCTGAAAGAAGTAAAAGGGTGCTTATGCGTGAAGTGTTAAGAGAACCGCGAAAAAGTACAGCTGAGCTTGCAGCAACTTCACAGAAAAGTCAGCGCACCGTTCTGCGATATCTCCACAGTGTGGGGATGTATAAAAGGATGGCAGAGAAAAACCTCTCCTTACGGCGTTTCAAAAACGGGGCCGAATGGCTTGGGCAATCGAAATGCGAACGAAGCCCGAAGAGTTTTGGCGGTCTGTCATTTTTTCAGACGAAAGCAGATACTGCCAATTCAGTGATAGTGGTGGTACGTGGGTATGGAGACGTTCGTCACAGCAACTGAACGACAAATTTTTGCATCAGACGGTGAAATACGGCGGTGTGAACATCATAGTGTGGGGCACGATATGGTATGGTGGAAGTTCGCAATCAGTAATCTGCGACGGAAATATAAATGCGGCAAAATATATCCAAATATTAATAGAAGGACTACTACCGATATTCGACAACGCCATTTTATCTAAAGAAGACGCCACTTTTATGGAGGATGGAGCACCCTGCCACAAAGCAAGAACAACAACCACATGGAAAGAGGAACAGAGGATTCGGATTTTACCATGGCCAGGCCAATCACCATGTATGAATCCGATAGAGAATATTTGGCACATAATTCAGACAAATATGGCGAAACGACCATGAAAACCCAGCAATAAGGAAGAACTTGTGGCAGCTGTTACAGAAGAGTGGTTAAATATTCCAGAAGACACCATTAATCATTTAATAGGTTCTATGCTACGACTCGCAGCACTTCACGCAAGTAAAGGTGTATCGACAAAATATTAGTCTAATTTAAAAATTTTAAAATATTTTGTATATATAACGAGAATAGAATCTTTTTTTTAATTAGTAGGTGTCTATTTTATTCTGTCACCCTAGTGTATATCCCATATGTCTTCAGCGTTTAGCAAATATCATTAAAACAATTCCTTATTGCGCTACTAATGAAAATGCTATTCTAAAATATTTTGCGTTTTAGGTCTTCTAATTATACGAGGAAATTCATAAAATGTTACAACATTAGAATTGAATGTGCTTTTGGAGAAATGTGCTATCTAATTGGTAGTGATACGTTATACCATATGTTGGCAACAACCGGATTTGATCCGGCCCGCGAGACATTTTGAAAAACCCAATTAAAAAAAATATTACACTAAATCACCTAAAATCTTGAAGACGTGGAGTTGTGCGATTTCTACAAAAAATACCTCGAAGAAGACTATTGTCCGGAACTTAGAAAATTTGCAAGAAGATTGATTTGTGCGTTTGGCAGTACTTATAAATGCGAACAGTTCTTTTCAATGATGAAAGTTAATAAATCAAAACATCGTACAAGGCTGACTGACGATAATTTGGAAAATTCTTTACATCTTTGTATCAGTGGAATTAACACTACTTTAAAATGCACTACTTTTAAACGCGGCCCGCGAACGTATTTGCACACTAAAGTTTGGCACACAACATGTCAAAGGTTGTCCATACTTGCGTTATACCAACAACTTGTTATGTGTATCATTCCTTATAAAATAAAAAGTAATATTTTTGACTGTATTTTAGGAGTGGAATATAGTGAGAAATGCTGTTTTTTATATATACATTGACTACAATAAAAATGATAATACACAATATAGTGATAAAAAAGTTGATATAAAATGTTCCAAACTTAACAAACCAAAAAAATCTGTCTCTGAATTACCAACTTAATGATTTTTTACGACTTATAATAGAAGAGCCCTACGTCATAAATTGCCGCGCCTAGTAAGAACACACATTTGAAAAGTATTTTGACTAATATTCAAAAGATACTTAAAAACATAAAGATGGAAATACAAACATATGTCATTCGTTCAAAACATTTCGGTAAGACAGACGTATACAGAACAAAAATGATGACAACATGCAACCGTACAGGGAGACGTAATTTGATTAACGTTGTTTTACAGGTTGTCATATAAATAGATTATTTGACAAATAATCTAATGTCACACTCTGTCCACTCTTTATTTTTGCAAGAAGAAATTAGGTGCCTACATATATTTTCATACTGCATAGAAATTAAGGTAAGTTGGAAATTACATTAACCTTGTGGTTTGACACTTCGTTATGTACGCCCCTTAACATTTTTGAAATACTGTCGTAAGTACGATATCTAATATGGCGCCAAAGTACTGATTTAATTCATACATTGATTTGTTGATGACGCAGGACTCCTCCCTTGTGATACTGACTATAGAATAGTATATTCAGTTATCTGATGAAGTGTTATTAAAATTAGGGAAACAAATGGCAGATTAGAGGGGTTGTAATAGAGAAGAATGGAGGTGCTTTAGATCTACTAGGAATCTCTGGGTAGTACTTGAATATAAAATTATTAAAAATGGAAAGTAATATTTTGGCACTCAGAGCTGTCATTATAGGCACTTGACAATAAACTTGAGTCTCCACTTTACAATACCTAATTAAAAAGCAAACAAGGGCTTAATACCAAATATTAATTTGTTGTAGGGGTTCCAATATTATTTTCATTTTTAAAGTAAAATTATAGCAGTTTCGTATATTTTATCGGGGTTTTTCGTGGTACACACTAATTAAGCTTTTTCTTATGAAATAAACTTTTAATTATTTTGTTGGGTGGATTTATTGCAATTTTATTGACGGCTCCTTTTAAAGATAACAATAATTATCGTAATATTTCAAGTGAATTTACCTTTAGTCCCCGCTTTTCAACTATTTTATTGCCAAAAACCTCCGTAACAGCTTCTCCTGTATCCGGATAGAAACTGGCTGGCAATATTCCGTGATTGGCAATTTGCGCTATGTAGATGCCTTTAAAACTGACACCATCGTGCGGTAAGAGTCCCCTATAATCCCTCCAATAGTAGTGGTGGACGCTCGTCCCTAACGGAAAAATTATAGAAAGATAAGCGCATCGAAGAGGAACGTGATGTTAAATACCAGTTACTAGCACAAATGCGTAAAATAAACAAAACACAGTGTTGATGTTTTTCATTCTAATTGTTACGACTAAAATTCCGACAAGGTAACAAACTACTTGCTCGAAGTTGGAGCGAGAATGCAAGATATATTTCTTGTTTACATGTTTTTTCTCCCACTTCACTAATGGGCGTGTGTAAGAAAAACGCGTTATAGTAAATCTACACATACACTCCGCGAAATTATTGTAGTCGCATTCGAAAAATAACTAAATTGTTTATACTATATAGGGACAATATATGCTATTCACATTAATGCGGGGTAAACATTTACCCTACATAGCTGTATTCAAAAATGTCTAAATAATAGTCTAACGACTTCTAAATTATATATTTTGTAACGTGATCTTAATTATATTTTCATTATATTTTGGGTCATTGTACCCTATGAAGCTATTAAACTATGCTAGTTTAATAGCTTCTTTTAATTCTTGTCTAGTCATGAATTATCTAGAGCTCTTGCGAGCTTTCGTTGGCAAGACATATCTATAACCGTTCTAGACAACATTAAGGGTTGAGGACAGGTGACTAATACAAGATATTTTGATATTGAAGCCACAACCTAATGGAGTTTTCTGTGTGGGTAAGGACATTGCACTGTGGGGTCCACCGGTCAACACTGCTGCACAAATATATAACTTGTTTCGAGTCATATACATGTATGTTGCAATTTGGTGCAGATACACTTCTGTTCATGGAAGATTGACCACTTCATAAAATTTTCTGACACATTTATAATATAATAATATTACTGATACTACTCATGGTATAGGTATGCGACTACTTATGGTATTGGTGGAGTTTCGAGTTAAATATCGCTCGAAACTACATTGATGACGCAGGGTAGGCAGAAACATGTCTGTGTACTAGCGTTTTTTCTTTCCTCACATTGTCTTTCCCTTGAATGATTTCGCAAATACGATGAGCTATTACCAGTATTATTACGTCATGTATTGTTTTCTGGGTATTTTTCGATGTGTTTTTGAAACATTTATAACACTATTATGCAAATAAATTAAGGATTATTTTATAATATTGGATATACACTATGGTTCATAAGTTCGGAACCAAGCTGAAATTTTTTTAATATAACACAACTGATAGGCATATCGTGAAATCGTTAATCCCTATTATAATTTATTGCGTGCAAATATAACATTGCTATACATAATTCGTAATGCAAAGTAAACATTTAGATACAAGTTTCACCCCGATACATTTTATTGTTCTTTTCCAAGAATACGACTATTGTTTGACGGGGATGGGATAAGATACTTGTAGTAATTACTTTCGGTCAAACGGTTTAATACTACTTCGTTTAGTGCATGTCGCGAAGGTATTAATCCTTAATATCTTGTCGCTTTCCTGTGCGGAATTAGTTATTTGAAATTAGTGGGCAATTTGGTAAATTACTGAGCGTAAAAATGTTAAAATGCAGACAGATGATTGTAGAACAACGTAGTAATATTTGTATTCTCTGTAACGAAAGATATACCAAGTGAGAAATTACTCTAGGGTTAGAGGTTTCACCATGATAAAAGACGAAGTGGGCGGCCACGTGTGACTCCTGGAAGTGAAAATAGATTTATAGTAACAACTTCGAAACGAGATCGACGGCTAACAGTACTGAATATCGCAACATGTGTTAATATACAACGACGAACAACTGTTTCTGTTACCATCGTCAAGAGGCGATTATTGGGAGCAGGGGATGCATCGGCCGCAAAAAAAACGTTTTTAAAACGCGTGCATAAAGAGAAGAAATTAACATGGGTAAGAGAGTATGCAAACTGGTTACTAGATGATTAGAACAAAGTCTTATGGATCTACGGGTTCAAATTTCAGTTATTTGGTACGCAACGGGAACAACCAGGGGAAAGAGCTACTAAGGTCTACTTAATGCCGTCCGTCAAACATGGAGGTGGTAGTGTTATGGTTTCGGATTGTTTTGCTGGAACAACTACAGGTGATTTAGTGAAAATTGGTGGTACAATGGAGAAAGAAGACTATTTCGATATTTTGCAGAATCATGCTATGCATGTGGAAGCCGTCTTGTTGGTGAACTGTATGTGTTCTAGGATGACCTCAAAACATACGGCTCGAATCTGTAAAAACCTTTTAAAGGACAAAGCAGCAATAAATTAGCTAAAATGAAAGATTTGGGCTCCTCAAAGTCCGGATTTATCCCCCATAGAGTACTTATGGGATGACCTTGATTGAGGAGCTAGAGAGTGACATCAGAACACTCAACACCTATAGGAATTGTTGGGGTTGTTTCACAGCTCACGGGCGTAACTTCCGTATACGCTTTATTTTTAAATTGGTTGGTGACAGTTTGTAAGGAAAACCAGGTGTGTCTTCACTTATTTTATTAATAACATGAAACACCTAAACCCGCGCACACAATACAGAGGTGAAACCCTCAAACTAACTATTTAAACAAAAAATATAATGAATGTTTCTGGAAATAACATAGTTGCCTTCTGCTTGACTACTGACTACTTCTCCTGTATGAGGCTTGTCTATTTATATTTGAATTTCTTAATTGATTGTATATTATATCTGTCCCTAATTACATCTAGACAATTACAGAAAGTTCAGTCTACAATGTTTAATATTATGAAGCGGTCCAGAAGTTCGTGGAATGGAGGGGATGGAGTGGGGATAGGCGCGCTCGCTAGGTGTTGTTCTGATTGGCGACTCATCATTAGTATAGTTAAGTTAAGTTGGAGCCCTATAGCGTCAGTCGTTTATGAATAGTTGCCTGCTGAACAAGTCAATCCGGAAGAAAACTGAAACTATGGAGGAAATTGAACACCGTGCTGTGATAAAGTTCCTTACAAAGCAAGGAAAGAACACTCAAACCGTATTGAATGAAATGGAAACCGTTTATGGGGAACAGTGCCTTAGTAAATCAATGATTTATAAGTGGCATGGTCTTTTTAAACATGGTCCGGAGTCGATTGAAGACGACCCCCACTCAGGACGGCCAGTTGAGGCCACCACATCAGACATCGTCGAAAAAGTGCAAAAATTTCTACTGCAAGATGCCCGTTTGAGGAAAAAACAATATCTGCATTAGTTGGAGTATCAAATACCACCATTTTGCGTATCCTACATGACCACCTGGGTATGACAAAGGTCAGTGCAAGATGGGTGCCGAGAATGCTCACGCCGCCGAAGAAACAGCAGAGCGTCTGTGCGCCCAAACAACTATTGGAACTGTGTGGAGACAAACCTGCACAGATTTTGGAGCGGATTATTACCGGAAATGAAACATGGGTTCATCACTTTGAGCCTGAGTCCGAACAGGAGTCCATGCAATGGCATAAAAATGGGACACCACCACCAAAGAAATTCAAAATGTCAGAATCGGCTGGAAAGTTGATGGCTACTGTTTTTTGGGATTGCCAGGGGGGAGGAGGGGTTCGAGGAAGAAGCCTCCTACGACGGAGGCGAAACGTCGAGATCCCACCTTTCTCTTTTGTTCCCTTTCTTTTTCTTTTCTCTCGTTCTCTCCCTCCCCTTTTTCTGTCTTTCTTTCCTTCTCTTACTCTTTTTACCTTTCTTTCTATTTCACGCCCCCCACCCTCCTTTTTCATTCTTCTTTCTTTTTATCTCTTTTTTTCTTCTTATTTTTCTTTCTCCTCTTATGACACGGTCCAATTCCGGAAGTAGTTCGTTTATTACTTACTCTGGCCGTGGAAGCCTACGTATTCATTTCAGATTTCTAATTTAACGCTTAATAATTAGTATTGGGGAATGTATGATGTTACAAAGCTAATTACTAGTAAAATCAGACGGTTTCAGAGCTATTAACCACTATGTCAACTGTATAAGAATATTGACGGATCGCATTGTTACAAACTGACGCGGATGTCTCGAAAAATTGCTTCAAATAATGCCTAAAATTTGTGCACCGGTTATCAAAGCCAAATAATGCATAAATATTGTTATGTTTGAATTAATTTACTTTTATTTGACGACAGTCACTTATATTGTATAATCTCATTTAATAATCAAAATAAAATTTTATTGTATCTATGACTTTCTGTAAAATTCGTTGCTGCTACCAAACTTTTGGACGGTAGTGTATATTAGTTATCTAAACAAAATGCTAGCGGTTTTCTAAAGTTCATTAGATGCCCCTTCTATCATTGTATCCGTAACATATTAACCGTAAATTTGCATATTAAAAGCTGACCTTCAACCAAAAATACACTTCAGTGTTATAAAATCTTTCACTTCCCATAGGCGTCTATGAGTAAAAAGAGAATGTAAACTTGGGTTTGAAATCCAACTCATTTACTGCTTTCATAAAAATATTTTTAGATTTTCTTTTAGGTGCGGTTATAAACTTTTCAGGGAGCATACAGGTGGCGCAAAGTTAGAACGGTTACCTTAATTGTATTCATCTGTTTTTGTGAAGATTCTCCAAAATCGAATAGATCCTGGCCTTGGAATTTCTTATTTGTGTGCAACTGAAGTCGCTTTATAACTTATTCGATACGTTTAGTTTCGAAGACAAAGTTAAACATTTATTTTAACAGAGTTGCGTACGAGATAGTCACAGATATTGCGTGTTGGTAAATAATTATGCTGGTATTATTCGTCGTTAATACGTTGCGGAAAGGTAACCTTAGATGTAACATCTATTTAATTCTGATAAGTAAACGTATATGGAGCCACTCATTATTATTATTATTATTTTTCATATAGAATCAGAATAAAATTTTACTACTGCAACATGATTCCGAAGAAGTAAACGAAGTTTCGTAATTATTCTTACTAAAATCTTGGTCATTACGTTCTCCATTTTATACGTAAAATGGTTTCCTGGAAACGTATATTCAAATAAAAACAAGCGAGTTGCAATAGTTTGGCGAAAAGTTCTACGTAATAGATATCAAGGTTTACTTGATCGTGTTTTAGTAAGTCTGTAAAGCATTTAAAAATTAACTTGAGCGAAATGGTTTCGCCAATATACGTCACAGTAAATTTTCCAAGTTTGAAAGTATACTTCCAAAGATTGACGTGTTTCCTTTACGAATATGGTTATCTTGATTTGCCAGGCTTTGTTCCTTCATACATTTAGTTAAAATAATTCGTTTGAATTATAAATAGGGTTAGCCAAATCTTCGGTGCGTCTGGTCCGGACTCATCTGCACGCACGAACGGCACGAAAATTGACTGAGTTTGTTGAACCAATCTCCCTCAATTTGCCTGCTGTGTATGCACGTATGGTACATCGTGTTATGCGATATAATGTATTCATACCATATGATCGATGAAATTTGCCCTCTAGCAAGCCATGAAATTGTTCTTCTTTAAAGCCAAGTTGGTAGAATAACTTTAAAAACGTGTAAATTGACTTATTTTGTGGCGTTAGTAACAACAATTAGGTGTAGGTGGTTCAGTTTTTGTTACACCGTTTCAGTTTATGTTATGACTTAAGAATATGTACGAGAAACAGCAAGCCAAACCCTTATTTCTTGAGAATGCAAGGGTCTCTCAAGAATTTCGTGTGGATTTTCACTAGCACAGATGCGCATTTTTTGTTCGTCCAAATATATCCTGATAAGTGACACCACGTTTCACCTGAAAAAAACGATTTGTCAAGGATATCATCATTATTCGTCGTACCCAAAAGCCATTGGCAATAATTATGCCGGGTTGCCTGATCAATGAGTAAAAGCTCCTGCACGCAATGAATGGAAATTTTTGTAGATCGTTTTTAAGGGTTGCCTGGCATGTCCCATATGAAAGTTGCGCTTGCTGTGGAAGCTTGCGTATAGATTTCGTGGGTGATTGAGTTATTCGTTCCTCAATATCTGCTATATTTTCAGCTGTCAGTTTTTATCATCTACCACTACCTGGTTTTCGAAATCCTGTCACTGATTTTAGAATAAACTGCCGCAAACTGGTATGTGTTACTGGAACATTTGCAAATTCTGCCTCAAATTCATCTATACATTGGTTGTAAAGAGTAGAACCATTGTCCATTTTCTAATTTTATACCATTTCTGAAGTATGATTCGGTAATGGAAATCTTGTGATTTCTTGTAAACATTTTTCTGTCAATAACCCATACAGTGTGCATGAAAAATGTATTTTGTTTGTCATTGTCAATGTACTACTGGCTAGCAACAAGATATTTTGAAGAAATAATTTCATGGCTTACTCTAGCAGGTAAATTTATATGATCATATACGAGGGCGGCCCGAAATGCTTCCGAAATGGATAAGAAAAACACGGCATTGGTGTGGTGTATTATTTTTATCTTTCGATGTATGTAGTCTCCTCGAAGATTAATATACTTTTTCAGACGGTGCTCCAATCTCTTCAAGCCGTCGGAAAAGTAGGATGTTTCGAAGTCTGCAATATAGCCAACTGTAGAGGCGATGACCTCCTCATTTGAGGCAAATCTCTTTCTTCTCAGGTTTGGGAATAGAAAGAAGTCGCTGGGGACTAGGTCCGGTAAATATGGAGGATGGGAGACTACTTCATAGCGCAACTCATTCAATTTGGACACAACGATGCGGAATGAACGAGCCGGTGCATTGTCGTAGTGGAAAAGCCCTTCTTCCGCTGCAAGCGCGGCCGTTTCTCCTTCAATACTGCATCGAATCGGGTCAATTAATCGCGGTAGTATTGCCCGGTGATCATCCTTCCCTTCTGCAGATAGTCGATGAGGATCACATCTTGGGAATCTCAAAAAAATATCGCCATGACCTTTCCGGCCGATGGAACGGTCTTTGTTTTCATCGGAACCGATTCGCCCGGAAAAGCCCACTGCTTCAACAGTTTCTTGATCTCTGGTATGTAGTGGTGGATTCACATCTCATCCATGGTTACGAAACGCATGAAGAAATCCCTTGGATTGCGTTGGATCCTGGCCAGACACTCCTATTGTCTAGTTCCTACATTCGTGTAGGATATGACGAACGCGTTCTTCTGAGATGCCTGTTGTGTCTGCTGTCTCTTTCAGCTTCAATCGACGATCGGCTAACACGACATCATAAATCTTGTGGACCATTTCATCGTTGATAGCGGTTTTTGGACGTCTACTCGGTGGTTAATCACTCGCGCTTGTGCGGCCACGTCTGAACTCGCCCATTCACAAGCTGATGGTCGAAAATAATGGAGTACATCCGCCATGGACCTCTAGCAAAATATTTTGAATTTTCTCAGCCATCCAGAAGTGTTTTATCCATTTTTGCGAAACCGCCTGACTTGCTACACAAAACACACTCTTAAACAACAACTATTGCCAGTAGACCTCTCAAATTTTGACAGTTGTCATAAAAAAGGTTGCTCTTGCCGACCAATGAATCGACTTCAACCTTCGTACGTCACCTCTTGCCGATTCCGGAAACATTTCAGGTCGCCTTCGTATATGGATAAAACCTCCAATAAGAAATTTTTCATTTCATGCTAATTTGACAGGCACATTGTTGACTTGTCTTGCCTTGTCTCATTCACTATTGTTGGAAGGTAGAGTAGTTTCAGTATCCTTGGCTTTTACAACCATTACTAAAAAGTTGACCATATGAATGACACCTGATAGCATACCTTTTCTATAACCGTATGGAGTTCATCACAAGCCCAAGATAGAAGTAATTCAGAAGGATTCTACAAGAAACAATTAAATCAGGAACTACAGTCGTCTCCTTAATCTTACATCTGAGATAAAAATACTTTGGTTTAAATAAACAAATATGTTTAGATACACAGATTACTGTTTTATTATCCTAATTAAATCATCTAAGAAAGAAAAGAAATAAATATTAACGTAAGCTTTATTACTCATAGTTTTCCAAAAATAATACACCACAAAACTTTTGCTGAATATATAATTAAAGACTTGTTTTTATCTTTCTGTGAACTCCGAACAAAGTAGTATTTCGAGAATATCCCGGAAGACACTACTGCTACAAAATACTAGCAGGTTTTTTAAACTTGCATCCAACTATTATACGGTTTAAAAAAATCACTTGCTGCAGAGTGCCGAAAATTCTCCGTATTTGAATCTGATAAATAACGTATCGAATCTTGGAAAACATTTTACTTTTAGGAAATACTAAAAAATACTCCATTAAAATTATTAAGGACAAGTCGTTTTGTACTTGTTTTATACCTAGAGTTACCATAACATTCTAGTGGCCTTAATTTTAACAATAATTGTTTATTTTCAACGGACATAAACCCAAATACAAAAAATATAAGACGAAACACCAAGCGTATATATCGATCTGTAGCTTTAACTAGTGACAGACCATCTCCTGAAGGTGACGAGTGCGATTTGGTTGAATCGTCGAGGAAACACTCTTTATCATGATAAAACTGACACCTGGCCAAAAGCACATTTATATATATAATGTATGTGGAATAATATGGTCGCGTGTGTACTCTATGAAGAGTAGTAGTTTTTAGTAGCCAGCCAACCAACATGACTAACGCATGAAAATGCCCGAAGTAATGAAAATTGAGTACCGCGCGGTCATCAAATTGTTAACAAAAGATGGGCATACGCCTAATCACATCTAACATCGTTTATTCATAGATTTATCTCCTTCGTATTCCACTCTAAAAAAGGGGATAAAATGTTTCCCTTTGGGACAAGAATCCCTGGAAGATGCTGAACGGTCAGGTCGACCGATTATTGCAGATGTAGTGCCAGAAGGTTGTCGTTTGAAAGTGAAGGAATTAGCAGTGATAACAGACATATTCGAAACAAGTATTCGCCGAATTCTCCATGACCATTTGGGTATGGATAAATGATGAACGTCGAGTGGAATGTGCGCGGTCGTTTTTGGACATATGTGGAGACGACCCAAAACTGATTTTGGAGTCCATTGTCATAGGGGATCTTCTATCGAAAAGGGGAGTCCATGGATTGGCGGCGACCTGATGAACCCTCGTCCCAGAAAGGCGAAAGTCGCTCAATCAACGGCAAAGGTAATGGCCACAATATTTTGGGATTGTGAGGGCGTTTTGCTAATTGACTTTAAACAGCGCAATACAACTGTGAACGGCACATATTATGCGTCCTTACTGCATAAATTAAGAGACAGTATTCGCGAAAAACGTCCTGGAAAATTGACAAAAGGTGTGCGATTATTGCCATCCATACCGCCGCCGTTTCACAAACTGCCATCCGTAAATGTGGCTTTCAAGAGTTGAAACATCCATCGTATAGTCCGGATATGACCCCTTGTGATTTTTATTTGCTTTCTAATTTAAAAAGAGACCTTAGAGCACGTCGATTTGAGGAAGACAGCAAGCAGCTGTTACAGAGTATTTTGACGGAAAAATTGCAGATTATTTTTACGGGCGTATCCAATTATTATTTGATCGTTGTAATCAAAAAATAAAATCTCTTATATTGTTCCAAATTTCTTTTTTCTATAACAGGCCAAGAATTTATGGCGCATACCTCGTATGTATATGTTTTGTCAAAAGTTGGTGGGGCAATAACACTTACAACAAAATGGAAATTGCTATAACTTCTTTATTATTCATTTTAAGATAATTAAAGCGTATTAAGATTTTACGTCACGTTAACATATCAACATTTTTTAAGATATACAGTGTTTCGTTAAAAAATTATAAATCTCAAAATTTCTCGGAGATGAGCCATGGAATTGCTCGGTCGTATACTGCATATTAATCAGAGTTAAAAACACTATTACTTTGCTAGTTTAACCTACTTTCAGAAAACAACAATAACAGAAATGGCAATGGTACGCACTTAATTTGAATCACCCTGTATAATGATCCTCCTGACTTTAAGTATACCTAATTCTTATTTAGTACAAGGATTTCGGAGACCATAGGAGTTAAGAAATGTTTAAATTGCGACTTGTTTGATTTTACCAAAAGAAAAAAAAAACAAACGGTGTTAAAGAAGTGAGAGATTATCAGTTTATTTCGCAAATATCCAGACTGCCTTTGATTTTTTTTCCCACTTAAATGCTTTACCTAAGATTCTAAATCACCGATCACATAATCGTCGGAATCTGATACAACATTTGATACAATACTACATAACCTCAAAGTACTGGCATTGGTTGTTGTTATGCTATATATTCTGACAACATAACCTAAAGTTTTTCTTGCTTCTACACAATTTACTTTACTAACATTAAGAGGTGAAAAGAAAACAAAAAAATAAAACTCGTGGACTATTTTAATTCTCTTCTGTAACAAAAGGAATGACTAGTTTTCTTGATCAACATCTCGGAGTAATGGGATTCGCTTTGTATTTCAAAACTTGAAAGTCGTTCGCGACGAAATACGAGTTGTTACGGTACCATCCTCTTAGACCTTTATACTCACTGCTTGATGGAAATACCTTACAAATTTTCCACTCGCCTTCGTGAAATATCTTCCCAATGTATAGATAACCGCCCGCTTCTATCCCTCCTACCACTAAATCATCCAAATTTTCATCGGTTAATTTGCCCGTGGTGGTGTATTCCCAATAGAAATTTTCGCTATTCGGATCGCATAATATCTACAAAATAAATAGCAGGTATTATTTCTTAGATGGCGCTTAGTTTTTAATAGTTAAAAGATAAGATTGGGGCTAAATTTTAAATCTGTATAATCCATAGTTAAAGGAGCATTTGAGCAATCGTCAGAATCTTTAAAACCATTTCATGATAAAGAATTCATTCAGAAATTATTCCTAAAGAGACATGGAACATGCTGCAGATCAGAATGATTGGCCTTTTAAGTCAACTGGTTGCTAGTTCAGAATACTGAATTGAAGCAGGAGACTATCAAAAGAACTTCAAAGGTGCCCTTTCTGTAGGAGCTTCGTTTTGGGACTGCAAAAAGTTTAGGAAAGTGTCGAATTGAATTACACGCTTGTGGTAAATAATTAGTGAAGAAGAAAAATCTATGAAAAATATTACTACATTGTATTTGCTCTTATTTAAATATAAACTATTACGATCTAAACTCGGAAATACCCACTTACTCCTGTTAGAATTTGTTATATTATTTCTCATTTCATTAACGCAAATGGAACGTTGGATTTACAGTCCCTGTTCAATTTATTAGGGTCATTTGCTGAAATAGCAATTTTGTTAAAATATATAATGAAAAACGTATTGTACAAGTATCAGTTTATTCAGAACTGCTTTTATACATCATCACAACTGTATAACTATTATTGTGTAATGCCTCCTTTGGGTTTTATAATTGCTCCTATTCTTTTTGGTATATTGTCTATGCAAGCGTTAATGGTATGTCTAGTTGTAGCGTCATTTTGCCACACATCCTCAATATTTTTTACTAATTGCTCTTTTGTAGTATTTTTCCTAAATACACTAGTGATTTTAGAGCATTCCACACCTTCTCAATTACATGGAGGTTCGGAGATTTTCCCGGCTAAGGTAACACTGGCAAAGCATGCGTTTCCAAAAAGCTTTACATGGATTTGGCCATGTGGCACGGTGCCTTATCGTGCATGAATGTGTAACACTCTTCATTTGGATTTAAATCATTGATATATGGCATCAAGACACTTTCCAATACACGCTTATATTAGTGTTGATTCATGGTCCAGGACCTTCGACTAATATACAGGACCATACCATAACTGACGGAGGGTGTTGCACCGTTTTTAGTACACTAGCTCGACCAAACCGTTAAAATGGATGTCGTCTAACAAATTGAGCTCTTTCGGTCATGGCTTCTAGTTTTGAGTCATCGCTGAATACGATCTTCAACGAAAAGACATTGTTCAAACAATAAAATTTTGATCGATTTACATATTCATATAACTTATTTTGTCTTACCTGTCGCTAATTTTCAATTATGTAACGTTGATGACGTTTCACCCATTGATAACGTGTTCTCTTCATCATCGTTGATAATCTTGGATTTTGCAGAGGGCGTCTTCTTAATCCGACTTCGTACAATCGTCTACGTACTGCGCGCGTGGCTATTTGCCCTCCTTGCTGAGACATTACATTTCCTATTTCTTTGGCGGATAAACCTCGGATTTCAGTTGTTAGTTGGAGGATACGTCGATCATCTCTATTAGCAGTGATCCTTTTCTTGCCGCCAAACGCTCTTCCGGTACTTGTAGTGGGTATCTTTTCTTTCATTAAAACGGTGATTCGTAGCACTGTTTGTCGGGGTACATCTTATTTCTTTGCAATTGTGCGGTAAGAATGCACTCCTGTACCCAACAGTGCCTCAATGCGCAGTTTTTTTTCTCAATTGGTATATCCTCTTTTTACCCATAACAAAAAAATGTAAAGCGCATACAAGCAATAACCAAAAGTGCAGCGTTAACACGTAAATGAAAAAGCGTTGTTACATAAACAGATAATATTCTTTCTACAATAGTAACCAATCCTAATCATATTCTACGAATTACTGTGTCTTTTTATCTTATTTCTACCCATCATATACTACAGAATGATTCATGATTGGGATAATAATAAGCAAGAGGTCACTAACTGACACTTTCCCTATTTCTTAGAAAGATATTTGGGAAACGTATTTAGATGGGTATTGTAAATCCTATTCATTAATTTTATACTTGTATTTGTAGATTATTGCCTAGGAAACACACAAAAGTTTAAATTTATAAGGTGGCCCTAATAAATTGGACAGGGACTGTATTTTGTAATAGTAGAACTATTGCTTGTCTCCATCCCGAGGCAATAGCAGATAGTCTTAGACACGGTATATACAAAGTGTTTTTAAAATCTATTTTGCTGGTGCATTTCACGATAAATGGTAACACGTTATATGTAGATTATTAACTATAGTTTTAGACATATTCATATTTTTCGCGATAAAGTAGAAATTATAATTTACCTTTATGCTTTTTGTTTCGACCACTCTAGCCCCGAAAACTTCTGTAACAGCTTCTTTTGTGTCTATATATAAAGCGGCTGGTAGAATTCCGTTGTTGGGGATTTGAGCGACGTAAATGCCGGCGTAACTGATGCCGTCGTGCGGTATTTCTCCCCAATAATCCCTCCAATAATAGTGGTGGTGGTGGTTTTTCCCTAGCCGAGAGGTAATATAGAAGCATAATTACATCGAAAGAATGGAACTTCCACTTAAATACCTATTATCAACACAAAAACGCTAAAAATATAACACAAAGTGCTCTTCATTCTAATACAATACACAATTCCGATGTAATCGTAGCAATAAATCACGGGAACTAAAATGAAACGTTGAATTCAGAAGCGGTTCGTCTTCGTTGATATGCGCAAAATTCTATACGTCACAGTTTACTCGGTATAGTATAGGTAAAACCAGTCGTTCCTTTCTGTGTGTGTAGATGTTCTTCGAGAGCTCCTTGAATTGAGTCGTTCTCAGGTAACCAGAGTCGGGTGGCAACCTAAATTTAGTTGCCCATTTTCCATACTAGATTTCTTCAACCCATACAAGGTTAAGTGACGCATCAATGTACATATATTATAGATAATTTGTGGAAAGATTGTACTATGTGTGCGATTCATTACTGCTACAATTCTACTTCTCAATTAAAGTACGTTGCAGTATAATAATTTTTGTGTTTGTTTTAATTTCTCGATTTGATGTTGCTAGATTCACGAAATGAAACAATGTGAATCCCTCAGAAATTCTACGTATAACTAATATTTTATGTTTGTCTATGACAGAATCATTAAGGCAAAGGTCAAAATATTATTGTCATCGTCTTATTTAATCATACTGCTTTTTCCGAACGTGGCATTGAACGATCATCAAACAAGTTTCCGGAAAACTATTATTTAAAGTTTTAATTTCATCTTTTAGTTTTTATGGCCGACTTCTCGAAATACTTTTTTTTTAAGTGAAATCTCGAAAATCTTCATTGATAATACCGATATCAGTAGTACTGTGCGTTGTATTAATACAATTCCAATAACATATTCTTTATTGCTAAATAGGAGATCGAGTTTTTAGTATATTACAACTTCAACACACTACTCGAATACCGATAAGAATCAACATTTTGAAATTGAATCTATGAAAGCAACAAGAACAGCATTTCCAAATACAGCTGAACGTGTGCAATTTTCAGTTTAACTCAAATGTCTGCAGAAATGTAGCAGGACACACACTATCCTTCCTTGCTGGACCCCAAGCAATTTTAAACTTAACAGTTTTTAAAAAATTTTGCTGTTAAGTTAAGAGTACTTATATTGACATATACGAGGGCAATCTGAAAATGTTTCCGAAACCGACAAGAAAAACACGGTATTGGTGTGGTTTCTTATTTTTATTTTTCGATGTAGTCTCCTTGAAGATCAATATAGTTTTTCAAACGGCGCTCCAATCTGTTTAAGTCGTCGGAAAAGTAGGATGTTTCGAGGCCTACAAAATAGCCATCTGTAGCAGCGATGATCTCCTCATTCGAGACAAATCTCTTTCCTCCCAGTGATTTTTTTCAGGCTTGGGAATAGGAAAAAGTCGCTGAGGGCTAGATTCGGTGAATGTGGAGGATGAAAGACTAATTCGTAGCGCAACTCATTCAATTTGGACACGACGATGCAGAGATGAATCAATTGGTGAATTGCACTCTTTTCCGCCGCAAACCAGGCCATTTCTCCTCCAATACTGCATTGAATGGAGCCAATAAATCGCTGTAGTATTATCCCGTGATTGTCCTTCCCTTCTGCAGATAATTGATGAGGATCTCACCTTGGGAATTCCGAAAAATGGTTGGCCGATGGAACGGTCTTTGCTTTCTTCGGAGCTGATTCGCCCGGAAAACTCCACTGCTTCGACTATTTCTTGGTCTCCGGTATGTAGTGGGGGATTCAAATCTCATCCATGGTTACGAAACGTATGAAGAAATCACTTGGATTGCGTTGGATCCTAGCCAGACATCCTCCGAAACGCTCACTTGATTCCGGTGTGAGCAAATGCGGTACCCATCGCCCCGAAAGGTTTTTCATACCCAAAATTTCGCGTAGGATATAGCCAACGCATTCTTCTCAGATGTCTGTTGCCTCTGCTATCTCTTTCAACTTCAAACGGCAATCGGCTAACAAGCGATCATGAATCTTGTCCACCATTTCATCGTTGGTAGCGATTTTCGGGCGCCCACTGAGTGGTTCGTCACTTGCACTTGCGCGGCCACGTTTGAACTCGCTCACCCAGAAGCTGATGGTGGAAAATGATGCAGTACATCCGCCATGAATCTCCAGCAAAATATTTTGAATTTCCGTGATCGTTTTTCCAACAATCCAGAAGTGTTTTATCACTGCACTACATTCGATTTTATCCATTTTTGCGAAACCGCTTGACTTGCTACACAAAATGCACTCTTAAACAACTATTGACAGTAGACCTCTGAAATTTCGACAGGTGCCATAAAGAAGGTTGCTTTTGCCGATCAATGGCTCCACTTCAACCTTCGTGTGTCATCTCTTGCCGATTCCGGAAACATTTCATGTCATTTACATTACTTACGTGATAAATTAAATACAGGCTTCTCCATTACTTATGTAACCTTCACGACCTGTAAGTATTCCTAATTCCCGCTTAGTAGAAGGACTTCGGAAACCAGAAGATATAAAAAAAATGCTTAAATTGTAACTGCTTTTTCTGATTTTATTCATAAAAAGAATAAATGGTGTTAAAGAAGGTAGAAGTTTCCAGTTTTTTTTTGCAAATATCTATAGCATCTATAGCATGACAAATAGAAGTTAAATAGATAGCTCAAATCAAGTTCACAAAGCCACAATTTTTCCCATTTAGTTGCATTACTAAAGCTTTTAAATCACTAATCACATAATCCTCGAAGTCAGATTCGGATATTTGATACAATGTTATATAACCTCAAAATACTGGCAATTAGCCTAAAATTTTCGTTACGTCAACACAATTTACTTTAGTAATGTTAGGAGGTGAAAAGAAAACAAAAAATAAAAGTCATAGATTATTTTAATCCCATTCTATAAGAAAAGGAATAACTATATTTCCTCGTCAACATCTCGGAGTAACCGGATGCGCTTTGTATTTCAATATTTGAAAGTCATCCGCGACGAAATGCGAGTTGTTACGGTACCATCCTCTTAGACCTCTAATCCCACTGCTCTTCGGAAATACCTTACAAATCTTCCACTCGCCTTCGTGAAATATTTTTCCAATGTAAAGATAACTTCCGGCTTCTATTCCTCCTACCACCAAATTATCCAAATTGTCATCGGTTAATTTGTCTCTAGTGGTGTATTCCCAATAGAAATTTTCGCTATTCGGATCGCATAATACCTGCAAAACAAGATGCAGGGATGATCTATAAGATAACGCTTAATTAGTAATAGTTAAAAGATACAGATGGAGTTAATTTAAAATCTGTATAATTTATAGTTACGGGAGCATTTGGACAATATTTTTTTTTTTGGATCTTTAAAATCATTACAAATCACAAGGAATTTATCCAAAAATTATTCTTAAAGAAACATCGAATACATTGTATACCTGCAAAATAAACTCCGGGTATAATTTTTAAGATGACGCTTAGGGTTTAATAGGTAAAGGATAAAATTTGACCTAAATTTGAAATCTATCATCTTCAGGATCTTTAAAATTATTTCATGATAAGGAATTGATACAAAAATTATTCTTAAAGAAACATGGAACACTCTGCACACCGAAATGACTGGCCTTTCAAGTCAACTCATTGCTGGTTCATCGTTATAATCCTGAATAGAAACGAAAGTCTAGCCAATAACATGTCAAGGGCTGAAGCCTTTCGAAGAATTACTAAGCTGCGAATTAAATTACGCTTTTATGATAAATGGTTGGTTGAAAGGTCAAATTTATAAAAAAATATTGCTGCATTGTATTTATTTTTGCTTACATATAAACTATTACCACCCAAACCCAGAAATATAAATCTGGAAATAACTACTTATTTTTGTTAGAATTACCTATACTTGTTTATAGTGTACTGTTATTTAAATTGAAATTTAACACAATGAACGTGTTTAGTGATTATTGTAGTTCGTGTATTTGTACGAAAGATTGCAATCTATACAGTGAAATGTTAATTTTTGCTGATACTTTTCCGAAATCACTCATGAATTGAATTAAAAACTCATCGAAGCTTTTAGGCTGCCTCTGAGTTCATATTTGGCACAGAAACTTCTTCGGCTACTTCTACTTCGGGATATGAGAATTGAATTGTAGTATACGCAGTTATTATCAACCGCATTAAGGACTTGATCACTAATTTATTATCCACTATTGTTAAGGACTTAACATTGTTTTGTATTTTTATAGGTGAATTTTAAGTTAGGAAATGTATTTCATATGATTTTATTTTCTTTGCAGCCGTATGGGTTAGCATTATTACCTTATTTTCATTTAGAATATTACTTTATTTTCATTTTTATATTTATTTATTTTGCTCTCTTAGAATACATCCAATTTTATTTTAATATGTATGTACATTAAGCATTGTATACGTATGTAAGCCGGCCATTCACATTACGCTAGCCAAAACTGCCTAATTTAAAAATCATTCAGTGCAACGTCGTCGAATAGGTAATGGAAGTTTTCTTAAAATTTAATGTACACAAGCACAGACAGTCGTCTCCCGCACGACGGTCGAGGTATTAGCGATCGTGCACTCTCGGTCACCTTTCGTACCTCGTCGTAACGTATACAGTAACGTCGTCGTATGATTATTGGAGGTTTCTAATATTTTCTAGTTTTGGCGGGAATCGTCGAGGACGTTGTCTATACATTTATTTCTGGCGGGAGTCATTTGGTAAGGTTGTCGAATCGCATGTATAGATTTCTTTAATAAGTACAAATTCTCGATTTTCTATCATCGTACGTCGAGGCTACTGTGTCCGTTGTCGTCTATACATATTTTTAGTCTCCGGTTAAGTTTGTGTCGGAAATCATTTTGGTGAGATTGTCGGCGCGTATGTATAGACATCTTCTACAAGTACGATCACTCCATTTCTTGCTGACGGTCGTTGCGGCCGCAGCGCCCGTTGTCTTTTGTACGTTTGTTCGGTCCTTTGTCATATCGGGACTTAGAATTTTTTTTATTTAGTTGCTCGTCGTAGCGGACGAGCTTCACGGACCAGTTTTCTTATGTAATGTCGGCATCATCGCTCCGTTTTACTTGTCGGTGCGCAGTTCGCACATTTGCTGGCTACTGGCGTTTTCCCTTCTTTGGGGCGCAGTAGCAGAGAGCTAAAGATTGCACATTATTTCAAACGAGAACGCCTGGGTAGCTGTGACATTACTTTTGTTTTGAGATCGGCTATTATCGGTGCTGTCGCCCTCGACCAGGCGTTCAAGCTCTAAGAGATAGGGTGGGTTCTCCTATAAATGTGAAAATAACGAACGTATTTGGTTCAAGTACAAATACATGCCAATAATACAGGGCCAAGTCCCTTAGGCAAATTTCAAACAAGGAAAATATATTAGGCTCCCGGAAAGGGACATATAAATAAGCATAGCACCGAGGTGCGCTTATAAATTTACGAAATAAATAGGGTTGGCTCCCCTATAAAAAGGTAGTGGTGCATGCAAATAGATAGAGACATTAGTACATGCCTCTAACAAAGCTTCTGCGGAAGCATATAAGAAACATACATATACACATGCTAATGTACATTACATGTATAAGAGAGCTCGAATAACTGCAATTATTGCAAATATATATATCTTACGTACATCGTAAATGTACATAGGCAAGAGTGGAAACCGTGTACACATTTTATTTTTAAATATATTTTTTTGCGCATGCGCATTGAGTTTCACTGTACAACCTTTCATCTAGTAAATAAGCGAACATACTCTATAAGTAAGTATTGGTCAAGTAATTCAGGAATTTACGAGCAGGCTACAGCGGCGCTGTTCTTCAAACCAGGAGAACGTAACAACTATCGTGTAATAATTATTTGTTTTGATTCTGAGAACTAGGTTTACATATAAACTGGTGGTAATCAAACTTTTTTTGTGAAACTTTGGGCGTTTGTAACGAAAAATAGTGTAAACACTATTACTTACAAAATTTCTATATTTGCACTAAATGTACAATGGTGGTTTTAATTAATGTTTCTCCCTGTGATGGAGAGAATATCAAAATTACTTCCCCTGTGATGCCGCAGACACTTCGGCTTCTATCCGTTATTGCAGGTATAATTCTTTACTGTTACTTTCAAAATCATTGTATCAGTTCAACATTAAACATTTTATGGGCGATTAAGGTATATAACAACTCCTCTGAAATTTCAAAGTAATGTGAAAAATTTAGGCCTCTTTGTAGATAATGATCTTAAGTTTAAACATCATGTCAGTACTTGCATTAGACGTGCCTACTGCAATTTCAAACTAATTTATCCCCACCGGCATTGCCTTGACGTTTCTATTAAAAAGCTGCTATGTGATACCTTGGTGTTATCACATTTTAATTTCTGCGATGTTGTTTATGGAAATTTTCTGGACCAAATTGACTCTCGCAGAATTCAGGTGGTACAGAACGCATGCCTCAGATTAATATATGGAATTAGACAGCGTCAAAGGATTTCCCATAAACTTAGGGATGCCGGGTGGCTAAGTATGGTACGACAGAGACAATTACACTACTCGTGTCTCATTTATAAAATTTTGAATTCTGGTGTTCCGCCCTACCTACCTATTAAATAAAATGAGGCATCGTACGGATGTGCATAGTATCAACATTCGCAGGAAGGATCTTATCGATACACCTAAGCACCATACCCGGCAGTTTGAGAAAAGCTTTAGCTACGCTTCTGCACGATTATACAACTCGCTTTCTCTGAATATCAAAGAATTACCATTTTATTCCTTTAGGCGTGCTATTTATAATAGTTTAATGAATGAGCAGCTCTCTGGCAGATAGGGATTGGTAGTATTGTAGTATATTAGATAATTTGGCTATGTAACGAATTATGTTCTCATTTTATCTTTGTTCTTGGGTCACCGTTAACAACAGGAAACCTTTTTGGTTTACTGATGGTGATCCAATTGGCAAAAACGCTTGTATTTTTTTCTCTCTCTTTTGTTTCTGTGTTTACTATTTACTTGCCAATAAATTATTATTATTATATTTCGTCTAATGTAAATAAATAGAAACCGAAATTCGAAAGAAATATATGTAGTATATGTATTTATAGTTCTATGTATAGTCGCCCGTTAATTATGAACAACCATGAATTTGCACTTGTAAATGCTATCAGTTTATAGCTAAATAATTCCGCAAAGGGCTCTTCTGATACGTTGTTGTCCATTGAATCTTCTTCATTCGATAGTTGGGGGTTCCGGTACTGTCGTTAAAAGACAATAAGTGTAATATAATTATCGTACTGTAATATATGAATAATGTAGTGCAAGTTAAGATTATGGAATTTAGATTTAGTAATGTAAACGCTAAATTAGATGTTGAGCGGTGGAGATGCGCAGTAGTCGTTTTTAGAAATGCACATACCCAGTTACCGAAGTAATAGTCAGAGCATATTTGAATACGTAGGCTTCCACGGCTAGAGTAGGTAATAAACGAACTACTTCCGGAATTGGACCGTGTCATGATGAGATATATATAAAAAAGAAATAAGAGTAAGAGGAGAAAAGAAAAATTAGAAGAAAAGGAGATAAAAAGTTGATAAAAAAGTAAGAAGAATGATAGGGAGGCGGGAGGGGGGGAGTGAAATAGAAAGAAAGGTGAAAGAAATAAGAGAAGGACAGAGAGACAGAAAAATGGGTGGGGGAAACGAAGGAAAAAGAAAAAGAAAGAGACGAAAAGAGAAAGGTGGGATCTCGACGTTTCGCCTCCGTCGTAGGAGGCTTCTTCAGGAGAAATAGGGAAAAACCAAAGTGGCACGGTAACTCGACGTGTAAACCACGCTAGAGGCGAAACCACTTTGGCAGAAGGTTACGGTGACTCGGCGTGTTGACCCCGCTAGAGGCGAGAACCTTCTGAGGCGATTTATCTTACAAGGAAAACTAGTGTAATGTTTGGTATTGTTGCAATGCCTAACATTATCAAACGTGGTCAGTAACCAAATGACCATATGACAACAGAACAATTAATTTAGTTCTATGGTTTTACCCCATGACCATAAGAGGCGCGGAAGTTAGTTCTACCCCCACCCCGACAGTCGCCATTTTATCTTGTTCTGTGGTAGCGAATCATAATGTTTTTACTAGGGGATCATAAAGTGGTACACGCTCAAACGAGGGAAGTAGTTTTTAATGTTTACAATTATTTTTATAAATATAATTAAATGAAATAACAAAATGTGTTCATGAAGGAACTGGTGTGTCTGTGCGGACAAAAGAAAAAATTATTCACGAGGGAAATACAGCATCAAATGATGATCAAATGAGCGATGGAAAAAATTGAAAGTGCTGGTAAGAAGAGACAAAGAATAAAAGAGTGTCAGAAGTTTGTCGGAGTATCAAATACGAATAGTCCGAGATATGACCTATGATTTTCATAGAAGAGAGGAGCGACGAGTTGCGGTTTCAACTCCACGACAAAAGATGCACGATGATTACGTTCAAAAGATTAAGCATTTTCGTCAGACAAATCGACGCATTGTATATATAGACGAGACTTACATTCATGGTAGTCATAAGTCTTCCAAGATGTGGAGTGATGAAAGTATAAAAGGTCTTTTCAAGAACATAGACCAATAATAGTGCACGCAGGAGGTAGCATTGGCTTTATACCTAATGCCCTATTGATTTTGAAGTCCGGCGTAAAAACTGATGATTACCATTCAGATATAAACGCAGAAAATTATGGCAGTTCGATAGAATAGGAGCTTATACCAAACTTACCCACAAACTCTGTTGTTGTAATTGCTAATTCATCGTATCACATTGCACAAACAAATCATGCTCCAAAAAGTAATAGTATGTTAAGTGATTGATTGGTTAGCGTTAACAAATGTTCCTTTTGACACTAGAATGTTAAAACCACAACTATACCAGCTAATCGAATGCTATAAAGGTCAATATATAACGTGTAAATTCGACGAAATTCTACAATGCAATGGACAAACAGTTTTGAGACTTCCACTGTATCACGCCGATTTAAATTCAATTGAGTTGATTTGGGGTACCGTTAAACACAACGTCTGCAAGAAATGTAAATTATAAGATATAACGTTAAAAAATACCAAGATGCTGATTCATTATTAAATAGCAAACGAACAGGATGATGGAAAGTAACGACATCAACAGAAGAATTGAATGAAGGGTCGAAGAGGGCATTTCTACAAAACAAAAGGTTTAATGTCTCAAATAAATTTACATTATCAATTTCATTGTTTTAAGACTATTTTTTTTTAATACAACACTACCGTTTCTTTCCAAAATACCTCTTCCTTTATTTATGGGTCGTTTCTTAGGGCGGACAAATAATTTTGGCCGGTAGTATATGTAAACGATAATAAGCTTTTATATATGCTTTCCAAATAAGATTTATAACTGCAATAACGATAGAAGCCAAACTGTCTGCGGCATCACAAGGAAAGTAGTTTAGATATTCGCTTCGTCATCAGTGAAGATATTATTTACTTACCGACTTAAGAAACAACAATTAATTTTGATCTGTATCTATTAAAAAAAAGTTTCAAAATAAGGCCAACTATAGGTATTCATTTTTGCACTAACCCTTTCAAAGAAAAAGATCGACACTATTTATACACAGCAGGTGTCCAACCAACAGGAAGAAGATGTACAGAAATCAAAACTCCTTATACGAAGGGAGATCCAGAAGTTCGTGGAATGAAAGGGTTTTAAATAAAATAAAACAATAAATCTATTTTTCCTTTTCAATATAATCACCCTTAAGCACAATACATTTATTAGATCTATGAATTAATTTTTCTAAACCATCATAAAAATATTTTTTTATCTTTCGCCTCAAAATGGGCCGAAATTGCCTCCTTTACCTCATTGTCGTCGGAAAACTTTCTTCCACGCAAGTCTTTTTTTAAATTGGGGAACAAATAGAAATCACTAGGTGCCAGGTCTGGAGGGTGGATGGACTATTGATTGAAAGTCATGCTTGTGCAGAGCAGCCATTGCAACTTTGCTCTTGTGAACCGGCGCATTGTCTTGCAAGAGCAACACACTCTTGGTCAATTTTCCTCGACGTTTTTCCTTGATGGCCTTCTTCAATTTTTCTAATATCCCTGCGTAATATTCTCCGGTTATGCTCCTACCTTTTTCTTTGTAATCAATCAATAATATCCTCTCACAATCCCAAAATACAGTAACCATCAACTTTCCAGTCGATTCTGACACTTTGAATTTTTTGGCGGTGGTGTCCCCTTTTTATGCCATTGCATGGACTCCTATTTGGACTCAGGCCCAAAGTAATGAACCCATGTTTCATCTCCGGTAACAATTCGCTCCAAAATCTGTGCAGGTTTGTCTCCACACAGCTCCAAAAATTGTTTGGACGCACAGACGTGTTGCTGTTTCTGTAGCGGCGTGAGCATTCTCGGTACCCATCTTGTACTGATTTTTGTCATACCCAGGTGGTCATGTAGGATACGCAAAATAGTGGTATCTGATACTCCAACTAATGCAGATAATTGTTTTTTCTTCAAACGGGCATCTTGCAGTAGAAGTTTTTGCACTTTTTCGACGATGTCTGATGTGATGGCCTCAACTGATCGTTCTGAGCGGGGGTCGTCTTGAATCGACTCCCGACCATGTTTAAAAAGACCATGCCACTTATAAATCGTTGATTTACTAGGACACTGTTCCCTATAAACGGTTTCCATTTCATTCAATATGGTTTGAGCGTTCTTTCCTTGCTTTGTAAGGGACTTTATCACAGCACGGTGTTTAATTTCCTCCATAGTTTCAGTTTTCTTCCGGATTGACTTGTTTAGTAGGCAACTATTCGTAAACGACTGACGCTAGAGGGCGACAACTAACCTTATATACTAATGATGAGTCGCCAATCAGAATGACATCTAGCAAGGGCCCCTATCTCCACTCCATCCCCTCCATTCCACGAACTTCTGGACCTCCCCTCGTATATTGTATAAATAATTTCGTTAAATCAAGACAAAAACAAGTGTAAGTTTTTATTACATGTAATGTAAAAAACCCCAAAATTCAGAATTTCGTTAAATTGATGTTTGTTATATAAAGGTTCCATTGAATTTCTAAAATGAAATACCATTTTTTTTCTGTTTTTACCGTTCAATTCCGCAGAAAAACATCGTACCAATTTCGAAGAAAATCAACTATAAATAACTGAAACATTAACAGACTTTGCATGTTTAACGTCATTGTTTTTTGTGTTCGAATTTGTCCTCCATACGAAAAGGAAAAAAATACAAAATAATGCGAATTTAATATTGAGTTTAAAATTACTATTTTGCAAGATTTATTGCAAGAAACAACAGGAAATTGTACTATGAACGAACTGTCAGTTACTAGTTTAATTCATAACAAATCTTTGCCATAACGTAAATTGCTCAGAACATACGTCTAGTTAGAATTATCTTTCGCCAGACGTGTATTAAAAGTATCCCAAAAATTCCTTCTCCCAAACCGTTATGTTTTGAAATAGTCGAACTATTGCTTATTTCTATCCCGAGGCAATAGCCAGCGGATAGATTTAAACAGGGTGTATACAAAGTGTTTCTAAAATCTATGCTCGAGCGTTTTTCGAGAAATTGTAACACGTTACATGTAGATTATTAACTATAGTTTTAGACATATTCACTTCATTCATACAATAAAGTAGAAATCATAATTTACCTTTATGCTTTTTGTTTCGACCACTTTATGCTCGAAAACTTCTGTAATAGCTTCTTTTGTCTCTGGATATAAACCGGCTGGTAGTATTCCGTTGTTAGGGATTTGAGCGACATAAATGCCAGCATAACTAATGGCGTCGTGTGGTATTTCTCCCCAATAATCCCTCCAATAATAATGGTGGTTGCTTTTCCCTAGCCGGGAGGTAAAATGGAAGTGTAATCACTTCGAAGATAATAAATGTACACTTAAATACCTGTAGCTGCTATCAACACTAAAACGTTGAAAATATAAAACAAGATGCTCTTCATTTTAGTTTAATTCCGATGTAATTATGTATGTATGTCTTCGTCTTCGTTGATATGCGCAAAATTGTGTTGAATACATCACAGTATACTCAGTACAATGGTGGTAAAACACTAGTTATTTTTACCAAACTACTAAGTTTCCTTCTATATGTAGGCGTTCTTCGAGCGCTGATATATTGACCTTGTATTCAGTCGTTTTCGGATAACCAGAGGCCGGATTTCGTACGCTCGATGATGCCGTAGAACTCGAAAGTTTCGGGATTCTGTAAGAGCCACTCGGTACCAAGCTATTGCCAAACTCGAAACGCTATACGATAGATACTACGCTTTCGACTAATGGCTTTATTTTCCTTCCTCTAGCGTAATTTGTCTTCTATCCTTCTTTGGAAGTTACGGTGGAATGGCGGTAAATTGTTATTTTCACACACTGTGTACATTTTGGGTACTTTATTACTAGATTTATTGTGTTATTTTTACGCATCTACTAGTTTCGAAATGGCGTTAGTAATTTACTTTTCCAAACATTATTCTTTATCTTAAGTACTACGACAGTCTCAAAAAAGGTGAAGGAACCCGTCTAAGATATAGGAAACACTATTGACAATGGTATATCGTAAATAAATGAAAATAATAGTGAAATATTATGATTATTTTATTTTAATTATAAGTTTAGCAGGAAGGATCCCATAAGAAACAATTAAAACAGAAACCAGATTCGTCTATTTCATCTTACAACTGAGACAGAAATGCTTTGGTTTAAATAAATATGTTTAGATACACATATAACTGTTTTATTATCCTAATTAAATCATCCAGAAAAGCTATATGCATAAGCTTTTATTGAACACAGATTTTCAAAGATAATAAACCACAAACAATTTCTGCCGAATAAGTAATTAGACTTGTTTTTATCTTTCTGCGAACTTAGAATACAGAATATCTAAATGAAGATGGAAGATAGTCATGCTACTAAATTCTAATTTAAGCTGATAATATTCTACTGGTTTCAATTTTAAATTTTCACCTCCAAGGAATGCAGGGTTTTAGTAATATCGTTGTTAAGGTCTTTGTTTATTTTTAAGTACGTTACTTTTGTCATTTATAATTTTTTTCTTACTGTATATACTATTATTGATATAATTATTATGTAACATGTATATGCGAGGTAGGCGCCATAAATTCGCCAAACAAAAAGGAAAACATATGAAATTAGGAAACTAGAAAATGAATGCAATTAATGTACAGGAACTAATGTTTAAAGAGGACATGGGATTGGTAGTGGATTCAGAAAAGACACTACCGCAAAACCTGAAGATATACTAAGAAGAAGTAAGAAAAACATGGAGATAAACCCGATGAAAACAAACACAGTGATAATAGCGGTAGAAGAAAAAAAGACGTCAGAACATCAGAGTCGAAGGAATAACCTTGGAACAGTTAAAAGATACAATTACTTATCAACGATCATTGAAGACAACGGAAGAATAGAGAAAGAAATAAATGAGAGAATAGGGAAATCCGCAAAATATGTAAATATGTACATACAGAAATACATTTTTAGATAAAAAAGAAACACTAAAACAAATAAAGACAGAGTTGTATAAAAGAGTGGTCAGACCAATATTTAACATATGGCAGCGAGTCATGGACAATCACGAATAGAAGCAAAAACAAAGCCATAGCCATGGAAATGAGATTCGTAAGAAGAATGAAAGGAGTAACAAGGAGAGTCAAAATCAGAAACACGACAATCACTACTAGTCTAAATATTAAGCCAATAGAAATAATTATAGAATAGAATCACAGAATGGAAGAAGATCGAATAACAAACAAGATTTTTGAAGCCAAAATAGAATAGGTAGACCCTGAAATACCTGAAAAGGACAAATGTACAGAACATTAGAAAAAAAAGTATGGGGTCGATGGAAACCAAACAACTGGCTCAGAATAGGAAACTATGGAAGACAAAAATAAGAGAATAGTAATCCGACACCGCAAGGTATAAAGGATGTAGGATTAAAAAAAGCATTAACTGGATCAAGTTTGGCGCATTTCCACAGCTCTTTAAAAATGCTAAGCGCCTATACGTATCGATAGTTTTTATGAACATCTAATAGGAAATAATTAACGAAAAAGTGAAAAAGCTCCGATTTTCAAATAGAGAGATTTGACTCCTCAAAACCGTGTTTTTTTTTAGCAAAAATAGAAACCGATATTTTGATAGAGCTATAGGGTCTACAAATCACAAATTTTAATTAAATTCTGCATTGTCGGATCAGCTCCTAGCAAATATTTGAAAATTTTCAATTTAAAAAGGTGCACCATTACTGTGCTACGTGTTTCCGAATCACTCTGTATGCTTCAAGCTAATTTTGCGAAATACGTTTCTATAAAATGCTCATAGAAATATCTTTAACTCGTTAGACAATCAAAATCATCAAAACGTTATTGGTAAAGGATGGAATAAAACAAGAAAAACACGTAGAACGTCTTTTACAGATAAATAAAACCTAATTTTCACAAATCTACAGTTATGTCATTTTACTCATATTCGAAATAACCGGTAGTTCTGGTTGATAACAAGAATTATCTAACATTTACCACAACATATCTGTATCGGAGCTTATCGACCACATACTTCTTTCTGTTATTGTACTTTTGTAAAAAAAAAGAAAAAAATGGGAAATTAATTAAAACGTATTACCTGAACTTCCAAGAGATTCAGTGTGGTGGTTTTTGAAAGTGTTAAACTTACACCTAGAAGTAAGTGTTATTTATATTGATTAAGCGATAAATTAAATACAGGGTTATCCATTGCTTATATAATCTTGTTAACTTGTAGGTGAAATTTCCATTTAGCATAGTGATTTCGGAATCCATATGAGTTAAAAAATTGCTTAAATTAAGACTGTTTCACTAGTGTTACCCATAAAAAGGATAAACAATTTCAAATGAATGAGAGACTTTTTCTATTAAATAGAAAAAAATAGAAACGAGCTCAAATCAAGTTTATAAAGCCACAGTTCTTTCCCAATTAACTGTTTTACTGAAGCTCTTAAAACACTGATCATACGATCCTCAGACTCAGATTCAGACATTTGATACACTATTATATAACCCCAAAATACTGCCACAGATTGTTTTTAGGTTACATACTCTGACAATTTAATCTAAAATTTTCGTTGTTCCAACACAATTCACTTTAGTAATGTTAAGAGTCGAGAAGAAAACAAAAAGTAAAACTCGTAGTTTATTTTAATACCGTTCAATAACAAAAAGAAACAACTATTTTTCCTCGTCAACATCGTGGAGTAGTCGGATGCGCTTTATACTTCAATACTTGAAAGTCGTCCGAGAATAATTGCGTGTTGTTACGGTTCCATCCTCTTAGACCCTTATACTCGCTACTCGGTGGAAATACTTTACAAATCTTCCACTCGCCTTCGTTAAATATTTTTCCAATGTAAAGATAGCTTCCGGACTCTACCCCTCCTACCACCAAATTTTCCAACTTGTCCTCGGTTAATTTGTCTGTAGTGGTGTATTCCCAATAGAAATTTTCGCTATTCGGATCGCATAATACCTGCAAAACAAGATGCAGAGATGATCTATAAGATAACGCTTAATTAGTAATAGTTAAAAGATACAGATGGAGTTAATTTAAAATCTGTATGATTTATAGTTACGGGAGCATTTGGATAATATTCAGGTTCTTTAAAATCATTACAAATCACAAGGAATTTATCCAAAAATTATTCTTAAAGAAACATGGAATACATTGTACACCGAAATAATTGGCCTTTAAAGTCAACACGGTATTGGTTCATCGTAATAATCCAGAATTGAAACAGTGGCATCTATCTAGTAGCATGTTAAAGGCTCCAGCCTTCCGAAGAACTGCAAAGCTGTATTTCTTTTGGGACTGTTAAAATATCGCATAGTAATTCAGAACCGGCAAGATAATCAGTTTGGGAAAGTGTCAAATTTAATTATATATTTATGATAAATAAATTACCGCATTGTATTTATTACAGCCCAAATAATAACTTGTGAAGTGGTCTCTCATGCTTCTATTTTGGATTTGTTGAACTCCAAAAACGGTAGTTCTACCCATTTATATGGTAATTAAGGTGAAAATGTGCCACTCCCCACTCTACGATTGTCTTCGTACAGTGCACAAAACAAATTAAAAAGGACATCCAGTATAAGATTCTGATGAAGCTTTGGACGTCGAAGGTTTTGTTGTATACTGGGTGCCACTACTTTTCGGAGACACTTGACGTATTGGAATTTACTTGTTGCGAGTAAATTAGTGGAAAATTATTAATAAATACTTTGTATAGTTGCTTGTGAATACAATTTCAGCATGTTATTGTTCTCAATTTCTCATTGGGAATTTCCCCAATTACAAACGTGAAGTTGATAGTTTGTGTGGAAAGATTAAAAGTATACATGTCACAATTTGAAGGATGAACAGATAGCCGCAATTAAATAGAAATTACAGAAAATATTTTCGCGGAAACTTTTTAGAGATTTCCAAGAAGCGTGTCTGATATAAGAGAAATTCCTTGAAAATTGTTGGAAAATTTTTGAAAAGTACATTTAATGTTTTAATAAATTATTAATAATATTAATGTGTGGAGAACGCCCGACGAGGCTGTTTGAAGAAGTCCTAAAGTTAAAGAAATGTGTGGTACTAAGTACGAAAGGAACACTGCACGAATGGCCCATAGGGTACCAAAGGAGGTACAAGAAGACACCGGAGTAATAAATACTTATCACTAGAGACTTTAATTTATTTATTATATTTTACGTCTATATGTAGATATATTATACTGATTAAAGTTAATTAACGCTAATCAGTGTAAGACATCTACAAATGAAATACAAATGAATTAGGATATCGTCGAAAGAAATTGAGCATGATGCATTCCCTACATACGAGGTAGGCGCCATAAATTCTCGGCCTGACAGGCTTATACAGGTTGAAGCGCGTTCAAACTCCGTCACCACCTGCATACACATACGCGGGGTCTATGCTGTAAATATGACGGTTCGAAGAGTAGTAGTTTTTAGTAGTCAGCCAACCAACGTGACTAGCCCATGAAAATGTCTGAAGTAATGAAAATTGAGTACCGCGCGGTCATCAAATTTTTAACAAATGAAGGGCATACGCCTAATCACATAAAACAACGTTTAGACAATGTTTACGATGATTCATGTCCTTGGTATTCCACTGTAAAAAGTGGGCAAAATGTTTCCGTTTGGAGCAAGAATCCTTGGAAGATGCTGAACGGTCGGGTCGACCAATTGAAGTGATAATGCCTCAACAAATTTCAATTATTGAAGATTTAGTGCTAGAAGATCGCCGTTTGAAAGTGATGGAATTCTCCATGACCATTAGGGTATGAATAAAATTAGTGTAAGATGGGTACCGCGCCTTTTTTCTTCTCTCCAACGTGAACGTCAAGTCGAATGTGTGGGGTCGTATTTAAACGTGCGTGAAGACGACCCAAAACCGATTTTGGAGTCCATTGTCACAGGAGATGAAACAATGGTTCTAGTTTACGATCCTCTGTAGAAAAAAGAGTCCATGGAATGGCAGCAACCTAATGAACCTTGTCCTAGAAAGACGAAAGTCGTTCAATCAACGAAAAAGGTGATGGCCACAATATTCTGGGATTGTGAAGGTATTTTGCTAATTGACTTTAAAGAGCAATACAACTGTGAATGGCACATATTATGTGTCTGTATTGCATAAATTAAGGGACAGTATTCGTGCAAAACGTCGTGGAAAATTGACAAGAGGAGTGCTATTATTGAACGACCATGATCCTGCCCATACTGCCCCCGTTTCACAAGCTGCCATCCGCAGAATTGGCGCATCCACCGTATAGTCCGGATATCGCTCCTCGTGATTTTTAATTGTATTTTAATTTAGAAAGAGACTTTCGGGGACGCCGTTTTAAGAACGGTAGTAGTTGGAAGCAGACGTTATAGAACATTTCGACTGAAAAGCTTCAGATTATTGTTGCAAGGGTATCGAATTATTAATTAATCGTTGTAATAAGTGGATAGAAGTTAAGGGAGATTACACGTGTTCCAAGCTTATTTTTTCTAAGTTAGGCAGAGAATTGACGCCGCTTACCTCGTAGATCATTTAAATCTGCATAGCACTCACTAAACACAAAGCCGACATCGACGGTATCCAACATTTAATCTCTGCTACCTTAAACATTCAGAATCCACATCTAGGATAATATTGCACTGTTTCTCTTGGTTTTCTTCAATTATTTTAATTTCATTCAATTATTTTGTAATAACTTTAATACTTATGTCATATTTCATGTCTATTTCATTTTGCTCCATTATTACCTTGACTACCTTTTATTATTTCCCGCTATTGACTATTAATATGGCCAACTTCAGCATTTCCAATAACTAATTTCGGCAACTTCTTTTCTATTCATCCACCGTATATTTATTACCAAGTTCCTCTTCAACTTTAATTTTTTGACTTAGAATCATCACAGTCTATGATATTCCGTTTCTCAAATGTTGGATTCCACTTACCCAAACTGCTAAGTTAACCGGATCAATTGTCCTTGTTACTTATCTGTTAAATTTGATTTTTGTGATTAGGTAATTCAGCAAGTGAGTTCGGGTGAATAGCATTCAATTTGACGAATCAACAGATGTAGCAAGCATGTCTCAGTTCTTATGGTTTGTGAGGTACGAATCAAAGAGAGTATGTTGTTTTGCGATACATTACTGGGTCATGCAACAGGACAAAGCCTTCTTGATGTTTTTATCAAGCTACTAGAAACTATACTAATATAGATTGGACAAAATGTATTGCAGTATGTGGTGATGGAGCAACGGCGATAACAGAAAAGAATAATGAATTATGTGAAGATCGTATTACACCAACTTATACTCTTGGCGCAAAAAATATACCGGAAAATCTTAATCAAATCCTTTATGAAGCTATAAAGATGGCTGATTTTATTACAAGCTGACCGTTACATAACAGGCTGTTTGATAACCTATGCGATGTGATGGGCGAAAATAAAGATCTCTTCTTGTCCATACAGAAGTTAGATGGTTATCACGAGGGATACTGCAATTGCGAAATGAGTTAATAATATTTTTCCAGGATAAACAAACACCATTCTCATTGTTTTTACAGAATAATGAGCATATGTTACTGTTGGTTTACTTAGCTGATATATTTTCGCATTTAGACTTGAATGTGAATTTCCAATTTATTAATGACAGACAAAGTTCATGCTTTCATGCATTGTAGTGAGTAAAATGTTTATAATAAATATTTTTTGTCATGAAATTATTTTGTTATTGTTTGGACTATGTTCACGACCCCCCTTTAATATCACTCAGCTTGGGGGGTTACGACCCCACGGTTGAGAAAATATGCCATAGGAAGACATGGCACCGATTTTGAAGATATCTATAAATAACCGGAATATTTACACAGTTCGGAATGACACAGTATGGCGACAAACAATAGTTCAACGTCCTTATTTCTTGTATTCACGACCACAACCAATTTGTCCTCCACACATACAAAAAGAAAAACAAAATAATGCGCATTTAGTTGTAAAATTTAAAATTACTATTTCGCAAGATTTCTTATAAGGAAAAACATATAATTGTACTATGAACTAACTGCCAGTTACTAGTTCATTTCATCTTGTCAATCTTTGCCATAATGTAAATCGGTCCCCCATACACCTAGCTGTAATTATCTTTTTGCAGTTGTATATTAAAAATATCCATTTTTTTTTTCTCTAACCGAAAGAATTGTTGCGGTCGAGTATTTCTCGCAAAAGAGTAACACGCTGTATGTAGCTTATTCATTTTATTTTTAGACAAATTCACATTTCTGTGATAAAAAGAAATTATAATTTACCTTTATGCTTTTTGTTTCGACCACTTTACGCCCGAAAACTTCTGTAACCGCTTCTTTTGTCTGTGGATACAAACTGGCTGGTAGTATTCCGTGGTTAGGGATTTGAGCGACGTAAATGCCGGCATAACTGATGGCATCATGCGGTATTTCGCCCCAATAATCCCTCCAATAATAATGGTGATTGACTTTCCCTAGCCGAGAGGTAATACAGAAGAATAATCACATGAAAAAAACGAAACGTGCACTTAAATACCTGATGCTGTTATCAATACAAAAACGTTAAAAATGCAACACAAGATGTTCTTCATTTTAGCACAATTCCGATGTAATCACAGCAGTTAACCACGGGAACTAAAACGAAACGATGAATTTCAGAGTATGTATGTCTTCGTCTTCGTTGATATACGCAAAATTCCGACGAATACGTCACAGTATACTCAGTATGATATAAAAACCAGTAGTTTCCTTCTATATGGAGAGTTTCTTCAAGCGCTGATAGGCTGACCTTGAATTGAGTCGTTTTCGGGTAACTAGAGTCGGTATGCAACCTAAATTAAATAGTTGCCCATCAATGGAAGGCTAAGTAACACATACCTGCATATGTATTATCAATTATTTTTGAAAAGATGGTAATATCTTCGCTATCCATTACTGCCACAACTTTATTGTTTAATTAAACTATATTGTAATATAGTAATTTTTGTGTTTGTTTTAATTTCTAGATTTTGTTGATGTTGCAAGATTCACGAGTTGAAACAAAGCATCTTACTCCGAAATTTTACTTATAACTAATATTTTATGTTTGTTTATGGCAGAATCGTGTTTATCTGTTAAAGAACAACTTCTTAGAGGAGCAGAGAATGTCTTAATATTATTGTTATTGTTTTGTTTACTCATACTGTTTTATTTTGCGAATACTGCTTTGAACCAGCACCAAATAAGTTAACCTAAAGTTATTATTTAAAGCTTTAATTTGATCCTCTAATTTTTATGGCTTAGTTTTTGAAATACTTTATTTCTTTTTTTGGATATATCTCGAAAATGTTCAATGATAATATCTAAATTATTTTACAATGATGTCTCATAAGTGAAAGACAAAAAGAGACAGCTAATAAGTTCCTGTTAAACCTTCAAAGACAAATATTTTGTTAGCGGATTGCTTTAAGGTTAATACGAAGATTACCCTATATATTTTGAGATGCCAGGAAACTGGACAAGTTAGAGATGGCAACACTGTATTTCTAAATACTACCAACCTTAAGTAGTAAGCTCTGATTGTCAGTTGAGTTGCTGCTGTCATAGAGTAAAGGTGATTCAAATACAAGAGAGCTTGGTTATCCCGAGCGGAACTAAACACTTTAGGTCTGCCAAAGGATGGAATGCTTAGAAAATACAGCTTTGAACGGAACTTTCTTACAAAGCTAAGTAACACAGAAGAATGTAAGGAAGAATCCTCCACCTACTTTCCAACGGTAAACACCATTAAATAGTATACGGATGGTTCCAAAGACGATAAAGGAACAGGTACAGAGGTATTTGGGCCAGGAACCAGACATTCAGAACCATGCGGGAACATACCCTACCGTCTTTCAAGCGGAGATCAATGCGATTGGAAGATGTACTCAATTGCACCTCAACAGGAACTATCGAAGGCTAACACTATCAGCTCGAAGTTAGTCTGACAATGCCTATAGAAAAACTAAATAGCCTAGGCAGAGAAAACAGAGTTGCACTATGGTATCAGGACACTGGAATCAGCGACAACGTTAAAGCTAACCTATTAGCAAAAAAGGCCGCCACAACTTCGTTTGTGGGACCGCAGCCGTTCTGTGGTATAGCGACGAGCACCAATAGAAAAGAAGTCAAAGACAGGGAAGAGAAGCTCAAAACATTTCTCTGGGAGAATCTTGCTGGTCTGACGTTCCAAGGTATTCCTTGGAAACTTCAATAAGTAAAAACCAAAGATTATGCTAGAACTAAGTAGAAACAGAATACGCGTCCTCACAGATTTTCTTAGAAGGCATCGTCACCTTGGGAAAGACACGGCAAGGATGGATTTGAAACAGAATAGTGATTGGAGATGTGTGGTGAAAGTCCGGAACATCTAACACCTAATTGCACTGCTATCATAGAGACCCGTGCCAACCATCTGGACAAATACGTCATAGACGAGGCGGAAATACCTTCTCTGAAATCATCACAGCTATTGCAATTTATTAAAGCTCTTAGACTAGATGGGGAGTTATAAGTGCGGCCAAACCCTAGCAGCTGGCGGCTAATATAAAGGGGCATAGTAGATCAATAGGTCGCAGTGCAACATCACCTTTAATTGATTTAATTGCAAATATTTTGTTCTATAATTGTGTGTTCCTTACCTCAATAGAAGTGTTTATCAGTGTCGAAATTATTTTTACTGCATTTTGTAAATATCTCCCAGTCCACTTTGTCATTGGCATGACTCGAAAGTGATCGATACAGGCATACGCCGGAATTCGCCCAAGTAAAACAAACAGGCAGTAAAAAGATTCGTTTTACAAATAGAGATTTATTTTAATATATACAGTATACGTTTACAATTTTGCGCAAATACTACGAAATCTTTCATTTATTCATAGATGGGTACTTTAAAACTTCAAAGTCTTCGGCTATATAGGTACTGCCATCACTATCGTTCCATCCTCTATACCCACTATATTTAGAAGTAACAGGAAAGACCTTTCCAATTTGCCATTTTCCTTTGTGGAAGACCTTTCCTATATAAAGCTCGCTGTCGGATTCAATGCCGCCTAACACTAGCTCCTTCAATTTGCTACCGGTTAAAGCGTGCACGTTAACATGTTCCCATTCGAATTTATTCTTGTTCGTGTCGCATAATACCTAAACAATTGAAATATTATTATGAGTGACACTCAAGAGTGTAAATCTAAGGTATTCAAGAATATTAGAGGTTTCAGTTTTAATTTATGTCCTTTCAATATGTTGTTTAACTTACGAAATATAGTTTGTATATTTACCTCTATGCCTTTTGTCAAGATCACCTTTTCCCCATTACACTCTGTTATAGCTTCCTTCCCTATCAAACTAGCCGGTAGTTGACCATTTTTTAGAACTCGCGCTACACCAATATCATGGAAACTAATTCCATCTGAAGGCATTGTGCCTGTAAAATCTCTCCAATAGTACATTTTAAAGTTGTCACTTATAACTGTTGTCGGAATGTTAATAATTAAAATACTAATTGAAATATGCGAAAATTCTTCAATATATATACACATATGCAGGAATTTTATTTATATTTTTATTCCTTTATCATATTAGGAAGTAAACAAAAATCCGGAACTAAATAATTACTGCAAACAAGATATAAGTAATTGTTTATTGACATTAACACCAATGCCAATATTAACTAAGTTACGTACATAAACCATATTAATACGCACGTTATGGTGAAACTGTACTGTTGCAAGATGCACACATGAATACGAGGGCGACCTGAAATGTTTTGACAAAAAAGACGCGGTGTATTGGTGTGGTTTTTTATTTGAATTTTTCAACACAGTCTCCTCGAAGATCAATACACTTTTTCAAACGGTGCTCCAGTCTCTTCAAGCCGTCGGAAAAGTAGGAAGTTTCGAGGTCTGCAAAATAGCCAACTGTAGCAGCGATGATCTCATTTGAGGTAAATCTCTTTCTTCCCAATGATTTTCTCAGGTTTGAGAATCGAAAAAAGTCGCTAGGGGCTAGGTCCCGTAAATATGGAGGACGAGATACTAATTCGTAGCGCAACTCATTCAATTTGGACACGAAGATGAGGGATGAATGAGCCGGTGCATTGTCGTGGTGGAAAAGCACTTTCTTCCGCTGCAAACGAGCCCGTTTCTCCTTCAATACTGGATCGAATTGGGTCAATAAATCGCTGTAATATTGCCTCGTGTTCGTCCTTTCGTTCTGCAGATAGTTGAATCGGTGCCGATTCGCCCGGAAAAGTTCACTGCTTCGACTGTTCTTTGGTCTCCGGTATGTAGTGGTGGATTCAAGTCTTATCCACGGTTACGAAACGCATGAAGAAATCTCTTGGATTGCGTTGGATCCTGGCCAGACACTCCTCCGAAGCGGTCACCCGATATCGTTTTTGCTCCGGTGTGAGCAAACACGGTACCCAACGCGTTCTTAGGTGATTCCTGTTGTCTCTGCTATCTCTTTCAGCTTCAATCGGCGATCTGTTACCACGACATCATAAATCTTGTCGACCATTTCATCGTTGGTAGCGGTTTTGGGCGTCCACTGCGTAGTTCGTTACTTGTGCTTGTGCGGCCACGTTTGAACTCGCTCATCCAGAAGCTGATGGTCGAAAATGATGGAGTATATCCGCTATGAAGCTCTAGCAAAATCTTTCAAATTTCCGTGCCCGTTTTCTCAGCTATCTAGAAGTGTTTTATCCCTGCACGAGATTCGATTTTGTCCATCTTTGCGAAACCGCCTGACTTGCTACACAAAATACCCTATTAAATAACAACTATTCCAAAGAATCTCGTTTAGGTAGCGCGGTCTTTTCGCCTAAAAATGGTTTATAGCTTAATATCTCCACTTATTTTAGTGATTTATTATCACTTACATCAACTACTTCTGTGTTAATAGGGTCTTAGTAGCTACTAAATGCATCTACGAATACGAATTTTCTTAATAGCACTTTCGTAGCCACTAAGTCTGACTATGAATAAGGATGATGGAGTTCGGAAGCAACTAAAGAACAATCACGAATTGTAAAAAGCATTGAGCAAGTGAATAAAGGTGGTTAAGTGTTTTAAGTGTGCCAATTTAATTTGCCACTCCTAGAGTCGCCAAGAATTTCACTTGATGGAGTTATAAAAAATGTATAAATTTGCGCGGTATTATTGTGAAATCAATATAGAAATTTTGTTAATTTCACCAACAAATTGTGTTACCTTTTATAGTGTTGATTTTGAATTAACGAAACAAGTGTATCAAATTTGTACTAAACGCTAGTAAAATATAACAATGCAAATTATAAATAAAATGTCTGTCTTAACTACCCTCCGGCCGAGGAAAAAATATATTTTATAATGTTATTTTATTTAAATCAAATTTTACAAAATATGGGGATGGATTCCTAAGAACTAAAGTTGTAGTTAGATTAACAACACGTTTTTATTGTGTACATAATTTTCTGAAACAGGCTTATTGTTTATTGACTTTATTATGGATTTCTAATCTATTATAATTTTTTTTACAATACTTATATATACTTTATACGTATTTTAAAATTTGAAAATCGTGGGCTACATATGCTGTGTTATTATTACTAAACCATCCTCGAAATCCCTTCCAAGCACTATTCGCTGGGAAAACTTTACTAACCTTCCACTCTCCTTGGTGAAACACTAAGCCAATGTAAAGGGTATAATTTGCTTCAAATCCACCAATAACTAAATTGTTCAGGGCGTCCCCGGTTAGTGAGTCTGAAGTTACGTATTCCCAAGTAAAATGATCGGAGTTTTTGTCACACAGAAACTAAAAGAATAAACGGCTACAGAATGGACATCTTAATTAAACGAATCGTACATAGATAAATATTTTCTTCCGCAAAGCTCAAAAGGTAAACAGTAAGGGTCTTGGTCTAATCATGTAGATATATAGGACATAAATTCAATTTGAGTCAATTACGACGCGAACATCAGAATTAAAAAAAGACCTAGGAAATTGTAATAAATGGATGTAGAATGTATATGCATAATAGATCACTTGCAGACTGCACAGTCTATCTTTCAAACGGCATGCTAAATGTTGAATAATATGCTTATGTACGAATATTTCGGCTGTGGATAAGAAATTTTTATTTGAAATATGTTTATCATGGTTTCTCGCGTCTACGAAGGAATTTTCGCGAAATATTTTGGATTTAGGTCTAATAATATTAGATTTTTCAATTTTTCATTCTTTTCTATGTTATTTCATGGACATCCTGTATATTGGTTGTTACCATACTTATTATTAGAGACCGAATTATATGTAAAGTGCATATGTTTTATTTTATTTATTGTTGTACTTATGGCATGTGCCAATGGTATAACATATGTAACGGTTTACGCGCTCTTCTTATTTGGCATTAAATGGCTGCTGCTATTCAATCATTTACCTTTATTCCATTGGTCATAACGATTTTTTTGCCGCCCCATTCAGCGACTGCTTGTTTCGTGGAACGATAGAAACCGGCCGGTAGTATACCTTTGTAAGGTACCTGAGCTATTAATATATCATGGACGCTGATTGCACAAGGTGGTATATCTTCTATGTAATCTTTCCAGTAATAGTCATGAGCTCCTAAATTGGCGGAAGATAAAAATCGGCGTCAATCAATGAGTAAACATTAGTTGTACTTTGAATTTAGTTAACTACAATGAACGCGAATCGTGGCGAATCACTTACGTTGCCACAATAATCTAAACCCGAAAGATGAGTTTGAACAAATTAATTTAATTATTATTGCGGAAGTGATATTTAAAAAGAATTAGTTGCTTTGATGGATGATACCACAAATACCAAATTTTAATTTATGAATACGTACCACTACTAAAATTCACAATGCAAAACAGCAAACAATAAAATATGTTTACATTTACCATCTTAACTTTAAAACTAAGAAGACAACACTGCTGATTAATTAACCCAAGGATGACCAGTCCACAGGTATATATATGAAACGTCAAAATAAAAGATATTCTGATACATGCACAATAGCAGATATATGTCTTTCGGTATGTAGAAATGTAAAAAGATGGGATTTCCAGTTCTAACATATGTTCTGAAATTTAATAATTTAATACTTGTTTAAATCACATTGATATAGAAATTGTTGAATGCGTACATATACCTTTTTAGTGTCGTCTGGCTCCATCTGTTGTAGTATATTGGACATTATTAAATCTATAAGCAGAATAGAGAGATAAATATCAACTACCAACGGTTTTAGTCATCTATCAGAAATATTCTTAACGAGTTTGTTTGGGATTAAAGGAAATTGTGGTATTAAAGTTCGTAAAGGATTTGCAAGTGTAGATCTATAACGTGCTCATTCTTACTAGAGTTTGCACGCACCGAGTTCGGGTTTAGGAAACGTTGTTAAAATAGTGCGTATTTTACTCCCAGTCAAGTAAAAGTCAGAATCTAAGTTGCGCGTTAGACAAATTGAAATTTAGAAAAATGTATATCAGCCACCTACAAGTATAGTTACCATATTAATGATCTTTAGATAATGCTCATATTACATACGAGGGGAGGTCCAGAAGTTCGTGGAATGGAGTGGGGATAGGTGTGCTCGCTAGGTGTCATTCTGATTGGCGACTCATCATTAGTACATAAGTTAAGTTGTAGCCCTATAGCGTCAGTCGTTTACGAATAGTTGCCTGCTAAACAAGTCAATCCGGAAGAAAAGTGAAACTATGGAGGAAATGGAACACCGTGCTGTGATAAAGTTCCTTACAAAGCGAGGAAAGAACGCTCAAACTATATTGAATGAAATGGAAATCGTTTATGGGGAACAGTGCCCTAGTCAATTAATGATTTATAAGTGGCATGGTCTTTTTAAACATGGTTGGGAGTCGATTCAAGACGACCACCGCTCAGGACGGCCAGTTGGGGCCACCACATCAGACATCGTCGAAAAAATACAAAAACTTCTACTACAAGATGCCCGTTTGAAGAAAAAACAATTATCTGCATTAGTTGGAGTATCAGATACCACCATTTTGCGTATCCTACATGACCACCTGGGTATGACAAAAGTCAGTACAAGATGGGTACCGAAAATGCTAACGCCGCTGCAGAAACAGCAGCGCGTCTGTGCGTCCAAACAATTTTTGGAGCTGTGTGGAGACAAACCTGCACAGATTTTGGAGCGGATTGTTGCCGGAGATGAAACATGGGTCCATTACTTTGAGCCTGAGTCCAAACAGAAGTCCATGCAATGGCATAAAAAGGGGGCACCACCGCCAAAGAAATTCAAAGCGTCAGAATCGGCTGGAAAGTTGATGGCTACTGTTTTTTTGGGATTGTGAGAGGATATTATTGATTGATTACCAAGAAAAAGGTAGCAGCATAACCGGAGAATATTACGCAGGGATATTAGAAAAATTAAAGAAGGCCATTAAGGAAAAACGTCGGGGAAAATTGACGAAGGGTGTGTTGCTCTTGCAAGAGAATGCGCCGGTTCACAAGAGCAAAGTTGCGATAGCTGCTCTGCATAACCATGGCTTTCAATCAATAGTCCATCCACCCTACAGTCCAGACATGGGACCTAGTGATTTTTATTTGTTCCCCAATTTAAAAAAAGGCTTACGTGGAAGAAAGTTTTCCGATGACAATGAGGTAAACCAGGCAATTTCGACCCATTTTGAGGCGAAAGTTAAAAAATATTTTTATGATGGTTTAGAAAAATTAATTCAGAGATCTAATAGATGTATTGTGCTTAAGGGTGATTATATTGAAAAGGAAAAATAGATTTATTGTTTTATTTTATTTAAAACCCTTTCATTCCACGAACTTCTGGACCACCCCTCGTAGGTGCCATAATTTCTCGGCCTGATACAGAAAAAAAGGAACTTGAAACAACATAAGAATTTTTATTTGAATTAGAAAACAAATAAAAATCACAAAGGATCATATACTGATTATATGGCGAATGTACTAATTCTTGAAAGCCACATTCGTGAAGCGGCGGCTGTATGGACGGGAGCATTGTCGTGCAATAATTGCACACCTTTTGCCAATTTTCCACGACGTTTCGCACGAATACTGTCACTTAATTTATGCAATAAAGACGCGTAGTATGTGCCGTTCGCCGTTGTATTGGGCTCGTTGAAGTGAATTAGCAAAATGCCCTCACAATCCTGGAATATTGTGGCCATCACCTTTTCCGTTGATTGAACGACCTTCGCCTTTCTGGGACGAGATTCATCATGTCGCCGCCATTCCATAGACAATATTTTCGAAAGAGGATCGTAAAATAGAACCATCGTTTCATCCCCTATGACAATGAACTCCAAAATCGATTTTAGGCCGTCTCCATACATGTTTAAAAACGACCGCGCACATTCGACTCGACGTTCACGTTGGGAGAGCAGAAAGAAATCGCGGTACCCGTCTTGCACTAATTTTATTCGTACCCAAATGGTCATGGAGAATTCGGCGAGTACCTGTTTCGGATATGTTTATCATTACTGCTAATTCCTTTACTTTCAAATGGCGATCTTCTAGCACTAAATCTTCAATAATTGAAATTTGTTGAAGCGTTATCACTTCACATAGTCGACACGACCGTTCAGCATCTTCCAGGGATTCTTGCTCTAAACGGAAACATTTTGCGCACTTTTTTACAGTAGAATACCAAGGAGATGAATCACCTTATACGCCGTCTAAACGTTGTTTTATATGTCATTACTTCAGACATTTTCATGGGCTAGTCATGTTAGTTGACTGGCTACTAAAAACTACTACCCTTCGAACCGTCATATTTATAGCGCAGATCTCGCGTATGTGATTGCATGCCGTCACAGAGTTTGAACACGCTTGAACCTGTATAAGCCTGCCAGGCCGAAAATTTATGGCGCCTACTTCGCAGGATATCTATAAAATGAAATAAATAAGAAACATAGAAAAATCTAATTTTATTTATTAGACTGAAATCCAAATTATTTTGCGAAAATTCCTTTGCAGACGCGAGAGAAAGATGACAAAGATATTTAAAATAAAAATTTCTTTATTATTCACAGCCGAACTATACGTACGTAAGCATGTTATTAAACGCCTAGCATGCCGTTGAAAGGGAATCGTACTATACATACACTAGGGTGACAGAATAAAATAGACACCTACTAATTAAAAAAAAAATCTATTATCGTTATATATACAAAATATTTTAAAATTTTTAAATTAGACTAATATTTTGTCGATCCACCTTTACTTGCGTGAAGTGCTGCGAGTCGTCGTGGCATAGAATCTACTAAATGATTAATGGTGTCTTTTGGAATATTTTACCACTCTTCTGTAACAGTTGCCACCAGTTCTTTCTTATTGCTGGGTTTTCGGGGTCGTTTCGCCATATTTGTCTGGATTATGTACCAAAAATTCTCTATCGGATTCATGTCTGGTGATTGGCCTGGCCGTGGTAAAATCCGAATCCCCTGTTCCTCTTTCCATGTGGTTGTTGTTCTTGCTTTGTGGCAGGGTGTTCCATCCTCCATAAAAGTGGCGTCTTCTTTAGATAAAATGGCGTTGTCGAATATCGGTAGTAGTCCTTCTGTTAATATTTGGATATATTTTGCCGCATTTATATTTCCGTCGCAGATTACTAATTGCGATCTTCCACCATACCATATCGCGCCCCACACCATGATGTTCACACCGTCGTATTTCACCGTCTGATGCAAAAATTTGTCGTTCAGTTGCTGCGACAAACGTCCCCATACCCACGTACGACCACTATCACTGAATTGGCAGTATCTGCTTTCGTCTGAAAAAATGACAGACAGCCAAAACTCTTCGGGCTGCGTTCGCATTTCGAATGCCCAAGCCATTCGGCGCCCTTTTTGGAAACGCCGTAAGGAGAGGTTTTTTATTTGCCACCCTTTTATACATCCCCACACTATGGAGGTATCGCGGAACGGTGCGTTGACTTTTCTGTGAAGTTGCCGCAAGCTCAGTTGTACGTTTTCGCAGTTCTCTTAACACTTCGCGCACAAGCACTCTTTTACTTCTTTCAGAATGTCCGGCATGACCTGGTCTCGGCTCCACTGTTGTTTTTCCCTGCGTTTAAATTGTGTAATCACACAGTTAACTGTGGACAACGGAATATTTAAAAATTTACTTAATTCACGTTGCGAAGCGCCGCATTCACTCTGGCCAACGATGCGACCCCGGGTGAAGTCGCTAATATCACTCGGACCTTCTAAGCGGGGCATAGTTGTAACGATACTAAACTATGACGATACATCTACCCTAATGACAAGAGAAAGTTCTTAATTCGTTCTTAGCATTTAGCTGTTTACATATTTATACCGCTTTACCTGGTGTCTATTTTATTCTGTCACCCTAGTATATATATATATATATATATATATATATATATATATATATATATATATATGTATATGTATATAAAAAATAACATCGACTGGGTATTGTTAGTGGTTTTACTTTTGGAGACGCCACTGATGCAAAAGGAAAATGTCTACACGCTGCCTTCATGACTACTTAAAACTTTCTTTCATCTCGCAGATGGTGCAAAGGTTTAAAAATCTCTTATATTCATTCAAAAATTTATTTAGTTTGTTATGGTCCCTTGAATTACAACAAGACTTACTTCATGTATTTAAAATTTAGAATCCTAGTGAAAATATTTCAGTAAAGTTACACCGCGGAAAAGCTAAAATTTTGAAGTACCTTCCCAACGTTGTACAAGATGCTGTTTACCAATTTTTACGGCATATTTGTATGATTATTCAACGTTAACGAACAACTTGACTGTCCGTGTTGATTTGAAATGGTTTTTGACGTTTTCTACCTTTATCATACACTATTTTGTGTTTTGGTGTTATGTATACATACCTACGAGATATTAACAGCAATAAGAATATGTTACCAATACTTTTGTTTAAATACAAACCAACTGTAGTCGTATTCGCTCGCATTGTTGCAAAGGATTTAACAACGCAACTGCAAATTTATATAAAAATAATAAGTAATTTATATTATTTGATAATAATTGATATCTAATTATTCACATATTTTTGTGTTTTACAAAAAACTGTATGAATTTAGGTGGGTATTATTGTCAAGTTCATATAGTAAATTTGTTAATTTTACAAACAAATTGTGCTAGCTTTTAGAATGTTACAAATTATAAATAGAATATATCAACTACTTTTCGACAAAGGACAATGAATTTAGAGAGTATATTTTATTATATTATTTTATTTTATTTCAATCAAAATTTACAAAATATAGAAGTAGATCTGTGGAAACTAAAAATTAACTTAACTTAATAAAATCGATAAACAATAAGACAATTTTGGAAAATAATATACACAGTAAAACGTGTAGTTAGATTAACAACAAATTTTACTGTGTATATTATTTTCCAAAATTGTCTTATTGTTTATCGATTTTATTATTACATTGTTTCTGTTTATTATTTATTTACAATTCTTTATACGTATTTTAGAATTTCAAAATCGTGGGCTACATATGTCGTACCATTGTTACTAAACCATCCGCGAAATCCCTTCCATGCACTGCTTGCTGGGAATACTTTGCTAACTTTCCACTCTCCTTGGTGAAATATTTTGCCTATATAAAGGGTAGAATTATCTTCAAATCCACCAATAACTAAATTCTTCAGGGTATCCCCGGTTAGTGAGTCTGAAGTTACGTATTCCCAAGAAAAATGATGGGGATTTTTGTCACACAGAAACTAAAAAAATAGACAACTACATATGGAATATCTTAATTAAACATATTGTATCGAGATAAACATTTTCTTATGTAAAGCTTAAGAAGTAAGCAGTAAAGACTTCCGTCTTAAAATTAATAACAAATTTGAAGCAGCTTCCATAGGCAAATACAGCTGCGATCAAATGTTATAGGCAGGATAACTTTTTTAGCGTTACGATAAGACGATAATCTCAAAACTAAAAAAAAACACAATTCAGTTTATAAGGTTCCTTTATTAAATAATTCAGTATTCAATGCTGCCTCCTCTAGCCTTTATTACAGCTTTAATTCTTTTAGGCATAGTAGCTACCAGTTTGCAACATGTTTCTTGTGAAATACACGCCCATTCCATAAACACTGTTTGCTTTAGCGCTTCTTTAGAGGCATGGTTGTATTTACGAACTCTGTCCTTCAATATATGCCATAGATTTTCAATAGGCGAAAGGTCAGGCGATTGTGGGGGCCAGTCCTAAATCTTCACTTGGTTATCAGTAAACCATTTCGTTACAGCTCGAGCCTTGTGGCAAGGGGCATTGTCTTGCTGAAAGTAAAACTCCTCTGAGTCCATATCATAAAATCTGACAATTGATGGTTCGAGAACCTCTTCCAACATCCCGATGTAGCGTGCCCCATTCATGCGGCCCTCGCACACATGGACTTCCCCTACACCTTGTACAGACATACACCCCCAAATCATAACGTTTCCACCGCCGTGTTTAACAGTAGGTAAAATGCACTCTGGGCAAAATGCTTCGCCGGACCTCCTCCGAACATAATTTGCTCCGGAAACGCTGTGCACCTGCACAGAATAAACGAAGGACGTTAACTTTTTGAATATTTCTGAGTTCAATTATGTATATTGCAAGGATTATGAAATATTTTTGAGGACTTACGTCTATATTAGATTCATCGGACCAAAGTACTTTGGCTCAGTCATCTACAGTCCAATGTCGGTACTTCTTTGCCCACATAAAGCGTTGCTAGCGGTGTAGATTGGTCAGCAAAGGCTTGTGTGGCGGTTTCCGGGCACGTAAATTCGCCGCAGTTAACTTTCTTCTTACAGTATGCACGGAGATTGGTGCGTCTCGTTGAGCGCGGAGCTTTGCAGAAATCGCTATCGCGAATTTGTGCCTATCCCTGAGCGCGATACGCTCTGTCAATCGTTCTTCTGGCACAGTCGTTACACGTTTTCTACCGCTGTTTGGTAGATTATGATACTCTCCAGTCCTTTGGTAGCGGCTAATTGTGTTTTGCACTGCACAACGCGAACATTTTATTGTCTTAGAAATGTTTATTTGTGACAATCCTTGTTTATGCAATAAAATTATCGGGCCTCGTAAACCCTCAGATGTTTGGGGCTTTTTTGGCATATTGTGTATACACAAACTTACAAACGAAGGTCCGCACTCTAAATGAACTTTTGAAACCGACAAACGACGTTTCTTTCTCTACGCACAATATATTACTTAACCTAAAAATTTTAATTTCTGTCTTATATAGCTTCGTAATTTATATTTTCTAGGAATTTCTACTTTAGATAACGACCAGGTATAGGTTCGCAGAACCGTTGTTCTAAGAAGCGCTACCTGCTGCGCGAAACACATGTTTGATTAGAGTGCCTATAACATTTGCTCGCAGCTGTATATACATTACTCGACACTGAACCACAGTATAATAAAGACAGTAGTTTCACTCACTGGCGATATCTTTGATATTCATGTCTCACAGTCTTTTTCGCGCATTCCACCTTGCGCAGCGCAAATGATAGCGGTAACAATTGGAAACATTTTTAAAAATACGAAAACAATCGAACAAGATAATTTAATAAGCGAACTATTTCCGGAATTGGATCGTGTTGTATTGAGATATAAGAGAAATGAGGTAAGAGTAACAGGGAAAACTAATAAAAAGAAAAAGAAAGAAAAAGGGAGAAATAGAAAAGGGGGCTGAAAAGAAGAAAAAATGAAATAAAGGAGAAGAGAAGGAAAGAGAGAAGGAAGACAGAAAAAAGAAAAAGGAAGAAAGAGAAAGGTTGGATGTCGAAGTTTCGCCTCCGTCGTAGGAGGTTTCTTCAGGAGAAAACAGAGAAACCAATACTGAAAAAGAACAATCAAGGAAAAACAAGGGAAAGAACAAAACCACCGCACCGCAGATACAAGAAGAGTTTAAACACAAAGTCGCACCGATAATAATTGAAGAAACAGCAAAATGGACGAAGACCTCCAGCATCATGAGACGTAAGAATATAATCGCCACAGGCGTAAATTAATTCATACAAGTTGAACCGGCAACCGAAGACGATTACGGGAAATTAAGCAAGATACTCAGGGAAGAAGGAATCCAATTTTATTCATTTCAATTGAAAAGCGAAAAGAAATTGAAGGTGGTTCTCCGAGGTATATCATGCTAGACATCGAGATGGCGTTCGATAAGGTCTGGCATGGCAGTCTCATACATTAAATGTGATTACACCGGATTCCAGCCACGCTTACCAATCTCATTCAACATTATCTCTGCGACAGAACCTTTTGTGTTAAAATAGAAGAAGACTTTTCGACTACCAGAACAAAGCAGGCGGGAGTTCCCCAGGGCTCGGTACTGGGAACGCTCCTGTTTAACATCTACACTTCCGAGATACCGCAGTCAAAAGCTTGTCACATTGCGCAATTCGCAGACGACATTTGTTACAACCATAGGCAAACCACTGCACGATAGATTACAAACATACATCGACGCACTATACAAATGGTTTTCAAAATAGCGAATAAAGATAAGTACAGGGAAAACTACAACCATCTACTTCACGCCACCTAGAGGACACAAAAAACCCGACGAAATCTAAATTAATAACCACGTCATCGGATGGGCCAAAAAAACGAGGTACCTAGGGGTTGTTCTAGACGAACAACTCACATACACCTGGCGCATCAAAATTTTGTTGTTTATGTCCAACACGAAACAGCACTATGAAAGCTGGCTCTATATCAGATCTACGAAGACAAGAATAGTTGCTTTAGATATATGAAGTACTGTAGGACTTCGTATATATCTTATATGTAATATATACTTTTCGATATAACTTTAAATATATTTTATGAGCAACAAAATGTAAACAAGGTGGATGATATTTTAGCATCCTCTGTCAAGTAATTTCAATTTAGAGAGAGGGGCGGGAAAAACAGTTTTAAACAATTTATTCATTTAATAATGTTTGTGAATTAACTTTCTCTTTCTTTATTATACAATTTTAAAGTGAAATAAATCCGAACTCTGTCAAAAAGAGTGATTAAATAATCGCATGAGAAACTAACATCCATATTAATACTAGTATTAATATGAATATCAATACTAAACCACCGTTGGCATTAGTCATGATAAAGTTACAATTTTCTTATAATTTCCAACAATCTACTGGCATCGTGACATCTAGGGGGATTTAAGGCGACTTGGATTCAATGGCCTCCTGGTGCAATTGGTATAGCACACTATACCGGAGATATAGAGATGTTGGGGTCAAGTCCCCTCCGAGACCGATATTTTTTCGGAAATTTAATGCGTTGGAAATTGCAAAAAAAATTGTAATTTTATCATTAATCACATGGAAAATTGGGATTGCACTTGGACGCGTCAATAGTGCTACACTATCACAGTACAATTGCTTCAATAACTTTCCTGCGCCGTTTTGTATAGACGCTAATGAAAAGTAGTTGCATCTCCTAAACACGTCCATTCCAGTCCATTCTCTTCTTACCACTGAGAATCGTGGTGCGTGAAAATTCTTAAATTTGTTCAACCAAGCGCAGCAGATGGGTACGGAAAATTAAAGACAAAAAATTCCACAACTGAAACTACTGCATCTACTATACTGTGATTGAACATTCTCCTTATATAAGAACGTTATTGCATTGTGACGAATATCGTCTTCGGGGAAAGGATGTAGAGACTTACGCATTATTGTAAATGTTTAGTTTAGCTAATTAAGATCCTTAAAAATTGTCTCTGTGGATAAGTATTTAACAACAAGCGTAATATAAAATATATGGCTTATTACGTTCTATTACTTATTTATTATCATGCTTATTATATTCCTATTGTGTATGTGACAGTTTGTGCATTCTTATTTGACGTTAAATAACTGCAGTATATTCAATTATTACGGTATTTACCTTTATTGCTTGGGTCACAACGATCTTTTTGCCGCTCCACTCAGTAACCGCTGTTTTCGTGGACCAATAGAAACCGGCTGGTAGTATACCGTTGTAAGCTACCTGAGCTATTATTATACCACGGGTGCTTATTGCACAAGATGGTAGATCTTCTATGTAATCTTTCCAGCAATAGTCGTGAGCTCCTAAATTAACAGGAGAGAGAATCGTGCAATTAGCATTGTAGACCAGCATGTTTAACTACAACGTACACGAAACAGAAATTAACATTTATATTCACAATACTCTAAATCCGGAAGATATATTTCGCCTAGTTAATTTGATGATTGAGAATTTCATGGACACTTATTTTAGACAAAGATATCGCGAAAATTAAAATAATTGTTACAATGACTCAGCAAAAGACTGAGAATTTTAATTACGGATTCTGCATATGTATACGCACCTGTAGTCAAATTCAGAATGCAGAACAGTAAACAATAGTAGATGTTTGAATTTACCATTTTAACTTTAAAACTAAGAAGATAACACTACTCATTGTTAGCACAGTGATGATCGTTCATCAGGAATATGTATATACACTGTGAAAGGTCAAAATAAAAGATATTCGAAAATATTTACAGTAGCAGATATGCACGTATGTATTTCGGTATGCAGAAACGTAAAAGGATGGTGGGATTTCCAGTTGTCGTAACATACATATGTTATGAAAATCGTTAAGTATTTCATAACCTCTGTCGTATTATCGGCGACACTGGAGAATTAAAACCCAATTATCCTATTTTTAAATGTTTTTCGATTAAATATTGTTGAATTATAATACTGTTGACATAAACAATCTTAATATTCTTACTGAAATACGTTTCTTCTGACTGAGATTAGATTTACTACTACGCTGTAACTACGTTTCAATGAAATTTATTTCGTTGAATGTTTCATAAGGTTAAGATAATTGTAAATAAATGTGTATGGTATTTAAAGACTTAGTTAATTTCATTGTGTATATTCCGCGATCCGTTTGTTCTGCAACTGTCAATGCTCTACAGTGTTTGTCAAAATATCCATATACGAGGTAGGCGCCATAAATTCTCGGTCTGACAGGCTTATACTGATGCAAGCGTGTTTAAACCCCGTCGTGGCATGTGTATGCTATAAATATGACGGTTCGAAGAGTAGTAGTCTTTAGTAGCCAGCCAACCAACGTGACTAGTGCATGAAAATTTTTAACGAAAGAAGGGCATTTGCTTAAACACATAAAACAACGTTTAGACGGCACTGTAAAAAAGTGGGTAAAATATTTTCGTTTGGGGCAAGAATCCCTGGAAGATGCTGATGAACGGCCGGGTCGACCGATTGAAATGATAACGCCTCAAAAATTTTCAATTATTGAAGATTCAGTGTTACAAGATCGCCGTTTGAAAGTGAAGCAATTAACAAACATAAGTATTTGCCGAATTTTCCATGACCATTTTGGTATTAATAAAATTAGTGCAATATGGGTATCGCGACTTTCGTTTGGAGTCGATTGTCAGAGGGGATGAAACAATTGTGCTGTTTTACAATCCCCTACCGATAAGGGAATCCATGGAATGGCTGCGATCTGATGAACCCCGTCCTAGAGAGGCGAAAGTCGTTCAACCAACGATAAAGGTGATGGCCATAATATTCTCGGATTGTGAGGGTATTTTACTAATTGACTTTAAAGAGCGCAATACAACTGTGAACGTGAACAGCACATATTATGCGCCTTTATTGCATAAATTAAGTGACAGTATTCGTGCAAAACGTAGTGGAAAATTAATAAAGGTGTGCGACTACTGCATGGTAATGCTTCCGTCCATGCAACCGCCGTTTCACAACCTGCCATCCTCAAATGTGGCTTTCAAGAATTAGAAAGGAAAACCTATAGCACATTTTTTTACATGTGTAAACAGACTGTATTAGATGGAATCTATATTAATTCAATGTGCTGGAATAGACACCGTATTAGAAAGGAATGCCAATAGATACGGTTCAATCTTCTGTTGTTTTTTCTTTGTTAAAATTATGGACCAAAAATTATCGATTGCTAATTACTCGGTCATTTTCGAGTCCACTGCCATGAAAAGCAATAATTCTAGAAGATACGGAGACTTATTACTCAGAGTATATAATTTCACAGAATAGTCTCTTTTTTGTACAGTATGATCATATGACGATTGCAAGAACTGTGTGGATGTACAATTCACAGGTATAGCAGTAAACTCCACTCACACAAATTAATTAATTATACGGAACGCAGCGTTTCGAGAGCACGTGGGCTCTCATTGTCAACCGTGTTACCGACTGGTATCACAAATCGGTCACTCTCGGTCTCCTTTCGTACCTCGTCGTAACGTCGTCGGACGAATATTGGAAGTTTTTAATAGTCTCAAGTTTTGGCGGGAATCGTCGAGGCCGTTGTCGTCTATGCATTTAGTTAGTCTGCTGTTGCGATTCTGGCGGGAATCATTCTGGTAAGGTTGTCGGAGCACATGTATAGATTTCTCTATTAAGTACAAATCCTCGACTTTCTATTATCGCTCGTCGAGGCTACTGTGTCCGTTGTCGTCTATACATATGTTTAGTCTTCTGTTAAGTTTGTGTCGGGAATCATTTTGGTAAGGTCGTCGGCGCGCATGTCTAGGCATCTTCTACAAGTACGATCACTCCGGTTTTTGTTGACGGTTATTGCGGCCGCAGTGCCCGTTGTCATCTGTACGTTTATTCGGTCCTTTCTCGTATTGGGACTTAGACATTTTTTCATTTAGTTGTTCGTCGTAGCAGACGAGTTTCACGGACCATTTTTCTATATGTTATGTCGGCATTATCGCTCCGTCTTCCTTGTCGGTGCGTATTTCGCACATTTGTTGGCTACTGCCCTTTTTCTTCTTTGAGGCGCAGTAGCAAAGAGCTAAAGATTGTACATAGCGTATTATTTCAAACGAGAACGCCTGAGTAGCTGTCACATTACTTTTGTTTTGAGATCGGCTATTATAGCTACTGTCGCCCTCAACCAGGCATTCAAGCTCTAAGAAATGGGGCGGGTTCCCCTATAAATATGTGTAAAAACGAAAGTATTTGGTTCAAGTACAAACACAAGCCAATGAAACAGGGCCAAGTCCCTTAGGCAAATTTAAAAGCCAAGGAAAATGTATTATTTTTTAAATATTTTTTTGCGCATCCGCATTGAGTTTCACTGTACAACATCTCCTCTAGTAAATAAGGAAACATACTCTAAAAGTAAGTATTTGTCAAGTAATTCAGGAATTTACGAGCAGGCTACATCGGCGCTGTTCTTCAAACGAGGAGAACGTAAGAAAGAACTTGTCGCGCTTTTCGTGACATCTCGGTGGTAAGGACTCTGTACTATACTCTTTTATCATATATATATATATATATATATATATATATATATATCATTTTATGATCGTATTTCTACTATTCTAAATAACACTTATTATTTTGAATAGTAGACTTGGTACTAACACCTTCGAATTGCACACTTGTAATATAAAGTATAGTCTTATTAATCAGTGACGGGATGAGTGCACACAAATGATTACATTAAAAGAGAAATGAAGTTTCTGTTCTAATCCCTGTTCCAATCACATTGATATAGGAGTATTCTTAATGACTTTGTTTAACGTTATGAATTTAAAATATTTACAAGTGCAAATTTATAACCCCCTTTAAAAAGCCAAGGTTAACACCGATGATGAAGCGAGTATGAATGGGCAAAACGTCACGAACATTACGCAATTGAAGATTGGTCAAAGGTAAGACAAAATAACTCAAATGAAGATGTAAATCCAGTAATTTTTCTTTTTGAACAATGTCTTTTCGTTGAAAATCGCATTTAGCGATGAGTCAAAACTAGAAGCAATGACCGAAAGAGCTCAATTTGTTAGATGATATCCATCTGAATGGCTTAGTGAAGCTCGTGTACTAAAAACGGTGAAACACCTACCGCTAGTTGCGGTATGGTCCTGTATATCAGTCGAAGGTCTTTAACAATTGTATATTTGCCAAGGCACCATGAATTAACACCAATATGACCGTGTATTGGACGATGCCTTGATGCCATATATCGATGATTTAAATCCCAATGAAGGCCCTTACACATTCATGTTACCTTAACCGGGAAATTCTTCGACCTCAATGAAATCGAGAACGTGCGGAGTGTTCCAAAATCACGCGTGTATTCGAGAAGAAGCACTACAAATGGGTAATCAGTAAGAGATATTGAGGATGTGTGACAACATGACACTACAATTAGACATACCATTAACGCTTGCAGAGACAGTATGCCAAAAAGCATAAGAGCAATTGTAAAAGCCAAAGGAGGCATTACAAAATATGAGTTATGTAGTTGTGACGATGTCTATAAGTTAACCTGTACAATACGTCTTTCATTGTATATTTATAAGAAAATCGCTATTTTAGCAAGTGGCCCTAAAAAATTGGACAGGGTCTATATTTTCCACTACTTGTGCTTGGGCACTCAGGTAGTGCTGTAATTACCGATAAGACAAACTAAGGCTTATTTAAACAAAACACAAGACAATTTCAATCGAGTACAACGTGAAGTTGCGTCAAAGAAAGTTATAGTTTTAAATACAATATTAAGAAACAGAGTACAACGTGTAGCTGCATCAAAGAAAGTTATAGTCTTAGATACAATATTAAGAAACATAGTACGACGTGTAGCTGCATAAAAGAAAGTTATAGTTATAGAAATCAAGTTATAGGTTTATACATGTACTAGGGTGACAGAATAAAATAGACACCTACTAATTAAAAAAAAAGATTCTATTCTCGTTATACATACAAAATATTTTAAAATTTTTAAATTAGACTAATATTTTGTCGATCCACCTTTACTTGCGTGAAGTGCTGCGAGTCGTAGTGGCGTAGAATCTATTAAATGATTAATTGTGTCTTCTGGAATATTTAACCGCTCTTCTGTAACAGCTGCCATGAGTTCTTCCTTATTGCTGGATTTTCGAGGTCGTTTCGCCATATTTGTCTGGATTATGTGCCAAACATTCTCTATCGGATTCATATCTGGTGATTGGCCTGGCCATGGTAAAATCTGAATCCCCTGTTCCTCTTTCCATGTAGTTGTTGTTCTTGCTTTGTGGCAGGGTGCTCCATCCTCCATAAAAGTGGCGTCTTCTTTAGATAAAATGGCGTTGTCGAATATCGGTAGTAGTCCTTCTGTTAATATTTGGATATATTTTGCCGCATTTATATTTCCGTCGCAGATTACTAATTGCGATCTTCCACCATACCATATCGCGCCCCACACCAGGATGTTCACACCGCCGTATTTCACCGTGTGATGCAAAAATTTGTCGTCCAGTTGCTGTGACGAACGTCTCCATACCCACGTACGACCACCATTACTGAATTGACAGTATCTGCTTTCGTCTGAAAAAATGACAGACCGCCAAAACTCTTCGGGCTTCGTTCGCATTTCGATTGCCCAAGCCATTCGGCGCCGTTTTTGAAACGCCGTAAGGAGAGGTTTTTTTCTTTGCCACCCTTTTACACATCCCCACACTGTGGAGGTATCGCAGAACGGTGCGCTGACTTTTCTGTGAAGTTGCTGCAAGCTCAGCTGTACTTTTTCGCGGTTCTCTTAACACTTCGCGCACAAGCACCCTTTTACTTCTTTCAGAAGGTTCGGCACGACTTGGCCTCGGCTCCACTGTTGTTTTTTCCTTGCGTTTAAATTGTGTAATCACACGGTTAACTGTGGACAACGGAATATTTAAAAATTTACTTATTTCACGTTGCGAAGCGCCGCGTTCAGTCTGACCAACGATGCGACCCCGGGGGAAGTCGCTAATATCACTCGAACCTTGTAAGCGAAGCATAGTTGTAACGATACTAAACTATGACGAATTCCTTCCGATACATCTACCCCTACCCTAATTACAAGAGAAAGTTCTTAATTCGTTCTTAGAATTTAGCTGTTTACATATTTATACCGCTTTACCTGGTGCCTATTTTATTCTGTCACCCTAGTGTATAGTAGTACATTAAAGAAAAAATCAGTTCTACAAGTCTGTTAACTCAATTTAAAGACCATTTTAGCTAGGCATTCTCATATACCCACACCAGAACAATTTATTTAATTTTTTATTTAATTATTTTTACACTCCAACGAACATCATTTTTCGAAAAAAATGTGGAGGCTTACGCAATGCTACTAATATTTAGTTTAGCTAATTGCAATCATTAACACTTGTCTCCGTAGATAACTATTTAATAACAATTATAACACAAAATATATTGCTTATTACCTACTATTACTTATTTATTGTTATGTTTACTGTATGCTTAAGGTATCCGACAGTCCGCGCCTTTTTTTTGTTTTGGCACTAAATAACTACTGTCTATTCAATCATTACTGTATTTACCTTTATTCCTCGAGTTACAACGATTTTATAGTCGCCCCATTCAGTGACTGCAGTTTTCGTGGACGAATAGAAACTGGCCGGAAGTAAACCATGGTAAACTACCTGTACTATCATTATATTATGGGCGCTGACTGAACAAGCTGGTATATCTTCTATGTAGTCTTTCCAGCAGTAGTCATGAGCTCCTAAATTGCCAAGAGACAAAAATCGGCTTCAGTCAATAAGTGAATACTAGCTGAGCTCTGAATCTAGTGGGTATCAGAATAGAAGTGAATTATCTTACAATTAGCGCTCTAGTCCAGAATGTTAACTATAACTAACGCGAAACGTAGGCATTCACTTATTAATTCTTCAATAGTCTAAGGCCGAAAGATGAGTTTGAACAAATTAATTTAATGATTAATAAAGAAAATTTCATGGCTCGTCATTTTGATAGCGATATTTAGAAAAATGGTTAGTTGCTTTGATGGCTGATACCAGAGAATAACAAAATTTAATTATACATATGTATACAAATACGCACCTATAGTCAAATTCAGATGCAGAATAGTAAACAATAGACGATTTTTGTATTTACCATCTTAATTAGCGCAAGGATGATCATACAGCAAGAATATATACATCCACGGTGAAAGGTCAAAATAAAAGATATTTGCGTATACGAGGGCGACCTGAAATGTTTCAGGAATCGGCAAAAGATGGTGTACGAAGGTTGGAGTAGATTTATTGGTCGGCAAGGGCAATTTTCTTATGGCAACTGACAAAATTCTGTTTCTGGGTGAGTTCAAACGTGGCCGCACAATCACTGGTGACGAACCACGCAGTGGACGCCCAAAAACCGCTACCAACGATGAAATGGTCGACGAGATTCATGTTGTCGTGTTAACCGATCGCCGTTTGAAGCTGAAAGACCCACATTCTACATGAAATTTTAAGTATGAAAAAGTTTTCGGCACGATGGGTGCCGCGTTTGCTCACACTGGAGCAAAAACGAGATCGGGTGACCTTTCCGAGAAGTGCCTGGCCAGGTTCCAACGCAATCCATGGGATTTCTTCATTCTTTCGTAACCGTGGGTGAGAATTGGAGCCACCACTACGTACCGGAGACCAAGAAACAGTCGGAGAAGTGGACTTTTCCGGGCGAATCGGCTTCGAAGAAAGCAAAGACCGTTCCCTGTACCGGAAAGGTCATGACGACCATTTTTTAAGATTCCCAAGGTGCGATGCTCATCGACTATCTGCAGAAGGGAAGGACGATCACGGCGCAATACTACAGCGATTTATTGACCCGATTCGATGCAGTATTGAAGGAGAAACGGCCTCGTTTGCCGCGGGAAAAAGTACTTTACACGACAATGCACCGACACATTCATCCCGCATCGTCGTCTCCAAATTGAATGAGTTGCGCTACGAATTAGTCTCTCGTCCTCCATATTCATCGGACCTCGGGAGGAAAGAGATTTGCCTCAAATGAGGAGGTCATCGCCGCTAGAGGTGGCTATTTCGCAGACATCGAAACATCCTACCTTACTTCCTGACTTGCTACACAAAACACACTCTTAAACAACAACTATTGACAGTAGACATCTGAAATTTTGACAATTGCCATAAAAAAAGTTGTCCTTGCCGACCCATGAATCCACTTCAAACTGCGTGCGCCATCTCTTGCCGATTCCGGAAATATTTCAGGTCGCCCTCGTATAATAAACTGATCTTCACTTTTAATAAAGATATGAAAACTTTTGAAACTTGGAGACACATTTTTTAAGTAAAAAATAGACCTTGGTATGTTATAAACGAATCAATCTCTAAAAGATGGTTTTTACTTTTTCAAAAGTAATGTTTAAAACAGTCTGATTTAAAGATTTACAGCCTGATCTAGAGATTTTTCTTTTGCCAACGTCAAACAATTGTGATCAATCATTTTGTTATCGCTAAATATTAATAATCCATTAAATATTGGATAAGAAACTCTAAATAATGATATTATAAACGTTACAAACCGATTTTAGCTCCATTAAATTTGATTGTCCATAAAGGCTTTGACTGCTTTAATATTTATCTTTAAAGTCTCGTTTATGGATAAAATCTAATGTTAGGACTTTTTATGTTAAACTATATTGAAATATAAAAGAGTAGCTAAAACGTTTCCTTTTACAATAATTGAAGAAACTGGAGCACCATTTGAGAAAGTGTAGGAGGAGACCGCATCGAAAAATAAAAATAAACAAACCACACCAATACCGTGTTTTTCTTGTCGATTCCGGAAACATTTCAGGTTATCCTCGTATATGCAATAGCAGATATGTATGTATTTCGATCCAGTTATAGCAACATATCTTTTAGAATTTAATGAAAAGAACTCTCTTATAATCGACAAACACACCGTTTTACAGATCATTGAAACTCGATCGCGTACACGTATTTCATAAGCTCTGTCGTATCATTGGCGACTCTGGTCAATGAACTCCCATTAAACGCGTTGCAACATCGCGATTATGCTATTTTTAAACGTTTTTCGATTAAGTATTGTTGAATTATGACATTGGCGACATAAACAATCTGAATATTCTTGCCTAAATAGGTTTTTTTTTGTCTAAATTGTAACATATTCGTAACATACATTTGCAATTCTCTGTAAATTTATTATACTTTCTTTATCCTTTTTAATTTAAAAGAATTAGTTCCATATTTGTCTAAATTCTACTGTAATTCATGAACTACTAATTCCCTAAAACTAATTTAATATCACAAACATGTATTTATCGCTACATTTGATCTGCCTTTCAATGAAATTTATTTAGTTGAATGTTTCATGCAATTAAATAATTGCCACAATATTTAAAAATTTAATTAGTTTTATTCTACTTCTCGCACATTTCTGGGTAAGAGATTTTATCAATAAGTTAGTATTTTGACCAGTTATAACAAATTCAACGTTTGTATGTACGAAACGATGACGTTTAAAAGCAAAACTTCTTAAACATTCCGTTCATCAAAGAAACTCCTTTTGCGCGAAGAACAGATTTGACAATCTTAGTCATCCGTCTGCTTAGCATATTAGTACGTTCTTCCTCTAAAATTTTCCACGGGTGGCCTACGGAGGTAGGGCATACTTTTCGGAACCTACTGTCCAATTCATCCCATAACAGCTCGATGAGGTTTAGACAGGGGCTTTGCAGGTGCCATGTCATTATTTGTAAAGTGCCATTATCTTGTTCTTCATTTAAGAAATTTTTACATATCACTGCTTAGTGTTTGGGGTCGTTTTACTGCATGAATACGAAATTTTCGCCGATTAGATGTTGCCTCGATGGTAACGCGTTTTCTTGCAGTATTTAGTAACTCTCTTTTCGCAAAATACTGTCGATTCGCCTCAAGTTTCCTGTACCGGCGTAGGAAAAATAACTCCAAACAAAGACAGAACTTCTTCCTTGCTCGACAATTGGCACTACACAATCCTGCAACATCCTTTGGCCGTTTGCTCTTCTAGCAAAAACGCGCTTTGATTATCCAAACACCTCAAACTTTAACTCGTCAGTCCATAGTACCCTTTTCCAATCATCCACTGCCCAATTTTTATATGTTTCTGCCCACTGTCGTCGTTTTTTGCCTGTTGCCCCGTTGAAGTAGGTTTTTCTTTTCTTGCAATGCGGTTGTGATAATTCGCTGCCTTTAATCTTCTTTTCACTGTAGTGACAGACATTTTTCTTAAACGGTCGCGATTCATTTCGACGGCGATTGCTGGAGCTATCAGTCTCCTATTTCGCTTGCTCAGCAATTTTATACTCTCATCGTCGGCGTGAGTTGTTATTCTCTTACGACCTGAACGTGACCGATCTCTTAAGCTGACCGTGCGTTGATGTCTCCGAATGATATCACTAACACTCTATTTATTAACATGTATTTTTCGGAAATTAGACCCATTGAATAACCTTCTTGATGAAAAAGCAGCAATTACAGAGAGCTTTTCTAAACTTGTCGGTTTTTCGGTTTTCCTTTTGGGCATTTTAATAACTTTAATCATGTCACACAGGTTAACGCGCGCACAAGCAGGTTCATTTAGAAACTAAAGAATTTATCAATACATAATATACCTCGAGTGGCCTGTTCTGACCCCAGAGAGTATTGTAAATTTATTATCTGCAGTATTGTCGCAAAAATAATAGTATTTGCGGCGATGAGGATTATTTTGGAATTTACTGTATTATGTCACGAAATATACTAGGTTCGTAATCGTTAATCAATCGATTTCTTGTAAGTTTGCCTGTAAAATTCATAAATGTTAGTTATATATAAAAGCAATTATACTATCTTTTAGTAGAGTTTACAACATTTTAATGTCAGATGCTAGTTCCGCCATTGATTGTTATATATAGGGTAAATTAATAATCTGATATTTGTAAAAGAAAACGACATCTCCCACAGATAGAACGCAACAAGCAGCTACAAAATACAGAAAAAAAATTTGAAGCATGATTATCTTGTTGTACAAACATACTATATTATATAATGTAGTATAAATAAATCACTTGTTTGCTATTCTTTTTGCCTTATTCATAAGTGTTTTTGTAGATAATTTTGTTATAATGCAATCTGTACTGATACATAAAGTACTAGGTACAAACTGTTATTAATATTTTAGCAGTATTTTTTGGATAATCATTACATTTTTGTGGATCCAAATTAAGACCACTTGAGATTGCTTGAAGAATTATATGCAGCGTTGCAGTTCACAGATTTCTGTAATCTTTGATGAAAGTGTCGTGTTTTTAAAACAATCGGCGAGCACTATCATCGTCATTTGTTGTACCACTTCCTCCAACTTTCGGAACATCTACCAGTAATCCCACTTATTTTCTAAAACCATCCTGAATATTTTCCTTTCTCGCAGCTAATAGATTCCTATCTGCTTGCCCTCGCAATTACCATTTTTTAATATCTAGTCTGTAGGATATGTACGAGGGCGACCTGAAATGTTTTCGGAATCGACAAGAAAAACACGGTGTTGGTGTGGTTTGTTATTTTTAATTTTTGATGTAGTCTCCTCGAAGATTAATGGAATTTTTCAAACGGTGCTCCAGTTTCAAGCCGTCGGAAGAGTAGAATGTTTCGAATTCTTCAAAATAGCTATCTGTAGCGGCGATGACCTCCTCTTTTGAGGTAAATCTTTTTCCTCCTTGTGATTTATTCAGGTTTGGAAATAGGAAAAAGTCGCTTGGGGCTAGGTCCGAATATGGTGGATGAGAGACTAATTCGTAGCACAACTCATTCAATATCGACACGACGATGCGGGATGAATGAGCCGGTGCATTATTGAGGTGGAAAAGTCCTTTTTTTCCGCTGCAAACAAGGCCGTTTCTCCTTCAATACTGCATCGAATCGGGTCAATAAATCACTTTAGTATTGCCCAGTGGTCATCCCTCCCTTCTGCAGGTAGTCGACGAGGATCACATCTAGATAATCCCAAAAAATTGTCGAGATGATCTTTCCGGCTGATGAAACGGTTTTTGCTTTCGACGGAGCCGATTCTACCGGAAAAGTCCACTGCTTCGAATGTTGCTTGGTCTCAGGTATGTAGTGGTGGATCCAAATTTCATTCAAGGTTACGAAACTCATGAAGAAATCCCTTAGATCGCGTTAGATCCTGGCCAGGAACTCCTCCGAAACGGTCGCCCGATTTCGTTTTTGCTCCGGTATGAGCAAACGCGTTACCCATCCCGTCGAAAACTTTTTCATAACCGCAATTTCGTGTAAGATATGGCCAACGCGTACTGCTGAGATGCCTGTTGTCTCTGCTATGTCTTTAAGCTTCAATCGGCGATCGACTAACACGACATCATGAATCTTGTCGACCATTTCGTCGTTGGTAGAGGTTTTTGGGCGTTGACTGCGTGGTTCGTCACTTGTGCTTGTGCGGCCACGCTGAAAGTCGCTCACCCAGAAGCTGATGGCCAAAGATGATGGAGTACATCCGCCATGAACTTCTATTAAAATATTTCGTATTTCCGTGGCCGTATTCCCAGCCATCCAAAAGTGTTTTATCACTGCACGAAATTTGATTTTATCCATTTTTGCGAAACCGCCTAACTAGCTATACAACACCCTCTTAAACAACAGCTATTAGCAGTAGACGTCTCAAATTTTGACAGTTGCCATAATGCAAGACCGAAGTTGCTTATAAATAACCACAGTAGACGATGTACTTAAGTCTCTACATCAGTTCACTCAGTTTAATACACAAGTTCACCAGAACACTAGTCAGTATACGTTGCAACTCAAGTAAATAGTTCATCAGAACATTCAGTATACAAAGTCACTCAACTCAAGTCCAAGCTCAACAGAACTCAACGTAACTTCAACAAAGGAAGTTATACAGCATCTAGAATATTTCTAGCAACAATTAGGTAGCATTGATCACATAGCTCACGAGTAATACTGAATATATATATATGATAAACGAGTTACTTCCGGAATTGGACTGTGCCATGATGAGATATAGAAATGAAATAAGAGTGAGAGGAGAAAGAAATAAAAAAAGAAAGAAGAGATAAAAAAAAGAAAAATGAAGAGGGGGTGAAAAAGAAAGCAAAGATGAAAAGAGTAAGAGAAGGAAGGAAAGACAGGGGAGGGAAAGAAAGAAAAGAAAAGAGAAAGGTGGGATCTCGTAGGAGCCTTCTTCAGGAGAAACAAGAAAACCAAAGTGGCACAGTAGCTCGACGAATTAACCACGCTAGAGGCGAAAACCTTGAGAAGAAATCTAACAATCAGGTAGCTTAGCGTTGGTTATTAATGCCAGGCCGAAGTTGCTTATAAATAGTCATAGTACACGATGTCATTAAGTCAGTACATCAGTTCAATACGGACGTTCATTAGAACACTACAGTCAGTATACATTGCAACTGTAGTCAATACACAAGTTCATCAGAACATTCACTATACAAAGTCACTCAACTCAAGTCCAGGTTTAACAGAACTCAACGTAACTTCAACAAAGGAAGTTATAAAGCATATAAAATATTCCTAGCAACAATTCGGTAGCATTGATCACATAGTTCACGAGTATTCCCTAGTTATATGGTGTTCGGAAGCAACTCAAGAACAATCGCGAATTGTAAAAAGCAAACATTGTGCGAGTGAATAAAAGTGCGTAAGTGTTTTAAGTGTGCCAATTTAATTTGCCATTCGTAACGGTATACACCCGATACTAGTTCTTCGAGATAAGAACAAGAGACGGGCCACCGGAAAATTACTTCGGAACCGTCATAAGAAGATCATCAGATCGTACGGAATTTTTAAGTAATCATTCAGGCAGCGTGTGGACAACATTTATATTAACAAAGTATAATACAGCAAAAGTTGCGCCGTCGAACAGCTAAAATTTTAAAATAGCTTTACACCTTGTGAGAGATGTTATTTGGCAATTTCTACGATATATCCGTATGATTCTTCAACGTTAGCGAACAACGTAACTGTTCATGTTGATTACAAATGGCTTTCGACGTTTTTTAATTTTATTGTACACTAGTTATGTCTGTGTATGTACCTACCTGGTAAAACATTAACAACAATAACAACCAACTAACCAACTATAGTTAAATGAGAATATTTCTTCTCAGATTCGCCAAGAATTTCACTTGATGGAATTACAAAAAACGTATAAATTTACAATATAGAAACTACGTTAATTTTACCAACAAATTGTGTTGCTTTCGTAGTGTTGATTCTGAATGAACAAACCAAATTTAATAATTTTACACAAAAAGCTAGTAAAATCTACATATGTGACTTGTAAATAAAATATCTTCATAAACTATGTTCCGGTCGAGGACAAGGGATATAAAAAGTATATTTTGCAATCTTATTTTCTTTTAACCGAATTTTACAAAATATAATAATTGGATTAACAAACCTTTTACTGTGTATATTATTTTCCATTATTATTACGCTTTGTTTTTTTTTTGTTTGCAATGGTTTATACATATTTTAAAATTTCAAAATCGTCGGTTTGATATGCTTCGCCACTGATAGGATACCATCCTCGATATCCCTTATATTGACTACTTGCTGGGAAAACTTTGCTAACTTGCCACTCTCCTTGGAGAAATACTTTGCCGATATAAAGGGTAGAATCTAATTCATATCCGCCAACAACTAAATTCTTCAGGCCATCTCCGGTTAGTGAGTCTGAAGTTACGCGCTCCCAAGAAAAACGGCTGTCGTCCTTGTCACATAGAAACTAAAACAATAGACGGTTACACACTTTAATCAAGCGGATCGTATAAAAACAAACATTTTACATATTTTTTTACTGTGTACAGCCTAAAAGGCAAGCAAACATGTAGCGGCAAGGATATTCCTGCAACCGTCTGACATTGCACAAATGCTTCAAGTTTTTAAGCTTGGATATGTGTGGGTTTTGATATGCTATGTTTTGATAGCAATCAGAATGGTGTTGGTAGTTGGTAGTGAATTGACAATAACAAATAAAATACATGTATCATGTGTACTGCATTGGTTTAATGGCACAAAAGTGTTTACAATAAATCAAAAACTTTTCATTATCGGATCATACGTCAGAAATGGTATAAAATTAGAAGATGGAGAATGATCGTACTCTTTGCAACTATATACAGTACATATGACATATGACAGTTTACGGCCAGTTATTCAAGAATCAGTGCCAAAATTTCGTGAAGCAGGCTCTGTATCCCGAAAACTAGATAATCAAAACGGACAGCTGAAAGTATAGCAGATGCTGAGGAACGAGTAAGTCAATCACCTAAGAAATCTATTCGCAAGCTTTCACAGCAAGCGCCAGTTTCGTATGGGACATGCCAGACAATCCTTAAAACAAATCTGCAAAAATTTCCATACAAATTTCACTGCGCGCAGGAGCATTTTCTCACTGGTCACGTAATCCCGCTTACTTATTGTCAATGGTTTTTTGGCTACAATGAATAATTCTCGGATGAAGCATGGTGTCACTTAAAAATGTGCATTTGGTCTAGTGAAAATTCCCCTCGAACTCCTCGAGGGATACTTCCAGCAAGATAAAACAATATTCCATAAGACAAGGGAAACGATGGAATTATTGCATGAATTCTTTGATAATCGGATAATAGGTTTTCGACTGCAATCTCCTCATTATACAATTATACGGATTATACGTCAGAAATGGTATAAAATTAGAAGATGCAAGATGAATTTCGAGTAGAATTTCCAAATGTTCCAGTACAATGTGACAGTTTGCGGCCAGTTATTTTAGAATCAGTGCGAAAATTTCGCGAAACAGGTCTGTATCCCGAAAACAAGACCATCCAAAGGGAGTAGAGAAGGTATGGTAGATGTTGAGGAACGAATAACTCAATCACCTAAGCAATCTATTCACAAGCTTTCACTGCAAGTTCCACTTCAGTATGGGACATGCCAGACAACCCCTAAAAGAGATCTACAAAAATGGTCATACAAGTTTCACTGCGTGAAGGAGCTTTTACTCATTCACCACGTAATCCGGCTTAATTATTGTCAATGGTCTTTTAGGTACGATGAATAATTCTCAGATGAAGCATGGTGTCACTTACCAGGATATATAAATAAACAAAGAGTGAACATTTGGTATAGTGAAAATTCCCCTCGAGCTCCTCGAGATACTTCCAGCAAGATAAAGCAAGATCCCATACGGCAAGGGAACGATGGAATTATTGCATGAATTCTTTGATAGTCCGATAATAGGCTGTAAACCGCCATTTCCCGATTTGGCAATTTAGAATCTTCATACATCCACGAATAAAAGATAGAATAATTACAAATCGTCCTCATATAATTGACGAACTTACTGAAGGTATCCGAAATGTCTGCGAAGAAATTACACCATACAATTTAAGGAATGCCTTCAGCAGTATGAGACGAGGAGTGGCGTTGTATATAGAAATTGAAGGAGTTCTCTTTGAACTTATAATGTAACCAAAAACGGAAACGTTTGTGTGTAATTTGTTAAAACGTCAAAACCTAATCTGACAACCGGATGTCGACGGTGTAACAAAAACTATACCATCTATACTTAAGCGGTGTCACTAACTCCACAGAATAAGTCAATTTTTTTAAGTTATTCTACTAACTTAAGTTTAAAGAAGAAAAATTTCGTTGCTTGTTAGAGGGTAAATTTAATCGATCGTATGGTATAAAAGTGGTGACTGCCATATAAAAGTTACAGAATCCTTCTTTGGTATTAGTACAACAATTGAAAATAGTAAATGAAGTGCAAATATCCTATGTACATACTGTCAATATCGAGAAAAGTGTTCGTGTATTAAAGAATTATCGTAGTATATTAAACAAAAAATGAGATCTACCAATCTGTTAACTCAATTCAAAGACCATTTCAGTTACGCATTCTGCTATACCCATACCAGAAGAACATTTTACACTGCAACGGATTTCGTTATTCGAAAAGAATGTGGAGGCTTACGCAATGTTGCAGATGTTTTATTTAGCTAATTCAAATCATTAACATTTGTCTTCGTAGATAACTATTTAACAACAAGTATAACACAAAATATATTACTTATTGCATATTATTACTTATTTATTGTTATGCTTGCTGTATGCTTACGGTATCTGACAGTTCCCGCTCTTTTTGTTTTGGTACTAAATAACTGCTGTCTATTCAATTATTGTGGTATTTACCTTTATTGCGTTTTTGAAGCTGAGTTTTTTACCGCCTTTCTCAGTGACTACTGCTTTTTTGGAGGAATCGAAACTGCCCGGTAGTATACCATAGTAATTTGCCCGAACTTCTCTTTTCGCGGACGAATACAAAGGCATCGGTAGCGAAAAATCGTAAGGTGCCTGAGCTATTACTATACCATTGGTGCTGATTGCACAAGGTGGTATATCTTCGTTGTAGTCTACCCAGCAATAGAAAGCTAAATTGGCAAAAGACAAAAATTGGCTTTAGTCAACGAGTGAACACTAATTGTGCTACAAATTTAGTCGGTATCAGAATAGAAGTGAATTATTTTACAATTAGCGTTGTACTCCAGCATATTAGCTATAACTAACGCGAAACGTAGAAAATCACTTATTAATTCTTCATTAGGCTAAGGCCGGAAGATGAGTTTGAACAGAATAATTTAATGATTAATGCAGAACATTTCATGGCTAGTCATTTTGGTAGCGCTATTTAGCAAAAAAAAGGTTAGTTGCTTTGGTGGTTGATATCAGTGAACAACAAATTTTAATTATGGATTCTGTATAGACATACGCACCTGTAGCCAACTTCACAATGCAGAATAGTAAACAATAGAAGATCTTTAAATTTGCCATCTTTACCATCAACTTCAAATGTAAGAAGACAGCACTACTTATCAATTGGCACAAGGAAGATCGTTTGGCAAGTATATATACATCCACTCTGCAAGGTCAAAATAAAAGATATTCGTATATATATATGTAATAGCAGATATGGAAGTATGTATTTCGGTAAAGGGATGATGGCATGATCCAGTTGTCATAACATATATTTTAGAATTTAATGATAAGGACAGCTTATCTCTTATAATCGACAAAAACACTGTTTTAGAGATCATCCAAAGTCAATCATATATATGTATTTCATGACCTCTGTCGTATCATCGGCGACACAGGAGAATTAGAACCCATTAAACGCATTGCAATAATGCTATTTTTAAACATTTTTTGATTAGGTTTTGTTGAATTATGATACCGTTGACATAAACAATCTGAATATTCCTGACGAAAATATGTTTTCGGTCTAAATTCTATCATATTCGTAAAATACTTTTGTAATTCTCTGTAATTCCCTAAAATGAATTTAATGTCATATACATGTATTTATTGCTACATTTGAACCGCCTTTCAATGAAATTTATTTGGTTGAATGTTTCATGGAATTAAATAATTGCCGCAATATTTAAGAAGTTAATTAGTTTTATTCTACTTTTGTCAATAAATCAGTATTTTGACGTCCTAGCCACTCATGGGAAACTCAACGTTTGTATGTGTGGAACGATGGTGTTTAAAAGCAAAATGAAAAGTGAAGTCTTATGCTGTCAAATTTGGGAAATTATAAGTTGAATTCGAAACTTCATATTGAAATAAGCGAAAGATATAGCGAATAATACTGCGAGGAAGGTTGCAAGAACGAATGTAGCAATCAAAATCAGCTTCTTTATAAATCTGAAGACGTTTAATTTTCTTAGTTATATCAAGTACTATATATTATTTGGTGTAATTTTAAAGTAATTAGAATTTTTAAGGGAAAATTTCAATTATTTGGTTTCCAAAGTAAATATCTATTAAATGTATTGATTTATTTGATATAATTGTGTGTGCTTTAGTTACTAATTTAACCTTACTTGAATTTATGGTATCGAGTTACAGTTTCCATAACCAAATAGTTTTTCTCTCTCCGGTTTAACACTTAGATTGCATCCGGTGTCTATCAAGGCATTTAATATCTGCACATTTACAATATTTAGAATTTACCTGTTCTTTAGCTGAAACTATTGTTATTCCAGAGCCTCTCTTCCTCCTTCTTTTGCAATTATGTGCTAAATATCCAGTACCTTGGTACACAACTTCCTTCTCCGATCCGTTTGCTTCCCAGTTGCCAATGCCTTACAGCAAGTATGGGCATCCTTTGAGATGTTCCGGGCCAAACTTTAATGTACAAATACGTTTGCGGGCCCCGTTTAAACCCTATATCACTCGATCTTCCTCATTTGGAGTGAGTATGAGTAAGTAGTGTAATATTCCTTTTTAATTGAGTTTTTCAAAATATCTCGCGAGCCGGAGCAAATCTTACAGCTGGCTGGTTGTTGCCAACATATGCTTTACAAAATTTGGCAACATGTGCACTACCGTCCATATTAGTTCGGACACCCCGTAAAATGTTGTAAACTCTACTAAGAGATAATATAATTGCTTTTATATATAAATAAAGTTTATATTAGCATCTTCATCAAGTTTATTGTATATTAATTGCACAGGCAAATTTCCAAGAATATCGATTAGAGAATGATTATTAAAAACCTATTATATTTTATGACCCAACACAGTAACTTTCAGAATCATCCTCTTCGCCACAACTAGGATTATTTTTAGGACAATATTGCAGGTAATATTGTTACAATATCCTTTGGGATGAGAGCAGGACACCCAAAAGTATATTGTGTATTCATAAATGCATTAGTTTCTAAATAAACCTGCTTGTGCGTGCGTTAGTGTTAAGCGTGTGTCTTTTTGTGTGAACCTGATTAAAGTTATTAAAATGTCAAGAAGAAAATCGACAAGTTTTAGAAAAGCGCTCTGTAACTGTTGCCTTTTATCAAGAAGGCTCTTTAGTGCATCAAATTTCCGAAAAAATACGTGTGACTAAGTTGACTGATGTCACTCGGAGACATCAACGCACGGTCAGTTTAAGTGATCGGACAGGTTCAGGTCGTGAGAGAATAACAACTCACGCTGACGATGAACGTGTAAAATTACTAAGTAAGCGAAATAGGAGATTGACAGCACCAGAAATCGTCGCCGAAATGGATCACGAACGTGCAAGAGAAATTTCTGTTACTACAGTTTAAAAAGTGCAAATCGTTACGCCCACATTGTAACCGAAAAGAACCCTACTTCGACGGGGAAACAGGCAAACATGGCTACAGAGAGCAGAAACATAGACATTGAACAGTGGATGATTGGAGAAAGGAGCTATGGACTGATGAGGCAAACTTTGAGGTGTTCGGATAATCAAGGAACGTCTTTGTAATAAGAGTGAAGGACGAAAGAATATTGTAAGATTGTGTACTGCCAGCTATCAAGCAAGGAAGTAGTTCTGTGCTTGTTTTGGGGTTAATTTTCCTACACCGATACAGGAGACTTGAAGCAAATCGAAGCTATTTTACGAAAAAGATTTATTTAAAAATACTGTAAGAAAATTCAATACCATCGGGGCAACCTCTAATCGGCGAAAATTTTGTATTCATGCAGGACAACCACCCCAAACACTCGGCAGTGATACGTAGAAATGTCTTAAATAAAGAGCAAGATAATGGCACTTTACAAATAATGGCACGGTCGCCGCAAAACCCCAATTTTAACGCCATCGAAGTTTTATGGGTACCTCCGTAGGTCACCTGTGGAACATTAGAGGAATGGACTAATATGCAAAGTGGAATTTTTGAGAAACTAGTGTCGTGGATGCCTAGAGTTGTGAAAGCTGTTCCTCGCGCAAAACGGAATTTCTTCGATGAACAGCATGTTTAAAAAGTTTTTGTTTATTTTTCGTTAGAATTATGTTTCTATATACTTTAATCTTAATCGCTATTAATAAAATGCAATAAAAATTTCAAAAAATAAGAGAAAATTTTCTGTTTTTTTTAATTTTATTGCCCTGTCTGAACTAATATGGACGGTAGTTTATTATTATTTTACTATATCTAATTCCGAATAATATTATTCGTCAAAGTCCGGTACTGGAATATCCCCCTGAATGCCGATCCCTAATGAAGAGATATGGAACAATATGTTACTTCAAAGATGAATATTCATTTAGACTATTTATGCAATCAGGTCAAAGAGACAGTTGCATAGTGGGTTAGATTGCTATATTAACGGTCAGTATTACTACACCGGGTGAAAAACAGCGAGTTGTTGATTGCATTCTGGGCGACTGGAAAATGAATCGACCACCGATTTCACTTAGTAACGCATGTCAAGCGATATACCCCTGTCACCTCGCAGCAACACGGAATGAGGGCGTCCAGGGCCAGTTATCATAAATTGGTAATAAATTACCACATTTTGATTGATTGGAGGAATTAGCACGACAGCGCTGTCGCCCGGGAGCGCTCTCCCGTAAAAGGTTTACCTAAAATACCTAATATGATATTTTTAAGGTAACTATTAGGTTAGTGTTATGCTAGTATCCGGTTAGGGTTGGTTGCTGTAAGTTAGCGTTGTTAATGTGTTTTTATTGTTGAGTATTGGTCTTGGTCTACGTCTTCGTCCATAATCTATCTCATCCAGGCATATTATTTGCTCAGAGCGTATGTGTTATTATTAATAATTTTGTTCGTTTTCTATTTATAACTCTAATCTGCAGTTAATCAGTTGATAGTATAACAAAAGGCGAAGCTGTTCTGCGTCGTTTTTCTAATCTACATCATGAGTGGTTTTTATTTAAGCAATGGGTTCCCTTAACAGCAATTAAAGGTTTAACAAAACATCATGTCTTTACTGTATTGAAATCAGCGCGAGTATGTTACATGCATTTCAAAAACGCTGATTTGTCAGGAACAAAACTTCATCCAGGCGTAATTTTGAAACTCAAGTTACCAGGTGTGTATTTTAGTAGTGTATATATAAAACAACCAACCTATTTTTAATATGAAATATTACATGTATATCAACTATTATACTTGTTACAGAACGAATAATGGTACAAGATGAATGGGTGCTGAATAACAGTGATGTTCCTCAAAATGTTACTGCAGGACTTATGCCCCAGAATGAAGTATGGGTTTCATCATATACGACTAAGGATATTTCAAAAGATGAGAGTCCAAGGAAAAGTTTAACCAAAAAACACCCATTGTCAGGTACCTTTATAAAGGTTAATTTTATGTCATTTATGTTTAATATCTATTAATACATTTTGGAACAACCATCAACCTTTTACTTACCAAAGAAGAGAATGTTTTTACAAAGCGAAGCAGTCTTCATCAAAGCATTTCAATTTCTCACATCCTATCTAATCAAATACAGTTAGATATACTAACAACTGGGTAACTAAAGGTATTACGCCTACCATTAAAAATTGAGAAATCTTTAAACGATATATTTTTATTAACATAGATTTAGCTCTGGACAACGATTGCCTAGATATGTTTGCGTAATTGTGTGTGGATGGCTTTGTTAAATTAATATTCTCGGTATATATAAGGTAAATTAATAAACTGATATTGCTAAAAGAAAACGACATCTCCCACAGATAGAACGCAACAAGCAGCTATAAAATACAGAAAAGAAATTGAAAACATGGTTATTTTGTTGTACATACATACTATATTATATAATATACTATAAATAAATCACTTGTTTGCTACTCTTTCTGCCTTATTCATAAGTATCTTTGTAGATAATTTTTTTATAATGACATCTTTTTAGTTGTCATCACAAACTATTAATAATATTCAATGAAAACGTTTAACCACGTTTTCAATTGGATTTTATTGTGGTTTGTGATTACAACTAAAAGGAAATGGATAACTAATTACTAATTACTAAATATAAAACCATTTACGCTTCACGGTTAAACTGTTAACGATATTCTGTCGCTAGATGGGTCTGAAACTTGTCCTACACAATATGCATTGACATGCCCATCCCTGGGCGCTTCATCAAATCGATTCAAATTGAAAAGATCGATGTGAGGATAGGATTTTGTTGTAGCACTTAAACAAGGGTAGAGAATACCGTCAGACGGAGCTAGCATACTGATACACAATCGCCATGCAGAACAGCAGTCGTATCCCTCGACTTTGTTACCTTATCTAAACCTTATTTCATCCTCTTCTTACTCGCAATTACGGCCATCAACACTTCGAAAATACGCTCATTGTGTAAGAGTATGTAATGATGTTTTTTTCGAGTAAATCAAAATTTTTTTACGTTAATTTAGTGAAGGCATATTCAAAGTACGTAAGTAGTGTATTTTCGTTATTTTTTTATTGTAATACAATAATAAATAATATAACTCAAACACTAAATAAAATAATTAATATATTCAAAAGACTAATACTGGGAATACTGAAATTTCAGGAGATTTAAATAAGGCTAATACGTCAGGTTTCAATGTGGTCATATTTTTTGTAGGTAATTTTCTTAACCTTGTAATGTAAGTATCGGATAACATCAGTAATACATTAAGTAAATCTCCATTTCTCGTTAAACGAGAAATTTTTCTGCTGTTTGCTAATCTGTAATTTTTTAAATCTGCCCTCTTGCGCTTCTTCTCATAACTCTTCGATGGAAATCATAAGCGATTTAATTTCACTTTTATAAATTAGAATTTTGTGTACTGATACATAAAGTACTAGGTACAAACTGTTATTAATATTTTAGCAGTATTTTTTGGATAATCATTACATTTTTGTGGATCCAAATCAAGACCACTTGAGATTGCTTGAAGAATTATATGCAGTGTTTCAGTTCACAGATTCCTGTAATCTTTGATGAAAGTGTCGTGTTTTTAAAAAAATCGGCGAGCACTATCATCGTCATTTGTTGTACCACTTCCTCCAACTTTCGGAACATCTACCAGTAATCCCACTTTTTTTCTAAAACCATCCTGAATATTTTCCTTTCTCGCAGCTAATAGATTCCTATCTGCTTGCCCTCGCAATTACCATTTTTTAATATCTAGTCTGTAGGATATGTACGAGGGCGACCTGAAATGTTTCCGGAATCGACAAGAAAAACACGGTGTTGGTGTGGTTTGTTATTTTTAGTTTTTGATGTAGTCTCCTCGAAGATTAATAGACATTTTCAAACGGTGCTCCAGTTTCTTCAAGCCGTCGGAAGAGTAGAATGTTTCGAATTCTTCAAAATAGCTATCTGTAGCGGCGATGACCTCCTCTTTTGAGGTAAATCTTTTTCCTCCTTGTGATATATTCAGGTTTGGGAATAGGAAAAAGCCGGTGGGGGCTAGGTCCCGTGAATATGGTGGATAAGACACTAATTTGTAACGCAACTCATTCAATATCGACACGACGATGCGGGATGAAAGAGCCAGTGCATTATTGTGGTGGAAAAGTACTTTTTAGCCGTTTCTCTTTCAATACTGCATCGGATCAGGTCAATAAATCGCTGTAGTATTGCCCCGTGATCGTCCTTCCCTTCTGTAGATAATCGACACCTTGAGAATCCCAAAAAATTGTCGCCATGACCCTTCTGGCTGATGAAACGGTCTTTGCTTTCTTCGGAGCCAATTCGCCCGGAAAAGTCCACTGCTTCGACTGTTCCTTGATCTCCGGTACGTAGTGATGGATAAAAGTTTCATTCACGGTTACGAAACGCATGAAGAAATCCCTTAGATCGCGTTGGATCCTGGCCAGGAACTCCTCCGAAATGGTCGCCCGATTTCGTGTTTGCTCCGGTGTGAGCAAACGCGGTACCCATCCCGTCGAAAACTTTTCCACACCAAAAATTTCGTGTAGGATATGGCCAACGCGTTCTTCTAAGATGCCTGTTGCCTCTGTTTTCTCTTTCAGCTTCAATCGACGATCGGCTAACACGACATCATAAATCTTGTCGACCATTTCATCGTTGGTAGCGGTTTTTGGGCGTCCACTGCTTAGTTCGTCACTTGTTCCCATGAATCTCTAGCAAAGTATGTCGAATTTCCGTGGCCGTTTTCCCAGCCATCCAGAAGTGTTTTATCGCTGCACGAAATTCGACACTTAAACAACAGCTATTAGCAGTAGACGTCTGAAATGTTGATAGTTGCCATAAAAAAGGTTGCCCTTGCCGATCAATGGATCAACTTCAACCTTCGTGCGCCATCTCTTGCCGATTCCGGAAACATTTCAGGTTGCCCTCGTATAAAAGATATTCGAAAGAATAAATCTAAGGTTACAAAAGGGGCAAACCGTGGTGTAAATTGTCGATGTTTATGATTACTTGAGCTACATTTGTTGATGTCAAGGTATTACACATTTTTCTGTCAATCTCTTTTTCCCTTCTTTTTGTTCCCTTAGTAGAGTATAAAGTATTGCTACGTTATATATTTTTAGAATGCTTTTTATTTTCTCTTTTATTACTACAAATATTATTGTAGGGAACATATTTTGTATATCTACATTGTTTACAACTATAATTGAAGCTCGCAAAGTATTATTTTGGCTGTAAACACTACTAACAATTTTATTCACAAACTTGTATATTTATTTCTCAAAGTAGAAGTTTAGAGGTCTGCAAATGCCGAATACAGGAAGGTCTAGGATTTTTCCTTATAACTAATTTGTTATCTCGGGATATTAATTTTAAAAGAACAGTTGATATCATAAAAAGATTAGTATTACTTGCATTTATATAAACAAATTATTAGAACCAAGTCGTTTTGATATTTGTCTTCAATTTTTGGAATAACAGCATCGTGTTCGCATCAATTAGGTGTAGTTAGCAGCTTTGATTGTGGAGACGTCATTAAAATTCTAACATTTAGGAGGTGAAGTAGTTTTTTGCAATTCAAAGAACCATAACAACATAATTTAATTTAATTCCTATCAACATAAGAGATTCTTACACTGTTGCGCCGTCTACAAGATAAAAGAATTGTTCAGATACAACCGAATAAGTGTCTTATTTGTGTTTTACATCTCTAATATCTTTATAATATTACAATTTATTTATTCGTATTTACGTGCATTTCTACCTTTCATCTCTTTTTTACAGATATATTTAGTATATCGTTCGTTATTATAATTAAATCTACTCAATAATTAGTATGTCTTAAATCTGAGTAGAAAATGTTGACGTAAGGAAATCCCGGCAATTACCGTGATCTTCTAATTTAGGAATCCGTTTATTAGCATTATGCTAATTTTCATTATCTCATACTTGGTGTATTATTGCTATGATTACTAATTATTAGTGGGATAACATTACTAACAGTCTTATTCATACTCAGACTTAGTGGCTACTAAGATTTTACTAAGATGCTACTAAGAAAATTCGTATTCATAGAGGCATTTAGTAGCTACTAAGACCCTATTAACTTTAGTTGACTAGTCAGAAAGTTAGTAGGGTGTTAGCACGTTATTAGTTAGTAGCCACTAAGACCCTACTAAGACGGCACTATCTTATCATGTTCATGAACGTATATTTAGTGGCCACTAATTAATATGATGTTAACAGGTAAAGCGATCTGGCATGGAAAGGGGCATGCGTAGTGTATAGAAATGTTTAAATTCAAACGGATTAGGTTAGAATTATCTTTGGCGCACTTTTCTAAGAAGGAATATGTTATAGGTATCGACAATCGTAATTTATAAGAAAAAGATATGTTAATTAAAGTAATTTTAATATTATAAATTATAAGTTAATCAGGTTATCATGTGATAATAATATAATGGCACTAACAGTAATCTCTGCTTTTGTATCCTCGAGTAGCTTCTAGCGAAGATAGGTTGCATCAGCATGAGATTCATAAATGAAACCTACGACAGAAGATTCAGCACAATTTGGACCTTTAGTGTTGTACTGCGTAGCTAAGAACACCTGAGATTATTTGCTATTTATATATAATTTAATATGTGCACTAACTTACATCATTAGCTTCATGTTTTTTAGATTTTTTGGTGCAGGCTGTATCACATCCAATTGTGATTTGGTACGAAATATGAATATAAAACTAAAGATAATTGTTTTAATTCACTTTTTACTATGTACTGCATTGCTATCCAGGCTAGAGGTATCCTCGACACATTCTTCTAAGGTCAAATTCCTTATTAATCAATCAGCATCTGAAGAATCATATATTGCTGGGCCTCGACCAGTTTCCTTGAAACGTCGTCAAACTTCATTCACTGCCATTCTTCACTTACAGGTGTGATGTCTTTAAAAGAGCTTCGAGATCAGTACGAAATTAAAGTGCACGAGTATTTGTAATTTCTGTAAGGAAAACCACAACATGTATATTCTGTTTAACACAATTAAAAACTAATTTTAGAAAAACCAGTCACCCTTTTTTATCCATTTTAAGTCAATACCATAATACCCATTTGTTGTTGATGTACTACAATATAAGTGTTTGAAGAATATCCATATCAGATAGATAACATTTTGTATACATTGTACCATGTATCACGTTCTTAAAAATGTGCTCCCATGCTCTAATTATAGCTTTCTTTAATACAGTAATCTTTTTTTTGTTTTCAGTTATCCGGATTCTAAAGAATCTCTAATTAGCGCGCCCTTCTCTAAATCGTTCGTTTAGGTAGCGCGGTCTTTTCTCCTAAAAATGGTTTATAGCTTAATATCTCCACTTGTTTTAGTAATTTATTGTCACTTACATCAACTACTTCTGTGTTAATAGGGTCTTAGTAGCTACTAAATGGATCTAAGAATACGAATTTTCTTAATAGCGCCTTAGTAGCCACTAAGTCTGACTATGAATAAGGATGATGGAGTTCGGAAGCAACTAAAGAACAATCACGAATTGTAAAAAGCATTGAGCAAGTGAATAAAGGTGGTTAAGTGTTTTAAGTGTGCCAATTTAATTTGCCACTCCTAACGGTGTACTAGTCCTTCGAGATAACAACAAGAGACGAGCCACCGGAAGTTACTTCGGAACCGTCATAAGAAGATTATCAGATCGTACAGAACTTTTAAGCGATCATTCAGGCAGCGTGTGGACAACATTTATATTAACAAAGTATAATACAGCAAAAGTTGCGCCGCCGAACACCTAAAATTTTAAAGTAGCTTTAGACCTTGTGAGAGATGTTATTTGGCAATTTCTACGATACATCCGTATGATTATTCAACGTTAGCGAACAACGTAACTGTTCATGTTGATTACAAATGGTTTTCGACGTTTTTTAATTTTATTGTACACTAGTTGTGTTTGTGTGTGTACCTACCTGGTAAAACATTAACAACAATAACAACCAACTATAGTTGAATGTGACTATTTCTTCTCAGAGTCGCCAAGAATTTCACTTGATGGAGCTATAAAAAATGTATAAATTTACGTGGTATTATTGTGAAATCAATATAGAAAATTTGTTAATTTTACCAACAAAGAAAACACTTCTGTTTACCAACAAATTGTGTTAGCTTTCGTAGTGTTGATTCTGAATGAACAAACCAAATTTAATAATTTTACACAAAAAGCTAGTAAAATCTACATATGTGACTTGTAAATAAAATATCTTCATTAACTACGCTCCGATCGAGGACAAGGAATTTGAAAAGTATATTTTGCAATCTTATTTTATTTTAACCAAATTTTACAAAATACAATAATTGGATTAACAAACTTTTTACTGTGTATATTATTTTCCATTATTATTATTACATTCTGTTTTTTTTGTTTTTGTTTCCAATGCTTTATTTATATTTTAAAACTTGAAAATCGTCGGTTTGATATAGTGTGTCATTGCTAAGATACCATCCTCGATATCCCTTAAATTGACTACTTGCTGGGAAAACTTTGCCAACTTGCCACTCTCCTTCGAGAAATACTTTGCCGATATAAATGTTAGAATTTGATTCGTATCCGCCAAGAACTAAATTCTTCAGGCCATCCCCGGCTAGTGAGTCTGAATTTACGCGCTCCCAAGAAAAACGGCTGTCGTCCTTGTCACATAGAAACTAAAACAATAGACGGTTACACACTTTAATCAAGCAGATCGTATAAAAATAAACATTTTACAAACTTTTTTACTGTGTACAGCCTAAAAGGCAAGCAAACATGTAGCGGCAAGGATATTCCTGCAACCGTCTGACATTGCACAAATACTTCAAGTTTTTCAGCTTGGATATATGTGGGTTTTGGTATGCTATGTTTTGATAGCAATCAGAATGGTGTTGGTAGTGAATTGACAATAACAAATAAAATACATGTGTCATGTGTACTGCATTGGTTTAATGGCACAAAAGTGTTTACAATAAATCAAAAACTTTTCATTATCGGATCATACGTCAGAAATGGTATAAAATTAGAAGATGGAGAATGATCGTACTCTTTGCAACTATATACAGTACATATGATATATGACAGTTTACGGCCAGTTATTCAAGAATCAGTGCCAAAATTTCGTGAAGCAGGCTCTGTATCCCGAAAACTAGATAATCAAAACGGGCAGCTGAAAGTATAACAGATGCTGAGGAACGAGTAAGTCAATCACCTAAGAAATCTATTCGGAAGCTTTCACAGCAAGCGCCAGTTTCGTATGCGACATGCCAGAGAATCCTTAAAAGAAATCTGCAAAAATTTCCATACAAGTTTCACTGCGCGCAGGAGCATTTACTCATTGATCACGTAATCCCGCTTACTTATTGTCAATGGTTTTTTGGCTACAATGAATAATTCTCGGATGAAGCATGGTGTCACTTAAGAATGTGCATTTGGTCTAGTGAAAATTTCCCTCGAACTCCTCGAGGGATACTTCCAGCAAGATAAAACAACAATCCATAAGACAAGGGAAACGATGGAATTATTGCATGAATTCTTTGATAATCGGATAATAGGTTTTCGACCGCGATCTCCTCATTATGCAATTATGGGTTTTCATGCATCCACGCCTAAAATATTTAGAATATTTAGAAATCGTCCTCATATAATTGACGAACTTACTGAAGCTATCCGGAATGTCTGCGAGGAGATTTCACTACAAAATTTAAGCAATGCCTTCAATAATATGAAACGAAGGGTGGCGTTATGTATAGAAAATGGAGGAGTTCACTTTGAACATTTAATGTAAGCAAAAACGGAAACGTTTGTATGTAGTCTGTTAAGAAGTCAAAATCTAATCTGACAGCCGGATGTCAACAGTGTAACATAAACTATACCATTTATACTTAAGCGATGTTACGAACTCCACAGAATAAGTCAATTTACACGTTTTTAAATTTACTCTTCTAACCTAAGTTTAAAGAAGAAAAGTTTCATGGCTTGCTAGAGGGTAAATTTAATCGATCATATGGTATAAAAGTAGTGACTACCATACAAAAGTTACAGAATACTTCTCTAGTATTAGTGGAAAAATTAAAAATAGTAGATAAAGTGCGAATATCCTATGTACATACTTTCAATATCGAAAAAGTGTTCATGTATTAAAGAAGTATCGTAGTATATTAAACAAAAAATCAGATCCACAAATCTGTTAACATAATTCAAGGATCATGTCAGTTACGCATTCTGCTATACCCATACCAGAAGAACATTTTTACACTGCAACGGGCATCGTTATTCGTAAAGAATGTGGAGGCTTACGCAATGTTGCAGATGTTTTATTTAGCTAATTCAATTAATTAATAAATTACGTATTATTACTTATTTATTGTTATGCTTACTATATGCTTACGGTATCTAACAGTTCGCCTACTTTTGATTTTGGCATTAAATAACTGCTGTCTATTTAACCATTGCGGTATTTACCTTTATTGCTTCATCCAAAACGACTTTTTTGCCACCCCTTTCAGTGACTACTGTTTTCGTGGAGAAATCGAAACTGCCCGGTAGTAAACCATAGTAAGGTGCCTGAGCTATTATTATACGATTGGTGGTGATTACACAACGTGGTATATCTTCTATGAAGTCTCTCCAGCAATAGTAAGCTAAATTGGCAAAAGACAAAAGTCGGCTTCAGTCAAGGCGTGAACACTAGTTGTGCTACAAATTTAGTCGGTATCAGAATAGAAGTGAATTATCTTACAATTAGCGCTGTAGTCCAGCATGTTAACTATAACTAACGCGAAAATTGGAAATTCACTTATTAATTCATTAATACCCGAAAAAGGTCGAAAGATGAGATTGAACAAATTAATTTAATGATTAATGCAGAAAATTTCATGGCTAGCCATTCTGCCAGCGATATTTAGAAAAAAAGGTTAGTTGCTTTGGTGGTTGATATCAGTGAATAACAAATTTTAATTATGGATTCTGTATAAACATACGCACCTGTAGCCAACTTCACCATGCAGAATAGTAAACAATAGAAGATCTTTAAATTTGCCATCTTTACCATCAACTTCAAATGTAAGAAGACAGCACTACTTATCAATTGGCACAAGGAAGATCGTTTGGCAAGTATATATACATCCACTCTGCAAGGTCAAAATAAAAGATATTCGCATATAGATGTAATAGCAGATATGCATGTATGTATTTCGTTATGCAGAAGCGTAAAGGGATGATGGCGTGATCCAGTTGTCATAACATATGTGCTGGAAATTAATGATAAGCATAACTTATCTCTTATAATCTACAAAAACACCGTTTTAGAGTTCATTTAAACTTAATCGTATGTATGTATTTTATGACCTCTGTCGTATCATCAGCGACATTGGAGAATTAGAATCCATTAGACGCGTTCCAAAAATACAATTATGCTATTTTTAAACATTTTTCGGTTAAGTATTGTTGAATTATGATATCGTTGAATATTCCTGCCGAAATACGTTTTTTTTTTCTGTCTAAATTGTAACATATTCGTAAAAGACACTCAGAGAAGTGTTTTCTTGCATCAAGAAAATAGATGTTTTAGCAAAAATCTGTCTCTATTCAGGTAAATATTTTTTTTTCAAGAATAGAAAAATATTTAATATAAGAAAATAATATTCTTGAAATTATACTTGCATCTAATAAGTATTTTCTTGGGGTTAGAAAATCAAATAAATGCAAGACAGAGAAATGCGTTCTCGAAATAAATCATTTAGTCTTAAGTTAACGAAATTGTAGTATAAATATAGGTAGTTATTACAGTAGTTATTACCTCCCCTACTGGCTTAGTGGTAAAGTCATGTGGAATACGAAAATCGAAAACAAGACTAAATCGATTTCGATCATCGATACGACAGTTTCACTAATAAAAAGAAAATATACAGGCAATTCATCCAGCACACATAAATCATCGAACGTATGGATTTAATCTGGCGAATATTATTACATACTCAGCCCTTCTCGGCTGTGATAAAGTTTATAACAAACAAGAAGGAGTATCGAAACGAGGTTCAAAGAACATATTAGACACTATCGTTTCGATAAACCAAAACTATCGACCGTAGCGAAGTACACGGTAAAATCAGGACATAAAATTGATTTAAAAAATCTTAAACTTAAAAACGTAAATTCCACCAATTTAACCAAATTTTACAAAATATAGATTAAAAACACTTTTTTACTATTATTTTCCAAAAACTGTCTTCTTGTTTATCGGTGTTATTATGGTCTTCTAATCCATGATTTTTTCTTATTTAATACACTAATCGTATTCCCTGTGAGATAAAACTTCAAAGTCGCTTGGTACATATGTTGAGCTATTTTTATTAAACCATCCTCCAAATCCCTTCCACGTACTACTCGCTGGAAAAGCTTTGTCAATCTTCCACACTTCTTCGCGAAATATTTTGCCTATGTAAACGGTAGAATTATCTTCCACCAATAACTAAATCGTTCAGGACGTGCTCGGTTAATGAGTTTGCAGTTACGCGGCCCCAACAGAAATAATGGTCATTTTTGTCACATAGAAGCTAAAAGAGTTGATGGCTACAAAAGGCACAACTTAATCGAACGCATTGTATATAGATAAGCATTTGTTACAAATGTTTTTAAATTTGTCGCCGTAAATACGATAAGTTAATATGAAAAGGAATTTTTTGCAAGTAACAATATTATGTATGCATAGTTACAGAATTCGATAACATCTACATTTTCTTGACGAATAGTTATATTTTAGTTCGTCATACACTAACTAGGGTGACAGAATAAAATAGACACCTACTAATTAAAAAAAAGATTCTATTCTCGTTATATATACAAAATATTTTAAAATTTTAAAATTAGTCTAATATTTTGTCGATCCACCTTTACTTGCGTGAAGTGCTGCGAGTCGTCGTGGCATAGAATCTATTAAATGATTAATGGTGTCTTCTGTAATATTTAACCACTCTTCTGTAACGGCTGCCACGAATTCTTCCCTATTGCTGGGTTTTCGGGGTCATGTCGCCATATTTGTCTGGATTATGTGCCAAACATTATCGGATTCATGTCTGGTGATTGGCCTGGCCATGGTAAAATCCGAATCCCCTGTTTCTCTTTCCATGAGGTTGTTGTTCTTGCTTTGTGGCAGGGTGCTCCATCCCCATAAAAGTGGCGTCTTCTTTAGATAAAATGGCGTTGTCGAATATCAGTAGTAGTCCTTCTGTTAATATTTGGATATATTTTGCCGCATTTATGTTTCCGTCGCAGATTATTAATTGCGATCTTCCACCATACCATATCGCGCCACACACCATGATGTTCACACCGCCGTATTTCACCGTCTGATGCAAAAATTTGTCGTCCAGTTGCTGTGACGAACGTCTCCATACCCACGTACGACCACTGAATTGCCAGTATCTGCTTTCGTCTGAAAAAATGACAGACCGCCAAAACTCTTCTGGCTTCGTTCGCATTTCGATTGCCCAAGCCATTCGGCGCCGCTTTTGAAACGCCGTAAGGAAAGGTTTTTTCTTTGCCACCCTTTTATACATCCCCACACTAGAGAGGTATCGCAGAACGATGCACTGACTTTTCTGTGAAGTTGCCGCAAGCTCAGCTGTACTTTTTCGCGGTTCTCTAACACTTCGCGCACAAGCACCCTTTTACTTCTTTCAGAAGGTCCGGCACGACCTGGTCTCGGCTCCACTATTGTTTTATCCTTGCATTTAAATTGTGTTATCACACGGTTAACTGTGGGGACAACGGAATATTCAAAAATTTACTTATTTCACGTTGCGAAGCGCCGTGTTCACTCTGGCCAACGATGCGACCCCGGGTGAAATCCCTAATATCACTCGAACCTTGTAAGCAAGTAAGCAAGGCATAGTTGTAATGATACTAAACTATGACGAATTATTTCCGATACAACTACCCCTACCCTAATGACAAGAGAAAGTTCTTAATTCGTTCTTAGAATTTAGCTGTTTACATATTTATACCGATTTACCTAGTGTCTACTTTATTCTGTCACCCTAGTGTACTCTTAGTCGATCTAAGTTGGAATATGCCAACTTAATTTGATATCCTTACAACACGCATCAGGTGATTTCAATTGAACGTGTACAAAAGCTATTCCTCAAACACCTTGCTATAAGGCTAGCGTTACTTATACTAATCGTGGTTCGGATTATATAACATTGCTGCAGCAACATAACTTTAATTCATTAGAATAACGTCGCGATAAAAACAGTGCAAGATTTTTATTTAACCTGTTATCTAAAGAAATAGATTCACCATCGTTATTAGCTTATGTCGATTTCCGAGTACCACCACGTTACACACGATCCCTTGATTTTCTCGTGACGTGTAAGCACAATAAAAATATCTTGACCAAATCGCCCATGTTCCATATAGTCACCAATTTCAATAGAATATATCCATAGAATATTTGTTTATCTTAGGATTATGTTTATTTTTATGAAATGTGTTGTATGTGTGTGTTGATTTTAAATGGTATCACACAGAGCTTACAAACTTTGTTGATGCTCAGACATCTAATACCGACTCTATTAGTCAATTGTTCCGCGTATCGATTGGCGATCACGATCGTAAACCGCTATTTGCTCCGGATGTTAGGCGACAAATGACTACAATAGGGTCATCATGGCAACGAAAACATCTCCTATGTGTTTTCAGAGATGGAGATGTAGGCCTTGGATGTGATCTTCGCTAAGTGCGGCGTGTTCAATATATTTGTATAAAACTTTATATTAATTATATTGACTTTTGATAGGATAATTTCATTATCTCGTCTCCTGTTGTGTAAGGGACTTTTTTCGACAAGGTATGGAATTTTCTAGGTAATAAGGACGAAAGTAAAATTTGGAAAACTGTAAATAATGCAAAAACACAGCAAGAAAACTATAAATTGCAAATACGTTAAGATATTTACTGGTCAACTATGTTAATACAGTCCTATCCGATGTTAGACGGAGTCGAATCTTGCATCCTCCCTATCGATAACATTAAATTAAAGGAAACTGCTATTACGGTAAATGAGCAAAATTAAATGCCGATTGCAAGGACCGTGTGGATGTACAATTCACGGGTATAGCAGTAAACTCCACTCACACAAATTAATTAATTATGCGGAACGCAGCGTTTCGAGAGCACATAGGCTCCCATTGTCAACCGTGTTACCGACTGTATAAATACTAAATAACAGTCGGTAACACGGTTGACAATGGGAGCCCACGTGCTCTCGAAACGCTGCGTTCCGCATAATTAATTAATTTGTGTGAGTGGAGTTTACTGCTATACCTGTGAAGAGCAAAATTAAAGGTTATTTTAGCAAATGCAATTAAAGAATGGGCATGTTCTTGAGGAGAACAGGAGCCTCTAAGATCCCATTACAATATATATTCATATTCATTAAAACACGTCCATTAGGGGTTGTCAGTAGTTTTGATTTTGGAGGCGCCACTAAAATTCTAACATTTAGGATGTGAAGTAGTTTTTTGCAATTCAAAGAACCGCGACAAAATAATAATCTAAATAGTCTTCATCAACATAAGATATTTTTAAACTGTTGCGTCGTGTCAGCAAGATAACAGAATTTTTCGGATACAACCGAAGAAATTTCTAATTTGTGTTTTACATGTCTATCTTGATAATATTACAATTTATTTATTTGTATTTACATTAATTTCTACCTTTCACTTCTTTCGTACAGACATATTTAGTATGTCGTGCGCTATTATAATCAAATCTATACATGCATTCAATAATTGGAATGGTTTCAATTTAAGTAGAAAATGTTGACGTAAGGAAATCCCGGCAATTACACCGAACTAATTATCACTAGGAAATCATTACGAAATGTGTAGACATTTTATTTACACGAACAATCATATAGCTTAGGGTTGCCCAATACCGTAAGACCGAAGTTGCTTATAAATAATCACAGTAGACCACGTCAGTACATGAGTTCACTCAGTTCAATACACAAGTTCATCAGTACACTGAGGTCAGTATACGATGCAACTCAGTTCAATACACAGACTCATCAGAACGCTACAGTCAGTATACGTTGCAACTCAAGTTAATACACAAGTTCGTCAGAATATTCAATATACAAAGTCATTCAACTCAAGTCCAAGTTCAACAGAACTCAACGTAACTTCAACAAAGGAAGTTATAAAGCATATAAAATATTCCTAGCAACAATTCGGTAGCATTGATCACATAGTTCACGAGTATTCCCTAGTTATATGGTGTTCGGAAGCAACTCAAGAACAATCGCGAATTGTAAAAAGCAAACATTGTGCGAGTGAATAAAAGTGCGTAAGTGTTTTAAATGTACCAATTTAATTTGCCATTCCTAACGGTGTACACCCGATAGTGTACTCGTCCTTCGAGATAAGAACAAGAGACGAGCCACCGGAAGTTACTTCGGAATCGTCATAAGAAGATTATCAGATCGTACAGAATTTTTAAGTGATCATTCAGGCAGCGTGTGGACAACATTTATATTAACAACGTATAATACAGCAAAAATTGCGCCGTCGAACATCTAAAGTTTCAAAATACCTTTCCATCTTGTACGGGATGTTATTTGGCAATTTTTACAATGTATCCGTATGATTATTCAACGTTAGCGAACAATGTAACCTGTTCATGTTGATTCCAAATGGTATTCGACGTTTTTTAATTTTATTGTACACTAGTTATGTTTGTGTATATACCTACCTGGTAAAACGTTAACAACAATAACAACCAACTATAGTTGAATGAGAATATTTCTTCTCAGAGTCGTCAAGAATTTCACTTAATGGAGTTACAAAAAATGTATAAATTTACGCGGTATTATTGTGAAATCAATATAGAAAATTTGTTAATTTTACCAACAAATTGTGTTAGCTTTCATAGTGTTGATTCCGAATGAACAAAATAAGTTTAGTATTTATACACAAAAAGCTAGTAAAATCTGCAAATATCAATTATAAATAGAATGTCTTCATTAGCTACGCTCCGATCGAGGACAAGGAATTTGAAAAGTATATTTTGCAATCTTATTTTATTTTAATCGAATTTTACAATAATTGGATTAACAAACTTTTTACTGTGTGTATTATTTTCCATTATTATTACATTCTGTCTTTTTTTGTTTGCAATAGTTTATATATATTTTAAAACTTCAAAATCGTCGGTTTGATATAGTGTATCATTGTTAGCATACCATCCTCGATATCCCTTCCATTTACTACTTGCTGGGAAAACTTTGCTAACTTGCCACTCTCCTTGGAGAAATACTTTGCCGATATAAAGGGTAGAATTTGATTCATATCCGCCAACAACCAAATTCTTCAGGCCGTCTCCGGTTAGTGAGTCTGTAGTTACGCGGTCCCAAGAAAAACGGCTGTCGTCCTTGTCACATAGAAACTAAAAGAATAGACGGTTACAAAAGGAACGCTTTAATTAAGCTGATTGTATACAAATAAACATTTTACAAACTTTTTTACTGCGTGCAGCTTAAAAGGTAAGCAAACATGTAGCGGTAAGGATATTCCTGCAACCGTCTGACATTGCACAAGTGTTTCAAGTCTGTAAGCTTAGATATGTGTGGGTTTTGATATGCTATGATTTGATAGCAATTAGAATTTGATATCACAGAGCAATTTTGTGTGCAAAACAAAATAATAGCAGTCTGATGTTCATGGACCGTGTAGATACATTTATCAGATAATTCCCAGAGTTAAATACGGTGTTTCAGTAATTTACTCTTGGTGTGCCATATACCGTTCATTTGTCTGAATAAAAAGGAAATAAAAAAATCCATAAGCTGTGCGCACGTGATTACAAGCGGTTTTTTATTATTCTAAAAATTTCCGCAAGATAAGAGTTCTTAGTACAGTTCGATTCGAAAGTATCGGTAGTCATCAGAGAAAGCTAAATAAAATTTCATAGCGGTCAAATTGAAACCGATTTGCGAACTATTGGTATAAATTGTACTATATGATTATATAAATTTACACTCAAGCAAACCATGAAATTGTTTCTTCAAAATATCTTGTTGGTAGTGGGTAGTGAATTGACAATAATAAATAAAATACATATATCATGTATACCGCATTGGTTTAATGGCAAAAAAATGTTTACAATAAATCATTGAGGAATCGTTGAGGAACGAGACTAAAAAATCCATTCACAAGGTTTCACTGCAAGCGCCACTTTCGTATGCGACATGCTAGACAATCCTTACAAGAGATCTACAAAAATTTCCATACAAGATTCACTGCGCACAGGAGCATTTACTCATTGATCACGTAATCCGGCTTACTTATTGTCAATGGCTTTTTGGGTACGATGAATAATTCTCGGATGAAGCATGGTGTCACTTATCAGGATATATAAATAAACAAAAAGTTAGCATTTGGTATAGTGAAAATTCCCCTCGAACTCCTCGAGAGATACTTCCAGCAAGATAAAGCAAGATCCCATACGGCAAGGGGAACGATGGAATTATTGCATGAATTCTTTCATAATCGTATAGGCTTTCCATCGCGATCACCTGATTTGGCAATTACTATTATTTCATACATCTACGCCTAAAAAATGGAATATTTACAAATCGTCCTCATATAATTGACGAATTTACTTAAGCTATCCGAAATGTCTGCGAGGAAATTACACCACACAATTTAAGGAATGCCTTCAACTATATGAAACGAAGAGTGGCGTTGTGTATGGAAGATGAAGGAGTTCACTTTGAACATTTAATGTAACCAAAAACGGAAACGTTTGTGTGTAATTTGTTAAAACATCAAAACATAAACTGTACCATCTATACATACTTAAGCGGTGCCACTAACGCCATAGAATAAGTCAATTTACGCGTTTTTAAAGTTATTCTACTAACTTAAGTTTAAAGTAAAAAAAACTTCATGGCTTGCTAGTGCCATACAAAAGTTATAGAATCCTTCTTGAGCATTAATGGAATAATCAAAAATAGTAGATGAAGTGCAAACATCCTATGTACATACTGTCTATTCAATCATTACGGTATTTACCTTTATTCCTTTGGTCAAAACGAGTTTTTTGCCGCCTTTTTCAGTGACTGCCGTTTTCGTGGACGGATAGAAACTGGCCGGAAGTATAAAATCGTAAGGTGCCTGAGCTATTATTATACCATTGGTGCTGATTGCACATGGTGGTATGTCTTGTATGTAGTCTCTCCAGCAATAGTGAGCTAAATTGGCAAAAGATAAAAATCGGCATCAGTCAACGAGTGAACACTAGTTGTGCTACGAACTTAGTCGGTATCAGAATAGAAGTGAATTATTATCTTACAATTACCGTTGTAGTCCAGCATGTTAAATATAACAAACGCGAGATTTTACTAACGTAGAAATTCACTTCTTAATTCTTCAATAGCCTAAGACCGAAAGATGAGTTTGAACAAATTAATTTAATGATTAATGCAGAACATTTCATGGCTAGTCATTTTGATAGCGATATTTAGAAAAAAAAGGTTAGTTGCTTTGGTGGTTGATGTCAGTGAATAACAAATTTTAGTTGATTCTATACACAAATACGTACCTGTAGCCACCTTCAGAATGCAGAATAGTAAAAGATAGAAGATCTTTGAATTTGCCATCTTTACCATCAACTTCAAAACCAAGAAGACGGGCGCTTCTTATCAATTAGCGAAAGGATGATCGTTTAGCAAGTATATATACATCCACGGTACAAGGTCAAAATAAAAGATATGCAATAGCAGATATGCACATATGTATTTCGGTATGCAGAAGTGTAAAGGGATGATGGCATGATCCAATTATCGCACCATACGTTCTAGAATTTACTGATAAGGACAACTTATCTCTTATAATCGACAAAAACACCGTTTTAGGGATCACCTAAACTCAATCGTATGTATGTATTTCATGACCTCTGTCGTATCATCGGCGACATTGGACAATTAGAACCCATTAAACGCATTGCAGAAATGCAATTATGCTATTTTTAAACATTTTTCGATTAAGTATTGTTGAATTATGATATCGTTGACATAAACAATCTGAATATTCCGGCCGAAATACCTTTTTTTTCTGTCTAAATTGTAACATACTTTTGTAATTCTCTGTAAATTTATTATACTTTATCCCTTTTAGTTTAAAGGCATTAGTTCCTTATTTGTCTAAATTCTACTGTAATTCATAAACTGCTAATTCCCTAAAACTAATTTAATGTCATACATATGTATTTATTGCTAGATTTGAACTGCCTTTCCATGAAATTTATTTGGTTGAATGTTTCATGGAATTAAATAATTGCCACAATATTTAAGAATTTAAAACGCATCTAAAAGAATGCATAGAAGACAACACCAAGGATAAGAGCGCTGTAAATAGAGCTTTACTCATGCTATTGGCAGCATTGAGGGAATTGTAATGTGTCGAGCAAAAGGCCGCTCGAAACCATGCTGATGACGACGGGTAGGCAGAAACATGTCCGTGTGTTAGCGTTTTAGGTCTCTTCATATTGTCTTTCTCGTGAATGATTTCACCAATACCCTGAGAAAAACTGTATTTACAGCATTCTTATCTTTGGTATTTAAAAATTTAATTAGTGTTATTCTACTTGTCGCAAAGGTAAGAACACACCCGCTGAGAGGTTTTATCAATATGTCAGTATATTGACATCCCAGCGACTCATGAGAACCTCAACGTTTGTATGTGTGGAACGATGGTGTTTAAAAGCAAAGTGAAAGGTGAAGTTTTATGCGGTCGAGTTTGAGAAATTATAAGTTGAATTCGGAACTTCATATTGAAATAAGCGAAAGAAATAGCGAATAATACCGCGAGGAAGGTTGCAAGAACGAATGTAGCAATCAAAATCAGCTTCTTTATAAATGTGAAGGCGTTTAATTTTCTTAGTTATATCAAGTACTATATATTATTTGGCGTAATTTTAAAGTTATTAGAATTTTTAAAGAAAAATTTCAGTTATTTCGTGTCCAATGTAAATATCTATTAAATGTATAGATTTATTTCCTATAATCGTGTGTGCTTTAGTTACTAATTTAACCTTACTTGAATTTATGGTCACTATTTCCTTAAACGGGAATCGTATACAAAAATTATTTCTGTATTTGTCTTTACAAAATTGATGTTTCATTTATTAATAAATATTTGCCCTATAATAATGTCCACATTCTCCACAATCAATTCATTCTTCTTTGCATTGTGCCATTGCACGTTATCGAGTTACAGTTTCCATAACCAAGTGGTTTTTCTCTCTCCGGTTTAACACCTAGATTGCATTCTGTGTCTATCAAGGCATTTAATATCTGCCCATTAATTTGCACTTATTTAATATACTTAGACGTTACCTGTTCTTTAGCTGAAACTATTGTTATTCCGGAGTCTCTCTTTCTCCTTTTCCTGCAATTATGTGCTAAACGTCCAGTACCTTGATACACAACTTCCTTCCTCGATCCGTTTACTTTCCAGTTGTCGATGCTTTACAGCAAGTATGGGTCCGTCCGTATTAGTTCGGACACCCAGTAAAATTTTGTAAACTCTACTAAAAGATAATATAATTGCTTTTATACATAAATAATATTTATATTAGGTCCTTTATGATTTTATTGTTTATTAATTGCACAGGCAATTTTCCAAGAATATCGATTAGAGAATAATTAACACCCTATTATATTTTATAACCCAATATAGTAACTTTCAGAATAATCCTCATCGATACAAAGAGGATTATTTTTAGGACAATATTGCATGTAATAAATTTACAATACCCTTTGGGGTGAGAGCAGGACACCCAAAAGTATATTGTGTATTCATAAATGCATTTGTTTCTAAATAAACCTGCTTGCGCGTGCGTTAGTGTTAAGGGTGTGTCTTTTTGTGTGAACCTGATTAAAGTTATTTAAATGGCGAGAGGAAAACCGACAAGTTTACAAAAGCGCTCTGTAATTATTACTTTCTATCAAGAAGGCTCTTATGTGCGTCAAATTTCCGAAAAAATACATGTGACTAAATCGACTGTTAGTAATATCTCTCGGAGACATCAACGCACGGTCAGTTTAAGTGATCGGATAGGTTCAGGTCGTGAGAAAAAAAATTGCTGAGTAAGCGAAATAGGAGATTGACAGCACCAGAAATCGTCGCCGAAATGGATCGCGAACGTGCAAGAGAAATTTCTGTTACTACAGATTAAAAACTGTAAATCGTTACGCCCACATTGCAACAGAAAAAAAAACTTACTTCGACGGGGAAACAGGCAAAAATGGCCACAGTGAGCAGAAACATAGATGGATGATTGGAAAAGGGTGCTATGGACTCATGAGGCAAACTTTGAGGTGTTCGGACAATCAAGGGGCATTTTTGTAATAGGAGTGAAGGACCTAAGAATATTGCAAGATTGTGTAGTGCCAACTATCAAGCAAGGAAAAAGTTCTGTGCTTGTTTTGGGGTTATTTTTCCTACGCCGATACAGGAGACTTGAAGCGAATCGAAGCTATTTTGCGAAAAGGGATTTATTTAGAAATACTGTCAGAAAATGCAAAATCATCGGCGCAACCTCCAATCGGCGAACATGTTGTATTCGTGCAGGACAACAACTCTATACACTCGGCAGTGATATGTAGAAATATCTTCAATAAAGAGCAAGATAATGGCACTTTACAAATAATGACACGGCCGCCGCAAAACTCCAATTTTAACGCCATCGAAGTTTTATGGGTACCTCCGTAGGTCACCTGTGGAACATTAGGGGAATGGACTAATATGCCAAGTGGAGTTTTTGAAAAACTAGTGTCGTGGATGCCTAGAGTTGTGAAAGCTGTTCCTCGCGCAAAAGAGAATTTCTTCGATGAACAGCATGTTTAAGAAGTTTTCGTTTATTTTTCGTTAGAATTACTTTCTTATATACTTCAATCTTAATCGCTATTAATAAAATGCAATAAGAATTTCAAAAAATAAGAGAATATTTTCTGTTTCTTTTTTATTTTATTGCCCTGTCTGAACTAATATGGACGGTAGTTTAGATAATCCTCAGCTTGTTATGTATTATTGTATTACTATATCAAATTCCGAATAATATTATTCGTCTAAGTCCGGTACTGGAATATCCCCCTGAATGCCGATCCCTAATGAAGAGATATGGAACAATATGTTACTTCAAAGATGAGTCTTCATCTAGACTATTTATGCAATCAAGTCAAAGAGACAGTTGCATAGTGGGTTAGATTGCTATATTAGGGCTCCACTTAGTAACGCATGTGAAGCGATATACCCCGGTCACCTCGTAGTGATACGGAATGAGGGCTTCCAGGGCCAGTTATCATAAGTTGGTAATAAATTGCCACATTTTAATTGGTTGGAGGAATTAGCACGATTGCGCTATCGCTCGGAGGCGCTCTCTCGTAAAAGGTTTACCTAAAATACAGATTATGTTTTTATCTAATATGATATGTTTAAGATAACTATTAGCTTAGTGTTATGTTAGTATCTGGTTAGGGTTGGTTGCTGTAAGTTAGTATTGTTAATGAGTTTTTACTGTTGAGTATTGGTCTTGGTATACGTCTTCGTCCATAATCTATCTCATCCAGGCATATTATTTGCTCCATGCATAACTATAATGTACAGTTAATCGGTTGAGAGTACAACGAGAGGAGAAGCTGTTCTGCATCGTGTTCCTAATCCACATTAAGACTGGTCTTTATTTAAGCTATGGGTTTCCTTAACAGGAATCAACATCTATATGTAGATGTATTACACTGATTAATGTTAATTAGCGTTAATTAACTTTAATCAGTGTAAGACATCTACAAATAGATGTAAAATATAATAAATAAGTAAAATAAAATATATGCATTTTGCATATAGTCCGGTCTCTAATTATGTGTTTACTGTATTGAAATCAGGGTGAGTGTGTTACATGCATTTCAAAAGCACTCATTTGTCAGGAATAAAACTTCATCCAGGCGTAATTTCGAAAGTCAGGTTACCAGGTATGTATTTTAATAGTGTATATATAACAAAATTAACCTATTTTTAATATGAGATATTGCATGTACAACTGTTATACTTATTACAGAGCCAATAATGGTACACGATGAATGGGTGCTAAATAACAGTGATGTTCCCACTCAAAATGCTACTGCAGGACTTGAACCTCAGTATAAAGTATGGGTTCCATCATATACCACTAGTGATATTTCAAAAGATGAGAGCCCAAGGAAAAGTTTGACCAAAAAACACCCTTTGGCAGGTATTTTTATAAAGGGTAATTTCATATCATTTACGTTTAGTACCTATCAATACTATCAACCATCAACTTTTTACCTACCAAAGAAGAGAATGTTTGTACAAAACGAAGCTGTCTTTACCAAAGCATTTCCACTTCTCACATCCTATCGAATCAAATGCGGTTAGATATACTAATATATGTAACTAAAAATATTATGCCTACCATTAGAAATTGAAACGATATATTTTTATTACTATAGATTTAGCTCAGGACAACGATTGCCTAGATATGTTTGAATAATTGTAACGTTGATTTTATTACTTATGTATATAATACATGCATATTCCTTTTTTCAGTGATATTAGAGAAAAAAGAATTTACTGAGAAAATGAAAACTTACTTATAAATGTTCCATTCTCATTTCATACTTAAACTGCAAATCGTTACGCCCACAACAGAAGAAAAACCTACTTCGACGGGGAAACAGGCAAAAATGGCCACAGTGAGCAGAAACATAGATGGATGATTGGAAAAGGGTGCTATGGACTGAAGAGGCAAACTTTAAGGTGTTCGGATAATCAAGGAACGTTTGAATATTGAAGATTGTATAGTGCCAACTATCAAGCAAGGAAAAAGTTCTGTGCTTGTTTTGGGATTATTTTTCCTACGCCGATACAGGAGACTGGAAGCGAATCGAAGCTATTTGCGAAAAGATATTTATTTAGAAATACTGTCAGAAAATGCAATATCATCGGCGCAACCTCTAATCGGCGAAAATTTTGTATTCGTACAGGACAACAACTGTATATACTCGGCAGTGATATGTAGAAATGTCTTAAATGAAGAGCAAGATAATGGCACTTTACAAATAATGACACGGCCGCCGCAAAACTCCAATTTTAACGCCATCGAAGTTTTATGGGTACCTCCGTAGGTCACCTGTGGAACATTAGGGGAATGGACTAATATGCCAAGTGGAGTTTTTGAAAAACTAGTGTCGTGGATGCCTAGAGTTGTGGAAGCTGTTCCTCGCGCAAAAGGGAATTTCTTCGATGAACAGCATGTTTAAGAAGTTTTCGTTTATTTTTCGTTAGAATTACTTTCTTATATACTTCAATCTTAATCGCTATTAATAAAATGCAATAAAAATTTCAAAAAATAAGAGAATATTTTCTGTTTCTTTTTTATTTTATTGCCCTGTCTGAACTAATATGGACGGTAGTTTAGATAATCCTCAGCTTGTTATGTATTATTGTATTACTATATCAAATTCCGAATAATATTATTCGTCTAAGTCCGGTACTGGAATATCCCCCTGAATGCCGATCCCTAATGAAGAGATATGGAACAATATGTTACTTCAAAGATGAGTCTTCATCTAGACTATTTATGCAATCAAGTCAAAGAGACAGTTGCATAGTGGGTTAGATTGCTATATTAGGGGTCAGTATTGCTACACCGGGTGAAAAGCTGCGAGTTGTTGATTGTATTCTGGGCGACTGGAAAATGAATCGGAAACCGACTCCACTTAGTAACGCATGTGAAGCGATATACCCCGGTCACCTCGTAGTGATACGGAATGAGGGCTTCCAGGGCCAGTTATCATAAGTTGGTAATAAATTGCCACATTTTAATTGGTTGGAGGAATTAGCACGATTGCGCTATCGCTCGGAGGCGCTCTCTCGTAAAAGGTTTACCTAAAATACAGATTATGTTTTTATCTAATATATGTTTAAGGTAACTATTAGCTTAGTGTTATGTTAGTATCCGGTTAGGGTTGGTTGCTGTAAGTTAGCATTGTTAATGAGTTTTTACTGTTGAGTATTGGTCTTGGTCTACGTCTTCGTCCATAATCTATCTCATCCAGGCATATTATTTGCTCCATGCATAACTATAATGTACAGTTAATCGGTTGAGAGTACAACGAGAGGAGAAGCTGTTCTGCATCGTGTTCCTAATCCACATTAAGACTGGTCTTTATTTAAGCTATGGGTTTCCTTAACAGGAATCAACATCTATATGTAGATGTATTACACTGATTAATGTTAATTAGCGTTAATTAACTTTAATCAGTGTAAGACATCTACAAATAGATGTAAAATATAATAAATAAATAAAATAAAATATATGCACTTTGCATATAGTCCGGTCTCTAATTATGTGTTTACTGTATTGAAATCAGGGTGAGTGTGTTACATGCATTTCAAAAGCACTGATTTGTCAGGAATAAAACTTCATCCAGGCGTAATTTCGAAAGTCAAGTTACCAGGTATGTATTTTAAAATTGTATATATAAAAAAATTAACCTATTTTTAATATGAGATATTGCATATACAACTGTTATACTTATTACAGAGCCAACAATGGTACAAGATGAATGGGTGCTAAATAACAGTGATGTTCAAACTCAAAATGTTACTGCAGGACTTGAGCCTCAGTATAAAGTATGGGTTCCATCATATACCACTAGTGATATTTCAAAAGATGAGAGCCCAAGGAAAAGTTTGACCAAAAAACACCCTTTGTCAGGTATTTTTATAAAGGGTAATTTCATATCATTTATGTTTAGTGCCTATCAATACTATCAACCATCAACTTTTTACCTACCAAAGAAGACAATGTTTGTACAAAACGAAGCAGTCTTTACCAAAGCATTTCCACTTCTCACATCCTATCGAATCAAATGCGGTTAGATATACTAATATACGTAACTAAAAATATTATGCCTACCATTAGAAATTGAAACGATATATTTTTATTAATATAGATTTAGCTCAGGACAACGATTGCCTAGATATGTTTGAATAATTGTAACGTTGATTTTATTACTTATGTATATAATATATGCATATTCCTTTTTTCAGTGATATTAGAGAAAAAAGAATTTACTGAGAAAATGAAAACTTACTTACTTATAAATGTTCCATTCTCATTTCATACTTAAACTGCAAATCGTTACGCCCACAACAGAAGAAAAACCTACTTCGACGGGGAAACAGGCAAAAATGGCCACAGTGAGCAGAAACATAGATGGATGATTGGAAAAGGGTGCTATGGACTGAAGAGGCAAACTTTAAGGTGTTCGGATAATCAAGGAACGTTTGAATATTGAAGATTGTATAGTGCCAACTATCAAGCAAGGAAAAAGTTCTGTGCTTGTTTTGGGATTATTTTTCCTACGCCGATACAGGAGACTGGAAGCGAATCGAAGCTATTTTGCGAAAAGATATTTATTTAGAAATACTGTCAGAAAATGCAATATCATCGGCGCAACCTCTAATCGGCGAAAATTTTGTATTCGTACAGGACAACAACTGTATACACTCGGCAGTGATATGTAGAAATGTCTTAAATGAAGAGCAAGATAATGGCACTTTACAAATAATGACACGGCCGCCGCAAAACCCCAATTTTAACGCCATCGAAGTTTTATGGGTACCTCCGTAGGTCACCTGTGGAACATTAGGGGAATGGACTAATATGCCAAGTGGAGTTTTTGAAAAACTAGTGTCGTGGATGCCTAGAGTTGTGGAAGCTGTTCCTCGCGCAAAAGGGAATTTCTTCGATGAACAGCACGTTTAAGAAGTTTTTGTTTATTTTTCGTTAGAATTATGTTTTTATATACATTAATCTTAATAGCTATTAGTAAAATACAATAAAAATTTCGAAAAATAAGAGAATTTTTTCTGTTTTTTTTTTAATTTATTGCCCTGTCTGAACTAATATGGACGGTAGTTTATTATTGTTTTACTATATCCAATTCCGAATAATATTATTCGTCAAAGTCCGGTACTGGAATATCCCCCTGAATGCTCATCCCTAATGAAGAGATATGGAACAATATGTTACTTCAAAGATGAATCTTCATCTAGACTATTTATGCAATCAATTCAAAGAGACAGTTCCATAGTGCGTTAGATTGCTGTATTAGAGGTCAGTATTACTACACCGGGTGAAAAGCTGCGAGTTGTTGATTGCATTCTGGGCGACTGGAAAATGAATCGAACACCGACTTCACTTAGTACCGCAAGTAAAGCGATATACGCCGGTCACGTCGTAGTAATACGGAATGACGGCTTCCAGGGCCAGTTATCATAAGTTGGTAATAAATTGCCACATTTTAATTGGTTGGAGGAATTAGCAGGATTGCGCTGTCGCTCGGGGGCGCTCTCTCGTAAAAGGTTTACCTAAAATACAGATTATGTTTTTATCTAATATAATATGTTTAAGGTAACTATTAGCTTAGTGTTATGTTAGTATCCGGTTAGGGTTGGTTGCTGTAAGTTAGTGTTGTTAATGTGTTTTTACTGTTGACTATTGGTCTTGGTCTACGTCTTCGTCCATAATCTATCCCATTCAGGCATATTATTTGCTCCATGCATCACTATAATGTACAGTTAATCGGTTGAGAGTACAAGAGGAGAAGCTGTTCTGCATCGTGTTCCTAATCCACATTACTACTATTATTTAAGCTATGGGTTTCCTTAAGAGGAATCAACAATTTTTTTATATTTACACTATATATATACACTATTAAAATACATACCTGGTAACCTGACTTTCGAAATTACGCCTGGATGAAGTTTTGTTCCTGACAAATCAGTGCTTTTGAAATGCATGTAACACACTCACCCTGATTTCAATACAGTAAACACATGATTAGAGACCGGACTATATGCAAAATGCATATATTTTATTTTATTTAATTATTATATTTTACATCTATATGTAGATGTATTACACTGATTAATGTTAATTAGCTTTAATTAACTTTAATTAATTTAATTTTATGTCGTCTTACTTATGTATATAATATATGCATATTCCTTTTTTCAGTGATATTAGAGAAAAAAGAATTTACTGAGAAAATGAAAACTGATATACTTATAAATGTTCCATTCTCATTTCATACTTATAGTCATACAATCGAATTACAAAATTTAATTGTGGATAGCTTTGTTAAATTAATATTATCGGTATATATTAGGTAAATTAAGAATTTGATATTTGTAAAAGAAAACGACATCTCCCACAGATAGAACGCAACAAGCAGCTATAAAATACAGAAAAAAAGAAATTGGGAACATGATTATTTCGTTGTACATAAATACTAATATTATATAATACACTATAAATAAATCACTTGTTTGCTATTCTTTTTGTCTTATTCATAAGTGTTTTTGTAGATAATTTTCTTATAATGCCATTTTTTTAGTTATCATCGCAAACTATGAATAAAACTCCATGAAAACGTTTAACCACGTTTTCAATTGGATTTCATTATAGTTTGTGATTACAACTAAAAGAAAATGGATAACTAATTACTAATTACAAAGTATAAAACAATTTACGTTTCGCTGTTAAACTGTTAACGATGTTCTGTCGCTAGATGGGTCTGAAACTTGTCTTACAAAATATGCATTGACACGCCCATCCCTGAGGGATTGAATCGATTCAAATTGAAAAGATCGATGTGAGGATAGGATTTTGTTGTAGCACTTAAACAAGGGTAGAGAATGCCGTCAGACGGAGCTAGCATACTAATACACAATCGCCATGTAGAACAGCATGCGTATCTCTCGACTTTGTTAACTTATCTAAACCCAATTTCATCCTCCTCTTACTCACAATTACGACCATCGACACGTCAAAAGTACGCTTATTGTGTAAGAGAAATCATCTCAGTATGCAATCATATGTTTTTTTGAGTAAATTAAAAATGTTTTACGTTAATTTAGTGAAAGCATATTCAAGGTATGTAAGTAGTGTATTTTCGTTATTTTTTTATTGTAATACAATAATAAATAATATAATTCAGACACTAAATAAAAATAAATAAGGTAATTAATATATTTAAAAGACTAATACTGAAATTTCGGGAGATTTAAGTAAGGCTAATACGTCATGTTTTAATGTGTTTATCTTCTTTGTAGGTAATTTTCTTAACCTTGCAATATAAGTATCGGATAACACCAGTAATACATTCCATTGCTCGTTAAACGAGAAATTTTTCTACTATTTGCCAATCTGTAATTTATTAAATCTGCCTTCTTGCGCTTCTTCTAATAACTTTTCAATGGAAATCGTAAGCGATTTACTATCACTTGTATAAATTAGAATTGTGTACTGATACAAGCAGAAAAAACAGGGATAAACTGTTATTAACATTTTAACAGTATTTTTTGGATAATTATTAAATTTTTCTGGAACCAAATCAAGACCACTTGAGATTGTTTCAAAAATTATATGCAGTCTTTCAATTCACAGATTCCTGTAATCTTGGCTGAAAGTGTGTTTTTAAAAAGTCGACGGGCACTATCGCCGTCATTTTTTGTACCATTTCCTCCAACTTTCGAAACATCTATCAGTAATCCCACTTTTTTTATAAAACCATCTTGAATATTTTCCTTCCTTGCAGCTAATAAATTCCTATCTGCTTACCCTCGCAACTACCATTTCTTAATATCTTGTCTGTAGGATATGTACGAGGGCGACCTGAAATGTTTCAGGAATCGACAAGAAAAACACGGTATTGGTGTGGTTTATTATTTTTAATTTTTGATGTAGTCTCGTCGAAGATCAATAGATTTCTTCAGACGGTGCTCCAGTTTCTTCAAGCCGTCGGAAGGGTAGGATGTTTCTAAGTCTGCAAAATAGCCATCTGTAGCGACAATGACCTCATTTGAGGAAATTTTTTTCCTCCCAGTGATTCAGGTTTGGGAATAGAAAAAAGTCACTGGGGGCAAGGTCCGATGAATATGAGGGATGATAAACTAATTCGTAGCGCAACTAATTCAATTTGGACACGAGGATGCGGGATGAGCGAGTCGGTGCATTGTCGTGGTGAAGAAGCACTTTTTTCGCGGCAAACGGGGCCGTTTCTCCTTCAATACTGCATCGAATCGGGTCAATTAATTGTTGTAGTATTGCCCCGTGATCGTCCTTCCCTTCTGCAGTTAGTCGATGAGGATCACACTTAGGTAATCCCAAAAAATTGTTGCCATGACCTTTCCGGCTGATGAAACAGTGTTTGCTTTTTACGGAGTTGATTCTCCCGGAAAAGTCCACTGCCTCGAATGCTGCTCGGTCTCCGGTATGTAGTAGTGGATCCAAGTAGGATATGGCCAACGCGTTCTGCTCAGATGCCTGTTGTCTCTGCTACCTCTTTCAGCTTCAATCGGCGATCGGCTAACACGACATCATGGATCTTGTCGACCATTTCATCGATGGTAGCGCTTTTTGGACGTCCGCTACGTCGTTCGTCACTTGTGCTTGTGCGGCTACGTTTGAACTCACCCAGAAGCTGGTGGCCGGAAATGATGCAGTACATCCGCCATGAACCTCTAACAAAATAATTCGAATTTGCGCGACCGTGTTTTATCACTGCGCGAAATTCGACACTTAAACAACAGCTTACTTGTTGATGTCAAGGTATTACACGTTTTTCTGTCAATCTCTTATTTTTCCTTTTTTTTTTGTTCCCTTAGTAGAGTATAAAGTATTGCTACGTTGTATATTTTCAAAATACTTTTGATTTTGTCTTTTTCTACTACAAATATTATTGTAGGCAACATATTTTGTATATCTACATTGTTTACAACTATAATTGAAGCACACAAAGTATTATTTTGGCTGTAAACACTACTAACAATTTTATTCACAAACTTGTTTGTTTCTTTCTCAAAGTAGAAGCTTAGAGGTCTGCAATGCCGAATAGGGGAAGGTCTAGGATTTTTCGCTATAACTAATTTGTTATCTCGGGTTATTCATTTTAAGAGAACAATTGATGTCATAGAAAGATTACTATTACTTGCATTTATATAAACAAATTTTTATTCTAATGTATTTTGGCTAGAGCTATCGTCACATCCCCCCTTAGAAATAAAAACCGAGTCGTTTTGACATTTATATTCAATATTTGGAATAACAGCATCTTCTTCGCGTCTATTAAGTGTTATCAGCAGCTTTGATTTTGGAGACGCCATTAAAATTCTAACATTTAGGAGGTGAAGTAATGTCTTTGCAATTCAAAGAGCCATAACAAAATAATTCATTTTAATTCTCAACAACTGTTAAGAACTTAACATTGTTTTTGTGTTTTATCCACTGTTTTACTAATTTTTACTATGTATTTTATATTTTATCTTCTTTGCAACTGTATGGGTTAGCATTATTACCTTATTTTCATTTAGAATATTACTTTATTTTCATTTTTATCATTTATTTATTTTGCTCTCTTAGAATATATCCAATTTTATTTTAATATGTATGTACATTAAGCATTGTATATGTATGCAAGCCGGCCATTCACAATACAATAAATAATGGGAGTTTTCTTAAAATTTAATATACACAAGCACAGGCAGTCGTCTCCCGCGCGACGGTCGAGGTATTGGCGATCGTGCACTCTCGGACACCTTTCGTACCTCGTCGTAACGTGTACCGTAACGTCGTCGTATGATTATTGGAGGTTTCTAATATTTTCTAGTTTTGGCGGGAATCGTCGAGGACGTTGTCGTCTATACATTTATTTCTGTCGGGAGTCATTGTGGTAAGGTTGTCGAATCGCATGTATAGATTTCTTTAATAAGTACAAATTCTCGATTTTCTATCATCGTCCGTCGAGGCTACTGTGTCCGTTGTCGTCTATACATATTTTTAGTCTTCAGTTAAGTTTGTGTCGGAAATCATTTTGGTGAGATTGTCGGCGCGCATGTATAGACATCTTCTACAAGTACGATCACTCCGCTTCTTGTTGACGGTTGTTGGGGCCGCAGCGCCCGTTGTCTTTTGTACGTTTGTTCGGTCCTTTGTCGTATCGGGACTTTTAGAAATTTTTTCATTTAGTTCCTCGTCGCAGCGGACGAGTTTCGCGGACCATTTTTCTTGTGTAATGTCGGCATCATCGCTCCGTTTTACTTGTCGGTGCGCATTTCGCGCATTTGCTGGCTACTGGCTTTTTCCCTTCTTAGGGGCGCAGTAGCAGATAGCTAAAGATTGCACAGCGTATTATTTCGAACGAGAACGCCTGTGTAGCTGTGACATTACTTTTGTTTTGAGATTGGCTGTTATCGCTACTGTCGCCCTCGACCAGGCGTTCAAGCTCTAAGAGATAGGGTGGGTTCCCCTATAAATGTGAAAATAACGAATGTATTTGGTTCAAGTATAAATACATGCCAATGATACAGGGCCAAGTCCCTTAGGCAAATTTAAAACAAGGAAAATATATTAGGCTCCCGGAAAGGGACATATAAATAAGCATAGCACCGAGGTGCGCTTATAAATTTACGAAAAAATAGGGTTTGCTCCCTTATAAAAAGGTAGTGGTGCATGCAAACAGATAGAGGCATTAGTACATGCCTCTAACAAAGCTTCTGCGGAAGCATATATAAAACATACATATACACATGCTAATGCACATTACATGTATAAGAGAGCTCGACTAACTGCAATTCTTGCAAATATATATATCTTACGTACATCGTAACTGTACATAGGCAATAGTGGAAACCGTGTATACATTTTATTTTTAAATATATTTTTTTTGCGCATGCGTATTGAGTTTCACTGTACAACCTTTCCTCTAGTAAATAAGCGAACATATTCTACAGGTAAGTATTGGTCAAGTAATTCAGGAATTTACGAGCAGGCTACAGCGGCGTTGTTCTTCAAACCAGAGAACGTAACAATAACATAAGAGACTCTTAAACTGTTGTGCCGTCCACAAGATAAATGAATTTGTTCGGATACAACCCAATAAATTTCTTATTTGTATTTTCATCTCTAATATCCTCATGATACAATTTATTTATTCGTATTTACATGCATTCCTACCTTGCAAATCTATATAAGTATTCAATAATTAGTATGGCTTAAATTTAAGTAGGACATGTTGACATAAGGAAATCCCAGCAATTACCCCTATCTAGTAATTTAGGAATCCTTTCATTGGCATTATACTAACTTTCCTTATCTCATATTTCGGGTATTATTGCTGTGATTACTAATTATTAATAGGAAATCATTACCAAATGTCTAGACATTTTATCTACAAGAGCAATCAGGTACCTTAGGGTTACTCATTAACGCAATACCAAAGTTCCTTATAAGTAACCACAGTAGACTATGTACTTAAGCTAGCACATCAGTTCACTCAGTTCGATACATAAGTTCATCATAAGATTAAGGTCAGTATACGTTGCAACCCAAGTCAATGCACAAGTTCATCAGAACATTCAGTATACAATGTCACTTAATTCAAGCACAAGTTCAAGAGAACTCAACGCAACTTCAACAAAGGAAGTTATAGAGCATCTAAAACATTCCTCACAACAATTTGGTAGCATTGATCACATAGTTCACGAGTATTCCCTAGTTATATGGTGTTCGGAAGCAACTATAGAACAATCACGAATTGTAAAAAGCAAACATTGTGCAAGTGAATAAACGTGGTTAATTGTTTTAAGTGTGTCAGTTTAATTTGCCATTCTTAACAGTGTATACCCGATAGTGTACTGGTCCTTCGAGATAAGAACAAGAGACGAGCCACCGAAAAATTACTTCGAAACCGTCATAAGAAGATCATCAGATCGTACAGAATTTTTAAGTGATCATTCAGGCAGCATATAGACAACATTTTCTTTTATATTAACGAAGTATATTACAGAAAAAGTTGCGCTGTCGAACAGATAAAGTTTTAAAATACCTTTACACCTTGTACGGGATGTTATTTGGCAATTCTTACGATATATCCGTATGATTATACAATGCTAGCGAACAACGTAACTGTTCATGTTGATTCCAAATGGTTTTCGACGTTTTTTAATTGTATTGTACACTAGTTCTGTTTGTCTATATACCTACCTGGTAAAATATTACAACAATAACACTCAACTATAGTTAAATAAGAATATTTCTTCTCAGAGCCACCAAGAATTTCACTTGACGGAGTTACAAGAAATGTATGAATTTACGCGGTATTATTGTTAAGTCAATATAGAAGATTTGTTACTTTTACAAACAAATTGTGTTAGCTCATTCTGAATGAACAAAACTAATTTAGTAATCTTATGTGACTTATAAATAAAATGTCTTCATTAACTAGGCTTCGGTCGGGAAGAAGGAATCTGAAAAGTATATTTTGCAATCTTATTTTATTTTAATCGAATTTTACAAAATACAATAATTGGATTAACAAACTTTTTACTGTGTACATTATTTTCCATTATTATTATTATTAATTTCTTTTTTTTTTTGTTTGCAATGCTTTATTTATATTTTAAAATTTCAAAATCGCCGCTTTCATATAGTGTATCATTGTTAGCATACCATCCTCGATATCCCTTATAAATACTATCTGCTGGGAAAACTTTGCCAACTTGCCACTCTCCTTCGAGAAATACTTTGCCGATATAAAGGGTAGAATTTGATTCATATCCGCCAATGACTAAATTCTTCAGGCCGTCTCCGGTTAGTGAGTCTGTAGTTACGCGGTCCCAAGAAAAACGGCTGTCGTCCTTGTCACACAGAAACTAGAAGAATAGACGGTTACAAAAGGAACGCTTTAATTAAGCGGATTGTATACAAATAAACATTTTACAAACTTTTTTACTACGTGCAGCTTAGAAGGTAAGCAAACATGTAGCGGTAAGGATATTCCTGCAACCGTCTGACATTCCACAAGTGTTTCAACTCTGTAAGCTTAGATATGTGTGGGTTTTGATATGCTATGATTTGATAGCAATTAGAATTTGATATCACAGAGCAATTTTGTGTGCAAAACAAACTAATAGCAGTCTAATGTTCATGGACCATGTAGATACATTTATCAGATAATTCCCAGAGTTAAATACGGTGCTTCAGTAATTTACTAGGTGTGTGATATACCGTTCATTTATATGAATAAAAAGGAAATAACAAAATCCATAAGTTGTGAGCATGTGGTTATAAGCGGTTTTTTATTATTCTAAAAATTTCCGCAAGATAAGAGTTCTTAGTACAGTTCGATTCGAAAGTATCGGTAGTCATCAGAGAAAGCTAAATAAAACTTCATAGCGGTCAAATTGAGACGGATTTGCGAACTATTGGTATAAATTGTACTATATGATTATATAAATTTACACTCAAGCAAACCATGAAATTGTTTCTTCAAAATATCTTGTTGGTAGTGGGTAGTGAATTGACAATAATAAATAAAATACATGTGTCATGTATACTGCATTGGTTTAATGGCACAAAAATGTTTACAATAAATCATACAATTTTCTTTATCGGATCATACGTCAGAAATGGTATAAATTTAGAAGATGGAGAATGATCGTACTCTTTGCAACCATATATAGATAAATTTCGAGCAAATTTTCCAGTAACATATAACAGTTTGCGGCCAGTTATTCAAGAATCTATATCCTGAAAACTAGACCATCAAAACGGACAGCTGAAAGTATAGCAGATGTTGAGGAACGAATAGCTCAATCACCTAAGAGCTCTAATCACAAGCTTTCACAGCAAGCGCCAGTATCGTATGCGACATGCCAGACAATCCTTAAAAGAAATCTGCAAAAATTTCCATACAAGTTTCACTGTGCTCAGGAGCATTTACTCATTGATCACGTAATCCGGCTTAGTTATTGTCAATGGCTTTTTGGGATATATGAATATGCGCATTTGGTCTAGTGAAAATTCCCCTCGAACTCCTCGAGGGATACTTCCAGCAAGATAAAGCAACATCCTATACGACAAGGGAAACGATGGAATTATTACATGAATTCTTTGATAATCGGATAATAGGCTTTCCACCGCAATATGAAACGAAAAGTGGCGCTGTGCATAGAAGATGAAGGAGTTCACTTTGAACATTTAATGTAACCGAAAACGGAGACGTTTGTGTGTAATTTGTTAAAGCGTCAAAACCTAATCTGACAACTGAATATTAACGGTGTAACATAAACTGTACCATCTATACTTAAGCGGTGTCACTAAGGCCATAGAATAAGTCAATTTACACGTTTTTAAAGTAATTCTATTAACTTAAGTTTAAAGTAAAAAAACTTCATGGCTTGCTAGAGGGTAAATTTAATCGATCATATGGTGTAGTAGTAGCGCCATACAAAAGGTATAGATTCCGTCTTGAGCATTAGTGGAATAATTAAAAATAGTAGAAAAAGTGCTTTCAATATCAAAAAAAGTGTTCGTGTATTAAAGAAATATCGTAGTATATTAAACAAATAATCAGGTCTCCAAACACGTTAACTCAATTGAAAGGCCATTTCAGTTACGCATTCTACAATGCCTATACCAGAAGAACATTTTTACACTGCAACGAACATCGTTTTTCGAAAAGAATGTGCAGGCTTACGCAATGTTGCAGATGTTTAATTTAGTTAATTCAAATCATTAACACTTGTCTCCGTAGATAACTATTCAACAAGTATAACACAAAAAGTATTGCTCAATGTGTATTATTACTTATTTATTGTTATGTTTACCGTACGCTTACGGAAAGTAACAGTTCGCGCTCTTTTTATTGTGGCACGAAATAACTCCTGTCTATTCAATCACTACGGTATTTACCTTTATTCCTTCGGTCAAAACGACCTTTTGGCCGCCCTTTTCAGTGACTACTGCTTTGCTGGACAAATCGAAACTGCCCGGTAGTATGCCATAGGAAGGTGCCTGAGCTATTATTATACCATTGGTGCTGATTATACAACGCGGTATATCTTCTATGAAGTCTCTCCAGCAATAGTAAGCTAAATTGGCAAAAGACAAAAATCGGCTTCAGTCAAGGAGTTGAACACAAGTTGTACTACGAGTTTAATCGGTGTCAGAATAAAAGTGAATTATCGTACAATTAGCGTTGTAGTCCAGCATGTTAACTATAACTAACGCGAGATTTTACTAACGTAGAAATTCACTTATTAATTCTTCAATAGCCTAAGGCCGAAAGATGAGATTGATTCAAATTAATTTAGTGATGAATGCAGAAAATTTCGTGGTTAGTCATTTTGGTAGCGATATTTAGAAAAAAAAAGGTTAGTTGCTTCGATGGTTGATGTCAGTGAATAACAAATTTTAATTACGGATTCTGTACACAAATACGCACCTGTAGCCACCTTCAGAATGCAGAATAGTAAAAGATAGAAGATCTTTGAATTTGCCATCTTTACCATCAACTTCAAAACCAAGAAGACAGCACTTCTTATCAATTAGCGAAAGGATCATCGTTTAGCAAGTATATATACATCCACGATGCAAGGTCAAAATAAAAGAGATGCAATACCAGATATGCATGTATGTATTTCGGTATGCAGAAGCGCAAAGGGATGATGGCATGATCCAGTTATCGCACCATACGTTCTAGAATTTAATGATAAGGAAAACTTATCTCTTATAATCGACAAAAACACCGTTTTAGAGATCATCTAAAGTTAATCATATATATGTATTTCATGACCTCTGTCGTATCATCGGCGACATTGGACAATTAGAACCCATTAAACGCATTGCAGAAATGCAATTATGCTATTTTTAAACATTTTTCGATTAGGTTTTGTTGAATTATGATACCGATGACATAAACAATCTGAATATTCCTGTCGAAAATATGTTTTCGGTCTAAATTCTATCATATTCGTAAAATACTTTTGTAATTCTCTGTAATTCCCTAAAATGAATTTAATGTCATATACATGTATTTATTGCTGCATTTCAACCGCCTTTCAATGAAATTTATTTGGTTGAATGTTTCATGGAATTAAATAATGGCCACATATTTAAGAAGTTAATTAGTTTTATTCTACTTTTGTCAATAAATCAGTATTTTGACGTCCTAGCCACTCATGAGAAACTCAACGCTTGTTGTATGTGTGGAACGATGGTTTTTAAAAGCAAAATGAAAAGTGAAGTTTTATGCGGTCAAATTTGAGAAATTATAAGTTGCGAATAATACCGCGAGGAAGGTTGCAAGAACGAATGTAGCAATCAAAATCAGCTTCTTTATAAATGTGAAGGCGTTTAATTTTCTTAGTTATATCAAGTACTATATATTATTTGGTGTAATTTTAAAGTTATTCGAATTTTTAAGGGAAAATTTCAATTATTTGGTTTCCAATGTAAATATCTATTAAATGTATTGATTTATTTGATATAATTGTGTGTGCTTTAGTTACTTATTTAACCTTACTTGAATTTATGGTATCGAGTTACAGTTTCCATAACCAAATAATTTTTCTCTCTCCGGTTTAACACCTAGATTGCATCCTGTGTCTATCAAGGCGTTTAATATCTGCGCATTATTTTGCACATTTAATATATTTCGACTTTACCTGTTCTTTAGCTAAAACTATTGTTATTCCAGAGCCCCCCTTCCCCCTTCTCCTGCAATTATGTGCTAAATGTCCAGTACCTTGGTACACAACTTCCTTCTCCGATCCGTTTGCTTCCCAGTTGTCAATGCCTTACAGCAAGTATGGGCAACCTTTGAGATGTTGCGGGCCAAACTCTAACGTGCAAATACGTTCGCGGGCCGCGTTTAAACATAATATCACTCGATCTTCCTCATTTGGAGTGAGTATGAGTAAGTAGTGTAATATTCCTCTTTAATTGAGTTTTTCAAAATATCTCGCGAGCCGGATCAAATCTTACAGCGGGCTGGTTGTTGCCAACATATGCTTTACAGGATTTGGCAACATGTGCACTACCGTCCATATTAGTTCGGACACCCAGTAAAATGTTGTAAACTCTACTAAGAGATAATATAATTGCTTTTATACATAAATAATATTTATATTAGCGTCATGAAGTTTATTGTTTACTAATTGCACAGGCAAATTTCCAAGAATATCGATTAGAAAATGATTAAAAACCTATTATATTTTATGACGCAATACAGTAACTTTCAGAATCATCCTCTTCGCCACAAATAGGATTATTTCTAGGACAATATTGCGGGTAATAAATTTACAATACCCTTTGGGATGAGGGCAGGACACCCAAAAGTATATTGTGTATTCATAAATGCATTAGTTTCTAAATAAACCTGCTTGTGCGTGCGTTAGTGTTAAGCGTGTGTCTTTTTGTATGAACCTGATTAAAGTTATTAAGATGTCGAGAAGAAAACCGGCAGGTTTTAGAAAAGCGCTATGTAACTATTGCCTTTTATCAAGAAGGCTCTTTACTGCATTAAATTTCCGAAAAAATACGTGTGACTAAGTCGACTGATATCACTCGGTGACATCAACGCACGGTCAGTTTAAGTGATCGGACAAGTTCAGGTCGTGAGAGAATAACAACTCACGCTGACGATGAACGTGTAAAATTACTGAGCAAGAGAAATAGGAGATTGACAGTACCAGAAATCGTCGCCGAAATGGATCAGGAACGAGCAAGAGAAATTTCTGTTACTACAGTTTAAAAACTGCAAATCGTTACGCCCACATTGCTACCGAAAAAGACCCTACTCCGACGTGGAAACAGCCAAACATGGCTACAGTGAGCAGAAACATAGACATTGAACAGTGGATGATGGAAAAAGGTGCTATGGACTGATGAGGCAAACTTTCTATAATAAGAGTGAAGGAACGTTTCTGTAATAAGAGTTAAGGACCAAAGAATATTGTAAGATTGTGTAGTGCCAACTATCAAGCAAGGAAGAAGTTGTGCTTGTTTATATATAATAAAGTTACTTTTCCTACGCCGATACAGGAGACTTGAAGCAAATCGAAGCTATTTTGCGAAAAAAGATTTATTTAAAAATACTGTAAGAAAATTCAATACCATCGGGGCAAACTCTAATCGGCGAAAATTTGTATTCATGCAGGATAACGACTCCAAACACTCGGCAGTGATATGTAGAAATGTCTTAAATGAAGAACAAGGTAATGGCACTTTACAAACAATGACACAGCCGCCGCAAAACACCGATTTTAACTTCATCGAGCTTTTATGAGGTGAATTGAACAGAGGGGTCCGAAAAGTATGTTCTACCTCCGTAGGCCACCTGTAGATCATTAGAGGAATGGACTAATATGCCAAGTAAAGTTTCTGGAAAACTAGTGTAGTGGATGCCTCGGCTTGTGAAAGCTGTTCCTCGCGCAAAAGGGAGTTTCTTCGATGAACAGATTGTTTAAGAAGTTTTTGTTTATTTTTCGTTAGAATAATGTTTTTATATACTTTAATCTTAATCGTTATTAATAAAATGCAATAAAAATTTCGAAAAATAAGAGAATATTTTCTGTTTTTTTTTTTAATTTATTGCCCTGTCTGAACTAATATGGACGGTAGTTTATTATTGTTTTACTATATCCAATCCCGAATAATATTATTCGTCAAAGTCCGGTACTGGAATATCCCAATGAATGCCCATCCCTAATGAAGAGATATGGAACAATATGTTACTTCAAAGATGAATCCTCATCTAGACTATTTATGCAATCAATTCAAAGAGACAGTTGCATAGTGCGTTAGATTGCTGTATTAGGTGTCAGTATTACTATAGCGGGTGGAAAACTGCGAGTTGTTGATTGCATTCTGGGCAACTGAAAAATGAATCGAACACCGATTTCACTTAGTAACTCATGTCAAGCGATATACCCCGGTCACCCCGCAGTAATACGGAATGAGGGCTTCCAGGGCCAGTTATCATAAGTTGGTAATAAATTACTTCATTTTGATTGATTGGAGGAATTAGTACGACTGCGCTGTCGCCCGGGGGCGCTCTCCCGTAAAAGGTTTACCCAGAATACAGATTGTTTTTATCTAATATGATATTTTTAAGGTAACTATTAGGTTACTGTTATGTTAGTATCCGGTTAGGATTGGTTGCTGTAAGTTAGGATTTACTGTTGAGTATTGGTCTTGGTCTACGTCTTCGTCCATAGTCTATCTCATCCAGGCATATTATTTGCTCAGAGCGTATGTGTTATTATTAGTAATTTTGTTCGTTTTCTATTTATAACTCTAATCTGCAGTTAATCAGTTGATAGTATAACAAAAGGCGAAGCTGTTCTGCGTCGTTTTTCTAATCTACATCATGAGTGGTTTTTATTTAAGCAATGGGTTCCCTTAACAGCAATTAAAGGTTTAACAAAACATCATGTCTTTACTGTATTGAAATCAGCGCGAGTATGTTACATGCATTTCAAAAACGCTGATTTGTCAGGAACAAAACTTCATCCAGGCGTAATTTTGAAACTCAAGTTACCAGGTATGTATTTTAGTAGTGTATATATAAAACAACCAACCTATTTTTAATATGAAATATTACATGTATATCAACTATTATACTTGTTACAGAACGAATAATGGTACAAGATGAATGGGTGCTAAATAACAGTGATGTTCCTCAAAATGTTACTGCAGGACTTATGTAATTGTGTGTGGATGGCTTTGTTAAATTAATATTATCGGTATATATAAGGTAAATTAATAATCTGATCTTGCTAAAAGAAAACGACATCTCCCACAGAACGCAACAAGCAGCTATAAAATACAGAAAAGAAATTGAAAACATGGTTATTTTGTTGTACATACATACTATATTATATAATATACTATAAATAAATCACTTGTTTGCTACTCTTTCTGCCTTATTCATAAGTATCTTTGTAGATAATTTTTTTATAATGACATCTTTTTAGTTGTCATCACAAACTATTAATAAAATTCAATGAAAACGTTTAACCGCGTTTTCAATTGGATTTTATTGTGGTTTGTGATTACAACTAAAAGGAAATGGATAAGTAATTACTAATTACTAAATATAAAACTATTTACGCTTCACGGTTAAACTGTTAACGATGTTCTGTCGCTAGATGGGTCTGAAACTTGTCCTACACAATATGCATTGAAATGCCCACCCCTGGGCGCTTCATCGAACCGATTCAAATTGAAAAGATCGATGTGAGGATAGGATTTTGTTGTAGCACTTAAACAAGGGTAGAGAATACCGTCAGACGGAGCTAGCATATTGATACACAATCGCCATGCAGAACAGCAGGCGTATCCCTCGACTTTGTTACCTTATCTAATCCTTATTTCATCCTCCTCTTACTCGCAATTACGGCCATCAACACTTCGAAAATACGCTCATTGTGTAAGAGAAATCAATTCAGTATGTAATGATATTTTTTTCGAGTAAATCAAAATTTTTTTACGTTAATTTAGTGAAGGCATATTCAAAGTATGTAAGTAGTGTATTTTCGTTATTTTTTTATTGTAATACAATAATAAATAATATTATTCAAACACTAAATAAAATAATTAATATATTCAAAAGACTAATAGGGAATACTGAAATTTGAGGAGATTTAAATAAGGCTAATACGTCATGTTTTAATGTGGTCATCTTTTTTGTAGGTAATTTTCTTAACCTTGTAACGTAAATATCGGATAACACCAGTAATACATTAAGTAAATCTCCATTGCTCGTTAAACGAGAAATTTTTCTGCTGTTTGCTAATCTGTAATTTTTTAAATCTGCCCTCTTGCGCTTCTTCTCATAACTCTTCGATGGAAATCATAAGCGATTTAATTTCACTTTTATAGATTAGAATTTTGTGTACTGATACATAAAGTACTAGGTACAAACTGTTATTAATATTTTAGCAGTATTTTTAGGATAATCATTACATTTTTGTGGATCCAAATTAAGACCACTTGAGATTGCTTGAAGAATTATATGCAGTGTTGCAGTTCACAGATTTCTGTAATCTTTGATGAAAGTGTCGTGTTTTTAAAAAAATCGGCGAGCACTATCATCGTCATTTGTTGTACCACTTCCTCCAACTTTCGGAATATCTACCAGTAATCACACTTTTTTTCTAAAACCATCCTGAATATTTTCTTTTCTCGCAGCTAATAGATTACTATCTGCTTGCCCTCGCAATTACCATTTTTTAATATCTAGTCTGTAGGATATGTACGAGGGCGACGTGAAATGTTTCCAGAATCGACAAGAAAAACACGGTGTTGGTGTGGTTTGTTATCTTTAATTTTTGATATAGTCTCCTCGAAGATTAATAGACGTTTTCAAACGGTGATCCAGTTTCTTCAAGCCGTCGGAAGAGTAGAATGTTTCGAATTCTTCAAAATAGCTATCTGTGCGGCGATGACCTCCTGTTTTGAGGCAAATCTTTTTCCTCCTTGTGATATATTCAGGTTTGGGAATAGGAAAAAGTCGTTGGGGACTAGGTCCCGTGAATACGGTGGATAAGACACTAATTTGTAGCGCAACTCATTCAATATCGACACCACGATGCGGGATGAATGAGCCAGTGCATTATTGTGGTGGAAAAGTACTTTTTTCCGCTGCAAACGAAGCCGTTTCTCCTTCAATACTGCATCGAATCGGGTCAATAAATCGCTGTAGCATTGCCCCGTGATCGTCCTTCCCTTCTGTAGATAGTCGATGAGGATCACACCTTGGGAATCCCAAAAAAATTGTCGCCATGACCCTTCTGGCTGATGAAACGGTCTTTGCTTTCTTCGGAGCCAATTCGCCCGGAAAAGTCCACTGCTTCGACTGTTCCTTGGTCTTCGGAACGTAGTGATGGATAAAAGTTTCATTCACGGTTACGAAACGCATGAAGAAATCCCTTAGATCGCGTTGAATACTGGCCAGGAAGTCCTCCGAAACGGTCGCCCGATTTCGTTTTTGCTCCGGTGTGAGCAAACGCGTTACCCATCCCGTCGAAAACTTTTCCATTCCAAAAATTTCGTGTAGGATATGGCCAACACGTTCTGCTGAAATGCCTGTTGTCTCTGTTATCTCTTTCAGCTTCAATCGACGATCGGCTAACACGACATCATAAATCTTGTCGACCATTTCATCGTTGGTAGCGGCTTTTGGGCGTCCAATGCTTAGTTCGTCACTTGTCCTTGTGCGGGTAAGCATGAACTTGCTCACCCAGAATCTAATGGTATGGATATTTGTCTTCAATATTTGGAATAACAGCATCGTGTTCGCGTCAATTAGGTGTTGTTAGCAGCTTTGATTGTGGAGACGTCATTAAAATTTTAACATTTAGGAGGTGAAATAGTTTATTGCAATTCAAAGAACCATAAAACAATTTAATTTAATTCCCATCAACATAAGAGATTCTTAAACTGTTGCGCCGTCTACAAGATAAAAGAATTGTTCGGATACAACCGAATAAGTTCCTTATTTGTGTATAATAATATCTTTATAATATTACAATTTATTTATTCGTATTTACGTGCATTTCTAACTTTCATCTCTTTTGTACAGATATATTTAGTATATCGTTCGTTATTATAATTAAATCTACTCAATAATTAGTATGGCTCAAATCTTAGTAGAAAGTGTTGAGGTAAGGAAATCCCGGCAATTACCGTGATCTGCTAATTTAGGAATCCGTTTATTAGCATTATGCTAATTTTCATTATCTCATACTTGGTGTATTATTGCTATGATTACTAATTATTAGTGGGATAACATTACTAACACTCTTATTCATACGCAGACTTAGTGGCTACTAAGATTTTACTAAGATGCTACTAAGAAAATTCGTATTCATAGAGGCATTTAGTAGGTACTAAGACCCTATTAACTTTAGTTGACTAGTCAGAAAGTTAGTAGGGTGTTAGCACGCTATTAGTTAGTAGCCACTAAGACCCTACTAAGGCACTATCTTATCATATTCATGAATGTATATTTAGTGGCCACTAATTAATATGATGTTAACAGGCAAAGCGATGTGGCAACATGGAAAGGGGCATGCGTAGTGTATAGAAATGTTTAAATTCAAATGGATTAGGTTAGAATTATCTTTGGCGCGCTTTTTTTAAGAAAGAATATGTTATAGGTATAAAATGGAAACGTCTTTCGACAATCGTAATTTATAAAAAAAAAGATATGTTAATTAAAGTAATTTTAATATTATAAATTATAAGTTAATCAGGTTATCATGTGATAATAATATAATGGTAATAACAGTAATCTGTGCTTTTGTATCATCGAGTAGCTTCCAACGAAGAGAGGTTGGTTGCATAAGCATGAGATTTATAATTGAAACCTACGACAGAAGATTCAGCACAATTTGGACCTGTACTGCGTAGATAAGAACACCTGAGATTATTTGCTATTTGTACATAATTTAATATTTGCACTAATTTACATCATTAGCTTCATATTTTTTACATTTTTGGTACAGGCTGTCTCACATCCAATTGTGACTTGGTACGAAATATGAATATAAAACTAAACATAATTGTTTAAATTCACTCTTTACTGTGCTATCCAAGCTAGAGGTATCATCGACAAATTCTTGTAAGGTCAAATTCCTTATTAATCAATCAGCATCTGAAGATTCATATATTGCTGGGCCTCGACCAGCTTCATTGAAACGTCGTCAAACTTCATTCACTGTCATTCTTCACTTACAGGTGTGATGTCTTTAAAAGAGAATCAGTCAGTACGAAATTAAAGTGCACGAGTATTTGTAATTTCTGTAAGGAAAACCACAACATGTATATTCTGTTCAACACAATTAAAAACTAATTTTACAAAAACCAGTCACCGTTTTTTATCCATTTTAAGTCAATACCATAATACCCATTTGTTATTGATGTACTACAATATAAGTGTTTGAAGAATATCCATATCAGATAGATAACATTTTGTATACATTGTACCATCTATCACGTTCTTAAAAATGTGCTCCCATGCTCTAATTATAGCTTTCTTTAATACAGTAATCTTTTTTTTGATTACAGTTATCCGGATTCTACAGAATCTCTAATTAAGCGCGCCCTTCTCTAAATCGTTCGTTTAGGTAGCGCGGTCTTTTCTCCTAAAAATGGTTTATAGCTTAATATCTCCACTTGTTTTAGTGATTTATTGTCACTTACATCAACTACTTCTGTGTTAATAGGGTCTTAGTAGCTACTAAATGCATCTAAGAATACGAATTTTCTTAATAGCACCTTAGTAGCCACTAAGTCTGACTATGAATAAGGATGATGGAGTTCGGAAGCAACTGAAGAACAATCACGAATTGTAAAAAGCATTGAGCAAGTGAATAAAGGTGGTTAAGTGTTTTAAGTGTGCCAATTTAATTTGCCACTCCTAACGGTGTACTAGTCCTTCGAGATAAGAACAAGAGACGAGCCACCGGAAGTTACTTCGGAACCGTCATAAGAAGATTATCAGATCGTACAGAACTTTTAAGTGATCATTCAGGCAGCGTGTGGACAACATTTATATTAACAAAGTACAATACAGCAAAAATTGCGCCGTCGAACAACTGAAGTTTGAAAATATCTTTCCACCATGTGCGGGATGTTATTTGGCAATTTCTACGATATATCCGTTATATATCCGATTATTCAACGTTAGCGAACAATGTAACTGTTCATGTTGATTCCAAGTGGTTTTATTGTACACCAGTTGTGTTTGTGTGCGTACCTACCTGGTAAAAGATTAACAACAATTACAACCAACTATTCAACTATAGTTAAACGAGAATGCTTCTTCTGAGTCGCTAAGAATTTCACTTGACGGAATTACAAAAAATGTATAAATTTACGCGGTATTCTTGTGAAATCAATTTAGAAAATTTGTTAATTTTACCAACAAATTGCGTCAGCTTTCGTTCAAAAAGCTAGTAAAATTTACAAATATGAATTATAAATGTTTTGCAATCTTATTTTATTTTAACAGAATTTTACAACATACAATAATCAGATTAACAAACTTTTTACTGTGTATATTATGTTCCATTGTTATTACATTTTGTTTTTCTTTGTTGACAATGCTTTATTTGTATTTTAAAATTTCAAAATCGTTGGTCATATATATTTTGTTACTGTCAGTATACCATCCTCGAAATCCCCTATAAGCACTACTTGCTGGGAAAACTTTCCCAACTTTCCACACTCCTTGGTGAAATACTTTGCCGATATAAAGGGTAGTACCAACTTCATATCCGCCAATAACTAAATCCTTCAGGCCGTCTCCGATCAGTGAGTCTGAAGTTGCGTGCTCCCAATAAAATTTACTGCTGTCGTCGGAACACAGAAACTAAAAGAAAGACGGCTACAAAAGGAACATTTTAATCAAGCGGATTGTATACAAATAACATTTTATAAACATGTTTAATGCGTACAGGTTAAAAGGCAAGCAAACATGTACGGTAAGGATATTCCTGCAATCGGCTGACATTGCACAAATGCTCATCGTTATTCGAAACGAATGTGGAGGCTTACGCAATGTTGCAGATGTTTTATATAGCTAATTCAAATCATTAACACTTGTCTCCGTAGATAACTATTTAACAACAAGTATAACACAAAATATATTACTTATTGCGTAATATCACTTATTTATTGTTATGCTTGCTGTATGCTTACGGTATCTAACAGTACCCGCTCTTTTTGTTTTGGCACTAAATAACTGCTGTCTATTCAATAACTACGGTATTTACCCTTATTCCTTTGGACACAACAACTTTTTTCCCGGCATCTTCAGTAATTGCTGTTTTCGTGGACGGATAGAAACTCGCCGGTAGTAAATCACCGTAAACTACCTGAGCTATTACTATACCATTGGTGGTGACTGCACTAGCTGGTATATCGTTTGTGTAGTCTTTCCAGCAATAGTCCATAGCTCCTAAATTGGCAAGAGACAAAAATACGCTTCAGTCAATGAGTGAACACTAGTTGTGCTCTCAATTTAGTCGGTATCAGAACAGAAGTGAATTATGTTACAATTAGCGTTGTAGCCCAGATTACTCATTCACTTCAATCACTGAGAAAGGCCGAAAGATGAGATTGAACAAATTAATTTAATGATTAATGCAGAAAATTTCATGGCTAGTCGCTTTGGTAGCCATATTTAAAAAAAAAAGTTAGTTGCTTTGGTGGTTGATATCAATGAATAACAAGTTCTAACTATGCATTCTGTACACAAATACGCACCTGTAGCCAACTTCAGAATGCAGAATAGTAAACAAAAGAAGATCTTTGTATTTGCCATTTTTACCATCAACTTCAAAACTAAGAAGACAGCACTACTCTTCAACTAGCGCAAGGATGATCGTACAGCAAGTATATATACATACATCCACGGTGAAAGGTCAAAATAAAAGATATTCGCATATATATGCAATAGCAGATATGCATATATGTATTTCGGTATGCAGAAGCGGAAAGGGATGATGGCATGATCCAGTTATCGTAACATATGTTCTAAAATTTAATGATAAGGACAACTTATCTTTTATAATCGACAAAAACGCCGCTTTAGAAATGATCTAAACTCAATCGTATGTATGTATTTCATGACCTCTGTCGTATCATCGGTGACATTGGAGAATTAGAACCCATTAAACGCATAGCAAAAATGCAATAATGCTATTTTTAAACATTTTTCGATTAAGTATTGTTGAATTATGATATCGTTGACATAAACAATCTGAATATTGCTGCCGAAATATTGTTTTTTCTATCTAAATTGTAACATATTCGTAAAATATTTTTGTAATTCTCTGTAAATTTATTATACTTTCTTTATCCTTTTTAATTTAAAGATGTTAGTTCCTTATTTGTGTTAATTCTACTGTAATTCATGAACTGCTGATTCTCTAAAACTAATTTAATATCATAAATATGTATTTACTGCTACATTTGGTTGAATGTTTCATAGAATTAAATAATTGCGACAATATTTAAGAATTTACAACACATCTAAAACAATGCCTAGAAAATAACACCAAAGATAGGAACGTTGTAAACACAGCTTTTTTCATTGTATTGGTGTCTTTGCTCGACACATTGCAATTCCCTCCCTGCCACCAATACCATGCGCTCGAAACCTGATGATGTCGGGTAGGCAGAAACACGTCAGTGTGTTAGCGTTTTTGGTCTCTTCACGTTGTCTTTCTCGTGAATGATGTCACCAATACCACGAAAAGCAGTGCATAAGCAGTGGTCCATTAACGGGTAAATTTGCACTTCTGCATTGCTTAAACCACGTAATAAGTGTAAGTCGTAATGAGTTCGTCGATTTCAACCATTTCGCACGATCGAATTTTTTTTTGACTTTTCTTTCCCTTTCACAAAGGTATTCATGATTTTATTCTCATTTTTCACAATTGTACAAATCGTAGAATTAACTAATCCAGATTCGCGACACACGTCCGCTTTCTTCCTTCCACTTTCGACTGCTTTGATTATCGCGACTTTGTCGTTCAAGCTTAAACTTTTTCGCTTTAAACCTGACATTTTCGATAAAGAAATCTTGATGTTTCACTCACACGATTCAAATGCCGACTGAGAAAATTTCTTACGAATTTTGCCTGGCGCATTGCAAGAAACGGTAATATTCTTGGAATCCCCGAACGGTCGAACGTTATCATCGCCCGGAGCTTTCCCGTTTTTTTTAATCTTTTTATTACTTCTTCCAATTGTTCTTCTGCGATTGTCTCCTCTTCGTCTACTCTGCTTGTATTATCCCGACTATCGCTTGGACTATGTGTTTCTTGTATCGTTATTTTGCGTGCCCTATTCAAAAAATCTTTAATATTCTCTTCAGCGAATCATTTTTCCGTCTGTGAGTATTTGTCTTCCTTTGTCTCTTAATGCTGCAGGAATCCACTATTCTGTCGTTTCTCATATTTTTGAGTACTTTAAAAAGATCTTTTTGTTTTCTTTACTATCTTTTTCTAATTTTAGTCCAAATTTTTTCCATGATTTTTGTTTCGCTTCCATTACTGCGATCTTGACTCTTTTCCGTTGTTCTTTGCATGTTTCATACCTTTCTTCATTTTTACTATTTAAATAACCCTGTCATGCCTTATTTTCACTAAGTTCTTAATTTCATCAGACTACCATGAATTTGTTTTTTATAGTTATATATCTTAGTTGTGCCACATATGGTCTTAGCTGTGGCTAAAATAGATAACTTTTTTGTATTCTTTTGCTGTTTCCCCATCTTAAATTTATAGGAACATATATATTGTTTGTGTTGTCGATTTCTTTTATTTTCGCTATTAAAAGATAATAATCACTATTTATTTCATACCCCCTTTTAACTCTTACGTCTAGTATTGACTTTCTATTTCGTCTTTCTACTAATAAATAATCTATTATAGATCTTTCTCCCCGATTCGGTTCTTCTATCGTATATTTGTGTTTGAACAGTGTATTTGTTATAATCAAATCATAATTCTAAGTAAAATTTAATAGTCTTCTCCCATTATTATTTCTTATTTCTTCTCCTTCTCTGCCAATCACTGTTTTATATAATTTCTCTTTCCAACTCTACTACTAAAACCTCCTGCTATGTAGATCACCCCTTTAGCGCCCTCTATTGTCATGGAGAGATCTTCCCAGAAAATGTCCTTTTCATCTACTTTTTCATCTTTATTGGGTCCATATATAGTTATTATCGTCATTGTGTGCGTTTTGTACTGGAATCTTTCTTATTTTCTTTAATTTTCCGTTTTTCTTATTTTCAGCTGAGCCATTTGTCGAAAATCACTGCAATAAATATCTATCTAAAGCTCGAATTTGCGTAATTCACCGGCAGGTATGCTTAGACCTCTCAATTCTATACATAAATTTCCCATAGGTGCAACATTTCTTTAGTATGTACTATCAATTTATCTTGGTTAGTTTCAAGGAACGAGGAGCCAGATTTACGATGCTTCAGTTGAGCGACGAGAAGAAGAAGAAAGGCTGCGTCTCAGCATCGGCTGGAAACCACGCCCTCGCTATGTGCTATCACGGTCTAAAACTAGGGATACCCATCACCGTGGTGATGCCCGTCATCGCTCCCCTGATGAAGGTACAGCAGTGCAGGGAGCTCAAAGGAAACGTTATAGTTCAAGGAGCAAATATGCAAGAAGTTAAGAATATTGCTATGAAAATCGCTCAGGATACCGGTGCTCTTTATATTAATGGGTAAGCTCATTACGATCCAAAAGCGCCCGGCTATTTAGAGTCTTTACGATTAACCTTAGTATTAGAAAACGACAATGTAATCGAAGTCATATTTTATCTTCAACATCTTTGCGTTACGCTTGCATAGTTACTCAAGAAAATATACTGATGTGCATAAAAATAATTAATTATTATTAATTTAAATAAACAACCCTCTCCATAACGTAAGTACCATTTTGTATTAAAAATATATGGATAGGTAACAAGTGACAGTGCGTGCGATACGATCTTTAATTTCTTGGGAGCACTGAAGATAAATTTTGTCCGTGTCCTTTGTTATATGGCAGGTAGGTGGTTCCAATAATGGTTTTTAGTTCTTCCTCCTGTTTAGGTTGCCTGTTGATGGTATCCGTAATCTCTTTGAGTCTGCTTTGTAGCAACATGTCCTTCAGATGTTGGAGTTCATCTTCAAGGCTTCGCTTTGGCTGGTTTCCTTCCCAGCGCAGTTTTGTACACCTATAGTTTTTAATTTTTCCTCCAAGTTTTTGTAAAAATAGCGAAACCAGCTGTGCTTGAGAAGATAGTTTTTCGCCAGTCATTGTAAATAATAATAATAAAATCGTATGCCAAATCATTTGTTAAATTTTGTAGCCACCCTGAGCTAGCGGGAAAAGTTGATTGACTTCCATACAATTATCCATGAAGATATTTGGCTTTTTCTTTTAAAATTAGACTACTTATTGGAGCATTCCTCTCTCGTTGGCGACAAAACCATCTGTATAAGGCTTTTTCCATTCTCGGGTACTCTGAAGGTCTAAGAGATTTTCGTTTAGTTTTTTCCCTTTCTTCTACCGATATAATCTATCTCTCTTTCCAACTCTACTATTAAAACCTCCTGCTATATAGATCATCCCTTTAGCGCCCTCTATTGTCATGGAGAGATCTTCCCAGAAAGTGTCCTTTTTATCTACTTTTTCATCTTCGTTGTGTCCATATATAGTTATTATCGTCATTGTGTGCGTTTTATACTGGAATTTCTCTGATCTTCGTTAATTTTCAAGTTCAAGGAGCAAATATGCACGAAGCTAAGAATATCGCCATGAAAATCGCTCAGGATACCGTTGCTCTTTATATTAATGGGTAAGCTCATTATAATCCAAAAGCGTTCGGCTATTTAGAGTCTTTACGATTAACCTTAGTATTAGAATATCTTATCTTCAACATTTTCGTTACGCTTGCATAGTTAATTAAGAAAATATATTGAGGTGCATAAATAATTGATTATTATTAATTTAAATAAACAACCCTTTCCACAACGTAAGTACCATTTTGCATTAAAAATACATGGTAACAAGAGAGTGTGAGCGATACGATTTTTCATTAGTTTCTTGGGAGCGCTGAAGATTGATTTGATATCGTGTTCCTTCAGATTTTGTCCGTGCATCCTTTGATGTATGGCAGGCAGGTGGTTCCAATAAAGGCTGTTGGTTCTTCCTCCCGTTTAGGTTGTCTGCTGATGGTATCCGTAATGTCTTTGAGTCTGCTTTGTTACAACGTGTTCTTGAGATTCTTTGAGTTCATCTTCAAGGTGTTCTTCATCTAATATCATCTTAGCTCTGCGCACCAATGTGTTTAAGATCCCCCGTTTTTGTGCTGGGTGATGGTGAGAATTTACACGTCCAGGAAAAGTAAGGAGTTCCATGGTAAATTGTATTTTATTGCGCTGTTTGTTGAGGTGTTCCAAAATGTTGGCAATGCGTTAATTCCATGCTTTTCCTACGAGTAGATGAAGAATATTGGCCAGGTATTTCGCTAAAGAATTGTGCCATGAGGCCTATTGTGTGGTTCCGGCATGCATTCTTTTAGACAGGAAACATCATGATTCAACAGAGCGTAATGGCTACGCCCCAGTCACGTCCATATATAAATCCCGGTTATGACAGACCAACTTAATTTCTGAAGAAGATCACGCCCAGATCGAAACGTCAAAAGTACTACCAAATTTTTACACGGCATAGAAGCTAGGAACAGAAGAGCAATCAACAATAATGGTCGTGAAAGTTCTTCTTCTTCTTTTTCCTCTTCTTCTACCCATATCCTTATGCCTTTTCAGGTGTCAGATGAGAATTACGGTTCTCCTTGCCCCATTTTTCCATTCTCTTCCATTTTTTCCCTTTCTTCTGCCCATTTTTTTATCTAGTCCATCCATTTCCTCCTAAGTCTTCCTCTTCTTTTCTTTTTTAGGTGTCCTGTCCCCATCATTTTTCTTGTAACTCTATTTGTCTTCATCCTTACTATATGTCCGTACCAATTTAATTGCTTCCTCGTTATTCCTTTTATCATTAGTTCTTGGTTTGTTATTTTTCTAATATCTTCATTCTTAATCCTATTCCATTTTGTTTTCCTCGCTATTCTTCTTAGATGTTTCATTTCCATTACATTTATCTTCACTTCATCTCTTTTCCGCAGTGTGCAGTTTTCCCATGCATACGTTATTACTGGGATTGTTATAGTGTTATATATTTTTATTGTTGTCTCCATATCAACATCTGTATTTCCTAGTATTGTCTTATTGAAAGAGTACTATTTCGTTGTCGATTTATTCGCTCTGTTCGTTAACTTTATCTATTTTTCCGTCATCTGTCAATACGCTTCCCAAATAGTCGTTTACGCCAATGTATTGCCTCTGCACTTAATTTGTTTGTTGATTCTATTGTTTCGGTTGTCATTTACGATCATTACCTTAGTTACATTCAAAGTTGCTTCCATCTTCGCGTTTTCTATTTCCTTCGTCCAGATGTTGATTAGTTTTTGCATTTTGGTTTTAGAGTTTGCAATCTTCTTCTGTATTATATCGATTATATCGTTATTTATTATGTACATATTGTCGTTCTCCCGTCCTAAAAGCTGCCAGTTCTTTCTCTAGTCTTTGTTCCAAATAAACTCTTAGAGGTTCCTTCAATACTCCTGTGTGTAGTTTGTAGCTTGTTTGTGTTAAGCATATAGCTCTATAGTTTTCGCATTGGGTCTGCCCTCCCTTCTTGTAAATTGGAATTATCAGAATATTTTCCTATTCAATTGATATTTTCTGTTCTTTCCATATAGCTTTCAACATCTTCCACGTCTATTTTTTTCCTTCGTGTCCAAACCATTTGATAATTTCTGGTAATAGGCCACTATCTTTGCCTGCTTTCCCCATCTTAATGTTTGTATGGGTGCTTCCACTTCTTCTTCTGTTATTTCTTGTTGTTGGTTCAGTTCTTCTCTGCTTATCTCTCTCTTCTCTGCTTATCTCTCTCTCTTCTCTGCTTCTATATAATCTGCGCTAATATATCTATTAAGGACTTAACATTGTTTTTTGTGTTTTATCAATTTTTTACTACTATGTATTTTATATTATTTTATCTTCTTTGCAACCGTATGGGTTACCATTATTACCTTATTTTCATTTAGAATATTACTTTATTTTCATTTTTATATTTATTTATTTTGCTCTCTTAGAATATATCCAATTTTATTTTAATATGTATGTACATTACGCATTGTATATGTATGCAAGCCGGCCATTCACATTACGCTAGCTAAAACTGCCTAATTTAAAAATCATTCAGTGCAACGTCGTCGAATAAGTAATGGGAGTTTTCTTAAAATTTAATGTACACAAGCACAGGCAGTCGTCTCCCGCGCGACGGTCGAGGTATTAGCGATCGTGCACTCTCGGTCACCTTTCGTACCTCGTCGTAACGTGTACAGTAACGTCGTCGTATGATTAGTGGAAGTTTCTAATATTTTATAGTTTTGGCGGGAATCGTCGAGGACGTTGTCGTCTATACATTTATTTCTGGCGGGAGTCATTTGGTAAGATTGTCGTATCGGGACTTAGAAATTTTTTCATTTAGTTGCTCGTCGTAGCGGACGAGTTTCACGGACCAGTTTTCTTATGTAATTTCGGCATCATCGCTCCGTTTTACTTGTCGGTGCGCAGTTCGCACATTTGCTGGCTACTGGCTTTTTCCCTTCTTTGGGGCGCAGTAGCAGAGAGCTAAAGATTGCACATAGCGTATTATTTCAAACGAGAACGCCTGGGTAGCTGTGACATTACTTTTGTATTGAGATCGGCTACTATCGCTACTGTCGCCCTCGACCAGGCGTTCAAGCTCTAAGAGATAGGGTGGGTTCCCCTATAAATGTGAAAATAACGAACGTGTTTGGTTCAAGTACAAATACAAGCCAATAATACAGGGCCAAGTCCCCTAGGCAAATTCAAAACAAGGAAAATATATTAGGCTCCCGGAAAGGGACATATAAATAAGCATAGCACCGAGGTGCGCTTATAAATTTAAGAAATAAATAGGGTTGGCTCCCCTATAAAAAGGTAGTGGTGCATGCAAATAGATAGAGGCATTAGTACATGCCTCTAACAAAGCTTCTGCGGAAGCATATAAGAAACATACATATACACATGCTAATGTACATTACATGTATAAGAGAGCTCGAATAACTGCAATTATTGCAAATATGTATATCTTACGTACATCGTAACTATACATAGGCAAGAGTGGAAACCGTGTACACATTTTATTTTTAAATATATTTTTTGCGCATGCGCATTGAGTTTCACTGTACAACCTTTCATATAGTAAATAAGCGAACATACTCTACAAGTGAGTATTGGTCAAGTAATTCAGGAATTTACGAGCAGGCTACAGCGGCGCTGTTCTTCAAACCAGGAGAACGTAACAATATCAAAATTGATGTAAGGACCATATAAATAAAAAGATATACGTATGAAGATACGGGCAGTTCAACACTACTCAGAGTATATAATTTCACAGAATTTCTACTATTCAAAATAACGCTTGTTATTAAGACCTTGAAACAAATTGAAGTTTAACGAAAATGTATATCAACTATCGGGCTTTTGATCGCATTAATCACAACTTACTTTGTGTTAAATTGGAAGGTATTGGCTTCTGCTCTTCGTTGGTACAATTAATTTCATCTTACCTCTTCGGAAGGAATGGTTAGGTTTTCTATAATGGTTACTCGTCCACTCGGTTCAGAATACTATCTGGAGTTCTGCAGGGTTCTAATCTTGGACCACGCTTATTTAATATTTTTCTGAATGAATTGCTCGATAAATTGTAATGAGAGGCTTTAGCATACGCGGATGATCTTAAAATATACAACGTTATCGATTCGCTAGTTGATTGTGTTAAGTTGCAGACTTACCTTACCCTTATTAATGATTGGTGTACTTTGAATCGCATCTCTCTAAATATTGGCAAATGTTTAGTGATCTCTTATACCACACGCTCTAATCCAATCATTTTTAATTACTTTGTAGATTCTACATTCATTACAAGAAGAGAAAAGGTGAGGGATTTGAAAGTACCTTTCGGCACAAAACTAAGCTTTTCTGATCATGTATCTATTATAAGTGTTTCTGCATCTACTCTTTTGGGCTTTCTAGTAACAACTTGACTTTGTACTATACTCTTGCTCGATCTAAGTTGGAATATGCCAACTTAATTTGGTATCTTTACAACACGCATCAGGTGATTTCAATTGAACGTGTACAAAAGGGATTCCTCAACTACCTTGCTATAAGGCTAGCGGTACTTACCCTGATCGTGGTTCAGATTATGTAACATTGCTGCAGCAACATAACTTTAATTCATTAGAATATCGTCGCGATAAAAACAGTGCAAGATTTTTATTTAACCTGTTATCTAATGAAATAGATTCACCATCGTTATTAGCTTATATCAACTTCCGAGTACCACCACGTTACACACGATCGCTTGATTTTCTCGTTACGTATGAGCAAAATAAAAACATCTTGACCAAATCGCCTATGTTCCATATAGTCACCAATTTTAATAGAATATACTCACAGAATATTTGTTTATGTTAGGGTTATGTTTATTTTTATGAAATGTGTTGTATGTGTGTGTTGATTTGAAATTGTATCACATATGAGGTATATAATCAATTTAACTGCGCCAATTGTTTGCATGTTGTCCTGTAAGTGATAATTATCGTTAGACAAATAATTATTATTATCTACAAGTACAGCTGTCATATTAATAGCCTTCAAAGAAATGGTAATATTGCACTTTTTGGCAAACATATTGTAGTGAATTTTTCTCTCAGGGTTCGAAAAAGTTATCTAGTGAGTTCTTTGATCAGGGATTTTGCTTTTCGAAACAAATTTAGAAGACGTAATGAAATTAAATGAAGGAAATGAAAAGAAGATTGGATTAAAATAAAGAAAGTAACGACATATATTAACAAATTTTGCAATATATCTCTTACATTTGGAATGTGTTCGACAAAATACTTATCGCAATCCCTAGCTAGCTAATAAATCTGTATTTTAAATTTTTAAATAATAAATTACGTTATTAAGGATGAAGTGCTTTACTTTCTTTACTCACACACGCCCGACCTTGCTATTGTAGGATGGAGTATCTCCCTATCTTCGCGCTGATGACGGAATTCCCAAGGTTACGCCGGAGTTGGATCAACGGTGTTTAACTCAACTTTATACAACCTTTGAGGTAATTTCTTCACAATAATATGTGAAATTCGCTAAATACGGAGCTTACAAACTCTGTTGATGCTCAGAAATCTAATACCGACTCTATTAGTCAATTGTTCCGCGTATCGATTGGCAATCACGATCGGCGACAAATGACTACAGTAGGGTCATCATGGCAACGAAAACATCTCCTATGTGTTTTCAGACATGGAGATGTAGGCCTTGGATATGATCTTCGCTAAGTGCGGTGTGTTCAATATATTTGTATAAAACTTTACATTAATTATATTGACTTTTGCGATATAGACTTTTGATAGGATAATTTCATTATTCTCGTCACCTGTTGTTTAAGGGACTTTTTTCGACACGATATGGAATTTTTTAGATAATAAGGACGAAAGTGAATTTTGAGAAATTTATGCAAAAAAAAAATAAACCGCAAATACGTTAAGAGTTATTTACTGATTAGATATAATGTTAAAGTCCTATTCCATATTAAAGGGAGTCCAGCCTTGCATTCTCCCCATCGATAACATTAAATTAAAGGAAGCTACAATTATGGTAAATGTGCAAAATTAAAGGTTATTTTAGCAAATGCAATAAAAGAATGGGCATGTTCCTGAAGAGAACAGGGGCCTCAAAAATCCCATTACAATTTATATTCATATTCATTAAAACACGTCCATTAGGGGTTATCAGTTGTTTTGATTTTGGAGGCGCCACTAAAATTCTAACATTTAGGATGTGAAGTAGTTTTTTGCAATTCAAAGAACGGCGACAAAATAATAATCTAAAAAGTCTTCATCAACATAAGATATTTTTAAACTGTTGCGTCGTGTCCGCAAGATAACAGAATTTGTTGGGATACAACCGAAGAAATTTCTAATTTGTGTTTTACATGTCTAATATCTGGATAGTTTTACAATTTATTTATTTGTATTTACATTAATTTCTACCTTTCACTTATTTCGTACACACATATTTAGTATGTCGTTCGCTATTATAATCAAATCTATATATGTATTCAATAATATGAATGGCTTCAATTTAAGTAGAAAATGTTGACGTAAGGAAATCCCGGCAATTACCCCGATCTAATTATTACTAGGAAATCATTACCAAATGTGTAGAGATTTTATCTACAAGAACAATAAGGTAGCTTAGGGTTGTCCATTAACGTAAGACCGAAGTTGCTTATAAACAATCATAGTAGACCACATCAGTACATGAGTTCACTATTTTAATACACAAGTTCATCAGTAGACAAGGTCAGTATACACTGCAAGTTCAATACACAGACTCATCAGATCACTAGAGTCAGTATACGTTGCAACTCAAGTCAATACACAAGTTCGTCAGAACATTCAATATACAGAGTCACTCAACTCAAGTCCAAGTTCAACAGAACTCAACGTAACTTCAACAAAGGAAGTTATAAAGCGTCTAAAATATTCCTAGCAACAATTCGGTAGCATTGATCACATAGTTCACGAGTATTCCCTAGTTATATGATGTTCGGAAGCAACTATAGAACAATCGCGAATTGTAAAAAGCAAACATTGTGCGAGTGAATAAAAGTGATGAAGTGTTTTAAGTGTGCCAATTTAATTTGCCACTCCTAACGGTGTACACCCGATAGTGTACTAGTCCTTCGAGATAAGAACAAGAGACGAGCCATCGGAAGTTACTTCGGAATCGTCATAAGAAGATTATCAGATCGTACAGAAGTTTTAAGTGATCATTCAGGCAGCGTGTGGACAACATTTATATTAACAAAGTATAATACAGCAAAAATTGCGCCGTCGAACAACTGAAGTTTTAAAATACCTTTCCATCTTGTACGGGATGTTACTTGGCAATTTTTACAATATATCCGTATGATTATTCAACGTTAGCGAACAATGTAACTGTTTATGTTGATTCCAAATGGTTTTCGACGTTTTTTAATTTTATTGTACACTAGTTGTGTTTGTGTGCGTACCTACCTGGTAAAACATTAACAACAATAACAACCAACTAATCAACTATAGTTAAACGAGAATACTTCTTCTGAGTCGCTAAGAATTTCACTTGATGGAGTTACAAAAAATGTATAAATTTACGCGGTATTATTGTGAAATCAATATAGAATATTTGTTAATTTTACCAACAAATTGTGTCAGCTTTCGTTCAAAAAGCTAGTAAAATTTACAAATATGAATTATAAATGGTTTGCAATCTTATTTTAACAGAATTTTACAACATACAATAATCAGATTAACAAACTTTTTATTGTGTGTATTATGTTCCATTGTTATTACATTTTGTTTTTCTTTGTTGAAAATGCTTTATTTGTATTTTAAAATTTCAAAATCGTTGGTCACATATACTTTGTTACTGTCAGTATACCATCCTCGAAATCCCCTATAAGCACTACTTGCTGGGAAAACTTTCCCAACTTTCCACACTCCTTGGTGAAATACTTTGCCGATATAAAGGGTAGTACCAACTTCAAATCCGCCAATAACTAAATCCTTCAGGCCGTCTCCGGTTAGTGAGTTTGTAGTTACGTGCTCCCAATAAAATTTACTGCTGTCGTCGGAACACAGAATCTAAAAAAAGTAGACGACTACAAAAGGAATATTTTAATCAAGCGGACTGTATACAAATAAACATTTTATAAACTTTTTTAATGCGTGCAGATTAAAAGGAAAGCAAACATGTAGCGGTAAGGATATTCCTGCAACCGTCTGACATTACACAAGTGTTTCAAGTTTCTAAGCTTAGATATGTGCGAGTCTTGATATGCTATGCTTTGATAGCGATCAGAATTTGATATCAGAGAGTAATTTTGCTATACCCATACCAGAAGAATATTCTTACATTGCAACGAACATCGTTTTTCGAAAAGAATATGAAGGCTTACGCAATGTTGCAGATGTTTAGTTTAGCTAATTCAAATTATTAACACTTGTCTCCGTACATAACTATTTAACAACTATTATAACAAAATATATTGCTTATTACTTATTTATAGTTATGCTTACTGTACGCTTACAGTACCTGAGGGTTTGCGCTCTTTTTATTTTGGCATTAAATAACTGCTGTCTATTCAGTAATTACGGTATTTACCCATATTCCTTTGGACACAACAACTTTTTTCCCGGCATCTTCAGTAATTGCGGTTTTCGTGGACGGATAGAAACTGGCCGGTAGTAAATCACCATAAACTACCTGAGCTATTACTATACCATTGGTGCTGACTGCACAAGCTGGTATATCTTTTGTGTAGTGTTTCCAGCAATAGTCCACAGCTCCTAAATTGGCAAGAGACAAAAATCGACTTCAGTCAATGAGTGAACACTAGTTGTGCTCTCAATTTAGTCGGTATCAGAACAGAAGTGAATTATGTTACAATTAGCGTTGCAGCCCAGATTACTCATTCACTTCAATCACTAAGAAAGGCCGAAAGATGAGATTGAACAAATTAATTTAATGATTAATGCAGAAAATTTCATGGCTAGCCATATTTAGAAAAAAAAGTTAGTTGCTTTGGTGGTTGATATCAATGAATAACAAGTTCTAACTATGCATTCTGTACACATATACGCACCTGTAGCCAACTTCAGAATGCAGAATAGTAAACAAAAGAAGATCTTTGTATTTGCCATTTTTACCATCAACTTCAAAACTAAGAAGACAGCACTACTCTTCAACTAGCGCAAGGATGATCGTACAGCAAGTATATATACATACATCCACGGTGAAAGGTCAAAATAAAAGATATTCGCATATATATGCAATAGCAGATATGCATATATGTATTTCGGTATGCAGAAGCGGAAAGGGATGATGGCATGATCCAGTTATCGTAACATATGTTCTAAAATTTAATGATAAGGACAACTTATCTTTTATAATCGACAAAAACGCCGCTTTAGAAATGATCTAAACTCAATCGTATGTATGTATTTCATGACCTCTGTCGTATCATCGGTGACATTGGAGAATTAGAACCCATTAAACGCACAGCAAAAATGCAATAATGCTATTTTTAAACATTCTTCGATTAAGTATTGTTGAATTATGATATCGTTGACATAAACAATCTGAATATTCCAACCGAAATACCTTTTTTTCTGTCTAAATTGTAACATATTCGTAAAATATTTTTGTAATTCTCTGTAAATTTATTATACTCTTTTATCCTTTTTAATTTAAAGATGTTAGTTCCTTATTTGTCTTAATTCTACTGTAGTTCATGAATTGCCAATTCTCTAAAACTAATTTAATATCATAAAGATGTATTTACTGCTACATTCGAACTGCCTTTCCATTTGGTTGAATGTTTCATAGAATTAAATAATTGCGACAATATTTAAGAATTTAAAACACATCTAAAACAATGCCTAGAAAATAACACCAAAGATAGGAACGTTGTAAACACAGCTTTTTCATTGTATTGGTGTCTTTGCTCGACACATTGCAATTCCCTCCCTGCCACCAATACCGTGCGTTCGAAACCTGATGATGTCGGGTAGGCAGAAACACGTCAGTGTGTTAGCGTTTTTAGTCTCTTCACGTTGTCTTTCTCGTGAATGATTTCACCAATACCACGAAACAAACTGTATTTGCAGCGTTCTTATCTTTCAAGTTTGGAAAATTATATTTTGAATTCGGAACTTCATATCGAAATAAGGGAAAGAAATAGCGAATAATACCGCGGGGAAGGTTGCAAGAACGAATGTAGCAATCAAAATCCGCTTCTTTATAAATCTGGAAACGTCTAATTTTCGTGGTTATATTATCATATTCCATCTTGTTGCTCTGTCGATATCTGATGTCGTAACCGAATTGATTAAGAAAATATGCCCACTGAGCAATTCAGAGGTTGCTTTACAGTCGATAGAAATCACTAACACCATACTGTAGTTATTAATTCCAATCTGTCGGGAGTGATACACATCTTTTGCTGAGATCGCTTTTTCCGATTCATAGGGCATCAAGTGTATCTCTCTGGCTCTTTTGTAATAGTGTACTGTAAACGCCGAATTAGATGGTGACTGGTTTGAATGCGTCGTAATCATTTTAAAATTAGTGGTTCAATGCGAAACGAAGAGTATTTTGACATTTCACAAAGTCATACTATTCCATGTGGAAGTCGTTTTGTGGGTTAGTCGTTCATGTTCCAGAACGGACAATGACCCCAAACATGCGGCTCGAATCTGTAAAAACTTTTTAGAGGAGAGAAAGCAAGAAATAAACTAAAATAGTTTGGCCCCCTCCAAATCCGGATTTATCCCCCATAGTGCTCCTATGGGATGAACCTGATCGAGGAACTAGATAGCGATAACTTCAGAACAACCAACACCTATGAGAATATTTACAGAGCGCATGCCAACAAATTGACGCGGATTCTCTCTAAAAATTGCTTCAAAGAACGCTTAAAATTCGTGTAGCGGTTATCAAAGCCAAAAAATGCAGTTATTTATATTCTTCATATTCCACTGTAAATGTTTCCGATTGGGGCAGGAATCCTTGAAAGTTGCTGAATTATTAAAGATTTAGTGTTAGAAGATCGCCGTTTGAAAGTAATTAGCAATGATAACAAACATATCCGAAACAAGTATTCGCCGAATTTTCCATGACCTTTTCGGTTTGAATAAAATTAGTGAAAGATGGGTACAGCTACTTGTTTTCTGCTCTCCAACGTGAACGTCGAGCCAAATGTGCGGGGTCGTCCTAGAAAGGCGAAATTCGTTCAATCAACAAAAAAAGTGATGGTCACAATGTTGGTTATGGCAATCAACCACCAACTTTTCTGAGTGGAAAGTTATTGGAGGTTGTACGTATGAAACAACTACCTGGTTTTGAAGAAGAGGGGAAGACTGGAATGGTATGTTTACTGAAAAGAAGCTTACATGGTCTCAAACAAGCAGCAACATCATGGGATGATGCAATTCACACTACACTAATGCAGTTCCAGCAAAGTAAAGCGGACCCATGCTTGTATACTAAGAAAGAAAATGGTGATTCGCACTACTTATTAATCTATGTAGATGATTTAATTGCAGCAAGCAAGAACAATGTAACCATAGACTCAATAAAGGCAACATTGAACCAACATTTTGGTATTGAAGATTTGGGTGAAATTAAGTTTTATTTGGGAATTGACGTAAGCATAGACAGTAAGGGGAATTATTGTATATGTCAATCAAAATATATCAAGAAGATTTTAAATGATTTTAATCTAAACAATGCAAAGGAATCAAATGTTCCAATTGATATAAGCTATGGAAAGGGTCAGATTTCGAACGACAATTTGCTGTTACCAAACACAGAATTTATCACAGAGAACTAGTAAACCACGACAGGAAGATCGGAACGAATTGTAACGAATTTTTAAATATTTAAAGGGTACATTGCATTTAAACCTTTCATTAAGGAACACATCCAAAGAGGAACTTTTATATGGATATGCAGACGCAAGTTGGGCAAAAGACAAGCAGGACAGAGAATCAAACAGTGGCTATGTGTTTCTAGTAAATGGAGGTGTCGTCAGTTGGGCATGCAGAAAACAAAGTTGTGTGGCGTTATCTTCAAAACGGAGGCGGAATTTATAGCTTTATCGGAAGCTTGCAAAGAGGCCTTCTGGTTACGTAGACTGCTAGAAGATATGGATTAGAAAGTTGAGGGTCCAACAACAATTTATGAAGACAATCAAAGCTGTTTATGGATCATTGAAGATGAGAAGCTGTCCAGCTGCACCAAACATATTGACACGAGATACCACTTTGTGAAAGACTACGTAACACAAGGAGTAGTAAAATGCATTTATTGTTCTACAGAAACAATGATTGCAGTCACCATGCTGCGAACAGCTGCGGATTGGTCGATTGAGGAGGAGTGTTAGTTACGGTAATCAACCACTAGATGTCCACACACAACACAATTTACATTTACATTGAAAAATAAAATTTCTCATATTTTTCCAGGTTCCTTTTTTCTATGTAAGGCCGGGAATTTATACCCTGCCTCGTATAATTCTTAGCATCGTACAAAAGATTTTTACTAGATATCTCCAAATAATTTAACAACATTGGTTAAATAATCATCGATATCGATGCTTAAAAACGGAAGTCAAACTTTCCAAAAAAAACTAAATGATTCCGAAGATACTACTTTCATAACGCCTCTTGTATATTCGCCGTAAATTTTGACCGTTACATGTTGACGTATCCATAAAACAATTTGTCACCCGATCGCGACGTCAAAATTTTCATATTTTCGGCGTTCGTTCAAAATTTCCCGTGAAATTCCTCAGGTTTTAAAAGAAACATGTCGCTCTGCGTAAGTACTTGCGGTCATCGCACGAATGGTATCAAAGGTAATTTCTGTTTTCGTAGGAGTGCGAAATCTCAATCCAAGGCGGAGGGACGACAGCTGGCGGGGTTGGTGGAGTCGGGGGAGATTCCGAAATTCTAGATCCGTTCTGTAATCCCGATAAACCTGTTTGTATCCCATTCGAGAAGGTTGCCTTGGCGTACGTCCTAATCAGGGATCATGTCAAGAAGACCCCCTGTGAGGTAATTAGTTTTACCATTTTTAAATTTGTTCGTTATCCAATTTCTTTGGTATTCATCGTTTAATAGGTTTCTTTTTCGGGATGTTTGACATCTTTAAGAATGGCATCCCATGTTTATCTCACTGTATGTTAGTTCTTGTATAGTAATTTCTGGTATGATACTCGTTTGGCTGAATTTTCTCCTACCGCTTTCTCTACGACTTTCGTCATGTTATGTATACGGCTTTGAAATAGTTTTCAAAATCTACTCTTATTTCTGCATATTTGATCTTGTTCTGTAAGAACTGTGTTATGGTGATTATGTTATTTCTACCAAGTGTGTGCATAAGTCTTTACCGGATTTTTTCTAAACAGAAACACGTAATTTTCAATGGAAATTAACATTATTCAAAATATTCTGCATCGGCTTCTATGCAGTTCACCCATATTTTAGGTAATTTATGGATACTATGCCAGAAATACTGTTTGACTTTTGCGGCAAACCATTCATTGACCCATCTTTTAACTTCCTTGAGATTGCTGGAGTGCTGCTCTGCAAGTGAGTGCCCCATTGATGCGAAGAATGATGATGATACCAGGTCTGGGGAGTGCGGCGGGTGTCTTTCACTGGTTTTGCTGTGCGAGATGGCGCATTGTCCTGTAGCAAAATCACTTTGCCCATTCCGGTCGTCTTTCGATGAATGCGTGATTTAAATTAATCATTTGTTGTCGTTGTGTATTAACGGTTTCGCCGGGCTTCAAGATTTCATAATGCACAATACCACTTCTAGTCACAGAGCATGGTCTTCTTGCCGAAGCGATTTGGTGTTGAATGGTAACCAGGTGAAAGCCACGGTTTTTCCGCTTCGGGATTTCAAAATAAATCAATTTTTCGTCGTCCCTCACAATTCGATACAGAAATGATTTCCATTCGTAGTATTGAAGCAGCATTTCACAGGTGACTTTGCGTTTCTCTATTTGATGTTCATTCAAATCGTTGAGACTCCCAGTTTATTGATTTCATTGATTACTCCATTAAACGTCTACTGATTGGGTCTTGTGACATATATAACGTTTCTGCTAATTGCTGTTGAGTTTGAGTTGGGTGATCATCCAATAACTCCTGCAGTTGGCCGTCTTCGCATTTTGTGGCCTACCAAAGCACTCACTGTCTTTCACATTGAAATCACCACTTTTAAGTGGTCGAAATCATGTCCCACGTGTTCTAATCGATGGAGCGTGTTTACCATACGTTTCTACAAGCAAACAATGACTTTCAGCAGCGTTTTTCGTTCGATTTAATAAGAAAAGTAATACGTGCCGTAATGTTCTTTTTCATGCACAATTTTCGCTAGAGCTCTCTGTTCTCTGCAATTCTTTGAGTATTTACTTTCTTATATAAAATTTTGCCTATTTCTTTATTCCAGCTTCCTTTTAATCTTCCTTTTGTTCTTAGGTTGCACATACAAATGTGAGAATTGGTCTGAATATTGTTTTGTTACTTCTCTTATGTTTATAAATCCTGAGTTCATAGCATAGTATACCTTGTTGGCTTTCTGTATTCTGTTATTAAGTTCTTCTTCTTCTTGTATAGGTACTGGAAATCTCTAATTTATTGTATTTCTATTTCTCCAAGTTTTATGTGTATCTTTTTCTTCCTTTGATATGACCATTACTTTTGTTTTGTTTGTATTAATTTTCATACCATAATCAGTGAGTGTGTTGTTCCAAACGCTTATGTTGTGGGGTTTTTTCATTTCCGGCTATCAGTGCCACATCATCCCCAAATAAACATTCTGTCATTTCTATCTTTTCTTAGTTGTGATGTCCTACATAAAAGCTCTTGTTCTCCTCCTTGTTTCTCCGATAATTTCATCCCTAAATATTATAAATAGTAGAGCTAAATCCACCTCCCTGTCCAACACCTTTCTTTCTATGTGTGCTGTTTCTTCATTCATTTTCTTAAACTTTTTGACAGCTGTTATTAATTTGAAATTTATTCATCGCTTGTGTAAACATTTCCATACTTTATTTCTGAGCACCTTGTCAAGTACATTCTCCGTATCCAAGAATGCCAAGTATACGCTTCCTCCTGCAGTCATTTTTGTGTACGTTATCTCTTTTAATGTAAAAGTTCTAGTAATGTCGGTTCTATTATTTGTCTCAACTTCTTTTCTAGCAATTGTCCGTAAATCTTCACTATTGTGTTCAGCAGCATAATCCCTCGGGAGCTGTTATAATCTTTGTTGTCACCCTTTTTGTATATTGATACTATAGCGTTCAGACCCCAATAGCTGCCTTACATGGTAACCCATATTTTTAAACATCTCGGTTGTTAATTTATTGTATTGAAGCTTATCCCGACTGTCGCTTGGGTTATGTTTCTTGTATTATTTCCCGTGCCCTATTCAATAAATCTTGGAAATATTCTTATCATTTTTCCGACAGTGAGTATTTGTCCTTCTTTGTCTCTTAATGCTACGGAATCCACATTTCTGTTGTTTCTCATATTTTTGAGTACTTTAAAAAACCGCTTTTTCTTTTCTTTATTATCTTGTTTTCTTTAACTTTAGTCCAAATTCTGATAATTTTGTTTCGCTTCCATTACTGTGATCTTGACTATTTTCCGTTGTTATTTATATATTTTATGCCTTTCTTCATTTTTACTATCTAAATAACCCTGTCATGCCTTCTTTTTTATTTTTACTAGGTTCTTAATTTCATCAGACCACCATGAAGTTTGTCTTTTATAGTTATTTATCATAGTTGTACCACATATTGTCTATATTGTCGTATATATATATATATACGAGGGGAGGTCCAGAAGTTCGTTGAATGAAAGGGTTTTAAATAAAATAAAACAATAAATCTATTTTTCTTTTCAATATAATCACCCTTAAGCACAATGCATTTATTAGATCTATGAATTAATTTTTCTTTCATCATAAAAATATTTTTTATCTTTCGCCTCAAAATGGGCCAAAATTGCTTCCTTTACCTTATTGTCGTCGGAAAACTTTCTTCCACGTAAGTCTTTTTTTAAATTGGGGAACAAATAAAAATCGCTAGGTGCCAGGTCTGGACTGTAGGGTGGACTATTGATTGAAGGCTATACTTGTGCAGAGCAGCCATTGCAACTTTGCTCTTGTGAACCGACGCATTGTCTTGCAAGAGCAACACACCCTCGGTCAATTTTTTCGACGTTTTTCCGTGATGGCCTCCTTTAATTTTTCTAATATCGCTGTGTAATATTCTCCGGTTATGGTCCTACCTTTTTCTTTGTAATCAATCAATAATATCCCCTTACAATCCCAAAAAACAGTAGTCATCAACTTTCCAGTCGATTCTGACGCGTTGAATTTCTTTGGCGATGGTGTCCCCTTTTTATGACATTGCATGGACTCCTGTTTGGACTCAGGCTCAAAGTGATGAACTCATGTTTCATCTCTGGTAACAATCCGCTTCAAAATCTGTGCAGGTTTGTCTCCACACAGCTCCAAAAATTGTTTGGACGCACAGACGCGCTGCTGTTCCCGCAGCGGCGTGAGCATTCTCGGTACCCATCTTGCACTGACTTTTGTCATACCCAGGCGGTCATGTAGGATACGCAAAATGGTGGTATCTGATACTCCAACTAATGCAGATAATTGTTTTTTCTTCAAATGGGCATCTTGCAGTAGAAATTTTGTGCACTTTTTCGACGATGTCTGATGTGGTGGTCTCAACTGTCGTCTTCAATCGACTCCTCACCATGTTTAAAAAGACCATGCCACTTATAAATCATTGATTTACTAGGGCACTGTTCTCCGTAAACGGTTTCCATTCCATTTAATATGGTTTGAGCGTTCTTTCCTTGTTTTGTAAGGAACTTTATCGCAGCACGGTATTCAATTTCCTCCATAGTTTCAGTTTCCTTCGGAATTGACTTGTTTAGCAGGCAACTATTTGTAAACGACAGACGCTATAGGGCTGCAACTTAACTTATATACTAATGATGAGTCGCCAATCAGAATGACACCTAGCGAGCGCACCTACCCCACTCCATCCCCTCCAGTCCACACACTTCTGGACCTCCCCTCGTATATTGCTTCACTATAAAAGTTATTTTAAACAGTATCCATAAGTCTTCTGTACTCATCTCTTTGTATTTTCCTTTTATTTTCTGAAGTTTGTCATTTAACTTTTCTGTACTCTTTTGCCATTTCTCCATCTTAAATTTATCTTTTTATACATTTCCATGTCTTTTTCGTGTGTGCCTGTGTGTTATTGATTTCTTTTATTTTCGCTATTAAAAGATATTGATCACTATTTATATCATACCCCCTTTTAACTCTTAGGTCTAGTTTTGGCTTCCTGTTTTGTCTTTCTAGTACTAAATAATCTATTAAAGATATGTCTCTTCGATTCAATTCGTCTGTCGTATATTTGTGTTGTATTTGACTATGTATTTGTTATAATTAAATCTTCATTCTAAGTAAAATTTAATAGTCTTCTCTGTTTTATATAATCTATTTCTCTTTCCAACTCTACTAACCTCCTGCTATGTAGATCATCCCTTTAACGCCCTCTATTGTCATGGAGAGATGTTCCTAGTAAATATCCTTTTTGTTACGTTGTCGAACGGGTAAGTAATGAAACACTGTGTGACAACAAGACAAGAGGTTTATTCAGCACATAATGGAGTTCTACACTATATCTCTCGAGATCATGGTTATGTCTGTCGAGCTCCAGGTTGGATGACTCTAGCGTATCCTTCCTGTCGATGGTGTTGCCCCGCCGCATAACTAACGTTTGGCGGGAATATTCAACACGATCTATTCTAACGGGTCACTTTTTATCTACTTTTTCATCTTCATTGGGTCCATACATAGTTATTATCGTAGTTGTGTGCGGTTTGTACTGGAATCTTTCTGATTTTAACTAATCGTTAATTTTCCGTCTTTTCTTATTTCCAGCTGAGCCATTTGTCGAAAATCACTGGAATAAATATCTATCTCAAGCTTGAATTTACGCAATTCACCGGCAGGTATGCTTAGACCTCTTTCAATTCTATAAATTTTGTACAGGTGCAATACTTCTTTAGTATGTAGTATCAATTTATCTCGGCTAGTTTTAAGGAACGAGGAGCCAGATTTACGATGCTTCAGTTGAATGACGAGAAGAAGAAGAAAGGTTGTGTGTCAGCATCGGCTGGAAATCACGCCCTCGCTATGTGCTATCACGGTTTAAAACTCGGGATACCCATCACCGTGGTAATGCCCGTCATCGCTCCGCTGATGAAGGTACAGAAGTGCAGGGAGCTCAAAGGAAATGTTATAGTTCAAGGAGCAAATATGCAAGAAGCTAAGAATATTGCTATGAAAATCGCTCAGGATACCGGTGCTCTTTATATTAATGGGTAACTTCTTTATGATCTAAAAGCGCTCGGCTATTTAACCTATGCAATATTATTCATTTGGAATATTTCCTTGTCCAAAATTGCGTATATATAGCAATACATTTGCAAAAATTTCCAGATACGACCATCCAGACATTCTAGCTGGTCAGGGAACGATTGGTATCGATATTTTGGAGCAGGTTCCCAACGTTGATGCCGTAGTGGTGCCGGTAGGAGGCGGTGGTCTGATAGCTGGAGTATCGTTAGCCATGAAAACTCTCAAACCGTCTGCGAAAGTTATTGGAGTAGAATCCGTGTGTTGCGCAGGCTTTGCCAACTCGTTAAAAGCGGGTAAGCCGGTGCATACTGAGTCGAAACCTTCGATGGCCGACGGATTGGCTGTTCCAGTGGTGGGGTACAATTCTGTGCAAACTGCCAAAAATTACGTGGATAGAATGGTAATGATTCATATTTCTTTATAGTCCGTTATGTTTTGATATAATCTGCAATTTAGCTAACGACGAATTTAAAGAATTTTCGCGAACAATAAATTCTAAATTAAGCATTTAAAATTAAATTTAGATACTTACAGCGAGTTAAAAAAAAATGAAAAAAGCTCGTTGAGTAAAAGTTTTTGAAAGTAGCGAAGGTGAGTTTGAATATGAGAGTCATGAAATAGCGTGCCAGTAAACATAGTTACCTCACTTTAACGTTCCTTATAGACGTCTTAATTACATCATGTTTGCAGGTCGCTATTAATCTGACGATTTTAACGTCATTTCTGCTTCACCCAGAGTTTTCTGAATGGCGCCAGCTAATTCAAGCAGAGTAGTCTCTGTCAATCTACCTGCCCTGTATGCGTGCTAACTTTGGTGAAGTGGAGCTTCCTCCATAACCTCCATTCGAATATAGTTATCTATTACTTTTCCCATTGTTTTCAATAGAAAAGATGTCTTTTCTTTTTTGCCCTTCTCCAACTTATGGGAATGTATCCCAACGTCAAACTGCTTCTCGTTATATTTAAAAGATGTTGTATTACTTCTGCCTGCCCTTTCTGCAGAAGCACGGGGAAAATCTCATCGACTCCCTGTGATTTATATGGCTGGAAGGTGTTTATTACCTGCTTCATATCTTATACAGATCCGCCTGGAAATTTTCCAGTTCTCCCTTTTGGGCCTCTTGGAGCTTACAGTTGTCTCTTCTACGACTGTTAGCTTGCTGCTAGGAAGTGTGTTTCAAGGAGCAGGTTGGCCCGCTTCTTTTCCCCTTCCGTGTAGCTACCATCTAGTTTTTTCAAGGCCATCACAGGTTCTGTTCCACCCTGGTTCTGTTCCACCATGGTTCTATGAAGCATTGCTGCTACGGGAATGGAAGTGATGTTTTCGCAAAAGTTCTCAAAGTTTTGCCGTTTACCCTTCCTTATCTTTTTGTTGTATGCAGTTAACTTCTCTCTGTAGTTCTGACAATCCCCGCATACCTTTGTTTTGTTAAACAAGTGACGGGCCTCAGATCTGAGGTTTGCCAGGGTTCCGTTCCACCAAGGGGTATTCTTGGTTGGCTTTCTCGGGGTTAGCAGACAGCTGACTTCAAAGAGCTCGGTTATCGCCCCGCTAAAGAACTCTACATCCAGCTCCAGCTTCAGGTGGTGTGTTATTCGCCCTGTATGTAGCTGATTCAGTCTGTCCCTTAAATGTGTTTTATACAGATCTCAGTTTGTTTTCCTGGGGTTCTTGCCATGGTAGGTTAAGAGATCTAACCCCTCTAAAGTGAACTTTATTATCCTGTGATCTGGCAGGGAGGGTTCAGTTGAAACCTTCCAGTTCTTGACCATGCTACCCAGACTAAAGCTGCTAAATGTTACATCTAATACTACCCTCTGTTACCCTCATGTTACAAACGTTGGTTCCTTGCTCGCATTCAGGATTTGGAGATTACCAGCTAATAAGAATTCTAAAAGTGACTTAGCTGTCTCGTTGACGTGGTGTGCATTGGCATCACAATCGACTATCACCGGCAAGTTCCTCCTGCTGCATCACCTCACTAGCTCCCTCATTTCCGAAGGCGGTGATGTTGTCCCGTCGTCGGCGAAGTATGCAGAGGAACATGCCCCGACGTGATTTTAACATCGCTTTTTATCATATGATCAAGTTTGCTCCTGCAGCACTAGTGTTAATGTCATATTCTATTGGCCTGTTTGCTGCACCGCTGTATATTCTAATGAAAGGGCAGACCCCCCAGAAGCCAGTGGCCTTACATACAGAAGGTGTGGCTACATCAAAATCTTTATATTTATTCTACAATACGTTCTTGTATGTGATCTAACTAGTATCCAGTCAAAATATCATAACATTTCGTCGATTAGTTTACGGGTTGAAGTCATTAGAATGACACTGCTTTTGCTGTTTGAGGAGTGATATTAAAGAATTTTATGTTTTGATTTAACCCTTTTTTTAAATGGGGAAAAGCACTGCCCAAACCAGGGGTGGGCTGTACGCCTGCAGGGACGAGTGCGTACTCATTAGCGGCGATGATATTTCATCGGGAGAAAAGAAAATAAAGGCATAGTTTAAAGATCAAACAATATGGCTGACGGTAGATGAAACAATGGATGCAAAAAACAATTGTCTTTCACACTTTAAAAAACGGTGAGGAAAACCTTTTATGTAGTAGAATACTACAGAAGGCAAATGCGGAAAGTATGGTAGAAACTATAGAAAATACATTGGGGAAGTTCAATATATTGTCAACCCAACTTGTAATGTTGGTTATAGATGGGGATTCGAACATTGTTAAAGCTGGAAAGTTACTAAAACAATCTTATCCTCAGTTTTATGTAACCTATTTGCACCATGCATGTTATCTTGTAACTGAATTTATTAGAAACAGTTATCCAAAAGTAGATCAATTTATAATTTCTAGCAAAAAAGTTTTTATGAAATCTCCAAAATGCATTCGTCAGCCACCACAGCCAATATTGACGAGATGGGGAACGTGGCTTAAAGCTATTTTCTCATAGTAATGAGAAATTTTTACAAAGTATTAAACCTTGCAACTTAAATTTAAATCCGTAAGAAGCCCAAATAGATTATCTCAAAACCTCGTTGGGAAATCTTATAGATAGTATAGAAAGATTAATGACCGATAAATTGTGTGCACCACATCATTAGAGGCAGAACGCTCCTTTTCCAAATATATACCTCGGCGTAGGAGTATGACTGAGTCAGCACTGGAAGGCACGCTAATGAAACAATACTACTGCGAATTTTGGCATCATTCTAGCAAAGTAATACATTCATTATTTTTAATATTGATGGTAACCGAGCCGTACTTTACTGCAAAAGCACTTGTTTCTGCAGTCTTAATAGGCTTGATAAATGTTACAGATAATTCCGGGTAACAAAGTAGCGTTGAAATCCTCATAATGTCATCATAGTAACCTTAAGGATGTCATGCAAGTGACGTCTGGTTGCAGTTTTTATAGCCTCTTATGTCCAAGATAAATCGGATCATGTATGCGACGTATTCTTGACGTCAATTACAACATACACTAGGGTGACAGAATAAAATAGACACCTACTAATTAAAAAAAAGATTCTATTCTCGTTATATATACAAAATATTTTAAAATTTTTAAATTAGACTAATATTTTGTCGATCCATCTTTACTTGCGTGAAGTGCTGCGAGTCGTCGTGGGATAGAATCTATTATATGATTAATGGTGTCTTCCGGAATATTTAACCACTCTTCCGTAACAGCTGCCACGAGTTCTTCCTTATTGTTGGGTTTTCGGGGTCGTTTCGCCATATTTGTCTGGATTATGTGCCAAACATTCTCTATCGGATTCATGTCTGGTGATTGGCCTGACCATGGTAAGATCCGAATCCGCTGTTCCTCTTTCCATGTGGTTGTTGTTCTTGCTTTGTGGCAGGGTACTCCATCCTCCATAAAAGTGGCGTCTTCTTTAGATAAAATGGCGTTGTCGAATATCGGTAGTAGTCCTTCTGTTAATATTTGGATATATTTTGCCGCATTTATATTTCCGTCGCAGATTACTAATTGCGATCTTCCACCATACCATATCGCGCCCCACACCATGATGTTCACACCGCCATATTTCACCGTCTGATGTAAAAATTTGTCGTCCAGTTGCTGTGACGAACGTCTCCATACCCACGTACGACCACTATCACTGAATTGGCAGTACCTGCTTTCGTCTGAAAAAATGACAGACCGCCAAAACTCTTCGGGCTTCGTTCGCATTTCGATTGCCCAAGCCATTCGGCGCCGTTTTTGAAACGCCGTAACGAGAGGTTTTGTCTTTGCCACCCTTTTATACATCCCCACACTGTGGAGATATCGCAGAACGGTGCTCTGACTTTTCTGTGAACTTGCCGCAAGCTCAGCTGTACGTTTTCGCAGTTCTCTTAACACTTCGCGTACAAGCACCCTTTTACTTCTTTCAGAAGGTCCGCCACGACCTGGTCTCGGCTCCACTGTTGTTTTTTCCTTGCGTTTAAATTGTGTAATCACACGGTTAACTGTGGAGACAACGGAATATTTAAAAATTTACTTATTTCACGTTGCGAAGCGCCGCGTTCACTCTGGCCAACGATGCGACCCCGCGTGAACTCGCTAATATCACTCGAACCTTGTAAACGAGACTAAACTATGACGAATTTCTTCCGATATATCTACCCCTACCCTAATGATAAGAGAAAGTTCTTAATTCGTCCTTAGAATTTAGCTGTTTACATATTTATACTGCTGTACCTGGTGTCTATTTTATTCTGTCACCCTAGTGTATTTTTGACGTCAATTGTGCTGCTAAAAGACGTCTGTATGACGTTTTAACATACATGACTTTGTTGGCAGAAATGATTTAAAATTGAAGCAGAATGTCTATGATTCAAGTTCAATAGGTTTTACATTTTAAATACAATTTACATTTAAAATAGGGAAGAGCATGATTGTTCTGACAATTAAGGTCAATTTTATAGAATAATACGCGGAAATAGGCTCTTCACTGACGGAACTACCAACTTAAATCATCTACGAAATTTGAAAATAGTTTACGTTTCCAGGTTGTAGTAAAAGAGGAAGATATCGCCGTATCAATTCTTCGAGTGCTAGAAATGGAGAAGCACGTAGTAGAAGGAGCCGGGGCGACACCAGTTGCTGCAGTTCTTTCAGGGCAACTGGACGAATTCATCGGAAAGAACGTCGTTCTATTGTTAAGCGGTGGTAACATAGATAGCACTGTCCTCCATAGGGCCATCGAAAGAGGATTAGCCGCCGACGGCAGATTGATAAAAATCTTTGTAAAGGTCAGCGATAGGCCGGGTGGACTAGCGGAATTGGCGAGTATAATAGGATCTACTGGAGCAGGCATTAAACGTATCAGTCAGGAGAGAGCTTGGCTTAAGATGGACGTATTCAGTGTAGAGGTTAAGGTGGTTCTTGAAACCAGGGACTACGAACACGTGCAAGAAATTAGGAAGGCGTTATTGGCTCGGTACAAGGATGCTAGGATAGAGCATGTAGAGTTTCCTGCTTCTTCTGCAGTTAATCAAAGATTTAAGCCATCTTATTAAACTATAAAATCGGAACTAATAAAGTTATCTATTTACCAAGAAGTTTTCTTTTCATAAAAATTTATTTACATAGATTCAAACGAAGATATGCCAATAAAGTCGATATGAAACATGTCAACAAGAAAAATATACATACAAAATCATATCGCTTTAGAAAAAAAACATGCTAAAGTTAATAAAAACAAGATTATAAAATCACGCACAAAAAAGCTTTATAAGAGTGATCTGATATATCATAGAGTAGTAAGTTATTATACAATTTTTAAATATTTCCAGAAAATTACTTAAAAATGAAAATAATACGATAGGCAGGTGGACATTTATTTTTGCGTCCGAAGCAAATCGGTACTTTGTAGTCAAATTAAGATACGTAGTACATATATAGAAATAATTGAAACAACTTACGTAACCGTTTAAAGATTACTTTTTTTTACTGCTCTTAAAAGAAGAGATTTTTCAATAATGTGATAAAAGTAGTGAAATAAACGCAAGAAATAACCGCAAACGTCAAAACGAGTTAATATGCAAAGTGTAACTGACCATAGCAGTACATACACTACCATCTATATTAGTTCGGACATGCAAATAAATTTTTAAAAAATGAGAAAACATTCACTCATTTTTCCAAAACTTAAAATTTTTATTGTATTTTATTAATAGCAATTCAAATTAGAGTATAAAAGTAAAAAAAAGCAGTTCTAACGAAAAATAAACAAAACTTCTTAAACACTCCTTTTGCGCGAAGAACAGCTTTCACAATCCGAGGTATTCGCTTCACTCCTTGCGTCATTCACTGTTCTTGTGAAATGTTCCGCAGGTGGTCTACGGAGGTTGAGGTCTTTCGGACCCGCATGTCCAATTCATCCCATAACACTTCGATGGGGTTTAGATCGGAGCTATGCGGCGGCCATGTCATTATTTGTAAAATGTCATTATCTTGTTCTTTATTTAAGAAATTTTTACATATTGGACCTGATGGACATTACTGGCACGACATGAGGAGAGAACCCAAGGTGATATCGCGGAGACCTCAAGGCGACGGAGGTGTTATGGTGTGGGATGCAATTTCTTATTCAGGGGCAGTTGAAATCTTTTTCATCAATTTCTAAATGCCCAGAAGTATCTAGAAATAATCGAAAACGTAAAAGGCGTAATCCAGAATCAAATAGGCAAGGAACACTTTGTTTTGCAACAAGATAATGCTCGGGTAGAGAAACATTGGTTAGAACAAAATTAAATAGGTTTATTGCCACGGCCACCATTGTCTCCGGACCTCAACATAATAGAAAATGTATGGGAATGGTTATCCCGAAGGATTTATAGTGGCAGGAAGCAATTTGCAAATAAAGAACAGTTGAAGGACTTCCGTTAGAGTGCATTCAAAATTTGTATAATTCATTGCCAAACAGCATGTTAGAGGTAATAAGTAAGAACGGTAGCCATCACCATTATTGAATAAAGTGTTTATCAACAACTTTGTTGTTTTCTTTTGCTGCGTTTAATCAAAGGTCGCGCCAGTGTTCAAAGTATCATTTATCAGTTAAGTTAAATTTTAAATTGTTTTATTCTTTTTTATATATATAACATATGGTTAACATTTTCTCTAAAGCATGAAAAGACTATTTGCTTCGTATTCCTCGTCAAAAAGAATTACAATTAGCTTTTAATTTATATTTTAGTTATTTTCGAATCTCTTTTAGTGTAGAGTGATAGGAATATTTACATTTTCCCGGTTGGTTATACTGTAATTGATAGCACCGAATATATACAAGAGCGACACACGTTGCTATTTCTCTTTTTTAATTTTTAGATGGCCTGCAATTAATATAATTGGCGAGAAATATATGTAAACATAATTATTTTAAAGATTACTATATTTGTGTAAAATTATTTTGTTTATATATTTTGCTAATTACATGATAAATAATTTAATACTTAATTGCTTATATGTGTTTCATCAGAAATATTCATAATAACAGGAAAAGAGATTTGGCAGACAGGGAACCTTATTTTATATATAAATTAAAGTAAGGATGTTATACCTCAGAAAATATATCAATTCATGTGTGTCGATACCCAAGGTGACAGAAATTAACATGTCTAAAATTTGGCAGTGTCGTTACTGTACATATGTATACTGTGTTAATAAGAGTTAAATTGCGGGAAATAATCAGCTACAATTATTGAACTTCTTTTTATAATTTCCCAGTAGACAGTGATTGATCTCAAAAATTTGGTGAAACAACAAATAAAATAGCATGTAAGACCAATTTTGACACTGTTATTTCTGTTCTAATATCTTTATTTGTTACATTACATTCCAGTTGAATGTACGTACATAATTTGAGGTTAGCATTTTTAACATATAGCCATATAAAACGACAATTTCGCAACATTTCACCAGTAAACAATTCCACAATGTGTCCTAAGATTACATTTCACACGATTCCTTACGACAAGAACAATTTAGAAGACATTCAAATATTTTACGACCTTATAAAAACCGAATTTGGGTATAGTTTGGTAGGAATTCATGACAATAAAGTCTGTCACGTTTCCTTCCAAGACGACGACATACTCAATTTAGACAAGTTAAAAGCGAACTGGCCTTCCGCATCATTAATTCACGATCCTAAAGATGTAAGGGTATTTGCTAAAAAGATTTTTGACGGCGCCGATGGAAACATTGACGTATTATTAAAAGGAACCGATTTGCAACTTAGTGTTTGGAAACAACTGACTAAGATCGAGTCCGGAACAACAGTGAGCTATGAAAGGGTGGCACAGTTAGTAGGGAAGCCTAGAGCTATCAGACCAGTTGCTAGGGCTGTTGCAACCAATAAGATTGCTTATTTAATCCCATGTCATAGAGTTATCAAGAAGAATGGGGATTTACATAAGTATGGGTCAGGTCCTGAAAGGAAGAAAAAGATGTTGACGTATGAACATGCTATTTAAACTATAAAAAAATCCACTGTAATATGTAAAAGATGTCTTTATATTTATTTTATAGATTAGAGTTTGAATATTACTGTCTTGAGTTAGCAATACTAAATGACATTTTCAAATTTACAATTTTGGTTTCATAATCTTAAGAGTACTTTGTATTGTTCTTTTCGTTTTTGTTGTTTTTTATTTTTACGAAATATATTTTATTAGTAAAACTATAGATTTCATTATACTTACCTTTCTTTAATTTACAGCTCCAAACAATATTGACGTTTGTAGTTTTAAACAAATAAATCCTTATTATTTCAAACGTTGAACATTTTTTTATTACAAATTCATTCTTTTTACTCCAATAATAATATTTCGTTATAATTGTTACTACCCACGAGACAAGTATATTACGATTATAAAACATCCGCAACATTTCATGAAGCTACATATCCTTTTTTGCAAAATAATCATCACCTTGTACAATTGATCGGTTTAAATGATCTTTGAGTTAATGGGCCTGTAGAAAAATTGTTACTGCATTATATGTTGTAGGTTTCCGCGGCATTTGTTTTCTTTTAAAGAATTTTGTAATATCCATATTAATACTAACCCACCGTTGACATTAGTAATGATAAAATTAACAACGTAATTAAATTACTGAAAGAATATCAGTTTCGGGGAAGACTCGAACCCAACATCTTTACGTCCTCGGCGTAACGTGCTAACCTCTGCACCACAAGACCATTGAGTTCAAGTCGTGTGTTTTTTCAGTAATTTAATTACATTGGGTAATTGCAAGGAAGTTGTAATTTTATTATATTCTATTTTTTAGTTCGGATGAGTACTTTTAAATTGAAGCGCCAAAAAATAGGCTAGCTGTTGGCCAGTTTTCGGCCAAAATTACACTAGCGATATTTGATATATTGCCGGCCGCCATATTGTTACAACAACTGATTGACGTTTAGATTATGTGTATTCTTCTGAGCGCATTTGTATTTAATTTTACTCTTTAAATTTGGGTTGTAATAATAATTATGTAAGTGCAACTTATATAAAATCCTAGCTATATAGCTTTAAAACTGCCACCAAAAAGTGGCCTTGAAAAATTCCATTGTGTAAACGCGTCTTTTCATTTCACTCCTCTTAATTGAAAAGATAGAGTATAGGACATATAGCATATCAAAAGCTGATTCACACAGGTTGTTGCTTGAACGCTGTTACACCATCACCCAGCATAAGAACAACAGTAGTCAAACGAGCTTTTCCTTTTCTCAGCTCTCGTCCAAGAATTGAAACGACTCCCTCGTCGAAAACAATTTCAGCAAACGGCATATCCGAAACATAATACATCGCCATCGTACTCCTAAACAGCTTACCGTTTCTAGTCAAGATTCTGCAGTAAGCATCGCTTTTCTACCATACATTCAGGATGTTGCCGATAAAATAGGTAAATTATTCCAGAAACAAAACATCAAAACAATTTTTAAACCCCTGTTAAAAATCTCCGACTTATTACCGTCAGTCAAAAGACGAAACTTCTTCCTTACACGCTCAGGGTATTTACCGAATCCCTTGTTCCTGTGGTAGTGTATAGGTCGTGGAAATAAACCGGTCAGTCAACACAAGTGTAGTGGAACACGAACTTTGCACTAGATAGCTGCGGATATCTGATTCTGCATTAGCCGAACACAAGCTGGAAACAGGCCACCAGATTTTATGTAACGAAACTAAAATTCTGTCCTGTGAACCCTATTCTTATTTTAGAAAAATCCGAGAAGCTATCAAAAATCTCGAGACGACGATTGCGCGTTATATTTTTAGTGGAAATCTCTCCTGGGCGAATCCTCCAATCACAACTCGGCTCATTTCGTTCCATACGCCTCCCCTCTCCTCCCCCTAAACCTATAAAAACCAGACCTCAAGCGAACACTTTCTCGGTAACGTTACGAAATGCAGCAGCCCAGAAGGACCTCTATGGAACTGAGAGCGAAACGTCGGCAGGCTCATGCAACCACGACGCGATTCCAACCCGGAAACCTAAATTCTTTGTGGACAAAATCATTTTCAGTGATGAAGCCCATCATTTTCACCTCCATGGCTTCGTTAATCGGCAAAACTACCGCATTTGGCGCTCAGCACATCCACGAATGATTCATCAAAAAGCTATGCATCCAAAACGTGACACTGTCTGATACGTATTATGGTCTGGAGGAATAATTGGACGGTATTTCTTTGAATATGAGAAAGGTTGATGAATGGCCAATGTCATCGTGCTATGATAACGCAGTTTTTTGTGCCTTAATGGAAAAATATTGCTCTGGACGACATGCGATTTCAGCAGGACGGTGCCACATGTCTTCGAGTTGGACGAGTTTGCTCCTGGTCGTGTCATTTCCCGGTTTGGTGATCAGAATTGGCCACAATGTTGTTGAGATTTAACTCCTTTGGACTTCTGGCTGTGGGATTATCTGAAGTCACAGGATTATGCCAACAAGCCAGCGACCACCGAAACATTGAAGGCCGAAATTAGACGCTCCATCAATGAAATACCGCCACATGTATCCAATAGTGTTATTGAAAAATTTGTCAGCAAAGCCATGGCGGTCATTTACAAGATATTTTGTTTCACACATAATGTTCAAATGTATATCAGGTGTATGTATAAATTTTTTTCCGGTTTAACTAAAAAAAAGTACGGGTCGCATTAATTTGACACGTACGTTACAAGTTGAGTCCGCCAAAAACTAGTGTCTTTGCTTTATCGTGCCTGAAAAAGAACATTTGCGGCATGCATTACATTTCTTATTTAATCAAAAGAAAAGGGCAGTTGAAAGTCATCGTTTGCTAATAGAAACATATGGTGAACACGCTCCAACGATTAGAACACGTGAAACACGGTTTTTAAAAATGGTGATTTCAATGTGAAAGACAGTGATAGCTGCGACAGGCCACAAAAATGCGGAGACAAGCAATTACAGGATCTATTGGATGATGCACCAACTCAAACGCAATTAGCAGAAGCATTACAGGTGTCACAAGAAACAATCAGCAGACTTTTACGAGCAATGGGGAAGATCACTAAACTCGGTAAATGGGTTCCACACAATTTCAATGAACGTCAAATAGAGAATCGCAGTCACCTTAGAAATCCTGCCTCAACGCCACGAAAGGAAATCATTTTTGTATCGAATTGTGACGAGTGACGAAAAATGGATTTATTTTGAAAACCTGAAATGGAAAAAATCGTGGCTTTCATCTGGCGAAGCTGGACCTTCAACACCAAAGCCAAATCGCTTCGGCAAGAAGACCAAGCTCTATGTGTCGTGGGACCAGAGCGATATTGTGTATTATAAACTCTTAAAGCCCTACAAAACCGTTAATACACAACGCTATCGCCAACAAATGATTAATTTAAACCACGCATTAATCGAAAGAGGACAGGAATGGGCCAGAAGACATGGTAAAGTATTACACGATAATGCGCCGTCTCACACAGCTAAGCCAGTGAGAGACACCTTAAAATCGCTTGGATAGAACATCCTTCCGCACCCCCCGTACTCCCCAGATCCGGCGCTATCTGACTATCACTTTTTCGCATCAACGGGGCACGCGTTCGCAGAGTAGCACTTCCAATTTCGAGGAAGTTGGAAAATGGTTCGATGAATGGTTTGCCGCAAAATGCAAGCAGTTTTTCTGGTATGGTATGCATAAATTACCTGAAAGATGGGTCAAATGTGTAGAAACCGATGGGTAATGTTTTGAATAAAATTAATTTCCCTTGAAAATTACGTGTTTCTTTTTAGCAAAAAAACCGGATAAAACTTATGCATACACCTGGTACATTATAAGTCAATAAATATTTAAATAATTTACTACAGGAAACCATGCTTTATTGAACCTTAAAATCTTGCGCTCTTATTGAAACACCCTCTAAATAACACACTTACCTTATTCACAGCTGTTGTTGCGTAGTGCAAAGTGGATAAGTTTAACAAAAAATCTTCGATGTGACGTAAGTTTCCATATTTGTTTCGCTATTGTTTAATCTAGTTACATTTTGGCAATGTGAAATGAAAGTGAATGGGCTATAGGTAAGGCGTTCTTATGCAACAAATAAAATAATAAAATATTTAGAAAATGTTCACTAAAGCTTATAGATAGGTTAAAATAACACAAATTCACTTCGGTTTTTTTTTTTTATACATTGATACATTTATTGTACTTATTTTTTAGAGTTATATATATTTTATTTATTTTTTTCTTTTTACAAATATGGTCCATCTACTATCACAGATTTAAAATCATATAGCTTAAAAAAAGCTGCGGCGCTAATGAAACGAGCCCCAGTCTGTTCAACTAAAAAAAAAAAGTTAAAACGAAACAACTAGGTATTTTTTAACAATTCCTTTAGCCAGGGATTCCGCAATGCGGGAGACGGATCAGGGCCCACTTACACGCGCAAATCATTATTACTTACGATAAGGACTGCGCGAAAATGATCGTATCTCGCTTTACGGAAGTCACCGGGCCGTTTTTTGTCTCAAGATACCTGGAAAACATACACATACGCTTATTTTGTATTTATGTGAAATTTTTCTGTCCTTTTCTTTTTGTTGAATCTACAATTTTTTCGCGCGTTCTTTTTCATTCTTATTAATTGTATCCTTTACATCCAATTTTTGTAATATATACAGGATGTGACGGAAATGAGCAAATGTGTGACCGTTGCTTTAACTGCGAAGAAGACAAATTACATTATTTAAATTTTATTATAAAATATATAATTTTAATTTTCAAGAAAAATTCCTTGAAAATATATAGCAGTTAATTAAAGTGTTAAGAATTCAATTAGTTGGAGCTGTGTAGCTTTACGTAAGAGTGACGAGGAATTTCTTTACAAAATAACGTATAATTATACTTGCATTAATTACACGCTATTCGTTTTAGGAATTTCTATCTTCTCAGTTAACAATAGACAAATTATATCCTACATAAAGCCATAAAAATTCCCAAAATTCGAAATTCCTGTAACTTCTACGGATAGAAGATTTCACATCCACTTACGTCATCTTCTTCAATCAATTGAATATTAGATTAGCAGCTAAAAACTTCGCAAAAAAACGTATGATTCGGTATTAGATGCCATAATAAATAATTCTCACGTAAAAAATCCGACACATCCTGTATATATGTATATCGTCTGTCAATATGTCATACATTTCTTTTAATAATACAATATAATACATTTATATACAGAATTATGTTACAAACATTCGAACTTACTTTCAACTGTGTTGTTTTTGAGGCGGTTGGACAGTAAAGGCAAAAAACAAAAGACAAACGAAAATTAGATGTTTGCTTTTTTACTCTTTGAACTCCGTTCTAGAACAGTTCGCGGCCGTCGTGCTCGGATATTGGAACATCGTGCCCGTTGCGAGTCCGGCAGATTTCACGACAGGTTTGGGAGGCAATCTTGGTGTTGTCTGCAAACCCGGCGAAGAATTTGAATCGCTTATAAAACGCGGTGAAATACTCGGCGGTTGCGGTGGTGTAATTCTGAAAGAATACAATACATCTTGATAGCGATTTCAACCGCATCATTTAATTCCATGTGAAAATTAACAGCTTTAACAAAGTCGAAATATTTAACATTGAGAAACGCGAAGAATTGGCAAATCATAACTGTTTGATAGGTTTATTGGTATTATACAAGATATCCTAAGTTTCAAATTATTCTAACGTGCACCAATAATCGCGAAATCAAAATCATTTTTAGAAAAGTACACTGCGCAAGAGAAACCTGAACAACAAAAAAAAACCAAAGATACAACTTAAGGGGGCTAGAAAACGAAAGCATAAGAGAGTTCTACAAAACTAGATATCTTCAAGAACATTATAACCATATAAAAAAATCGATACATGATGCAGCACTCTTGGCTCTGGGAGAATATAAAAAAGATACCAAAGATCGACGAAAACCATACTGGTGGGATGAGGAAATAGGAAAGGGTCATTAAGTAAAAAAAAGAACGTACACGAAAATTACCTGAGTAAAAAGAGTGTGCAGAACATAAAACAACGTACAGAGAAGCACAAGCAAAGGTATGGAGGAAAATTAGCCAGAAAAAGAATGAAATATGGAAAACAAATTGTTTAAGAATAAACGTATACCTCGGAGGAAGACACAGTTCAGAAAGCTGGAGGGTATTGAAGAACATAAGAACGGAAAGGAAAAAAGAAATAATAGCTCCAATAACACCTATGAAGTGGGAACAGTACTTCAAACATTCACTAACAAAGGAACGAACAGCATTTTAAGACGACGAACAACCAATTAGCGTAAGATTGATGGGATCCCCTATAAGAGTAACCATGAAAGAAGTTAGAAAACAATGCAACTCTTAAAAAAGTCGAAAGGCATCGGGTCCTGGTGCTCGGAATTAGTAAAATACGGGAGTAGCAACTTAATGGAACATATAAGGAAGCTATTCAAAGACTGCATAACCTTACGTACCTTACATACCCTACACCTGTATTTGGTAAAGGGGACAGAAGCAGCTGCAAAACATACCGGGGAATAGCGGTAACAAACAATAACCAGGCTATATAGGAAAATTATAAAACAAAAAATTGATAATGAACACCCAGACAACGTATGTCCAAGAATTTCACCTAGTGTTTGTTGTTCCAGTGAAGGAACTGTGGGAAGCCCTTGAGAAAACAATCATCAATGCTCATAAAAATTGTAAAGGTATTGTATGAACATCCACAGACAAAAATTAAGATGCGCAACTACTACGGAATACTACGTACGGATTCATGCTAACAAAAGGTTTAAGGTAGGGATGCGGTGTATCACCAACATAGTTTTACATATACCTCGAATACGCAATAAAGGAATGCAGAAACATGGGTTTACCCTTGAACAACACTCTCCTATATACTCTACACGTTTCGCAGATGGCCAAATACTGTTAGCTCAGGATTATAAAGATATTAATTATATGACGCGCAAACTGATGGTGGAATAGGAAAATTGGTGACTAGAAGTAAATCTTGACAAAACAGAATATACGTGCATTGGGGCCAAGCAGCAAGACCTGGAAATAAAAAAGGAAGTTCGAATAAGAAAGTGTGGCGAATACAAGTACCTGGGAGTGGAGCTATCGCAAGATGGAACACTAGACAAGGCCATCCACGAACGTAACGTGCAGGACAGGAAGGCTATTACTATGCTGAATGGCATCTTCTTGGACAGAAAGATCTTAAAAGAGAACAGACACGGAATATACAACACCATAGTGAAGAGCATCATAACATGTGGCTCCGAAGTCTGCCCAATAAAAGAGAGAACATGTAATGGAACCGTGATATAATAGACGACATCAAAGATAAACAACTGATATACCTCGGATAAGTACAAAGGATGCCGGAAGCAAGACTACCAAAGCAAGTATTGAAATGGGAGCGAGGAGGAAGAAAGAAACAAAGTAGGCCACGGAAAAGCTGACAAGGTGGCATAAATGAAGAAATGAGAGAGCTCGTTGAAGCAATCTGCGCCGAATTGAAAGCTTGGTCAATTTTCGTATCAGTCGTGCGTGTGGGTGAGTTCTGACCTGGCGCGCCGAAGATTTAACCAGCCCCAAATATAACGGGATGTATTTTATTAGAATTTATTTTTAATTTTGTTTCTTTAATAAATTTCTCGCAAACATTATCTGTCTAGTTTGTTTTGTTATTTTATACACTGCCATCGAAGTTTTGAACGGTAGTGTACAACGCATTATTCATATCTACTGTTTACTCTTTAATTTAGTAATCCCAGCTTGCACCGTAACATTTTAGCACCGCTTTCCGCCAAGCCGAAGTTAAATCTTAAAATTTGCATCGGTAAAATTCCATTAAATGTTACGCCGAGTTTTATTTGAACGGCCGCTATTTGGGGTTTATAATAGGTTTCTTAACTTTAAGCAACGTTATATGCTTATGTACTGTATAAAACTCAACAATAAATAATTTTACAAAACTGCTTCGTCCTTGGAAGAAGAAAGCAAACTGTCAAGTTATACAAAATATGCTTACGTTGTGATAGTTCCTCCATTTGTATGTATCAAGGAGCGAGGATGTCTTCGGATGTACAGCAGAGACGTGTGAGTGGGGTTCAGTCTTGGTAACGTACCTGTCTCCCGCCTAGGAGGTAAAGGCGGAGGTGAACTATCTCTAGGGGGCAAGATAGGGGCGTCTGGAGCTTGTTTGATCTGTAAAATGGCGTACAGTAATTTGATTATAATAACACGTAATGAAAAATAGTACGAATCGTACCTGTTGTGGCGAGCTTATTTCAGGACTATCCCTTCTTCTTCCCCTTGGCGGTAGTGGCGGAGGAGTTGAGGGAATGTGCGGGCTAATAGGTTCTAGAAGCGGGAGAATATCAGGACCGGGAGATGCAGGGCTGTGAGGACCCGGACTTCCTGGTGCTGGCGGTCCGCCAAGGAATTGCTGACTGTGTCTTGGTGGGCTAAGGAATAGTATGTTCTACAGATATCTAGCATCAAGTGCTATTACTTTTTGTCTGTTGTAAATGCGCTAATTATTTAAAAAGTTTACATTGTTACGATTAAATGTGTTTCGTGATTCATATATAACTAGTGTCGGTAAAGTGTCAAACAACGTCGAAGGACCGAGCAGCCGTATCAAAGCGAGTGTTACTCGAATCATTTACGAGCGTGACCTTCATGAGTGAGCATAGGCGATGCGGACGCAGGCATTATAACGTGGTGAAACACTTATTGTTTTACGAAGTTTTCACAAAATCATAAACTGGGTAGCATCTATTAAATATCAGATTCATTAAGTACGTTTCCACACTTGCTTCAATCAAATGAGTATCGCGCGCGGAATAAATATTTTTTAATGATGAACACGACCGTTCCACATCGAGTGATGTTATATTTGTAAATTTAAAGTAATCCATGTGACAACTTAGTGGATCTTTCGGCGCATTTTCACAAATTTGTCTAAGTATGAGAAAATCTGAATCCTTCAAATTTTCGTATTACAATTCATTTTTTTTTCGCCTTCCACCGTACATAGGTGTGAATGAACACCATCCGCAATTTGTACAGAATCCACAAACGATATCGAATTTCAATTCCCTCCGTTAGTCCACAGTAGTTCTTGGGAATACTTTCTAAATCACATTTTATCAGACTGTCTTGAAACATCTTCTGGCTTTTTTTGATAGCTTCGGCGTGTCTCGGATGGAATTGTAAAACTACCTTCTTTACATCATCAAAATATTCCCAGTACTAAAACGCACTCTTTAACCATGTTTCCCAACGCGTAGTAATCGGCTGTGGTGGTTCAGGCACTTTGAGACACAGTTCGTGAAATCTTTTTGTACGTTTTGAGGACTTTAGCCTTCGTATGAGCTAGTAAGGCATTTACTCGTGGATAACATTTAGGGATCAATTGCGCCACAAGGTTTAAAGCATGGATTTTACATGTTACACGTAACAGATTGCCACTCTCTTCTATGAGAGATCGACCTAAAGAAAGCATATTAGCGATTGGGTTGTTGAAATTTGTTCAAAGCCCTCAACACCACTTTTTAAATTTCATTGCTAATACATTTTGCAACTCTTTTGAAAGCAAACAAGATGGGGATGACGGTTCAAACTCTTCCATTGTACGTACCATCACATTCACCACAGAATTCTGCTTTAATTGAAATGAATACGTAGGCTTCCACGGCCAGAGTTAGTAATAAACGAACTACTTCCGGAATTGGACCGTCATGATGAGATATATATAAAAGAAATAAGAGTAAGAGGAGAAAGGAAAATAAGAAAAAAAGAGATATAAAGAAAGAAGAAGGAAGGATAGGGGGGTGTTGTAAAATAGAAAGAAAGGTGAAAAGAGTAAGAAGGAAAGAGACAGCAAAAAGGAGGGGTGGAGGGAGAACGACAGAAAAAAAGAAAAAGGAAATAGAAACACAAGAGAGGGAGATGCCACCTTTCTCCTTTGTTTCCCTATCTTTTTTCTTTCGTCCCCCCTTCCCCCCTCCTTTCTGTCTCTCTTCTCTTACTCCTTTCGCCTTTCTTTCTATTTTACTGGTTTTCACACTTCTAAACATCAAATAGTAGTCGCAGTTTACACATTTCTATTCTATCACCTTCGTATTTTAAATCCGTCATACTCGCTATTACGTTTTCTAGTTTATTTGAAATACGCCGTTTCGGAAACGTACCCAAAAGCGACATTTTCTAAGTATGTGCGTACTGACAAGCCTCCAGGACCAGTTGAATAATACTGAACAAGTGTGCTTTGATACGGGTACTCGATTCTCCGTGTCGCGAGCTTCACCTCTCCACGTTGTTCTCTGCACGGTATTGAAACTTGCCCCTCTTTGCCGAGACTAGTTATGTATTAACATGTACACTGTCAATTTATTGTTTAATATCTATACGTTATATTCAATATTGGTGTAAATTGTTATTCGCTTGTAAACAATCATATTATATTATAGTAGAATTAAGCAACATTCAGGAATTACCATTAAAAAAGGTACGACGCATAAAGTTGAAATCGTATGGTGTGTAATTAATTACGTAAGTACAATTTATATAAAATCCTAACTAGTTTTAAAAGCACCGCAAAAAATAGCTTTGAAAAATTCCATCGGGTAAACGTGTCTTTACATTTAACTTCTCCAAATAAAAAAAGAGTACAGATACACATAAAAGATATTCTTTCAATTACTTACATGTGGTCAGGTATAGGTGGTGGTGGTATCGTGGGTACGCTACCAAACATCCTAAATTGTGCCGAATTTATCGAACAAACGCTTTGGCTTCTGATGTGATGCGGAACGGGTGGTGCCGGTTGATTTTGATGCGACCAATTTGCGAAGCATGTCGATGCGGGTGATGCTGGGCTCAGCGTAGGGCTATTTTGCCCGGTCGTCGGTATCTGCACCGACGCAAAAATACTGAAATCGTTATCAGACTTTTGCGAAGAATCGTCTCCGCTCTTTGTAGCCTCGTCGACGATGGTCGTCGGATTGCTGACGAAGCTCTTTTGCGTCAGCAGACTAGTTTGGCTGGCGTTGGACGATGAAGAACCGATTCCGCTGCTGCTCGAACTTACGCTTTGGCGTGACGATTTCAACTTGGAACTGGGACTTTTCAACGGCAGATTCGGCCATTTGCGCGGAAATTTCGGTAATTGTTTGCAGTTGCGCGGTTCGATCTCGATGGATTTGTTGAAGAGGTAGTTGCTGATATCGTTGTCGTTCATATCGACGAATGGATTTAGGTTTTCTAGGAAGTGCTAAAGCATTGACACAATGAAAAAGTATGATTTTTTTTCTTCTTTATTGATTTTAGTAAGTATCTTAGAATTAACGTTAGTTCTTTTAGATCTAAATATAGCGTATTAGGTGGAACTTGGGCTTATGGTTATTATAAGGGCTACTGAGGATATTTCTAGTGTGTATTTAACAATACTTAATTCGTGCTGGAAAGCAATGCCTGATTTGATGCAATGCTTATGTAACTTGGAGGAACTATAGGAATTTTTTTAGTTTACTACGTCATTGATTTGCGTGACAATGTTCTGGACTATTTCTGGCCCAAAAAGGGGAAGATGGGGTCATTACACTACTAGATCTCTAATTACATATTTGACAAGTATTTAGGCATCACTTTTTCTCTTTAGAGGGCAGCCGCTGCCGTAGGAATTTCCCGAATCTCGGCGTGGAAGTATGCTTTAAGTTCACTAGGGAAAATCAAATCTCGACCACACTTAAAAACATACGATGTGAGTATAAAATACTCTTACAATATGTACGCATATAGCCACACACTCGAATGATTCCTATACAGAGATAATCTGAGCAAAGCCAACGGTTATAATACGCATGTGCGTCTCCCGTTATTCTTTCTCGCTGCTGTATTTCCCTACAATTAGTTTATCAGTCATTCGCCGTAACCAGTACTTCGATGTTGCCTGACTACATAACGGTTATAGCTATAGTGGGGAAACAGGATTGTAGGTACCTCCTCGTCGTTGACTTTGCTGAAATTATATATCTGTATATGCACTAAGAACGATATTAACAGAAGTTCACGTTAAAGCACGTTATCAGGATCTCGGCTATCATATCACCTTCTGGAGTAACTTCGTAGATCCCAACACCTTCATCCTCAAGAAATCTTACATTAGAAGCATTTTTAATCTGAAGAAAAGGAAGTCATGTAGGCATGTCAAAAAATGATTCTTCGTGTGCGCGTATGTACACACGTAATATGAGCACAGTCAACAGTTATAATACGCAACTGCGTTTGCCATTATTCTTCCTCGCTACGGTATTCTCCTACAATCGGTTTATCAGTCATTCGTCGTAACCAGTATACTTCGATGTAGCCTGACTACATCATGGTTATAGCTACAGTGGGGGAACATAGGATTGTAGATATCTCCCCGTCGTTGACTTTACTCAGATTATATCTGTATACTATTGTATTTTACGTAAATAAGTTGCCGCGAAATCACTAAGTCTGAAGTTGTAGACAAAGCAAATTGCACATATTAGGAAGATCAGCAACCCTTTTAAAAGATTTGATTTTGAAATAAAAAAAAAAGAACATGCGAACATTAACTGAATCTATAGAAGCTGTATTCATCAGAAGTGCAAACCAGTCTTAAAATTATGTCAGGAATTCCGATTTAACTAGAAGCTGAACAATTCCAAAAATATTTTAAATGAAAATCTAGCAAAGTTTCAAATCGCTCAACTCTTATTACTTTTCTATTTTATTTTAACCCAAATTCATCGTAAGACCCTGCATATATTGTTTTGTTTTCTTAATCAAAAAATTAAAATTTCTTGCGCAATTGAAGTCTCAAATAGACTATTTCTATCGTTTAATATTTTGGTTAATTCCGCCGTTTCGGAGAGTAATTTTCCTCCATCTTCAAGGTAGCTCTGAGTTATGTATTTGTTTAGATATTTATATGCACCTCCGATTTGTCTTACGATTGGAAGTCACAAGTCCTTTAATTTCCAGGCTTGGAGCGCTTCTGGGATCTGTTTCTAATTTGACGTATATTGCTTCCTTATTTTTTTTGAAGCAGATAGAAGAACCGTAACGATCGTTCGAAATCGTTATTGCGACATGCTTGAGAATTTTATGCATTGGAAAGTCAATGTGTTAGTTAATGATCACCGTTCAAAACATGTATGATTGCAACAAAATACATCGGTACATCCTACATCTTACGTTGTTCGCCGGGGCGAGGCTTCTCCAAGAAAGGTTTCCGGGTCATATAGTGCATTTACGAAGTGACATTGATTGGACCTGATTTGACCCCTTGCAATTTTTAGTATCAACCAAATGAGCTTCAATAAGCCGTTGAGGTATTGTAGAAGTGTTTACTTCCAGCTGTAGGTTCTGTTTTACCTTGAAAGATGTAATAAAAGCATCGCACTTCATCATTTTTTCTATCTGTATTGATTCACACGGTCCAATTTTTCTTTGTCTTCCTCTCGTTTCCAGCCTTTCTGTTTATTTTTTAGCATTTGTGATCATTCTGCTAGAGTAACCAAGTGTTTGTTCTATAAATTTGTAGGTTTTAATATAGGAAAGCGGTCTTCTTATGAGGTTCTGTTTTCTTCGCTACAGTGTTTTACCACTCCACTGCTATTATTTCGAACTCTTAACGTGATATTGTTGACGATGGATTCTCATAATTGCTTGGGTTATTTCTGTCGTTCGTTCAACTCTTATAGTCCTTTAGACGTTTCCGCAGTCTGTCTACTGCCGTCTTCAGGGGCGCCCTAAGAAGGGCTGTTGCTTGCCAGAGCAATCATACTTTGATGGTTTTTTTTTGTCTGACGTCCTTGTCTTATAAGCTATAATTTTCTACGCAGAAGGGGATGCGCATTGGACCTGCGCAGGGGTGACACGCAGTAGGTCGATTTTTTGCGCATGGGCGGTCGCCGGTCTTCGGCTAATGCTCTCTCTAATCATAGGGAGACAGACGTTCTTTATTTCCAGGCTGGGTGTGCTGATGGCGGTTGGTGTGGTGGCTGCTTCCAACAGTTTTCTTTTCATGGCGTTGTCTCCCTTATTCAGGATTGCCGCATTTTTCCATGCAATCCTATGATCTTCCTCCCAAGCATGTAGAGCCAATCGTGACTTATCCGTTTCTCCCAACCGAACCAGTCTCTGGTGTTCTTTGGTTCTGATTGACAGGGATCTGCTGGTTTCTCCTGTGTACGACCTTCCATATTCGCATGGTATTTTTGTTAACTTCAACCTATTCATGTTTGAGGTTTTGATGGCCGTTCTGATATTATAATCGTTCCCTATTCGTCGCATTTTTTCCCGATAGGCCTTTCACGAAGGGGATTGTTGTAGTACATACATTCGGTTGTCGTTCTGTAGTATCATTCCTAGTTCAATGCATTGTTTTCGCTTTCAACAGCGTTTTTTTCTGAGTATCCATTTAATTTCAGTATATTTGTGACGGAGCAGAATTCCTCTTCTCCATCTCCATCATCCGAACATACCTCTCGGGCCCTATTATACAGACATAAGGACTATACAAGTTCAACGAACGATAGAAATAGCCCAAACTCTAGTTGCTATTATTTCGCACACCATCTGATTCACAGTACGAGAAAATCCCCAATAACGCGGTGATCTCCATACATTGCGGTTATAACTAATTCACTTAATAGATTTTGGAACTATGTTCCAACAGATGTCGCATGATATGGCTATTTATATACGCGATTAAGTTAAAATATTACTTGCACTGATATTATTTTGCACATAGGTGAACATCCAAATCTCTGAGCTACCCTGAAAATGACGGAAAACTACTCTTCGAAACATTGGAATTACCCGAAAATCTAACACTTCAATTAATAGATCATCGTCAAGAACATCACGAATACTCTTGCTTAATAACTTCGAAGATGCAAAACGATGCAACTTACCCGTATTTTTGGCTCTACTTTGAAGCAATATGGTTGATTCTGATACTGCTGTATTTCGCCGGTGATCTCAGCAACTTTCCGCCGCTTAAAGAAGTTGATTAACTGCGTGTTGGGTAGGAAATCCGGATTACCCTCCTCAATATGCAATATATTTGTAAGATACATCCCCAGGAAGGGCACGCAAGGCGGATTGATAGATCTTAGTTTCTCCTGGTACTTCTTAAAATGATTATCGGCGCCCCTACATTCTTCTAGCGCCTTCTTATTCTGTTGCGAGATCGACTGGAAAGTTATCTTCAAGCGGTGTACCGACGCTGATCCCATCGTCGAAACGATGGCCAACACTCCGTTGAAATTGTTCAGTTCGTCTAGGTGCGTCATGATCTCGATTATGCGATTGACAATGGCACAGCGTTCTTCGAAATTTTCGGCTTCGACTATATTCTTTTCGTACCATCTCGTGATCTAGAAAACAACATTTCGAACTGGTGTTTTGTTTTAGACAGAGATAAAACTTACGTTCGTAGTGTGCTTTATCATTTTTAATAAATTCGGACTAGTCTTGTCTTTATCTTTCTTCGTCCAAACGGAACCGACAAGTTCGGAAGGTTTTATGGTTCGGTAGAGATCGAATTCGAGGATCGTTAGTTGCCTTGCCAACTCAACAGGATGTAATGTTAATATGCTAAAGTCTTTTTCGAGCTTTGTGAGATGCCATTCGATTTCTGGCGGTTCCCCGTCAAAGGCGAATTTTATGGGTCGCTGTGCGTCTGGTTCAGTCTAATTATAAAGAGAAAATTTAATTTAATGCATAAGTAAAGAGGATGGTTCCTTGTTCTTTTTTTTACAGTTCCAATACGTTGGTGTCTTTTTTATTAGAAGGTGTGACGTCTTAAAGAAGTAATTTTTGTAATTCTCCAACGTTATGACGAGTGTAGAGTAAGTACGAGGGCGAATCAAATATGAATCGGAAGTTTTAAAATATTTATTGGTACAGTAAAAAAATTGAATATACCTTATTTTCCTATAAAATCTACTCTTTTATTTGCACATTTTCCCCACCGTATCGGAAGTTTTTTAATTCCGTTATCAAGGAATGAATGTGGTCGCGTCTTTTGTCGACGTCAAAGAAGTGATCTTCCAGTTCTTCTTTGATTAGTCCAAATGTGTGGTAGTTACACGGCGACAGATTGAGACTGTAGATAGGATATTCCAATGTTTTCCAATAAATTTTGTCCAACTTATTTTGGGTCAATGCAGCTGTGTATGGCCGAGCATTGTCATGGAGCAGAATCACACCTCGAATAGGCATCTCTCGCCTTCTTCGTCGATAGGGCAGTTTCACTTCATCAAGTTGGCAGTTGTACGCGGCATTAACAGAAAGCCGTTCGTGGAGAAAATCAATGAGCAGTATACCTTTACAATCATAAAAAAATTGCTGGAAGAACGTTTCCAGTAAAAACACGGATCTTGGTTTCCCGCGGTGCTGTTTCTTCAGGTTTCCGCCACTCCATGCTTGCCTGCTTGGGTGTAATGGTGCACTCATGTCTCATCACAGGTGGCAATGTATCTCAACAAATCATCTTCCTCTGTTCGATATCATGCCAAGTATTTCATATAGGGCAAGACGATTTGCTTTCTGATTTTCCATCAAGAGTCAAGGAACCCATCTTGCCGACACTTTTCGGTAACCCAAATCCTCTGAAGTAATCGATCAGGCACTCCCACATGATTTTCCGACATGTCTAGCAATTTTCCATATTGTGTAGCGGTTACTTTCAATTAGCTCACGAATCGCACGAATATTCGCCCCACTGGTGTTCGTATGCGGTCGGCGTGCATGGTCCTCGTTTTCCACTGACTTTCGGTCATTGGAAAATTTTTTGTACCAGTCATAGACTTGGGTCCTTCAAACCGTTTTTTTTTCAGCGAACTATGCAGTTGGTCGAGGTAAAATTTCGATAGGTTTTACGCCCTCCAGTCTCAAAAAATTTAATAATACATTGCTCAACATAGGTGTACTCCTCTTGCTCAGACATGAAGCTGCTAACAGCCAGCAAACTTGACCTGGAAGGCTTTAAAAAGGGAAGTCTGGTTCATATTTGATTCGCCCTCGTACAATATAACCTCCTAATAACGGACACCCACAGAGAATCTTAAAATGTCTGGTATACAGAGGTGAGTCTTACAATGAAAAGGTTTCATTTTATTTAATTCCTATTAATAATTATGCATATGATTATGAAAAGAAAAAGGAAAAACAAGAAGAAATTGAAAGTGCACTATTAAGAGCTGATAATATTAAAATCCCCTAAAGAAAAATTGTCCGTTATTTAGAGGTGTATACTATTCGTAGGTGCTTGTAAATAAAGGTTTTACTCTGTTCAAAGCGCGAAGCGTATTGCCAATAATTATTTGCTATGACGCAACGTCGTTCCTTTCATAAAAAAGAAAATATATAATAATATTTTCTTCTACATTACACTTACCCTTCTTTGTACGATTTTCAACACGCTATCGACCCATTTTCGCATGCTCTTCCCGTTTACCGATTCCAAAAATCGTTCCAGCTCGCACAGGAGAACCGAATCCCGTTCGAAATCGTAGAAATGATGGTCTACCCAATGCCGCAGCACGTTCAGCACCCTAAACTGTACCGGCTGGCAGTACTCTTTCCGATAGCGTTTCCAGTCTTCGCGTTGCGAATTCTTCTGCATCTTGTCCGTGTCCGAATTGTCCTGTTCGTAGACCAGCGACGGATCGGGAATCTGAAAACGTTCAATGAGCAACTGCAGCAGCTCGTTGGGCGCGCAGAAGCTCCTGTACGTGGTGAGGAATGTCCGCACGAATTTCGGATCGGCGTAAATGTGATAGGTCAGTCTTTCAACGAGTTTGTAGAGCGTGGCTCCCTGTAGGGAATCAGAAGAAAGTTGTAAGTTAAACGAAAGCAATAACATAAGAATAATACATAAAAATGTTATTAAGCGATTATTTATTTAGAAACCAAAGGTCAATTTATGAATTACGTTTTAGGAATATCGTACATATGAAGCTCTCTTAAAATTAGCTTTAGCAAGTGGAAATCAAGAATCTAAAAAAGATAATAAAGTTATAGTTGTTATTCTGATTCAATAGGAATTAGGTGCTGTGGATAAAGGAGGAAAAATAATATAAAACTTTTAACTGAAAGGCCATAGAAACCCCAGTAGTTCAAATATCACAGGGTTTCGTGTTAAAGTCATTATTAAAGGATGTTCCAACTTCATCATTTTTCAAGTTTATTGTCATTTATATTTTTTGTACTATACCAGACACGGTCTACAGATGGAGTAGCAATAACGTTTAACGGTGGGATCATTCACGTCATAAGCGCCGTTTCGAGCGTCTTTCTCTTCCTAACATTATAATTCCTTCTCGGTTAACATCAGCACGTACAATAACTAGAGTTGTTTGGGTTATTTCCATCGTTCGTTGAACTTATATAGTCCGACGTTTCGGCAGTCTTCAGGAGCGCCCCTGAAGGCGGCAGTAGACAGACTGTTGAAACGTCGGACTATACAAGTTCAACGAACGATGGAAATAACCCAAACAACTCTAGTTATTATGAAAATCCATCGTCAAGAATCAGCACGTATAAACAACCAGTCTAAATGAGTATTTCTTGGCGCTATCTATTGTCTTAAGAATACACCCTTTTTTCTAGGTGGTTTTAATACATCATGGTAAGCCTAAGGGATCATTCACATGTATGAGGTGTACAAGGATGAAATGCGGATTTCAGACAACAGATGGCGCCTCAATGCAGTTCGTGCTATAAAGATTTGACACTGCGCCATTTTGTTGTGTCATCAACAAGTGTCAGAGGTGCACGAGTGATAAATTGTAAAAGTGCGTGCATAACATTGTGTTGTTGTGTTCAATATGTGGACAACGATAATTTCTTGTTTTCATTTGAAGAAAACTGCCGACTACATCGAGAAGCTTACGGTGGTTTCGGTGTTTCAAAAGTACTTCGATGCTGCAGATAGGAAATGTGGAAAACCGCCAGAAAAATACGAAGATGTGGAATTGCAAGCATTGTTGGACGAAAATGATTCGCAAACACAAGAACAATTCATTTGGGCGTTAGTCAACAAGCTTCAGAAGATCGGTAGATGGATACCACGAGTTGAACGACAGGCAAATAGAAAAGCGCAAAAACGCATGTGACATTGTACTCTCTCTGTACAAAAGCAAATCGTTTTTACATCGTATAGTTACAGGGGATGAAAAGTTGACAGGATTTATTTTGAAAAATCCCAAGTGTAAATGTAATGAGTAGATCCAGGCGCACCAAACACATCAACCGCGAGACCGAATCGTTTTGGTCGAAGGACAATGCTCTGTGTTTGGTGGGAACCAGAAGGGCATGATCTATTATGAGCTGTTAAAGGCTGGGGAAACGGTTAATACTAAACATTACGAACAACAATTGAGCGATTTGAACAATTCGCTCCTTGAAAAAAGGTCAGAATACCGAAAGAGGCAACGCAAAGTCATTTTTCTCCATGACAATGCTCCATCACATACGGTAAAACCAATTTGCAACACGTTGGAAGCACTCAGCTGGGAAGTTCTACCCCATGCGGATTACTCACCAGACTTGGCTCCTTCCAATTACCAGTTGTTTGTATCGCTAGGTCACGCACTTGCCGAGCAGCGCTTTGGTTCGCACTAATATGTGAAAAAATGGCTCGATGAATGGTTTGCAGCCTCGCCTTTCGCTGCATGGTATTCACAAATTGTCCGAAATATGGGAACAATGTATAACAAGCGATGGAGCATACTTTGAATAGAGCCCTGTTTATCATTTCTCCATTTAACACTCATACTTGTACACCTGGTACAACTATTCTATGCACTGCTGGCGCGCGCCCTCTTTGGTTTAGCGGTCTACGAGCTGTTCGAGAGAAGGGTTGGGAAATTGTAGTACGCATGTGATTTAAGCTATATCTTATACAGTCGCAAAAACTTATAGATGTTTTACGCCAATCATTTGGTAATCGAAAAACATTTCGAAGAAACATGAATTGATTGGCTAGATTATGCGACTTATTGACTGGACCTTTTTTTCTGTCGGCTAATTTAAAGCAAAATGTTTACGCTAACAACGCAAAAACTAACGATGACCTTAAGAAAAGTATTGACGAAAATTTTGTTGTACTACCTTTTTGTGGAGAATGAATGTAGTGAAAACAACTGTTCAAATATTTTTACGAAGTATAATAAATTTATAAAGAGTATAGATATCTGTAAAAATACCTTAATCAATGGAACGCCACCATTTTCTCTTTGTTCAAGCACTATATTGTCTTTGGAGTCGGGTTCAGCGAATTTATAAATATCCGGAGAGGGTAGCTTCAAGGGATGTTTCCTTTCGATATCGGACAATATACTATCCAATATCCGCTCAAGCATAGCCCTGTTGTTCAGCATCACAAGATCCGCCATCCACGAGTTTTTGTCTTCCGTTCCCTTGCAGCACAAAATGATGGAGGGTTGGACGCGAGGGCAGATCTCGAATGCGTGCTTCAGCTCTTCCGTATCCGCATGATCGATGATCTCGACCTTCCGTATAAAGAAGCGTTCTTTCTCTTTGAACCTGCACTCTGGATGGCTGGTGTGGACTGAGCTCTGCCGCCTTTGCGTTGGCTTGCACAAGATCATGAGACCGTCGAAAAGGAAAACACGTCTTTCGGTTAAACGCTTTCCGGAACTTACTTTCTGCAGTACGTCCTCTGAGGAACATAAAAAAAGATAAAACGTTGAGACATCATAAGAATCGTTGTAACTTCATTGATAATGAAAACAATCTCAAACTTGAAATTTTGGGACTTAGATATTATTACTTTTCAATAATAAAAAAAATAATAATAAATTAGCAGGAGAATGGATTTATTACCGTAATATTGTAAATAGTTGTCGTCTTGCAAATTGTTACGAAATTTTTTAATCATTTACAGCTTCAAATCTCCAGCTTAGTTATTTACTCTGCAAAGTAGTAAGAGGGTAAAAATCGACAGAATTCAATTATGAAATTTCAGTTTTGCTGCACAGTAAAGTTGCAAGAATATGCAAAATATTAAGCCATTCCACTTCACAAGTTCTTCTTAAAATGCAGTCGCATAGATGTTAAAGAGTTGGAATTGAACTGAATTTTTATAGCACGCTAGTGCGCACACATATCATACACTACCGCTCATAAGTTTAAGACTACCTACCGAAAAATAAGATTAATGTTAAAAAATATCAAAATCATGGTAATAAAACAATGGCTTTAAGCTATGGTATAATAGAAGGTATTTCAATAAGAGCGCAAGATATTAAGTTTCAATAAAACATGGTTTTCTGTAGCAAAGTATTGAAATATTTATTGATTTGTAATATATACATTTGGGCAATATATATGAAATAAAATATCTTGTAAATGACCGTCATGACTTTGCTGGCACATGCGTACTCCTTTGACCAAATTTACAATAACACTACTGTATACATGTGGCGGTATTTTATTGCTAGAGTGTGCAATTTCGGACTTCAATGCTTCGGTGACCGCGGACTTGTCGGCATAAATCTGTGACTTCAGATAATTACACAGCTAGAAGAGCAAAGGTGTTAAATCGCAAGAACGTGGCGGCCAATTCTGGTCACCAAATTGAGAAATGACACCACCAAGAGCAAACTCGTGCAAGACAATGTTCCACGGTCGCTATGATATGCAGCACCGTCCCATTGAAACCACATACCGACAAGACTAATATTTTCCAATTAATGGACAAAAACTGTGTTATCATAGCATGATAACGTTCGCAATTCATAGTTACTGCATTGCCTTCCTCTCTTCAAAGAAATATGGCCCAATTATTTCTCAAGACCACAATGCACACCAGACAGTGATACGTTTTAAATGCATTTCTTTCTGATTAATCATTCGTCAATTTTCTGAGCCCCAAATGCAGCAGTTTTGCCGATTAACAAAGCCACCGAGATGAAAATAGGCCTCATCAATGAAAACGTCCGCAAAATTAGCATTTACTTCTGCTTGATCAAGGATACAATTGGTGAACTCTCTTCGCTGTGCATGATCTGTTGGCAGAAGTTGCTAAGTTAAATGGACTTTGTAGGCGTACTATACCATAATGTCTCCTCATCCATATTTCACTGTTTTTGAACTCCTTCTCCAGGGCGGCAACGAATAAACGTGCAACGTTTACTTCCGAATAATTCGAATTTCGATTTGTCCAACACATTTCTCAAATCATTTACACTTGTTTCCGTGATCGCTTGCCCAATTTAGCCTTTTCCGTTTGTGTATAGAACTTAACCGTAGTTTTCTTACTGCTATACCACTCCGCAGACTGACTTTTATTAGTGTCCGTTCTACTGTCGACATATTTACTGACTGACGGCGTAAATTGAACTCTGCCGTAATATGCGGCGCGGAAGGCGGCGGTTTCTTAAGGAAGTCCCTTGGATATTTTGGTCGTCTCGTTCTGTCGTTGATCTGGGCCTTCCACTTCTCTTTCTCCTCTAAAATTTTGCTGCTTCTTGCTTTCTTTTTATTGTCCTACGCACACAACACTCAGAAATATTTGATTCTCGAGCAATTTCTCTATTTGAAGCATTTGTTTCAATTTTCATTTCCTTTCTTTTTGGCATATCTTCGATCAAAGAAACTAAAATCATGAAATAGGGTCTTCCTAGCGCAATCACACACGTTTCCAGTATCTCGGCAATTTACTGGATGCATACTGAATGTACAGGTTATTATAAAGCAGATGGATGATTCAGTACCCTCCCAAATTCTATTCCCCTAAATATTTTTAGAATAATTCTAAGACATTGGGTGCGATTAAACTTATAAATGGTAGTGTATTTAACTTTTTGTTTTTAACTGCAGTAAGTTTATAATAGACACCTTGTCAAACACTCTTTGATTGTACGTATTAATGAGTCACGAATTGTGAGGTAGCTAAGGCTCGTCATTCTTACACTATATCATCGAAATGTGGCAATTTAAGTTGAATTAGTAGGTACGAATCCAATCGCTTGTCTTATCGTATGTCCTCTTGCGTCCAATTCTTGTGCACCATAATGAATCGACATCTCTGCCATAATGTTTTGTTCTTAACGACCTCTACGAGCTCGTGTCAGCTGTTTCACATCATTAATCGAACCAGTACTTTTGAATTTTTCGATTATTCTTATGCTTTTCACAGTAGATGAACTAGAAACACTCTGTCGACCGAATATTGGCCTCACTTTACGAATGGTGGCAATCAAACTTTCACCTATCTATCATGTAATATTCCATGTTTACTAACTCCCATCTGTCAACTTTCGATCTGTCACGTCGTAATCATTATGGGTGCGATGCGTTCAGGGAGTTCTAGCGCTAGAAGTAGTAGCTAGTAAGAACGACGGTGCTTGAGGTCAGTGCTAGAACTGGTTAAACGGTCTACAGCATTGTTTATCCCGACGCATGCCCATTCTTACTTCATTGGTGGTTAGTCGAGAATTGACGTGATCGCAGGGTAAATTTTTATACGTTTCCTACCACACGTGATTATTTTACTCAAGTTTTTGTCTTTTAAAGATATTTTAAAAACAGGAATATTTGATTGTTGAGGGATGTCTCCTCATTTGCCCTTATGCGCTTTGTAAATACCGGGATACTTCCATCCATGCCGTTACAGAGATGAATCACTACAGTCTGTGTCGGGAAATATACAAATTTCCCTCCTGTGGGACACAGAAAGTAAACGAACAGTTGTTTACCGTTGGAACAGAAACAGAAACTTGTGGAAAATGTACTTTTAACGGGATCCAGGTAAGGTTTGCCCTTTTCTATCAAAAGTACGAACATTTACGAGAAACTGGCCTGCAAAACTAAAACTTCTGTCGACGCTACCTATTTATACTTCTACACGCGGAATGCATTTTGCGACGAATTCGTATTTGATTGTTGGCCGCCTATCCCCATTCTCCGCTAGATTGTCCAGCGCTTTTTTTTCGCTAGGCAAGATGGCGACCGCTAGCTCGAGCGCCGGCACCCAACGGTCGCGTTCAAGATGCCGCTTGAGCTAGCGAAGCTCAGCGCCGAACGCACCGAATGACTCAATCATGGCGGGCAATTCAAATCTCTTGCTCTTATCGAAACCCTCTATAATTCCAAGATTATTTCTTTATCGCGCTATAAATCGATTTACTGAAAGTTCAAATATTTCTGACTTGGAGCTCTCAAAAGATCAATGAATCATTTGCTAAATAGTAAATTGTAGAAAAATACTCTTTATTAAATACCAGGAAATGTTTACAGTAGAAGAGAACAAATTGACCAAGTTTAGCTTCAAATTCAAAAGAACCAAAAATTCAATGGAAGAGTTCCAAGAGTCCATCACGCAGCTATAATAATATAATATATATACATAGATATAAGGCTCTGAATGTCCAATGCTGAAATATAGCTGATTACTCTAAGTTTATTGACTATTTTTAATTTGAAAAAACTAATAAGTTGATACGTTAGGGTCTAATGTTCGCGAAATTAACCGCCCAGGCAACCAGTTAAAGATATTGAACGTCCAGCTGTATTTATTTTTAATACAGGTTGCGGTATTCAACATAATAGAAGAATAAATAGAAGATAATTATCATAAAGTGCATATATTCGAAATCGTGACATGATTCCATAGCAAATTTACACCATTTGTACCAAATTCCTTCAAACTTCCATATACTTTCTCTTTTTCTTTCGGTATCAATACTAAAAATGTTGAGAAAAGTGAAAATATTTTGATAATTTAAACTTTCATGTAATATTAATGGAAATAAAAAATTATTGTCCAGCCCATAATCTTTAATACCTCAAATTCAGAGTTTAGTGCACTTTGAAGAAAAAAAATAATAACACGAAAATGACACCTTTCTTTCTTTCATGGGATTATAACCCGCACTTACCTCTAATAAATTCATTGCAGCATTGCCCTAAATCTTTACTATCCCAATTATCTACAATTTTTTCTAATTCGTGTACCCTATCTAACGCAGCCTGTCTCCTAGCTCTCGCTTGCGGTGGAGGTAACGTATTCCTCGAAACGGACTGAGATAAAGCGTGTTGTCCTATATCAAATGGAACAAAAATATTAGAAAAGAGAAAACAGTACGTCAATTTGCATGCAAAGGATAAAATTAAATAGGTAGTGGTATTAAAAGGTATAGTAACTAAACAGAATTAAAAATAAACTAATTACTTGGCGGTTACACTCACGTACACTATATATTTCTAATTCTCGGTTATTGTATTAACTTCGGCGTGTTCTCTTTTAAAAAGCGTGTTATCAAAGTGGATCAAATATTAAATGTATTTCTATCTACTACTGGTGTTTTCTAATTTACCTAATTCTATTTGGAGTGGTTTTAACAGTCCCTCGACTTGCGTTAGACTTTCCCGATCTTCGGGAGCACCGGATAAATTACTTAGCAGCCTAATGTAATCAAGATAGGAAAAACAGTGCCTAATGGGAGTCAGAAGTAACGCCGGTAAATAGTACTTGAGCGACAGTTTCATCCCTTGTCCGGCAGTCTGAATGGCACACGGTTTCGCCAGCAGTGTGTTCAATGTTTCCCTGCATGATGGCGCAGTCACGTCTTGCGCATACTTGCTGTAAACGTCGAACTCCGCAGCCTCCGCCAATTCTGCAAAGAACAAAACACATATATGCACAGTACCGTACAAAATAATAGCAATGCGTGCAAATTAATGTAAAAGACTGTAACTGTGAGAAAGCAAAGTAGCAAGTAGCATCTGAATATCACTCTGTAGTTTCGTTTTATTATTTTCACGGAAAAAGAAACATCCTTAACAGATTCATATCTACTATGGATTTCGAGATACGCTGTGAAAATATGAAAACGAGACACCGTGCACAGGTATGGATATATTTCTTAAATGTGTCGTATACAATGTTCCTAATAGTCAATTTGATCAAATATTTCCAAGAAGCGTACGACTCCCTTTCTAACGAAAAAAAAAATAATAATAACCTTCAAAACAACTGCCAATATAAGGCATCTGTTCCTGCGCCATCTCCATCACGTCCTCTAAACTACCTAGCAAAGTAACGGTCAGCTCGTAGATATCCAAGATATTGGAGAATATCAAATCCAGCTCGTTCTGATCAGCCTTCGCATTGATGATGTTTTCCCTGAACACCTTGATGATCATGTGCAGGTCACGCAAATACTGCCGTTCGGTCGTCATCAATTCGCGAACCACCTCTTCATAGGTAAGACTGGTCCGCGGCGCTGCTGTTGCTACCAGAGGAGCTTCGCTAAGCGAATTGGTACCTCCTTCCTCGTCCTGATAGAACATATCCATCAATGCCTGTAAAAGTCGGGAGGGCCGATCAGTATAGAATGCAAAAATTAAGTTTTCACAGATGGCTTACAATTTTGCAAAATATTGTACCGAAACCATCCTCAACGGTGTAAGCAAGTGCTTACTTTAAATTAAACAGGGAACGAAATACACACAACTCAATTTAAGGTCGACGTTTAGACGTTGTTAGCTACTTTCAAACGAAGAAGGAAACTATATAAATTTTACGTATACGCATTGTAAGTGTAGAGGTGAATCAAAATCGGTTGGCACCTACTCATAAACCAATTTACATACTAAAATGGGTGAAGTATATAATTCGAATGAGATGCACATACTTTTTTGATGTAAAGTGTTTGCAGTAAATATCGAGAAGTTAAATTGGCATTTGTTTTACTTGTCATCACGCTAATATAGTGTTATTTTCTCGTATTTTTCGTTTATTTATTGCAGAGTATTGATTTGACGAAGAAGAGAACGGTTATACCTAAAAATTCCAGGACTATTGTTTTTAACGTTTATATGTACTTTAAAAGAAATACACTACCGCTCAAAAGTGTTTAGGCACCCCTGTTTTCATGGATTATTCATATAGTATTATGTTTACCAAAAAACATTATAATAAAATGAAATACGTATTTAAAATGTAGCTCAGTAAGATAAACACCCATTATATCGCATAAGGTTTACTATCATTTACCTGCACTTGGTCGGATTACCATAAACTGTTTATTGCGGTGCAATTACAATAACAATCCCTCTGAATTTACTGGGTAAATTTAGTCATTTGTTAGATTGTAGGTAATAATGTTTAAACTACCTTCCTAGAAGATTATAGTGAAATCTGTAACCTATGGTCAGTTGCAGTGTGGTATTTACTCTATTCACGTCGTGAGCGAAATATCGTGTGACAATTTTTTAAAATGCCTCCGCGAAGAGAAATTAGTACGGAAACACGTGCGCTTATAATAGCTTACCATAAAAGTGGCATAAGTAATCGACAAAATACACCACGCTACGGTTGACTATAACGTAAAAAAATATCGGGACACTGGCAGTTTTCTTAATAAAAGACAGAGTGGAAGGCCAAAAGCTACAACATCTGCAGATGATCGCAGAATAGTGGTTACCAGCAAGAAACAGACGCGGAAATCACCGCAGAATTAAATGTTGGTCGCCAAAAACTAGTCAGTGTTTCTACAGTCAAACATCGCCTACAGAAAGCCGGGCTCCGTGGACGTATTGCGATGAAAAAACCATTACTACGCAAACAAAACAAGCAAAAGCGACTTAAATGGGCTCGTGAACACCAACACTGGACCATAGAAGACTGGAACAACGTCCTATGGACGGATGAGTCCAAATTTGAGCTGTTCGGAACCCGAAGACATATTTGTAAGAAGATCTGTGGGTGAACGTGCCAGAGAAGAGTGTATTGCTGCTACCGTGAAGCATGGTGGAGTTCTATCATCGTTTGGGGCTGTTTTGCTGGCACTAGTGTAGGGGACATTGTGAAACCACGCAATACCTTCCGGAATTCGACTTTTGGGTCAAAATTTTATCTTCCAGCAAGATAATGACCCAAAACATTCCTCTAAATTATGTAAAGACTATTTACGCCATTTAGAAGAAGAAGGAACTCTCAAAATTATGGAATGACCTCCCCTGAGGCGCGACTTGAATCCAATCGAGTTACTATGGGAAGAACTAGATCGGGAAGTACGGAAATCGGCTCCGACATCAGCTACTGACGTGTGGAACAAATTGCAATCGAGTTGGACCTCAATAACACAAGAAACTCTGGCAAAACTTATTGCGAGAATGCCTCGATTGTGTGCTACAATTATTAAATCAAGAGGAGGTCACATATATGAAAGCAAAATTTAAATTAAACGTTTTAATTTTCACATTTATTTAATATATTTTTATTCATGTACGTGTATCTGTACATAAAAAATAAATATTATCAACATTTTTGCTGAGTTTTTATGCAGTTTTGCTGTCAGTGAGAGTGCCTAAACCCTTTTGAACAGTAGTGTACATCGAGGGGTAAATTTGAAATTAGATTAAATCCAATTATCATTTCTATTGAATATTTTGCAAGCGATCTTCTAAATATTGTTAATGAAGCTACTCAATCCCTAGAAGAACTATTGCTCGGATTAGTAGAGTGGAGATTCCTCTGCGTATTATCCAAATCAACTTCAGTCATTACACAAAGTAACTACAGACAATTATGACGAAAACAGTGCGAATTTTTTATTTCCACACAACCGATAACAGGAGAGCTACAACTGAAACTATTTGAAGCCACTTACAATAAAGTTAAATACGATGAAATAATCGGGTTCAGCGGAAAGTTATTTTTCAACTATAATCCAGGTGTACATTTATATCTAAGAAGCATTTATATTTAAGAGGCAATAAATAACATTTTAAACAAATGAAAGAAAGCAGATGTATGTACAATGACTATTTGCAACACTTGGAAGCAGACGGATCATCTTTCAAAATTTTGCAAAGCTCCGATCTAAATCCCGTTGTTATTGTGGGAGAAACGTGATAGGGAGGTCCGGGAAGCAGTGCCAAAATCGGAGGCTGATTTGTGAAAGAAAGAGCAAGAAGCATGAGTCCGGATAACACTGGATATCTTGACAGAATTTAATACAAGAATGCCGCGATTGTATGCTGTCGTTATTAAAAACAAAGAAGGTCACATAGACGAAGCACCAGTTTAGATATAATGTGTAATCCTACTTCTAGATATGTAATTGACCATGTGTATGTAAATAATAAATATATGTTCACCTTTTCACTAGTGCTTTCAATCTTTTCGTCTAAATCTTTAGGTGCCCAAAATACTTTTGAACGCTAGTAAACGTCATAAGGAACATAATATATATATATATATATATATATATATATATATAAGGGGATGACTATAAAAAGTATAAAAGTACACAGAAACATTAATACTATATATACATTACAATACAATTGTATTTTGATATATTTATATTTATTAATACGCTGCGTACTTTTTGCTGGCGCCATCTGTTAGTTAAACCGGAAAAAACTTATTCATACATCTGGTATAACCTAATTAGTAATATTTGCATCCATTTGTATGACAGGCAGTAGCTAAAGTATTCTAGACGATATGTACCTCCACTCTGATATGTCGTTCGTGGAGGTTTGTGCCATCTGATTTTGATTCAGTTCTATCTGTGATAGATATAGGTATTACTTAAGATGAGAAATAAACAGGTGGATAAATGAAAGAAAAATGCTAGCTAGCCAGCAAATAATATGGTGAATTGCATGCAAAAGCAAGCGTTTGATTTGTATGCGCGTGATGAATCTGTGTCAGTGACTAACCTTTATTAAGTTATTTAAGCAAAGTGTAATTCCTGAACTATAAAAAGTGTTGCAATTTTAGGTCTAGTAGAAATGTCTAGATATTTCAATTGTGGTAAACATACTATGTTGTTTCACTCCCTGTGTAATACAGCTTTAACAAATTTTCATAGTTATACCATTAACCTTTGCTTATTTTCCCCGAAACCCTAAATTGAAAAATAATTAATAAATCAGCATATCTTTACTTCAAAACCTCAAACAGCTTATGGCTGTATACAGCCTCTCCTATATTCTAATTATTTAAGAAATGAATGCAAGTAATAAGTGACATTGGTATGACGTGCCATTGTCAATAAGTGGCAAAGTTTATAACGGACAAACTTCTGTTCGGGCTGTACATTTGTGTAAAACATGAGATGCTCACATTTTCGAGATGCCTGTATCGTTTGTTATTTCAGACGATTGTTGAAACAATATGAATTTAATCGAGCATTTCTGATATCGTAGCAGTTTTTGATCATCTACTGCTCATCTGCCATTCAAATTGGTTTTGTCTCGTCTAAACTCAATTACTATTCAAGGACAAGATCGACACAACGTATTTTTTATATCATTATGAATTTCGCATGTTTCTTTTCTCTCAAAAATATTTGAAATTTCCACTTTTATAAATACAATGATTACGTTCATTGCCTGTATCCCACTAAGCTTTGTAAATAAATAAATATTCCTTAAAAAATTCCTTCCCACCCTCGCTAAGCATTTTTATACGGATACAGATGGTATGGGATTGTCGTCGAGTGAAGCGATGCACGTCATCAATAGAAGTGTCAGACAAGTAATATAACGCAACAAAGGTAACTATGCAAGATTATATACGTAGAAATGTCAAGAGTACATTTCTAATTGTGTTAGGTGCACTGAAAATACTTCTAACAATGTCCTCAGATATATCGTAATATCCGAACAGGCACAAATACAAAAAATTGTTAGATCAAGGTATTAAAAGTGATTCGTTGGCCATGGCCTAATTGATTAACGTACTTGTCTTGCGAACAGGAACTGAGGGTTCGAATCCAACGAGATACCGTAAACATTTTTAATTTCACGAATTGATCAGTCTATACGTTCTAAATACAATCAAATTAAACTGTTTCATTTCATGCCAGCGGTAGTTAGACACCTACAGTAGCGGTCAACAGTTAAGCAACTCTACGAAATGTGACAGGTTGCTATGAATAACAAAATAAGGAAAGCGCATACGAGACTTATGATTTAATTTTTTATAATTTATAGTCTTACAAAGAAAAAGAGAAAATTTGGTATTAGATACGTTAACTTAAATAATATTGCTTTTACAATGTAGTAAGAAAAGAGAATTTTTCAAGTAACATAAGTTAGGCAACTTAATTTTTTTTTGTAACAAAAATATTCTTAATTTATTTGCATAAGCATTAATATGTTGTGGCATACCCCTTATTTTTAATGACGGCTGCGTACCGGTTAGGCATTGACTATCAAATTGTGTAGAATCTGCAAAGCAATTTGTTGCCGCTGTGTTGATAATGCATTAAGCAGTTCAACGGCGTTTTTACACTTTTTATTATGCATTATATTTCTATTTACAATCTCCCACAAGTTCTCAACAGGATTGGGATCGGGAGATTGACTTGGCCAAGAAATAACACTAACTCCTTGCTAAGTTGCCCACTCCATAACCGTATCAGTATGCTTAGGGCATTATCATGCTGAAAATGTCATCGAAGTGGTATATTCCAATCAGCAAATGGCAGCATTAGGTCTTGCAGTATACACTAGGGTGACAGAATAAAATAGACACCTACTAATTAAAAAAAAGATTCTATTCTTGTTATATATACAAAATATTTTAAAATGTTTAAATTAGACTAATATTTTGTCGATCCACCTTTACCTGCGTGAAGTGCTGCGAATCGTCGTGGCATAGAATCTATTAAATGATTAATGGTGTCTTCTGGAATATTTAACCACTCTCTCTGCCACGAGTTCTTCCGTATTGCTCGGTTTTCGGGGTCGTTTCGCCATATTTGTCTGGATTATGTGCCAAACATTCTCTATCGGATTCATGTCTGGTGATTGGCCTGGCCATGGTAAAATCCGAATCCCCTTGTTCCTCTTTCCATGTGGTTGTTCTGCTTTGTGGCAGGGTGCTCCATCCTCCATAAAAGCGGCGTCTTCTTTAGATAAAATGGCGTTGTCGAATATCGGTAGTAGTCCTTCTGTTAATATTTGGATATATTTTGCCGCATTTATATTTCCGTCGCGGATTACTAATTGCGATCTTCCACCATACCATATCGCGCCCCCCACCATGATGTTCACACCGCCGTATTTCACCGTCTGATGCAAAAATTCGTCGTTCAGTTGCTGCGACGAACGTCTCCATACCCACGTACAACCACTACCACTGAATTGGCAGTATCTGCTTTCGTCTGAAAAAATAACAGACCGCCAAAACTCTTCGTTCGCATTTCGATTGCCCGAGCCATTCGGCGCCGTTTTTAATACGCCGTAAGGAGAGGTTTTTTCGTTGCCACCCTTTTATACGTCCCCACACTGTGGAAGTATCGCAGAACGGTGCGCTGACTTTTCTGTGAAGTTGCCGCAAGCTGAGCTGTACTACTTCGCGGTTCTCTTAACACTTCGCGCACAAGCACCCTTTTACTTCTTTCAGAAGGTCCGGCACGACCTGGTCTCGGCTCCGCTGTTGTTTTTTCCTTGCGTTTAAATTGTGTAATCACACGGTTAACGGAATATTTAAAAATTTACTTATTTCACGTTGCGAAGAGCCGCGTTCACTCTTGCCAACTATGCGGCCCCAGGTGAAGTCGCTAATATCACTCGAACCTTGTAAGCCAGGCATAGTTGTAACGATATTAAACTATGACGAATTCCTTCCGATACATCTACCCCTATCCTAATGACAAAAGAAAGTTCTTAATTCGTTCATAGAATTTAGCTGTTTACATATTTATACCGCTTTACCTAATGTCTATTTTATTCTGTCACCCTAGTGTATTTTAGTACACAAATCGGTTCATAATACCATTTATGCTATGTAGAGGGCCGACTCCATTACCACAAAACGCCGTACATAACAAATTCCATCAGTGCTACACAAATTAATCTTCGATTCGACACTAGATAATACGGTTTTATGCAAAAGTGTAGCATACACCATGGTATGTGTTCCTTTGCAAGACGTATAGTAAATTTTTGCTTATAGTGGCTTGTGATATACCTTTTTGGTATTGCTCAATGATTTTCAACTTTATATCCATTTACATATACACTTTTTGCGGCATGTCTTCAATCTTATCGCATACTAGTAAATTAGTCAGCATGCAAGCATAAAATATAGGGGGGTTTCCAGAAGTGCAACATATCAGGTTGCTTAACTTTTGTCATATATATTTTGGACTTTTTGTAAGGTAATTACTTTTATAATTATAAAAAGTAAGTCTTCATATGACAGTAATAATGTTTGAAATGTACAGAACGATATTTCTCAATTTTATTTTGATATCTTTGTTAATTCCCTACAAAATTACATTTTTTATAGAGTTGCTTATTTTTTGCCCACTACTGTATATATCAATTTAATTGATACTGTACTTTGCATTAAGTTTGTGTTTGTAATGTCGTAATATATCTATGAACTTTGTTACATAAAAGTTTTAAGTGATTCGTTATGTAATTGAATAACGCACTTGTCTAGCGCACAGGAGCTGCAGGTTCAAATCCTACTGGATGCTGTGAAAATGTGTCAATGTCACAAATACTTTATCTTTTCTTATTCATGTCCATTCAATTCAATAAATATTCGACGTAACCTAAATATTGAAACATCTGTCTGTACACTGACATTTGTGTACTCAATTGTGCGACATAGTATATACGTCATTAAACATATTCACCGCTTTCTTCGATGAAAATTCTATTTTCACATTTCACAAATAGTTTGAACTGTGTATATATATTCTTTTAATTTAAAAATTGGTTTTAACACACTAATTTATATAGAAATTAACTGCTGTTAATTGATAACCTCTTAGAGATTTTGAAAAAATTCTTATGGTAATTTTCTAAACAAAACATACTTACAAACGGTGCTTGCTTTATAACATTATGTACATCAACATAAGTGGAAGAAGTAAAGAACAGACAAGAGGCTATCGAAATAAATTTAAAATGCATTATGTTTATAGACATGACAGACAAGATTTACTCAGTACTATATACAAGGTGAATTGACAACACGCTAAAGTCCGTTTAACCCTCATTGACATTGAGAAATCCGGGCGTCTAGAACAGCATAAAATTTTCATCTGAAATTGTATTGATCATGTAAATTCAACGATAAATATTCTTTACAAACAACTACTTATGTATATAAGGTGTTCTAGAACGGGTTTAAAAATTCTACCAATATACAGAACTTGTCAAAAGAAACAAAACCTCTTATTTCAAATATTTGTTGTATTTTAATCAATATTTCTTAATTAGTGCTCGTTACCTGTTATCTTAAAATTTCAATAAACTTGTTGAAATTATATAAAAGGTGTTTCTACATAAAGGGCCAAGCATGGTGTATCCTTATGGAACTACCATATGAAATAAATATGCAAAATTTCATGACAAACTGTTGCCAAAAGTTACAGCAGAAAAACTCTAATATGAACTCTTTTGTTCATTACTGTATATATAGGTGTTTTATCTCTAGATGCATATGTACACTACCGTCCGTATACATGGGAACCATTATAAAAAGTAAAAAGTACGGAAATCCACAGAAATATTATTATTAACATCTTAACATCCTTTATTACACATTTCAAATGTATTTTGATAGCGCAGTTCACACAAACAATACTCTAACATAGTATATTTTAAAATTAATTTGCATTTTACGACACCTGCCTTATTTTTAGCAGCGCATGAGCTCTTTAGCAGAAGCTCCTATTGGCATGTGCTGAAATTACCTGGAATCTCTGATTTGAAGAATGCCATATACCAAATCTGTATTTTAATTCAAATCAAACATCAAGTTTATAATTGTCGCTATATATATAGACGGCAGTGTACATACATACGCACATGTAATATTCATAAGTTTATAAAAATGTGCTTTAATTATGAACTTTGATAACGAACCAACTTTTCTAGTTACCTAAGCTTCGCTAGAATCGAGATCTACTGTATTCAAATTTATAATATCCTTAATCTGATTCAGATAGCATATAATCGATTAAATTTACCCTCTAGCAAGCCATGAAACTTTTCTTCTTGAAACTTAAGTTGGTAGAATGGCTTTAAAAACTGACTTATTCTGTGGTGTTAGTGACAGCGCTTAAGTGTAGGTCGTTCAGTTTATATTACGCCATTGACACATGACAAATGTATTTTGTTTGTCACTGGACAATGGATTTGTTTATGATTCCGCGTTATAAATTAAAACGAATTATACATTTAATTTCTTCCAAGTTGTTCGTTATATCGCCATCTTTATCCGTATGATTTCAAATTTCAAAATTGCAATAGCGCCATTTACACTAGGGTGACAGAATAAAATAGACACCAGGTAAAGCGGTATAAATATCTAAACAGCTAAATTCTAAGAACGAATTAAGAACTTTCTCTTGTCATTAGGGTAGGGGGTAGATGTATCGGAAGGAATTCGTCATAGTTTAGTATCGTTACAATTATGCCTCGCTTACAAGATTCGAGTGATATTAGCGACTACACCCGGGGTCGCATCGAAATAAGTAAATTTTTAAATATTCCGCTGTCCACAGTTAACCGTGTGATTACACAATTTAAACGCAAGGAAAAAACAACAGTGATGCCGAGACCAGGTCGTCTCGGACCTTCTGAAAGAAGTAAAAGGGTGCTTCTGCGCGAAGTGTTAAGAGAACCGCGAAAAAGTACAGCTGTGCTTGCAGCAACTTCACAGAAAAGTCAGCGCACTGTTCCGCGATACCTCCACAGTGTGGGGATGTATAAAAGGGTGGCAAAGAAAAAACCTCTCCTTACGGCGTTTCAAAAACGGCGCTGAATGGCTTGAGCAATCGAAATGCGAACGGAGCCCGAAGAGTTTTGGCGGTCTGTTATTTTTTCAGACGAAAGCAGATACCGTCAATTCAGTGATAGTGGTCGTACGTGGGTATGGAGACGTTCGTCACGGCAACTGAACGACAAATTTTTGCATCAGACCGTGAAATACGGCGGTGTGAACATCATGGTGTGAGGCGCGATATGGTATGGTGGAAGATCGCAATTAGTAGTTGCGACGGAAATATAAATGCGGCAAAATATATCCAATTAACAGAAGGACTACTACCGATATTCGACAACGCCATTTTATCTAAAGAAGACGCCACTTTTATGGAGGATGGAGCACCCTGCCACAAAGCAAGAACAACAACCACATGGACAGAGGAACAGGGGATTCGGATTTTACCATGGCCAGACCAATCACCAGACATGAATCCGGTAGAGAATGTATGGCACATAATCCAAACAAATATGGCGAAACGATCCCGAAACCCCAGCAATAAGGAAGAACTCGTGGCAGCTGTTACGGAAGAGTGGTGAAATATTCCAGAAGACACCATTAATCATTTAATAGATTCTATGCCACGACGACTCGCAGCACTACACGCAAGTAAAGATGGATCGACAAAATATTAGCCCAATTTAAAAATTTTAAAATATTTTGTATATATAACGAGAATAGAATCTTTTTTTTAATTAGTAGGTGTCTATTTTATTCTGCCAGCCTAGTGTATATACAAAAATCATAATTGCTTATTACCGTTTCTTGTAGGAAAGTTTCCCTATCAAATAGTTTTTATTTGCATTATTGAGTTATGTATAGAAAGATTCTGCAAATACATGATACTGTTTCCATTTCAGTTTTTTTATACATTGCATTAAATAAATAGATTCATATTTATTTGCTTAAAAGATGAAGAGAAGAAAAATACGTGAGCAAATGTTAGCACAAGTATTGATAATTTATGTAATTAGTGCCATCTATGAATAAAATTTTTAACACGCTTTCTTTATTACGCTTTGCCAGGTATTTCCTGTAGGAATTTTTGCTTCTTCTAACAAGTCCTGTAAGTGGATAGTTTTAAAGATCCAATATAGTATATACAGGATATCCATAACATAAAATACAAAGTATAAAAAATGGAAAGATCTAATTGTATTAGGCTTAAATCCAAAATATTTTCCGAAAATTCCTTCGCAGATACGACAAAAAAAGTTAAATATTTAAAATAAATTATTCAAAGTCGAAATATTCGTGCATAAGCATGTTATTGAATTCTTTGCATGCCATTTGAAAGGTAGACAGTGTTATTTTGTAGTTTTTGTAACATCGACAGCTGCGTTATTAGAGCGTATGCAGTCTGCATATATGTGAAAGTTGTTTCAATAAGAGTGCAAGATTTTAAGGTTCAATAAAACAGTTTTCTGTAGCAAAGTATTGAAATATTAATTGATTTATAATGTATACATTTGGGCATTATATATGATACAAAATATCCTGTAAATGACCGGAATGGCTTTCCTGGCACATGCGTACTCTTTTAATAAAATTTGCAATGACACTATTGTATACATGTGATGGTATTTCATTATTAGATCGTCTAATTTCAGCCTTCAATGCTTCGGTGGTCCCGAGCTTGCTGGCATAAACATGTGACTTCAGACAACCCCGCAGTCCAAAGGTGTTGAATCGCAAGATTGTGGCGGCCAATTCTGATCACAAAACCGGGAAATGACGACCAGGAGCGAACTCGTGCAAGACAATCAACGTTTAACGAGTGATTGACATTTGGCACAGTCCTGCTAAAACCGCATATCGTCAAGAGCAATATTTTCCAATTGAAGCACAAAAAACTGCGTTATCGTAGCACGATAACATTTGCCATTCATCGTTACTGCGTTAGTTTCCTCATCTTAAGAAGAAATACGGTCCAATTATTCCTCCAGACCACAATGCACACCAGACAGTGATACGTTTTGGATACATTGCTTTCTGGAATCATTCGTGGATTTTCTGAGCCCAGAATGCGAAAGTTTTGTCAATTAACGGGCCTCATCACTGAAACTGATTTTGTCATCGGCATTCACTTCTGTTTGCTCAAAAATTCACTTGGTGAACTCTCTTCGCTGTGCATGGTTTGTTGGAAGAAGTGGCAAGTGAAGAGTGGCTATTGTAACGTTCAATTCTTGTGCACGATGACGATTGGGCGTCTCTGGATTTTCGCCCACACTCTCGCGTACTGCCGTAATGTTTCGTTGTGAACGACCTTAGCTACTAGTTCGTGTCGTCTGTTTGACATCACTAGCCGAACCAATACTTTCGAATTTTTCGATTATTCTTTTCACAGTATTAGGAACATTTTGTCGACCGAATATTGAACGCACTTTACGAATGGTGGCAATCAAACTTTCAAAATGGTGGTAATAATGCTTAACAATCAGGATGCGTTGTTCTATCGTATAATATTCCTTGTTTACTAACTCCCATCTCTCAACTTTCGATTTATGACGTCATAGTCGCAAGTCATCATGACTGTTAAACATGGCGAACAATTCAAATCTTGCACTCTTATTGAAACCCCCGGTATATGAGTTTGGTTGGATGGATGTTCTATGTATACATATTCTGGATCCATAGGCACAACATATTACAGTTTTGTAGGTTTCTTATTTAATTCTAACGTTTACGTCATAATTGACTCAAAATTTTTGGATTTATGTTCTTTTTTAATTACACCTTTTAATTTTCTGTACCTTTTTTATTTTAATTCAAGGAAATCCTGTATTTAATCACAACGACATGTAATATTCAATTTGTGAAAGGATTAAATAAGCTTAGCTAATATTGTCAAGATCACTATAAAACCTGTACCATATAACCAGTTCATCACAGGAATGTCAGAATTTACGGAACATATTTCGGTGTATATATAAATATGACATAAAAAAATTGAATCTTATCAGATTTTTTACGGTTTTTATTTAATAATATCGGTTTATTTTGAAATTGATTAATTTTTGTAGACGCAAACACCTTGCGCTGCAGCTATTTATACAATAACCTTGGGCATTTTACAATTTTTCCTATGATAACTTGATCATATAGACAGCCTATATATTTTCTATTTGGAAGGTTCTTTTAAGTAGAAAAAATCGCATTTGTCCCAAATCTAGTGACCGGAAAGAAGACATTTCTGATAGATAGTTCGTTCAGTCTCCCTTTTTCTCTAAGAACATGCTTTGTACTGGCTACCAATAGAGGTGGCGTGTGTATCTTAACGAAAGCTATGATTTGAATAAATTAAAGTTCTACCTACCATGGCTGTGGACTGATTTGAGCGAGCGTGTAAAAGCATAACGCCAATTAATGGAAATGCCACAAGCAGCGTATCGAGTCAATAAATAAAAAAAATTAACTCAATAAAAATATAAAATTCCTATTTTTCGAATTGCAATTATGTGATACTCTGGAATACGCTGAAAATCTTTTATTTTGACAAGTTTAACATAAAAATAGAAAACCGGAATAAAAACAAAATGATGTGATAGCTGCCATTCCACTTTAAAAATGATGTAGAAACACGAAATTACCAAATTAAACTAACACTAAAATTATTGTCTCAAGATGAATTCTAAATATAAATACCATAGAATTAAAATGAATGCTTCAATTAGTATCTAAAATAGTCTTTTTCTAAACTTTCCGAAACAATCTAGCCGAAATTCGACGGTACAGTGACCTACCTTATCGGCATTCATGGAAATTTGAACGTCCTGATACGTAATTTCTACATGCTTGATGTGCTTGACGTAGTTTCCGGCTAATTTTAGAATATCGGCGGAGATGTACTCCAGTACTGCCACCAGGAACAAAGATACGCCGGAATCGACCTTGTACAGCAGTAGTTCCTGAAATTCAATGCAATGTGGTATTATTTATATTTGCAACTACAAGCTAGATTGCATGAAATATGTTTATAAAGGATTTTTCATTAAGAGTGGGGCATTTTGTTCGTACAATAAAACGCAAATATTGTGAAAAATTTAATATCATTTTAGTTCGATGTATACCATTTTTCATGGAACACAGTATCATTCAAATGTATTTCATGAAAGCGGCAACCTGGCAAAACCTTTTGACATAAACTTGGTCGAATGTCAGCAATGATACGTTTAAAGTCTAATTAATATTACCATTAATATTAAACCACCATTGGTATTAGTAATGATAAAATTACGATTTCGTTGCAATCGACCAACGTTTTTAAATTCCTGAAAAAATATTAGTCACTGTAGGATTTGAACCAACGACCTCTGCGTTATCGACGCATTATGCTACCATTAGACCACGAGACTGTTTAATGTTCATCTGCAAATTATCTAATGTAGTTGGTTTGTGAGCAGCAACTAATGACTTAACGCAAACCCACAGGAAGAAATCAAGGGATATTAAAAATCATTCGAACGAGAGGGATGATTGACCGGTCCAGGAACTAACCAATTTACCAAACTTCTTTTGCTGTTCGATTTACAGTAATGGAATTACCAACATCGTTGAAAATAATGTGAGGCCCAAAGATTCCTCCAGCATGCCATATTTCTAGGTGATTTTCAGACCAAATAATGCAATTTTACTTATTTAGAAAACCATTAAGTTAAAAATGAGCTTCGTCATTGAAGGTGTTACGCAATAAATTGGTGTTGGAATTGTCCAATGCCTGAGATCTGAACTGACGCATTTGAAACAGCTGCAATATTCTTCTCGCGTCCTTGCATTTTTCGTCCCGCAGGCATGGGGATATTATGAAATAAATAACTTGATCCGAATTTTTGCATGTTCAATTGTTTTTCGATATGAACGACGATTTAAGTTGATGTACATAAAGCAGCCACGATTAAGCCAGAATTTTAATAAAACATCTCAGTAAATTGTAAACATTGTTGGAGCGTGGAATCGTACTATGATGAAATGGTAGACAGAGACAAGTACAAATGCCAAAAAAGGGACAAATTCAACAAGGCCGCCAACTGAGAGAAATCTTCATTTACAAATGCGTCGTTGCTAATGGAAAACCTTTTAACGCAACTTAAAATTGGTGAAATTCTATAAATTCAAAACTTCCAAGAAGTCAAAGTTTTGTAATGCGACGATTTAATAAGTCAGAATTATGAAAACTGGCATGACTGGCGTCGCAACTTCTTTCAGATTGACGTATACGAGAAGGTTCTGGAAAAGCTGCTAGCGTAAATAATGGAATCTTGAATTGTCGGTTATCCACGACATAAATCCTTAAAAAAATATTTAACACCTTCTGAACTGAAGGTTACCAAACTGGTGCTGAGGTTCTTCAAAAGTCTCAAATTACGGAATCAGCCGACTCAATGGTGTAAGTCTGCGAAACGTACGTGATAAATTCTGCGAGTAATGCCGTAATTTTAAAAGTTCTTGATAAGTTCTGAAATACTGGCAGGGTATTGTGCCAACGAAAGCGAAAGTCGGGCGGTCCCAGGACAGTCAACATTAATAATAATCATCAACGCATTTTTGAGCAGACCTTAGAAAACCCGAAAGTTAGCCAGTGAAGGACAGTGTTGCAACTTGGTGTAAAGAGAATTTCCTTGCAAAGAATCCTGAAGGAGCTAGGTGCATTTTCGTATGTGATTCAGGTACATCAACAGTGACTGCATCCTCGGGACTATCGCAGTAGGGTAGAATATGTTCGCGCTACAATATGAAAATCCGGAGTTCCTTTCCCTAGTTTTCAGGCGAAACACATTTTCAATTGTCGAATCCATACGGATCTGCGCACAAATCCATTTATAGGATTTACCAGACATACTGAGGTTCAAGAAGTTCTTTTACATAGTGTAAAAGTGAGTATGTGGTGAGCAGTTTCATTAGTACGTACTTTATCGAAGAGAATGGTATATAAATCACACTTAATCGACTGCGATACATGGTAAATTTCTTCTATGTCTGCGATTCTGTCGTGCACGTAATTTAGCATTTCAACACCAAGTTTTTCAGCAGAACGAGGCAACTTGTCACTCGGCTGTCGCAGTTCGTCAACTTGTCATTTTCAAACCAAAATCATTTCACGATTTACTGACTTCCATTAACCTTCACAAATATGTTAAAAAGTAGGAGAATTATAAAGTTCAGTACTGTTTATTTCGGTACTTAGCTTGCTAGTAATAATAATCATCTCAGACTGATTCTAGTTTTTTTTTTAATTCAAAGTCTTTGTTTCAAACCATAAAAACTTTTAATAAGAAACCGCAAACTAAATATATTTGCATATTGATGAAAATAGTGCTGTAATCCGGCATGAGCTTAGTATCTTTACCAAATCTAAACTTATACTGTATTTCTAATGATAAACAAGATTTCCCTAGTGATTGCCAAATTTGAAACACTCCGTATATAAAAAAACAAGTCTGTTGTGTTTAAGTAGTGATCCAAATTACATTTTCATATTTTTCGAAGGAAATTTTGCGATATTACATACGAGGGCGACCTGAAATGTTTCCGGAATCGGCAAGAGACAACCCAAGAAGGTTGAAATGGATTCATTGGTCAGCAAGGGTAACCTATTTTTATGGCAACTATCAAAATTTCAGACGTCTACTGTCAATAGTTGTTGTTCAACATTGTGTTTTCTGTAGCAAGTCAGGCGGTTTCGCAAAAATGGGTAAAATTGAATTTCGTGCATTGATAAAACACTTCTGGATGGCTGAGAAAATGGTCACAGAAATCCGAAATATTTTGCTAGAGATTCATGGCGGATGTACTCCATCATTTTCGACCAGCGTAAGCGAGTTCAAACGTGGTCGCACAAGCACAAATAACGCCCAAAAAACCACTACCAACGATGAAATGGTCGACAAGAGTCATAATGTCGTGTTAGCCAATCGCTGATTGAAGCTGAAAGAAATAGCGGTGACCGCAGGCATCTCAGAAGAACACGTTGGCCATATACTACACGAAATTTTGGGTATGAAAAAGCTTTCGGAGCGATGGGTAGCGCGTTTGCTCACACTAAAAACAAAATCGGGTGACCGTTTCGGAGGAGTGTCTGGCCAGGGTCAAAGCAATCCAAGGGATTTCTTTATCCGTTTTGCAACCGTGGATGAGACTAGGACCCACCACTACATACCGGAGATCAATAAACAGTCGAAGCAGTGGACTTTTCCGGGCAAATCGATTCCGAAGAAAGCAAAGACCGGTCCATTGACCAGAAAGGTAATGGCGACAATTTTTTGGGATTCCCAAGGTGTGATCCTCATCCACTATCTGCAGAAAGGAAGGACGATCATGGGGCAATACTACAGCGATTTATTGACTTGATTCTAAGAGAAACGGAAAAAAGTACTTTTCCACCACAATAATGCACCGGCTCATGTATCCCGCATCGTCGTATCCAAATTGATGAGTTGCGCTACGAATTAGTCTCATATTCTCCATATTTACCGGACCTAGGCCCCAGAGACTTTTTCCTATTCCCAAACCTGAAAAAATTACTGGGACGAAAAAGTTTTGCCTCAAATGTGGAGGTGATCGCCGCTACAGATGTCTATTTTGCAGACCTCGAAACATCCTACTTTTCCGACGGCTTGAAGAGACTGGAGCACCGATTGAAAAAGTCTATTAATCTTCGAGGAGACTACATCGAAAAATAAAAATAGAATACCACACCAATACCGTGTTTTTCTTGTCGATTCCGGAAACATTTCAGGTCCCCTTGCGATTGAATAATACATCATGGGCAATGGTTTGAAACAAACAAATATTCAAAGAAGAATTTATATTTCAATATACGAGATCAATCAAAATTAAAATTGGTGAACAATAAACATCCAAAGACCTTGTGCAACTTATTCCAAAGAAACAAAGTTGTCGGATAATAGCAAATGGAACTCTTAGATGCTCGTTCAGATACCTCTGGAATTAACATCAACAAAGTCGTGAGTTTGTTGGATGGAGTTAACTTTTTTTTCGGAGAAATCAATAGGATATACATACAAATTTCTTTCGGAGGTTGCACGGTCTAAGAGAGGCTAACAAGAAGACAATGCATCCTTGAACAAAATGATAAAGTTGGTATGACATGACAATATTCCAGCCAATAGCATTTATTATTCTGCAGTATGATAAGGTTTCTTTGGTCTCGATTGGAATAGACAGTTTGTTGCCAAGCAGTGTATTCCTTGATATTTTTTAATAAAATTTGTGTAATAACTCCCTCTTTTCTGATCTACTATCTCTATCTTGAATTTTGATTGGTAGAATCTACTGGAAAATTTTCAATATTTAAACTATAATTTTGGTAACATTAGCCATAAAAAGAAAACTTAAAAAGGAGCTAATTTGCTCCAATATGGTTAAACCGTATTTACCACTAACTGGTACCCAAGAAACCGCTTCCAATTATGTCTTAAAAATTCAAATAAAATTACCACTCTCTTAAGTCAAACTTGTACAATGATTCATCTTTAAATGAAACAGTTCTTACTTTTTGCAGTAAATTATGTATCTTATCCACCGGCAGTACGGACTTCTTCTTTCCTCTGTCCAAGGCCTCTTGAGCCTCTTTCAGCGCCCATTTGTCGATCGGTGTTGGAAAGGTGCTTTGAACTCGATATTCGACATCCTTTCAATCAAAACAATTAATTTGACTCTATCACAGGTGCGATTTTAATTGCAATTAGGACTTCGAATATCTTTTACTTACCTGAACTGTATGGGGACTTGGTTTTGCGCATAGCATGGCCAGAAGACGCAGGCATAAGCTCTCTACATAGTCTAACGCATCTTCCTTCGCACCTAACGATGGATGAACTTGTTCTAGCACCTTAAAAGTGTATAGAAGGAATGAATAGCAACGGTATTATTGGATTTGAATTTTGAGGATTGCACAATTCCTATTAACTTCAATGTCCTCAATCAAGATCGATCATCAAATGTGCCTTGATGAAAAACAAATTGTATTTTGTCATCAACATTATTGCAAGTGTTTTAGTCAATAAATCCCCGCAATATGTTATTTATAATTGACATTTGTCCTTCCAAGCCTCCTTTGATGACAGCAATATTTTATATTACTTCAATTAACTTATTTTGATTACTTCATCTCATCTAGAAAATTAAAAAGGTCAATAAAGGTCTTATTTCTAACTAAAATTTAAACCAGAAAAGTAAGCTTTGAAAAGATGCTCTCAAAGTTAGTATAAGGAATATTGATTTTCGATAAAACAAACACCGACTCTCGAAGTATGAATTTAGAGATCGATTTTTGATATCAACATCGCTGTTTTGTTGCAATAATTACAGATTCAATTAAATTCGCAAAAACAAGCATTTTTGATTACAATTAGATATAACATTAAAAAAAAATCATCCTTTCAATGTTTTTGTTCCTTATTGTATACACATAAATCGTAGTTTTAATGTATCCTATAAACTGAATTGTTCTCCCTTTCTAAATAATTCAATAACTGTATAGATACAGATTTAGACTCGCAATTACAAAACAATTCGATAGGAAAGTAGGTGCGCGCACTAAAATACAAGCAATAAATATTGCGACATTGAATGTATGACTAAACAATAAACTTAATAATAATAGTTAGTAGCAAGCTGTGATGACAAGACAGACAAAAATGTCATCTAATTATCTCCCTAATGTTTCTCGTTTTCGCCAAATGAGAATTACGAGGATACGTTTGGAAATAAAATTCTAAAGATATTAGATAAGGCGAATTTAATTAAATAATGATTCAACTTTTAGAAGCTGATAGTATATGCAAGAGTAAACATAACTTGCAAACGACTAAGATAAGCGACATTTAAAGGTATATGAAAGGCATTTAAACGGTTAACTGATTTTTACAAATTGACTTTTTTTGTGGATTTCGATATCATTTAATCGCGTTTAATTAATCACATTCTATAAAGATAATAGTTTTATTATAAATCAAGTCTAATTCAATGATAAAAATACTCGGTGTGAAATTATTTTTGCTTATTCTCCGTAGTAACGGGGAATGAAAATGTTCTATTTTGCTTGGAATTTCGGTCACAATACGAGTATACTAACCTTTTTCAAAGCGGTAATCAACACTCCTTTCCATTTTGCGGAATTTTCCTCTGATTCGAAGTTATATATGTTGTCGCTAGCATTTACAGTATTCATATTTTCCTGTTAGAACTAGTGCGGCCCCGTTCAGCCCGATTCTTGCATCTTAATTTCACCCAAAACACCAGTGATAACGGCCATTATTGTATCCTTTCTATACTACACACAACACACACTGTATAGTGTAACTCCTCCAACGGCGAAAACCGCATTAACGCACCGAAATGGTTAGCACCCGCACGCAAAACTCACGTCACTTTGTTACCGTCGCCCACAATTCGCATATCTACCGTGAAAAGAACGTCCGTTAATTGTCCTATTCCTTTCGCCTTTCTCAGATAGAAAATACCATCAAATTGACAGGCGCCATATTGGTATTCGACCGGTCAGTTCGATACGGTATCTTTATTCGATACGTACGAAATGAGATAGGATTTCCTTTTTCCAACGCGCATGAAGCTAGGTGTGCACTTACTCGATCGTTTAGCGTCTCTTTTTATACTGCGGAATTAGAGGATAAATCCGTCTCTCTCGTTTGTACGTAAAACCGAATGATTGTGCGCACTTGATGCAATCGATAGAATTGACTTGCTTGTACCAAGTTTGTTTCACAACAAACAATATTTGAATATGCAATAGGCTTACGAAAAAAACATTACTTATTAATAAGCCTTATTTCCTTCTATGAAATACATTGTTTATGTTGAATCTTTAAATGAAGACACTTATTACATAATATTTATTAATGTCAATTATGTTAGTTAAGTAAGGCTTTGGCATACGAGGGCGACCTGAAATGTTTCCGGAATCGACAAGAAAAATACGGTATTGGTGTGGTCTTATTTTTAGTTTTATTTTTCGATGTAGTGTCCTCCAAGATCAATACACTTTTTCAAACGGTGCTCCAGTCTCTTCAAGCCGTCGGGAAAGTGGTATGTTTAGAGGTCAGCAAAATAGCCATCTCTAGCCGCGATGACCTTCTCATTTGAGGCAAATCTCTTTTGTCCCTGTGAGTTTTCCAGGTTTGGGAATAGGAAAAAGTCGCTGGGACTAAGTCCGGTGAATATGAAGGATGAGAGACTAATTCGTAGCGCAACTCATTCAATTTGGAGACGACGATGCGGGATGATTGACCCGGTGCATTGTCGTGGCGGAAAAAACACTTTTTGCGCTGCAAACGAGGCCGTTTCTCCTTCAATCGAATCGGGTCAATAGACCGCTGTAGTACTGCCCCGTAATCGTCCTTCCCTTCTGCAGATAGTCGATGAGGATCACACCTTGGGAATCCCAAAAGATGGTCGCCAAATATTGATAGTAAGCGTCTGAAATTTTGACAGTTGTCATAAAAAAAGGCTGCCCTTGCCGACCAATGAATTCACTTCAACCATCTTGCGCCATTTCTTGCCGATTCAGGAAACATTTTAGGTCGCCTTCGTACACTTTTGTCCACTGATATTTGAACACTAATCTTTGAGGAAGGTTTTTCTAAAGATAAAAAGACTATACGGTGTTCATTATGCTCTTCTTTATTTACTTAATTATTTCTTCTTATTTAAGAATTCATGGTATTTGATATTTCTTATTATTTCGTATCATAGCAATAACATACAATTATCGTCCATAAAATTCGAGAAAATATATTAAATAGATATATAACCAGTAAAAAATAATAAGCCTTTTTCCACAAAGAAAAAAAATAAAACTTTATTTAATATAAATCCCATTTTATGGACATGTCATAGATGTGACGTTAGACAAACATTATTTATAACATTATTTTAAAGGATATAAATTTTCTTCGTTTTGTATTAACAAATTTATACAAATAAAAAATAAACAATAAACAATGAGATTCGAACAATAAATTAAATACATAAATAAATAATAAATTAAGTAGGGCTTTTAATAATACTGACGCAATTAAGTACAATTTTTTTCAAATTATGGCGACGATGTATCCGTTGTCTATCGTTTTTGTCGATAAAGGTCGTCGTAATTTAATTCGAAGGGATCTCCCACATCCTCTTCGGAAGATCGACTAAGAAGAAGATCTAACAGGCGCGATTCGGACCTCCTTTTCCTTCCACTGCAAAGAAAAAGCACAAAATAGAATTAAGCTGGCAACAACAATATTAATAGTAGTAAATAATTATATATATTGTAAATAGTGTTTTAATAAAAAGAGTGGTTGTTAGTTATTATGGATAGCAATTAAATGAATTTAGAAAGGTTTTATCAAAAAACCAAATACAAAACAATATCCAATTAATTTATTAAAACTAAATATATAAAAATAATACAACCATATTTATTATAAAAATGTATTCTGAGAGTAAGAGTATTCCTCCATATTCAAGCTTCGATATTTTTTCTGAAAATGTGTAATTTAATTTCATAAAAAGCGAAAATAAATGAAAAAATTATATATACTTACACTATTAGGGGATTAAGTTTCCCGAATGCGATCGGAACCGTAACCAGTTGACCCTTCATTTTTTCTATGCCACGTTGAGTTTCCAGCTCGGCTAGACGTTGATCAGAAACCCTTTTTATCCTGGAAAGCAAAGAAAACATGAGATTTAATTTAGAAGTATAACATTTATTTATTGAAATATAAAAATGATGGTAAGTAGGAAATTTTCATGAATACACAAAAGAACGATACAGGTATTTTCCTAAACAAGTCATTTGGCGCCATCTGTTGGAGACTTGTAATAATTATACGGTGTGTAAGACTGAGAACACCTCCGCTTGAGGTCGCAACAATATTGAATAATGGAAACTCTATACGATTACAATATTTGAAAAAAGATGTCGCGTAATATTCGCTTTTGAATAAAAAGGGCTTTTAATATTTCGTTTCTAAGAAAAGAAATGGTTTGGCTAGAAAGGAAAATTAAAGCCATTTCATTTAAAAAAAGGTTTGAAGCCAACATTTTTTAGACTATTTGAAAAGGTCTTTTTAAAACGGATTTGCATATTTTGTTAGCGTAAACGTCTTCTTTTTGACGAAAATGGTAATTAAAAACGTAAATTAGCAATTCAACTTTAGCCTATCAAAGGCTAATACACGGTTCAGCGAATAGAAAAATGGAATTCTTGAGATGTAAATGTAGAATTTGGGGCAATATTATATTTTTTGTTCCGTTTAACTAAGACGAAGCAGGTAACGATATAAAAATGTAATTATTTCTCAAAGGTGGTGCGTAAAAACGAAATTTCTCTTGCAAATTAGAAAAAGACGTTTTATAGAAAGTAAACGAAGTATTAATAATCGTAATTTGAAATTCTATTGGGCTAATAAGGAAAATTTCTTGAAGAATACTTTCAGGGAAATTAATTTTTTTTGTTAACAAACTAGATACTTTTGGAATTACTGTTGAGGTTCAACAATAAATCTAAATGATTTCCTTTAATATCTCTGTTTATTATCTTGTGTTAAGTCATATTTTCAGTTGAAAAATTCAATATATATTTCTCATAAATGCTTATTTGTTACTTATTACTAGAGACCGGATTATATGCAAAGTACATATATTTTATTTTATTTATTTATTATATTTTACGTCTATATGTAGATGTATGCCACTGATTAAGGTTAATTAACTTTAATCAGTGTAATACATCTACATATAGACGTAAAATATAATAAATAAATAAAATAAAATATATGCATTTTGCATATAATCCGAGCTCTACTTATTACCATCAATAGCATGGTGTTGTATTAAGAATTAACATAAAATCTACTAGTCGGATTAAAGGTTAAAGTGTTTCATACTTGATTGTAACAAAATATTTTTGGCAAGTTTATGCCGATGGCTCCCAATTCGTTTTTAATGCCTTGGATTGGATTCTTTGGATGGTATTGATTTTAGAAATAGATGTTCCACAGACGAATTTTTAAAAACTAATTTCAGAACGTTATCTGAGAGTTATGCTCTGCAACGTAGTGTAGTTCGTGAGGCTAACTGATTTTCCTTTTGTAAAAAAGTACTTTAAAATCGTGTGCGTAAACTTTGGTTTGTCAAATTTATTTTGCCATAATTCTAGCCATAAGTTAAGTCTATTAAGATTTGCTTGTAGTAACAGTCCGGTCCCCATGAGATTTCGATGCAGCTATATCATCACAAGATCTGCCACTCACGGTGCAATTAGATCTCGGAAAAATTAGATGAATACCAAACATATTCTTCTTCGTAGAATTCCAATGTTTATCGGATGGAGTATTCAGTGCTCGTTTGGGTATGTAGTAAGGTGGTCTTCAAGATAGAATTTGGGGATAAGAAGGCAGTTGAGAGATTGGAGTCTCTTGATCTTATCCAATAAGTCAGTGTGGCAACATTTAGTAATAGTTTAGTTGGTATGAAGACACCCAGTACAGAAGTGTTTTGTATCTTTCAAAATGCACATCGTTTTATGTGTAACATGTTGTATTCACACAATAGTTGCGTGTTCCTTTCGAAATACAAACTGATGTCTGTGCAAAGGTGTTCTATTCCCAATCCGAGATCACTTTTTCAATTTGCCGCCATTTATATTTTTTGTACCAGAATATGGCACTTTATTTGCCCGATGACAAGTAGAAATATTGTGGTTGATAAAAATGCAAGGGTATACTATTGGATAACGTATATTTATTATTAAAAACTGTTTTAGATTTCACGAAACTTTTGCAGAAGTTGAAAGACAATTACGTACAGAATATGGAAAAGGAAATTGTCCATCATGACCATTTGAAAAATTATTGTAAAATTTGAGGAGACTGCGGCGAAGAATAAGGAAAGCAAAACATACCATCGGAGTGGTTGTTATTGAGAATCCAAAAACATTAATTCGCCACAGTTAAATATCCCCAAAACCACCTTATTCAGAACTTTGCGCAAGGATCTTCATGTAAGTGCTTAGAAGATTCAGATAATTCAAGAAATAGAGCCTGTGGACTTTGGACTACATCGTTAGTTCGTGATTTGGGCCATACAATAAAAAATGGTTGACAAGTAAAATTGCCGAATCTGGAATGATGAAAATCCACGATAAATACTGTAAAACCAAAGCATTCACAAAAATTAATTGTCTGGTGTGATTTCTGTACTGGTGGAATGATCGGGTTATATTTCTTTGAAAATGAAGATGGCAATGATGTTACTATTACGAAGTTCTATATCGAAACAATGATGATTACAAACTCTTTGTTGATTTCAGTTATAGGACTATACCAACACTTTGGTAACCCAATACTTTCTTTCTTTGGTAAAAGAAGGTCATTTGACCCCCTAGTAGTAGAATAAGACATTATTTTTCATTACTAAGTTGTAACTTTTGTATTAGCGTTTGAAATAAAAATATTAACATATTTTACATAAGCAATTAGTGTGTTCTGTTATAAATCTTGAAAAGTAAGCTTAAATTTATTAACGCGTGTGATAAATAGTTTCAGACGGAACTGTTGGGAAACAATAAGCGACAGTAGGGTAAGAAAATATCTGACAGGGTTACAGGTGAAGGTTAAAGTCGGTTATAGATGACGAACAGTTAACTCGTTTGCGGTAATATTTTTATTCTATTTATATTAGTCAACAAAGAGACGTAACAAACTATCACCCCTTTTTGTAATTTGGTATTCTTCAGTGATGGTAATCTGGACTTTAATATGTTTTCTAGTAACTTGGCCAAAGCTGGAGGCAAATTTAGAGGTCTGTAGGAACTAATACATTTAATAGGTTTTCCACGTTTGAGTATTAAAATTAATTAGAGCAGAAATTAATTACGTAGGTCTAAATAGAACCAAAATTTCACCAATGAAAATGGTTATAGAATTAAAAACAATATTCTTTCAATATACTTTGAATTTGCACCTTTTTGCTGTAACTTTTATGTACTTCTTTCATTTAAGTCTTTTCATTCTAAACTTAACATTCAAGATGATGGTAATGTCTCGTGATTGGAAATGAAGAGTGAAGCTATGATGCTGAATCGAAATAAGAGTTGATGCAGTGTGAGAGGTCCAGCCCACTCAAGAAATTTAGCTATTCGTTGGCAGAACTGCTACAAGATTTTGTGAATTGATTGTATGGTACCAAGAGAGCACTACCAAAACACTTCTAACACAACACAGCATTGTGGTAAGAGTGATAGTGAAGAATTTAGGTTTCCGGGTTGAAATCTCGTTGTAGTTGTACGTGTTTTCCGACGTTTCACACTCAGTGGCATGTATTTTCTTCTGGGTTAGCTATATGTCGTAACGTCGCTGTAAGAAGGCACACGTAGCAACCCAGAAGAAAATTTATGCAACAGTATCATGCAACCACGATGCGGTTAAACCTCAATTCTTTAAAAGAAAACGGATACTATGGGAGCCTGTAACAACCTATAGTGATGACGATTGCAAGGACTGTGTGGATGTACAATTCACAGGTATAGCAGTAAACTCCACTCACAAAAATTAATTAATTATGCGGAACGCAGCGTTTCGAGAGCACGTGGGCTCCCATTGTCAACCGTGTTACCGACTGTCGGTAAACGCTGCGTTCCGCATAATTAATTAATTTGTGTGAGTGGAGTTTACTGCTATATCTGTGAACCTATAGTGATAATGGTGTTTCAATGTTCCAGTGACACAGTGTTCGGATACGTAACTTAAGGAGAGTATTGCGCAAGTTGACGATTCTACCAAAATGAAACGATGAAGATAACTATGCAACACAAGGTGTTAAATATGTCGAACATATTTTTGCAGTTTTTACAGTTTAAAGAGGGAAAGTATATTGAAAAATAAATATTTGTTGCTAGTGTTCTTTTTTCAGGCATTATATACAAACGGTTATCAAAATAAAAAGAAAAAAAAATGAGCAAAACAAAAGAAGACACAGCTCTTGCGACAATCTCACACTTGATCGAGTGTGTCCTGAAAAATTTATCGACGAAAGGAACTAAATATAGGCAGATTATTTACAGAATTGATTGTGCGAATGACGTCTGTCTTCGAAGAACATTTCGCAAGCTTGAACTGGCATTGATACCTACCCAGAGATCAAGGTCGTGGGTAAAAAGTAATGTTTATATGAAAAAAAAAATGTTTTTGGTTCTTATTATGCTGGGACAAGGTAATTCGTGAAAATCTTGATTGACAGATGTCAATTACGTGACCTATTTAACGAAGGTTAGTTCTTTTTTTATTTCTAATCGATTTTAACGATAATTTGGTGTTATATTCTGTGTATTATCTCTTGATTGCTAATCTTCGCTATTTTAATTTCTTTTTTCCATTATTAAAACACATTGTTACTTGTTTCCAAAGCCTACTTTATACATCGACACGATATGATACCTGCGTTTTAATATGTTTTTCATTGACGTATGTATACCTGTCGGATAAGGAAAGTATATTAAAAATGAATCTACACATATATAAAGTAAAGCGTACACCACACCCCTTCATAATGGCGTTTCTCGTTAATCTATCACGCAATGAAAGGCACTAATAACAAGGAGAAAAAATCCATCTAATCGCATTTTTTCATTATGCCGCGCGGACGTGCTGATACTTTTTACGCTACAGCGTTTTGTTTCTGTTTATGTTTTATGTTATGTGTGCTGTATATACATGTTTTACAAATTGTGCAAGCGATTTGATAAAATGTGGCGTAGTAGTTCGTCCGATATACAGTGGCGGTCATAGGATTTTTGCTCTAAATAAGTCGAAGTACCGACAGGTTCAAAGTTCAACATCCGTACTTTGGAAGTTTCATAAAAAATAGGCAATAGTGCGTATCATATCGGAAATAAGAAAAATAAAACGTGGTCAAAATGACATAACGTCAAATAACACATTATTGGCTCATCTATTGTTTAAATAGAATATGCTGCGAATTTATTGCAAATACTGCCTTATCAATGAATGGAAGATTATCTAAAGAGTTTTAGCTTTAAGAAAATATGGAATCAATTAACACAAAAACTTAACGAATTAATCACTTTAAAAAAAATCAAACTAAAAGTTCTTCTTGGTATATTTCAAAGTATTAGTAAATGTTATAATACAGGATGTCCCACAGAGATCTTGCAATTATCGACATAGAGGAAAGTATAGCCAGGGATGTTTGTCTGTTCAGTACTAATATACTTATTTCAAATTGAACTCCCTAGATATTATGTTTTTGTGTTTTGTATAGAATTCTAAGTCACACAAAATTCTTTTCACTTGCATTATTGGTTGGTGCATATTATATGTAAAAAAAGTATCTTCTCATAAACCGTCCCATATCCTTCAACGTGCCTTACAGCATTTCTAGTTTAAGTTTCTAACACATGGGCTGAAAAGTCCCGGGCCTAACACATAGATGACGCTAGTTTTATTGCAGTCACCTTTCTATCAGTTAGTACTAACCTTCAAAAGACAGCTGTTAAAATTTCATGATATTGTATTCATTAGTTTGTGAGTTATTGTGCTAAGAGTCACGCTACTTTTGTTATTTTCAAAACAATGGATCAAAAACAATTTCGTGTTTTAATTTTACACTGCTTCTTGATGGGAAAAAATACCGTTCAAGCGAAGCAATGGCTTGAAAAGTGTTATGGGGACTCCGCTCCATCAGAAACAACAATAAAACGTTGGTTTGCTGACTTCAAACGTGGTCGTAGAGACAACGATGATGCAGAACGCAGTGGACGTCCAAATGAGGCGGTAACACCAGAAAACATCAAAAAATCCACAAAATCGTTTTGAATGATCGAAAAGTGAAGTTGCGTGAGTTAGCTGACATCGTAAAGATATCAAAAGAACGTATTGGCTTTATATTGCATGAGCATTTGACTATGAGAAAGCTCTGTTCAAAGTGGGTGCCGCGTTTGCACAATGTTGACCAAAAAACAAGAACGTGTTGATGCTTCTGAGCAGTGTTTGGCCATGTTTAAACGTAACAAACCCGAATTTTTACGTCGATATGTGACAATGGACGAAACATGGATCCATCACTTCACTCCGGAATCAAAACGATCGTCATCTGAGTGGACAGCAACTGGTGAACCTCTTCCAGAGCGCCCGAAAGCACAACAATCGGCTGGAAAGGTTATGGCCTCGGTATTTTGGGATGTGTGTGTTGTAATATTCATCGACTATCTTGAGAAAGGAAATACCATTAACAGTGAATATTATATAGCGTTATTGGAGCGTTTGAAGGCCGAAATTGCAAAGAAACGATCTCATATGAAAGAAAGAAAAAAAATTGTTTCATCAAGACAACGCACCGTGTCACACGTCAATCAAAACAATGGCAAAACTACATGAATTGAACTTCGAATTGCTCCCACATCCACCGTATTCGCCAGATTTGGCTCCCAGCGACTACTGGCTGTTCGCAGACCTCAAAAAAATGCTCGCAGGTAAGGAATTTCGCACGAATGAAGAGGTTATCGCTGAAACTGAGGCCTATTTTGAGGCAAAAGATAAATCGTTCTACAAAAGTGGTATTGAAATGTTAGAGCGGCGCTGGAATGATTGCGTTGCTCTTGATGGATATTACGTTGATGAATAAAGCTAATTTTGAACCAAAGAAACCGTGTTTTCTTTGTTAGGCCCGGGACTTTTCAGCCCATGTGTTATGTATCATAGTGAGAATTAAACATTTTTTGTGTGGATTGTAGCAATCAGATCTTTCTCTTTCTAAAAGGGAGTTGAATAATACGGGCGTTATTTTTTCCTTAGAACTTTAAAGAACTGAAAAACAATTACATATGAATCTAAAGAATTGGTGTCTTTTAAGTTTCAGTGGGATACGTGTAGTGCTGTAGCTACAACGAACTGTCAAAGTTGACAAGTTAGTTGAAAAATAAAATTAAACCGACACAATTTTTGCGTATTTTTGTTATAATTTTTGGAGGAAAATTATCTCAATAGAGGTGCCTCATCAAGTTTGCTTCTATTTTCGGCAATGCGCACCACCATCAGTCAACGACGATCCAAGAGCAGATGCACTAAAAACAACAGTCACTCAGAAAAACGTCAATGCTGTGCACAGGTGACATATTTCTAGATCGTGGTATCATTGGGGATTTCAAAGACTTAGATTCAAAAAACTATGAAAAATTGTGTGTAAAAAAATTAGTTTCCCATTGCATACCATGTTGATGGAAGAACAGAAAGGAGCTAGGGTGAATTGGTGTTAAAAAATTCTAGTCTTCAACGCCGGGAACTTTAAAAATGTGCACAACATCGTCAGTAGTGATGAATCTTGGATTTACTCATACGAGCCAGAAAATAAACGCCAATCGTCTGTTTGAGTATTCAAATGTGAAGAAAAGTCGACATTTATCTTGAAAGCAGGTCATGTAACAATAATTCCTCTACAAAATCAAAGAACTGTTACTGCCAATTGGTATATAATCATTTGTTTGCCGCAAGTCACCGCTGAGTTTCGAAAAACTAACCTCGAATGAAGAATCATCATCACCAAGACAACACAAGTTCGCATATAGCATGTAAGACAATTGAATTATTAACGCAAGAAAACGCCGAATTGCTCCTTTGGACAGTTCAGGTCTAAGTCCTAACGATCTTTTTACCTTTCCCCAAAAATAAAGAGCGGATTGTGTGGTCAAAGGTTCCAGTCGTCAGAAGGAGCAATCGATGCATTCAAAAACGCAAATATGACTGTACCAACAAGCGAGTGCTGTTTTCAGTATTGCTTCGAGCGCAATCAAATTTGTATTAATCTTCGTGGAGAATACTTTGAAAACCAATAAAGTCTTTAAACGCTATCTATTGTTTTATTCCAGCTCTACATGCAAAACTTAAAAGACAACCCTTGTATTAGGATATACATATAAGTAAGTTTAGAATAATTGAATGCGATGAATATGTCTAAATATCTGATTCATGTTATACCTCTATTAATATTAAATAGTTTCACAAATGTTCAGATTTTTACTATTAATGATTCTCAAAACACGTGACTGTCGATGAGAGAGTGTGGTTTTATGTTCCCAACTATTTCTGGATCTCCCTTGAGTTTTTCCCTTGTTCTCTTTGAATATATTATCTGTTTGACTGTACTTTCGCTGTTCCTTATAAAGTGTTTAAATCCATTGTTAGTAATTATTTTACTTCTACATCGGTAATTAAATTTTGTTTTTAATGTTACTTGGTATATTATTTCACTATGTCCTTAGTGGGTGTTACGCATCCCTTGTGTATACAACTGTTAGACGTACCGCTGCCTAAAGTTTATATTTCTTCTGATTTCAGTCTTTTCAAGTATTATTATTAGACACCGGATTATATGCAAAGTGCAAAAATTTAATTCAATTTATTTATTATATTTTACATCTATATGTAGATGTATTACACTGCCTATTATTTATCATCGTAATTCTATCATTTTTCATGATTATCCAATTTAACATTACAATTGTTATCATTGCCTAGTCTTCAAAGCATTTTATTGTTTTCTGTTATTCATTTGTTCTGATTTTATTTCGCTTTTGGATGTGGTTAAATGATTCAATTTAAGAAAATAAACACATGAAATTTTAAAGATTATTGTGTGAAGGAAATCATTTTAGCTAAAGTCAAGCGGTGTTACTGTAAAAAGTTGCATTTTTTATTAAACATTCCAAGGAAAAACACAAAAGCAGAATTATTGAAGCATGTGGTTCGAATAGAAAAGAATTCTAGCGTGTTTACACTTAGCGTTTTCAAAATTGTTACTAAAGTTTCAAGGTAACTGAATAACTCATAACGTTATATAAATTTCTTAGGTATTAAATACTTTTTTAATTCCTTTTTCACGTGCATGGAGGATTGCAAATTAACAAAATTTAACAAAATCAATTTCGATAAGAGATTGAGTTATCTTTAGAATTAACGAATAATATTTATAGTGATTTAATAGACATTTTTAGATCGTGGCTATATAACTTTTACGACGCACGTGGTATAAACATTTTTATTGGCCTCTATTGTTATTGTTATTATATTAATCTATTGATTCTGAAATTGCTTTGTTAGATGTACGATAACGTGAATGGCACTTGTATTTGGTACTTGTTAAATACAAGAAGGATATATATATATATATATATATATGTGTTGAAATGAATACGTAGGCTTCCACGGCCAGAGTTGGCAATAAACGAACTGCTTCCGGAATTGAACCGTGTCATGATGGGATATATAGAAATGAAATAAGAGTAAGAGGAGAAAGAAATAAAAAGAAAAAGGGATAAAAGAAGAAAAATGAAAAGGGGGGGGGCGTGAAAACGAGAAAGGGTGAAAGAGTAAGAGAAGGAAAGAGAGGCAGAATGGGGGGAGGAGGAGGAGGAGGAAGAAAAGAAAAAGAGGAAAAAGAAGAAAAGAGAAAGGTGGGATCTCAATTTATCATTGTAGATAAACGATTATTTAAAAGAAACAGGCATCATACTCTCGTCCTGGCGTGAAAACTGTTTTGATTTAAACCCAATCGGGAACTGCTGGCTTTTTAAAGGAGGCGGTAAGTAGCAATGAATAGAAGCCCAACTAAATATTAAGTAGGATTATTATCTTACTAGAAATAAATAATCATGTTCATGTGTATGTGTATTTCTGAAAATTGTTTAAAGTTTGCAGAAAATTTTTAACTACAATTTTGACAAACTTTTGAGTACATTCTGTCAGTGTTGTAGATGTGCACTAGAGAATAAAGGGATGTTGAAAATTTCGAAAGAACTCACTCTTAAAGGATAATTGGACCAGTTACGGGACAGAACCAAAATACCTCATTATGAGTATATCCACATGAATAATGACATATCCACACTTTTTCGATCCACCCTGGTAAGAAGAATTAAGAAATTCTCTTCTGATCGTTATTTAGGTAACCTTAATTATATTACATTGGTATGCTCACCCCATAAGAATACAGTAGATAGTTTTGACGTTCTTTAGTTAAGAAGCATATCTATCAACTACTTCAGAGTTAGTTAAATATTAAGTGTATATGGTAATATGATACGATTTCATGCCCCATGCAGCAGCCCAGAAGAAACTCCATATAAATGAGAGCTGCAGACTCACGCAATTACGAAACTTTTTAAAAGATAACGACCGCGGAAGTTTACAACAACATATATTGGTCTTTTATTTGTGAGGAATATATTTTTATCATTGGTTTTGGTTTTTTGTTCGTCTGTCTGTTAGTCATCTTGAAAGGTCCTGAGATGTGTAAAGTGTATCTTGATTACTACGTAATCTGCTATGTAACTATATACCTATATCGGTTTTTCTCTTGTTGTCAGCGAAGTTTGAGTTTAGAATTTTAGTACGAAACAAAAAGTCAGATAGTGGCGGTTTCTTGAAGCAGGTAGAATGCTTGTAAAGAAATAAAATTTTAGTCAAAGATAATAATGTAACTTTTTCCTTATTTTTTTTCCTTTGCTTCTCATTTAGGATATAATAGCTTAAAATTGATTTACAATATAGTGGAGAGTTTCTTTAAAGATTCAACCATAGCTGATAAACTTTTATATAGGTTGGACAAAGTTCTAACCTTTCGTGGAAATTATCGTCCTTTCATTGTTCACTTGTGAGTTGTTAAAACTGCTTGAATTATGTCGAGAATCATTGAGGAATAGTATTTTGATTGAAGAGGCTAGCAAGTTTCACTACGAACACCACAATTTTCAGAATTCCACAAGAGCACCTTGGAATGACAAAGATTAATACAAGGTGGATTTCACGAGTGCTTCACCATATGTGAGCAATTTCTAGCTCTCTGTAAGGTCGAACTAAATTAAATTTTCAACCGACTTGCTTCTGAAGGCGAAATAAGGATTCAACACTACAATTTTGAATCGGCATCTTAGTGACTCCGGCAGGATTAGTAAGTTTAGATTCTCCTCTTCTGGAGGAAAAATATTGCCAATCATTTTTTGGATTGCCAAGCAGTTTTGCTAATTGATTATATGAAGAAAGGCGAAGACGAGCACAAGAACCTATTAGGCGAGAAACTGAATATAGGCTTTACCACCAAAATTCGGCAGCATATTTTTTGTTTTAAATTCGAAACGACAAAATTTGCAAACGATGATGAATTTTGAAGAGATAAAAGTTTTGTTACCGTGATGAAATGTCATAAAACCAAATAGTTTTGTACAACATTTTTGAAAAGCACTTATTTTCTGAAATAATGAAATATTTTTAAATCCACGAAGTCAATTTTGGATTAGTCGTAGATGGTCTGCGGCATTTAGAGTAAACTTTTCGATACTTGTGTAGAACTGTGTATTTATATGTCGTATTATGCATTGGAAATCTACAATGAACAGTGAATAATATTGGCATTACATTATATATACAAATATAAAAAAAAACAATATCTGTATTACTTAAGATATCAACATAAACATTGATAAAATTTGGTATGAAAGGAAGACGGTACCGAAAAAAGTATACACAATGACTGGATGTATTTATGTAAATACATACATATATAATATTTTGTGTGCATAAAGTTTCCTAACAGACTTTTTGGTGTAATAGTTAGTTTAATTTAGATTGCCCTTATCAATTCGATTATACTTTTATATGCGAAAATAACTAGCTATTAGGGTTTTATTTGAAATGTTCAGTATTTGTGTGTTATATATGGTTGTAATTGAAATTCCTTAAATCTATTGCATCACTTCCATACTAATAAGTTAATTCTTATCGCCACATAAAACGGATTTTGTGAAAAATACTATCTAATAGTTGCTACTATGCACATACCTAAAAAGACAGACTGGGCAGCGGGCTCAGAAGCCCGTATAAAAAATAAGAATGAAACTAATCTTGAATTAGGAGTAGTAAACCATATTGCTTAATATTTACATTTTACGACCGATATTTTAAAGTTTATTTACAATTTCCACCATACATTTTTATACTATCAATGATTCGAAGTACATAGTATTACGTATATCTAAGATATTATTAACAAAGAGATTATTGCATAAATATAACATTCCAAAGAAAATAAACACGGTTGAATACTGATAATATATGGTGGTATGTGTAAATTGGTGTATTATACGAGAAAATAGGTTACAAGAAAATGAATTGCTGATGAATTAGTAATAGTTCGTACGGATAAAATAAACACGACACTAATAATAACTTTACCACGTACTTTGCGAAAGAAGTAAATAAATTTTTGATGGGTAATACCCCCTCAAACATCCTGTTCATTCAGTCTTAGCTTACTAGTGAGAATTACGTATGAAGCGATGCAAAATTTACGGAAGTTGCATAAAACACTTTCCAAAATTTAATATTTATTCACAATACTTTAATTTAGCGTTTTCACTGAAATGGTGCCATCAAACTACTCATAAACATAAAGTAAAATGGATTATGAAGGTGGTTGTTCAATACATCAAACAGTATCAATAATGACGAAATACGATAAAGAAACGTCACGACCAGTTGAAGAGAGAACGCTTCAAATGATTTTAGCAAAGTTGCAAATGCCCCTAATGAGTTTCAAGACCACTATTCTCATTAAGTCATTCTGACTGACGAGATCCGTAAGTGTACTTTTTACGGTAATAAGAAATTTCAATATGGCAAAAGTAAAGGGAAGCTTGAGAGACAAGGAAGTTTATGAAAATGCTGGAAAAGCTTCTATTAATTCTTTGAAAGAAAAACCAGATGCATACAAAAAAAGAACCAGAACAACATGTGAATTGCAGCATTTAACCTACGAATTTACAAATATTAAAGAGTAAAAAGCGCTCAAATTTTACTTTTAGCAGTCCATTTCTATAAAGACTTTGTCGTAACTTAATACTACTTTCATTTGCATTAGTTGTCAATTTGACAGAATATTCGTTCAGATGCATAATTGACAGGAAATTGTTAAAATTGTATTGCAATTTAAAATTGATTTAAACTGGTTTTTGACAAAATTCGTATTAAGAGTTTCAGCAAGAACCTAGCTAAGACATAATTATAATTTCAAAGACTACTTTGAAGTAATTTTTTTTAACTCTTGTTATTTTCGATATCAATTATCTGGGTAACAATCTAATATTAACTTTGCTTCATTTTTGGGTATTTGCAAACTCTATTATAACTGCCAGAAATTCAATTTTGAAAATAAGCTTGACTATTTCCAAAATTCTACAGGAAAATTTTCAGTGTATAAAGTGCGTATTTAATAAGCCTAATACATGTAACAGAAGCAAAAAGAGATGAAAGCAAGGTCAATATGAAGATCCTCAAACAAGATATAGATAGGCTATTGCTTGCTACACAGTTTCAAACGTGTTCTTATATTTTTTGTTTTGACAAGAAGAGACTAGCTAGAGGTGTATAGAACAAACATTGTTGTATGAATCATAAGTCTTCTAAATTCAATTCGTGTGATGGTAAACAAATTTGGCAACATATTTTATCAATACCAAGGAATGAATCTCACAATAATAGGCTAAGGTCTTAGAAAGAGTATATCTTATCCTGATTTAAAGCACTATAGATCGTTTAAAGCTTTAAGTTCAATAATATAAATTCCTCAGTGACGTACAGGTAACATGATTTCCCAATTTAAGTTTTTACCACCCAAGAGCTGATACACGCCGCACATGCGATAAACATGGCTGGGAATCACAGAGCGCACCTAATATTCAACTTGAGCCTCATCGAAACAAAGTAGAGCAAAATCTGAACTGTTTAAAAACATATAGTAGAGAATCTCAGCAACTTGATAGCAGAACATGTTGTACAACCTTTGATATGCATTGTTCAATATTATTCAGAGGTTTGTCCCGACTTAGGCACACAGCCGCATGTTCCAGTTTTCGGAGCTATCTTGTCATAATTTGGATGTTCATGTAGCTGACACCAACGACAGATGTATGTGTATGTGAAACAAAGCTGTTGCTTTTGCTTACTGAGAGTTATTGATAATGGAGATGTTACTTTAAAAAACTAAATTTGGTCCTGTGGAATAACAATCGTTCAACTCAAAACTTGCCGCATTGTTCTTTTTGGTTTTACATGGCTTGTTTGATTCTATTTAATGCAACCTTCTAGTAAGTGGTCACAACACATGCCTTATTACAGAGATTTTAGCAAACTGGCAGGAAAAAGAAAAAGAGTTACGAAAACCATGGTACCAAAAAATCTGCACGAGGTTATAAGGTCGACCAAATATAGTCCTTCATTCCAAATCATTAATATGGAAGCCGCTCGCATTTTTGATTTGAAAAATACAGCTGATTTATACTTTAACACACAAAAAACACGAAACATTTGCTAAAATTTGATTGGAGCAATCCAACATTAATGAAAACTAAAGAAACTTTTAGCGAGCTAGAAGCTTGGAGAGAAACAAACAAAAGAACATTGGAAAAGGGAATTACTTTATCATAGGTAAAATGCTGAGTTGCAAATAAAACCAGAAGAAAATAAAGTATCTAAAAATAGAAAGCATTCTCATGACAGAAGACATTATGATCACTTCATTCAGAAGACGAACATAAGGAACCAAATAAAATGCTTCGGTCCTTGGTTCTTTTTTCTAATTCTTTTCCTCTTTCTATTTATAACCCTAAGAAATGTATGTTATACTACACTGAAATAAGTTGTTTTGTAGATTTCATGTTTCTTTTTTATTTTACGATTTTGGTACACATTCTTTTCAAGAGGTTAGTAGTACTAAAATTCAATATTATAACAATTTAATTTTAATCTTCTAAAAGAAAACAAAATCGGTACGGAATATGACAAACGAAAATAAACCAAGGAATAAAATCCAAAAGAATTGAGTAAAAGATGGCAAGTCACTAGCAAGTCAGTGGTAAATTACAAAGTTTTTCACCGTCTTTGATTCCCATAAATGTGACGGAGGTGGAAATACTTATTAATATTCTGACAAATAAAATTCATTCAAATTTAGTGGCGATAATCCACGTAGTATTGCGAAAAAGTCATATACATTCATATGCACGAGGGTGACCTGAAATGTTTGCAGAATCGGTAAGAGATAGTTCGCGGAGGTTGAAAATCGAATTTCGTGCAATGATAAAGGACTTCTGAAAGGCTAGGAAAACGGACATGGAAATTCGTGACAATTTGCTAGAGGTTCATGGCGGATGTACTCCATCATTTTCGACTATCACCTCTGTTCTTCTATGTGAGCGAGTTCAAACGTAGCCGCACAAGGGCAAGTGACGAACCACGCAGTGGACGCCCAAAAACCGCTACCAACGATGAAATGGTCGACAAGATTCACGATATCGTATTAGTCGATTGAAGTTGAAAGGTATAGCAGAGACAACAGGCATCTTAGAGGAACGCGTTGGCCATATCCTACACGAAATTTTGGGCATGAAAATGACCAGCTTTTTGGATTCCCAAGCTGTGATTCGCATCGACTATCTGCAGAAGGGAAGGACGATCACGAGGCAATACTACAGTAATTTATTGACCCAATATTGAAGGAGAAACGGTCTCGTTTGCAGCGGAAAATGGTGCTTTCCCACCACGACAATGCACCGGCTTATTCATCCCGCATCGTCGTGTCCAAAATGAATGAGTTGCGCTACGAATTAGTCTCTCATCCGCTATATTCACCGGACCTAACCCCCAGCGACTTTTTCCTATTCCCAAACCTAAAAACATCACTGGAGGAAAGGAATTTGCCTCAAATGAGTAGGTCATCGCCGCTACAGATAACTATTCTGCAGACCTCGAAATATCCTACTTTCCCGACGGCTTGAAGAGACTGCAGCACCGTTTGAAACCGTGTATTGATGTTCAAGGAGACTACATCGAAAAATAAAAAAGGCCACACCAATACCGTGTTTTTCTTGTCGATTCCGGAAACATTTCAGGTCGCCCTCGTAAAACATTGGCGAACATAACTAATAACACACTTAACAGCAATTATCTCGAAACAACTTTAATCAGCCAATCTTTATACACAAAAAAGCGTACAACAACCGATATTTTCTATAGTTTCCAAAAGATAATCGATGAAAGAATTATGTCATCTTGCTGATGAATAATTTTATACCATTTTCTTATAGCTTTTGAAATAACTTCAGTTATGTAAAACACCATAACGTAAACGTTTATTTCTATAAAAGTGTGTAAAATACTGTTGTGTTTATTTCTAAAAAATAATTTTGGAATCATCCAATTTTATATTTACCTGTTCCATTTTACCTAGAATCTAAAGAATAAGTAAATTCTTAACAAATGAATATGGAAAATTTATAAGGAGACTCTAACAAAAAGAAAGATTATATTTGATACGTAAATATTTTGGTTTGTTATAATAAACTAAAAAGATATCTTCCATTTCAATGGTCGATTTGATTTTTTTTGTTATTAAAACGGATGTTATACAGATTTCTTTTTTGTTTTTTTATATTATATGTGGGATAGCAAATGGCCATTTGTTGATAACGTAATTAATCAATGTTTCACATTTTTCGCTTGGAATATAGAGGAAGTTTGTAACATTCCGGAGATTTTAATAGGCTAAAGTTTTGACTTATATAACAATATTGCTTACCAATAAAAAATGGACATATATATATGCAATCAAAATGAAAGATGATTCGTTAGATTTGTAAATAACGTTTTGACATGATTAAAGTTAGTTATCTTTGTCACGACTTTATCGTTTCCAAAATAATAGATATATGTATGTATTCATTATGAATGGGCTACATATCAAGTATTTACTTTGCAAAACTAATATTAAATACACATATTATGTTGTAATTGAGAAATCCCTTTTTTTCTTAAAGGATGTATATCAATTTGTCTTATGATAGTCTTCACGAGTTCTATGTTTTGAGGTCATCCTCAAAAAAAATTGTGGGTGATAGTTGAAGTGCATGTACAAAGTAAGTACGTATTTGATCACTACTTTCATATCAGAGGGAATGTAAGTACACAGGAGTGCTTATATAGATCTGCTTAATCTAGATTTACGCTCTTAGTATAAATTATCGGTTTGTTTCTGGTTCGACAAATTTTAATACAAAAGAATAAAATCAGTCCCCGAAAAGATGTATACACGAGGCATATCTCAAAATTAGTGAGAATCATTTGTTTTGAAATGTATCTACAATTTAATATTGACCCCTTCAAAATATGCTCATTTGGAATGCATACACCGCCAGTGAGTTTTCCGTTTCTCGTAAGAATTCCAGAAGTCTTGCTCCATTAGGTCGTTTGGAACCTGCGCCATTAGTCCTAGAATGTTGTTTATTGTTCCGTAATAAGAACCTATCTATTTCCGCTTAAGAGTTGGAAAATGAAAATAATCACATGGAGCCACGTCTAGACTGTAAGGTGGATGTCGGAATACTGGAATGTTTTTCTCTGCCAAACATTCCCTAACCAACAGATTATGAATCAAGTCCATGCTTATCATCTTTTTTGATTCGCGTGGAATTGTTCACAAGAAATTCCGCAAGGCCAAACAGTGAATCAAATCTTTTATCACGAGGTCCTTGAATGGTTGCGGAAAAGGGTTTTGCATGTGCCACTGACATTGCCAGCTCATGGATCTTGCATCACGATAATGCTCTGGCCATAGTTGATCATCGGTTAGAGAATTTTTGGCAGATAAATACATTCCAGTACTCCCATACTCGCTTAAAAGTCCAGACATGGCTCCCGGTAACTATTTTCCTTTCCCAACGCCTAAGCGGAAATTGAAAGGTTCCCATTGTGAAACAATAAACTAAACCCAAAGTATCACGACGCAGGTTCTAAACAGTTAATGGAATAAGACTTCCAGAATTGTTACCAGGAATGGAAAGCTCACTGGAGACGCTGTATGTATTTCAAAGGAGCATATTTTGAAGGGGGGCAATATTAAATTGTAGACACATTCAATTAAACACTCTAAAACTAATCATTTCCATTAATTCTGAGACGTACCCCGTATGTAGAGTGAATTTTCAATGAGAAACTTATTTTACGGTAGAAAAATATATCAGACTTTTCAACATCTAAGTCATCATCAATCATTTAGCCCAGCGACTTTTTAGCTTATGTAAGTGGTTAACAAAGATTACGCTTTCAGAATCCGAAAAGATCGTGGCCATAACCGTATTGTCTGAAAGAACGGTTCTTGTCTTCTTTGGAGCGCATCCATTAAAACAAATCCATTGGTTTGACTATGTTTCTATCTCTGAAATATAGTGATGTATTCAAATTCCATATAAACAGTAAGCAAATGCGGCACGCATTTTGCTCAGCTTTTCAATATTTAAATATTGATGTAAAATAATTATTAATAACCTCTGGAGAAGTAACCGCAAATAAAGGCCCAGGACGTTCCGCATTCTCTGTGCACATATGATTTCGAAGTAGTGAACCGTTTACAGGTTGCTTCACACGAAAGGGAAGATTCATTATAACATTTATGTAACTTTTCTTCATTTTCTTCAATAGTTTTTCGACGTAATCAACATACGAAATTCTTTATTCTCTATATTAAAACAAACACAAAAAAATAGTTTACTTTAAAGTATTGTAAAAAATCATCTATCTGACAAGATATTAGCCCAAGTTTGACAGTAGGCTTCTAAATGGCGAAAAACAAATGAGGCTACAAAATAATAACAATGACCCGGAGAAAAAACTTACATACTAGCAACTTACTACATAAAATACTTAAATCGAAGATGATGAACTGGATAATAAACACAGGCTATCTTACTATACGGAGGCGAGATATAGATTTTGCAAATGTAAGATGTGACAAAAATATAATAAAGAAAAAAACATTACATGACGAAAAAAAAACATTAATTGAATGAGAAAGGCAAAATAAATAAAGAAATACATGAATTTTTTTAGTCACTGGTAACCGATCTGATAAAACTCAAACGTTTGAGATAAACAGGCAACTTCGTATTGAATCGAAGGAAAAGAGACTCTAGAAGAAATGGAGACAAGTAATTAGAGAAGATCTATAGATCGTCCCAACCTCCGTATTCAGTATGGGATAGAATAGCAACTTTTATCTCTTACTATCCTTGGTTGCTGTCATTAGCGCTATCTCTACAACCGGTTGCTATGTTGCAACTTATTTACATATGCTGTCGGCGTCGACAACAGTTCTGTCTATTAGCATCAACTGTCAATCGTCATCGTCCTTGTTTTGAAATATTTCGTTAAATTGTTAATTTGCTTATATAGTTGTACAAATTGTTCTTTTCAGAACACTTCTATCTTTTTCAAGCGTGCACAGGGTAATATGGGTATTTTTATTTATTTTTATAAATGTTATAACAGAATATAAATGTAATTACAGTTTTCACTACATTAATGGAGCCTATAGGACGAAAACGGCGCAGAGGAGACAACTTTAACCGTAAGGAGAAGTGTATGATTGCAAATGTTTTCAATTATTTCAATAAATCAATGAATGTGAGTGCTGCCGTTCGAGAAGCAAGTAAAGCTTTGGGCATCTCAGACCGTGCAATATATCATGTAAAACAGGAGCAACAAAATGGTTTATTATCAAGTCCAAAAACCTAAAAAAGGAAGGGCATACAAGTAAATGATCGACTGCATACATATGGTGAGAACACGCAAGCAGCTATTCGACGTAAAGTGCATGGATTTTTTTATACAGAATATGCCACCTACTTTAAATACAATTCTTACTACTGTCAATGCTGACGATGATCTCCCCTAACTTCAGTCGAACAACTTTTCATAGATTGTTACACGATATGGGCTTCGAATTTAAAAAAGTAGGACGAAAAAGTATACTCATTGAACGAGATGAGATTATTAGATGGAGGCACAAATACTTGCGAGAGATCAAGAAATTTAGAGAAGAAGGTAAAATTTACCTCTTGCTATTTGACATGGCTGTAATTTTATATTTCAGGTCGAACTATTATATACACTGATGAGTCATGGGTGAATACAGGACATACGGTAAATAAAACTTGGACAGATACTGCTATTCAAAGTAGTCGACAAGCTCTTATTCAAGGACTAAGCACTGGTTTGAAATCACCAACCGGGCTAGGACCTCGTTTTGCATTAGTTCATGCAGGCAGTGATAATGGGTTTGTTCCTGGTGCTGAATATACATTTCTTTGCAAGAAAACACTGCCGATGTTCATCATGAGATGGATTCAGAAACGTATGAGGATTGGTTTATAAATAAATTACTTCCAAATATACCACAGAAGTCAGTCATTGTTCTTGATAATGCTTCCTACCACTGCAGAAAATTGGAGAAAATTCCAACAACAGCATGGAGGAAAAACGAGATCATTGATTGGCTCAATGAAAAACAAATACAAATCAGTACCGATATGCTAAAAGGGACTTACTGTATTGCGTGTCACAAATTAAACCGCAATATGATAAAAGTAGGATTGACGAATTTGCAAAAGAAAAAGGTCATGAAGTTCTTCGATTACCACCTTACCATTGCGAGTTAAATCCCATTGAAATGGTATGGGCACAACTTAAAAACTACGTAAGAATGAATAATACCACATTTAAGGTAAAAGATATGGAGCAATTAATTCGACGAGCGTATAGCACTGTAACAACTAATAATTGGCAAAACTACATCAAACATGTAAACAATATTGAAAAGGAAATGTGGATAGTGGATAATTTGCAAGACGACATCGAAGAATTTATTATTCACGTAAGATATTCGTCATCATCTGAAGATCAAAGTGATTCTTCGACTGACTAGAAAATTAACGTAAGACATAGATATATGTGTGTAATTGCTATTCCTTTCTTAAATATTATTGTATTATACATATACGTATTTCTATGACTCCAGTTCTTTTTGTTACAAAAGTGGAAACTATTATTTGTATATATATAAGGATCATCTTCTTTTTAATTTAATAAATTGCATAGCACTTAATATCGAAGCAAATATTCACTGTACATTGCATAGATATCGTTCATATGTATATTTGTTTATAGATGTGTGTATAGTATTGTTAATAAATATTGAGATATAACTATTTTATCTGTAGTATTTTTTCCTATAATTTTACGTGCAGCGAAGTCGCTATGCACTCTGTTAAAAGTTAGTTACTTTAATAAAATAATAAGCAAAATGTCATATGAATGTCAATAATTTTGCACCTTCAACGTCAATAAACGTTAATAAAGGTTATGAATTGATCGGGTGAAATTGCAAATAATTAACCGGAAATAGTAATGTACAGCCGATCGGATGATTTGGCAACCATGAAACAAATTCCCATAAGACGTATACTGAATACGGAGGTTGGGACGGACTATAGAAGAAAAGTAGATGAATAGAATAGCAACGCTGAAGAACCTATGGTCTTAAATAGCTTAGCAAAAGTTCTATCCAAACTATAATTAGAATTAAAGAAAACTAGGAATTCTTTGCAATTTTCTTATGATGTAAACCTAGATATTTGGGAAATTGTCTGAAGCGTAGTACAATATAAAGTCTGTTTTTTATATTTATAAGTAAAACAATTTATACTATTAAAGATAAATCTACAAAAATATATTTTATTTTTCTTGGAAACGTCTTAAATTTTTCAGAATAAATCAGATGATTTTCTCTATCTTGGTTTATTTTCTTTTTAATTTAAATATTTTTTTTTTAGAGAAAACTAATTTATAATGAAGAAGAAAATGAATATTGACGAAATTAATTTTCTGTTTTATGAAAAAATAGCAAACATATTTCTATTATTATATAAGCTTCTTTAAATAAAATAAATAAAATAAATAAAATAATTAAAATAAATAAAATAAATAAAATAAATAAAATAAATAAAATAAATAAAATAAATAAAATAAATAAAATAAATAAAATAAATAAAATAAATAAAATAAATAAAATAAATAAAATAAATAAAATAAATAAAATAAATAAAATAAATAAAATAAATAAAATAAATAAAATAAATAAAATAAATAAAATAAATAAAATAAATAAAATAAATAAAATAAATAAAATAAATAAAATAAATAAAATAAATAAAATAAATAAAATAAATAAAATAAATAAAATAAATAAAATAAATAAAGTAAATAAAATAAATAAAATAAATAAAATAGTTAAAGGACCAATCTCGCAATTTTTACTGTAAGCGATGAACAAGGCGAGAGATTTCATCAAGATTTAAAAATCATGGAGACACGGTACCAAGGAAGATGGGATCCCCATATGATGGCCGACTACTGTTGAAGTGTTCAAAGGGATTTTCAAACCAAAAATCCATCGCAAAAGGTACAGCAAATGAAAATTTATTCACTGATTGTTATTTGTGTGTTTTCAATCACTCTTGTAACTCTTTAATGATTATTAAAATAATTACTTGTACTGTACTTGTTATAATTGTAGTTAAAGAATTTCACTTTAGCATTATTTGTTTATGTATTATGGTAAACAGCGTATTGAGACTTCAATTAATTAACAGGGGTATAAAAGAAGCAGTACATAATCCGTAAAAAAGGTTTATAGATAAATAAATCGACAGAAATTGAAAAAAGGGAACGGCGAAGATGTTTCGTAAAATATTATGAATGATTTTAATATTTGTAATTGTAATATATATTGCATAAGACATATAGTCCCGATAATGTGGTTACTTAAAAATTATATCATAGGACGAAGTTTTTAAAGAAGACTAATGTTTAAACTAACAAGCAAATTTAAAGACATAATCATATCTTTTAACTATGTATATAGTAACGCTGGGCTTCATTTCTACGCACTATTACTATTGGTACTATCTATACCTCGACAGCTTTATTGCTATTATTGTATCTTATTAGCTTGAATGAGCACTATCGGCAGTATTTGATAGTGTTGATCACTAAATTCATAGTATTATCGGTAAAAGAACTAATAGCAAAAAACTATCGATAGTTATCGATAGCGATTCATAGTAAAACTTACTCCAGAAATTCTTAGAACACTTTAAAAATCTGCGTACCTTATTAATTTGTTGCAACTACTCTTTTTTTTTAATAAAACCTTTCGTTTTGATTTAAAGTATAGCCTAATGAAAATTATAGATAATATTGATGTACGATTAATATTGAGATATGCATATAGAGTATTTGATATCATTGGAAACGTTAAGAAATTTATTTTTGGTTTATACATAATGCTACATTAAAAAAAATCGAACTTGTTAAGAAAAATTATGACATACATTAAAAAGCAAAGGACGTCACAGTCATGACTTTCTACCATTATTTAGTCAAGAGAGATCGTTTTAGGATAGTCACGGCATTCTAGAATCAAATATTTTCGGTAACCGTGGTGGCCAAAATTAAGTTGAGAAAATTATGTAGAATCCAAAGATGCAAAAATATACAAAGTGTTCCGTATGAAGTATTAAATTTAATGGTGGTTTTCAGCAAAATCTGGGACACCAGGAAATTGCTAAATGGATGAAATAATTGCAAATGTAATCTAAATTTTAATCAAAGGTTAAGAAATTTACGTTTGGATTACACATGATGCTACATTAAAAAATCGCACTTCTTAAGAAAAATTATCAAAGTTGATTTTTCTATCGTCATAATAGCATTAAAAAACAAAAGGACTTTACAGTTATGTTTTCTAGCACTATCTGGTTTAGAGAGAGTGGCTTTAGGATGGTCACGACATCCCAGAATGAAAAATGTTTGGTATCCATATCAACCAAAATTAAACTGAGAAAATATATTGAATATCTTGAATTCAAAAACGCAAAAATATACAGGGCGTTCCATAAAAAATATTAAACTTGATGGTTGTTTTCAGCAAAATCTCAGGAACCAAGAAGTTGCTAAATGGATGAAAAAATTGTAAATGTGATCTAAGTTTTAATCAAATGGTCCCAAGTAGCTAATAAAAAATAAAAGGCTATGGCATAAGACACCCGGTATACTCCAAATACAATACGTATTAAGCTTTCTTTTGTCTTACTGGAAACCCTTTCATATAACAAATAAAATCATGTTGGTATTATCACAACAAAAATTTAATCAATAGCAAAAAACCTCTCACATTCTAATAGTATTGCGCAATAATAATTAATTTTTGCAATTGATTGCGACGCAACTTCTAAATTAATTTCAATATGAAATATTTTTTTTCCTTGAATTGTACTTGCGATAGCTAACTTCAGCAATATCATTCCGATGAATATCTTAATATATTTTGCTTCTTATTCACCCGTGAAGAAAAAAAATTCAATTTGATAAATTTAATCGAAATTTTGCAGAAAATGTAAATTATGCGAAAATTCATCAAATGCGTGAAATACGAAGAAACTGAGATCATTTAAATTATATACATTTATTCAAAATACGGGCTTTTTATGGTTTTAGAATTCCGAAAAATAAAAAAAAATACATAATTTAGAACTCATTACGTATTGGAAAAAAAATTAATTGAATTATTGGAGATACGATGGATGAAAATTGAAAATAATTCGATATTTACCTTGAATTAGGCCTGGCAAATGCGCGCTGCACCAAAAGTAGCACCAAAATCACGGTGAATCCTCGGAGGTATAACTGACTCTTCATCTCGAACTCGGGTTGCGTTCGTTTATACTACTCTTCGAAAAACGAAGAAAACACTATACAGTATGCGGCAAGTAGCACTATATACAATTATCGTTCCGTCGATCCGTCCAATAGCAGGGCCCTCTTCTCGATTCGCCGAAAATTTCAACTCTTCGGCGGCGTGCGAATTTGAAATGAACGAAGACGCAGCGCACCGATCTTTCGATGCGATATATGCGAATGCGTTTGTTTATTGCGAAGATAAAGCGGTGGTAACTTCGATCTTTCAATGGAGCGAAGTTAGTTCGTCGATGCGTTCGGAACTTTTTTTCTTATTATCACTTCTGTACGATGATGTATCCGCTGATCCTTACTAGTCCGTCGTACTTTTGGATATGATGCTGGTGGCAAGTCGAGGCGCGCTTTTATACAGCCTGGCGCCACATTTACGTGTTTGTGTGCGTGTGACACTGCGTATAGCGAAGGTGTGTCTAGGCGTGAATGTGCAACAGGTGCTATAACGCTAGTATCGTTGGGAAGACGCTTGGCTTACCAGTCGTCCCGACGTACACTGACTCACAGTGAAAATGATGCAGTGGTATATAATTTGGTAAGAAGCTGGAAATGCTAGGTAATATAATTATTTGGGAAAAGTAAATTAAATATATTATATCTACTATTCTTCAAATACATTATAAAAATAAAATAAAACTAATTCGAACAGGTATTAAGAATTCTAATCAGATAACATTACAGCGGGTACAAATTCAACATCACAATGAAAATGATGCACCTACAATAATAATGAATTATATATATTGTGATGGAAAACCTCAGGCTCTTAATTTGCCAAAACTAATTAGTGAAATTAATCTTTTGTTTTATGAAAATATTGCCAACCGTATTTCTATCATTATATAAGATTCTTTTAAGTATGGTTAAAATATATTAAGGACCAATCTCACAATTTTTTTAATTGAAATAATTTTTACAATTTTTCAAAATAAATACATCTGAAAATTATATTCGTTGTTATAATAAACAGAAACTTTTTATGTCAACAAAAAACTGGTTCCTAAATTTGAGTTTAACCCAAGCTTGAAAAGGTATTTAATGTTTGAAACTGGAATACCTCTTTATTTTCTTTTATTTATTGGTCTATATGATAGAAAATTTGGATATATGATTTAGACTACAATTTCAGGCTTTTAATTTACCAAACGGGTTCTATTTAAATTTTTGTTTGTTTTAAATTCAAATATAAATAATATTAAATAATTGAAATAGCCCAATGTAAGATTCTATATATATATATATATATATATATATATATATATATTGTGGTGGAAAATCTTAGGCTCTTTAATTTTTTTAAATGGGTTCATTGATTTAAATTTTGTTCTTTTTGTTTTTAAATTAAATAATAGTGTTTTCTAATTAAAATAACCAAATGTAGGTTTAAGGCAATCCCTGTCCAGCTAATTTTTAAATATTCTAATTAATATGCGAAACAAAATGAGAGCAATAAATACAAATAATTTTGAGGAATTTATGAAGATTCGACGTCTTTAATTTATCTTATCGTACTCACTCGCAGGTGATTTCTCGTCTTTTAGGTGTACTGGCCTTCGGCTACCAATAAATGTGTTCGGAACTTCCAGATTTTATTTGTAGTATCAGCTGATATACTTTATTACTGGATATATTCGAAGATCTTTGTAAATTAGAGTTATATGAGAAAATAATGATGTTTGTTTATATCCATAGTAACACCTTTGTTTGCCTATATAGTATGCCACACAGTAGACACATACTTGATATGAGTGAAATTATATAGAAGTAGATGCTGCCAGTCGTGCCATCCTTCCGTCGTACGAGAAATTTTGAAGATTGTAGGATATAATTTTATGATAATACACATTTATACAATGTGATTCAAATGTTTGAGTACAGTATATTAAACGTCTTTTAAAAATGAATTTGGAAGAATTTATTTATATATAAAAACTATGTTTAGGAAAAATGATATATATAATAAACGATAGTAAAGTTTACGTCTCCTCTGCAATTGTTTTTGAAGGGACTTTTTAAAAACAGGAAAATTGTGAATTATAAGTTAATAAAGAATACCCAAAGTAGATATCTGTAAAAATTTAGAAAGGAAACTGTACAGATTGAATATATAAAAATAAGGACGTGCACCAAACAGTGACGAGAAAATATCTGAAATAGGTAAACTAGAAAAATTTAGAAAAATCATTGATAATTAATAGACAATATTTCATATCATTACTATTATTATTATATACATACATATATTAACAAATCAAAATGTATATATATATATATATATATATATCGCTTTTTAATAAAATTTCTTTTTTAACATAACTCCTTTTTACTTAAATCAACCCCTGTCTAACTAAATTTGTAAATTATAAATTAAATACAAAATGAGAGCAAAAGAACAGTTATTGTAATTTGAAGTCTCTAATTTTGTAATAGTACTCACACCACCGTTTTATAGATATCCTGGTCATCGACTTCCACCAATGTATCCGGAACTCCAAAATTATTGTGAATATATTAGCTGGGACACTTTTAACTTCAAATAACTTTGAAGAATTTCAAAAACTATAACTAATTCGAATAATGACGATTTTTTCTCTGGAGAGACAACTTTGGTATCTGTAACTTTGACACAATCGTTATTTTTATATCAGGTGGTTTCCGGGAATACGCTCATTATATATATTCAGCTTGTTTACCTATTTGATGGGCCACATAGTAAACACACCCTAGATGGAATTAAATGATTTACAAGTAAAAGGTGCCAGGCGTGCCATCCATCCGACTTATGAGAAATTTTGAAGATAGAATGTTTTATTTCGGGACGATACTTATTTTAATAATATGTTAAAAATACGCGAGTTCAGTACATTATACATCTTTTAGAAATAAATTTGGAAGACATTATAATTAAATACAAAAGTATGTTTACCAAAATCGATATATATGTATATATAGTTAACGATAGTGGAATTTACGTCTTCACTGCACATGTTGTTTAAGGGACTTATAAGTAAATTAGAGAAGAGGGAGTTCTAATGGTACTTTGCCTCCAACAACAAAATAATGGCGTGAACCATACACTGACGAGAAAATATCTAATATAGAAGTACAAGAAAAATTTACAAAAACAAAGTTAATAACACATATCATTATATATATAATCCAATAACCCATATACCATATAAATGGTCTCGAGAGTTGCTCCTTTTAGAGCTTTACAAACTTCCTTCAGTGCTTCCTATCCTTTGCCAACATCGCTGCTTCAGTCCCTGTGTAATCCCTTTCTTCCAAAGTTTTCCCTATGACATTGTTCCAACTCTGCCCTGACCTTCCTCTTCTCGCAATATTTGCTTTTCATATTCTTCTAGGTTGTCTCTCATTACCCATTCTTTGCAGATGTCCCCACCATTCTACTTGTCTCTGCTCAATAAATTCCAGTCCTGAATTAATTTCTAAAACTTATAACCCTTATATCGACGTTTTTTATTCTATCATATTTTGTGAGCTCTCTAACTCTTTTCAGATACTTCATTTCCAAGGCTTGCACCTTACTTTGTTTTTGGTTTAGTATCCACGATTCGCAGCCAAACTAGTTCTTCTCCTATTGCCATTACTTCGACTTGTTGTAAGTTAATATGTCCTACTAATATTTTTTTTACACTTCCTTGAACATTTCTTGATTATTTCGTCCATCTATGTAATGAACAATATTGAGCGTAGGCTTCCTCCTTGACTCAATGAATAATAATGAATTAATTATTTTTGAAAGTTAAAAAAGAAACAATTAATATTTAGTTGGGTGTCGTTTAGATTTTATAATTAAGTATAATCTGTTTGGAACAGATTCTATTAACTTATGCGCATAATCTGGCGAATTACTGTTCCATTCTTGTAACAAAACATTCTTTTAGATCATTCCTATTGGATATTCGATGAAAACGCACTTTTGCTTCAAGAATAAGCTACAAATTTTCGATAATGTTTATCTCAGGTGACCGAGCTGGAGTTTTGACTGTACTGTGGCAGTTATGCCAACAACCATTCCCGGACCACACGCGAAGAATGTTTCGGGTCGTTGTAGTTTAAGTACATAAACCTATCAATGGTACCTTCAACAAAATGAAGGTTTCCAACACCAGGTGCGGAAACATAGTCCTAGACCATTACACGCTCATCTCCACGTTCAACTGTTGGTTTTAAATTTTGCGGTTTTAATTCTTTATTCTTTTTCCTCCGCCCATTACGCTTCCCATCTGATCCGAAAAGATTAAATTTACTCTCATAGGAGAATAAGACAGTTTTCCAGAAGTTTAAATCTTTATTTTGTTCCTGTAATACCAACTGTAAGTGACTTATTTTATCCCTCTGGCTTATAAACGGTTTCTTCTTGGCTGTTCGTCCGTGCAAAGTAGCACGCCCTAGAGTTTTTCGAAACTGTTTCTGCATTTACGGTATTTTCCAGAACACGTTTCATCTCCTGGGTTAACTTAGGAGTACTTAACAGTTAATTATATCTAGATTGTCTAATCATCTTCGTTAAATATTCCTCTTTGGACTTATTTTGCATTTGTTCTTCACTCTGTTTCTGCGATTATTTCGTTTAATAATATGCTGTATCGCGGATGCACTACTATTTAATATCTTTGCAATTTCTAGTTGACTTTTATTTTTCTTATGGTGAAAAATTACTAATTCTCGCTCTTCCAACGTTGCCTGTCGACCCAGGTTAGTCTACTCTAAATTATAAACTGCTTGTAATAAAATCGCACTTCACAGTTGGAACAGATAAAGAGATAGAGTGCACGTGCATCTACGGACTTTCTCTATTCGAATAAAAATTGTGTACTGGGCTGGAACATTTTTACTGTGATGTTGAATATGTAACCGCTATAATGTTATCTGGTTAGAATTCGTTCGAAGTAGTTTTGATTTATATTTGTAATGTATTTTATATTCAGTTTACTTTTCCCAAATAATTACTTTTCCTAACATTTTCAGCTTCTTACCAAATTATATACCACTGCATCATTCTCATTGTGAGTCGCTGCAGATATTTTACCGTTTGCGGTTGCGATCGTATCGCTCGAATCCTTTGATCTCCACGATTGAATGGAATCGATGGCTTAATTTTGTTAAAATAGTCAGGGAATCATTAACTTTAAAACAGTTAAACATAACCGGTCCATACAACAAACAAAATACATAAAATACCTAGGATTAACAATAGAAATAACTTAAATTGGGCAAACGTATAAGTACACTGATAACTAAAAATGAAATAAATATCTGGAGCAACACAGCAAAAAAGATTTTAATGAAAATACAAACAAAATAAAACAGAATGTTGAAACTAATATATAGCATTAGCAATATATAGAAATTCTTTTTTTTTCTTATCAAAACAAATACAAGAAATAGTTTATTTTAAAGTATCAAGATCAAGGTTACTGCTTCCAAAAGCAGTAATATTTTAAAGATATTAAAACCCAAAAAGAGCAAATCTTTGATGCCGTTATTCATTTCTCCCGACTTAACTATGAAACAGCGTTAGTATCTGAAACATCGTCGACTTAATCTAAAAGAATTGAACGATTAAGGTGAAAACAAAACCATTCAATACATAAATAGTTCACCAAAAATAGTTGACTTAAGAAACTCAACTCAACATCCAAAAATGTTGAGCAACTGAGTGTATTCTATCAAAATGTTCGTGGGTTGCGAACTATATGAGCTACATAATGTTTATATTGAATCTTTGAATCTTAACTACAATATCTTTGTTCTTTCGTAGACTTGGTTAGTGGATTCCATCTTTAGTGGTGAATTATATTGTTCTGACCATTTGGTTTATCGCAAGGATAGAGATTTTTCAACCGGTTCAGGACAACGAGGAGGTGGTGTTCTGATTGCTGTGCATTGGAACATACCTTCAGCGTTCCGGAGTAATGTCAACCATTTTATAAACTTAGTGCGATCTATCGATCTTCTTGTTTGTAGGTGTCAACTTAGAGCAATGTATGTATTTATTTATAGTTAATATTTATGTTCCACCACATATTACTTGTGACGACTATGAGATATTTTTTGATGCCTTGTGTCTAGAATTTCTTGAGAAATAATTACTATAGAGTAATAGAACATTGTTGGTATACGAATATATTAATCTGGTCGCTTGACTTTTCGACATCCATACATATACGACCCCTCGCTAGTAAAATTTTAAGGTTAATCCTTCTGAATGCGAAGCATTTCCTGTTTCGCTACTTTAAAAACTTTATATTAGATTTTCGACATCGTTTTGCGGACGTATACCTAAAAATGAGTCCGATAATGTGAGGTAACGTTTATAAAAGCTACGTAATCTAGAAAGTAGGCTAGTAAAATGTGTGTTCCCTTTTCCCGAGAGATCTTATACCAGATGAGTCCTCTCTTCTTTCACCAGAAACACATAGAACTATTTCTGAATTAGCTTTCATACCATTAACTGTCCCTGTTTACTTGGAAAACAGATTTTTTTTTGTCCCCAAGCAATCACACAGAGAAGTGGTTATAGTTCCACTTTTTACGGTTATCTCCACAAAATCAATCTCTTAATGAGGTCACCTTTGTATATGAAGTGTAGCGTTTATAATCGTATATATTCTAGTATTGACGTTTTTATCTTTACGCGACTTATTAACTAGTTGTAATGTTTTTTCTAGAATTTCTAATTCCGCAGTGGTCATTTGAGTTAGATTACATTTTCGTACATTATCTAATACTGCAACTTACGCTTTCAGGTAGCTTCTAACGTACTTTATTATAATGAAATGACGATTGCAAGGACTGTGTGGATGTACAATTCACAGGTATAGCAGTAAACTCCACTCACATAAATTAATTAATTATGCGGAACGCAGCGTTTCGAGAGCACGTGGGCTCCCTTTGTCAACCGTGTTACTGACCGTCGATAACGCGGTTGATAATGGGAGCCCATGTGCTCTTGAAACGCTGCGTTCCGCATAGTTAATTAATTTATGTGAGTGGAGTTTACTGCTATACCTGTGAATCTATTATATTGAACAAATAAATGAGTGCTATTGTTCTTTCAGAGTCATTTCCAATCTTCAAGTAGAAAAGAGAACAGTAGCTTCACATTTTCGTACATCCAGCATAGATGGTACTTAAGTTTGAAATTCCTCAAGTAGATTGAAGGGTCTATTGCATAAAAACTTATACAAAGAAAACATCTGTTCTATATGTAATTAAGTAACATTTAGGTACTTACAATAATCACGTAAGGGATCTCAAGAAGCACTATCGTTATCACCACAAATTTTGCTTAATCTGATCAAATCTGAATCAATATTTAAATTATCTTCTTCTTCTTCATTTCAGGTTTTATATGCTTTTCTTGCTATGGTACACACCTTTTATGTGGTTTGCTTACACTTCTTCTTCCTAAACATCCATAAAATCTCGTCCTGGCTAGCAACCTCGTCACCTGCATCTCTTTATTCTCTCATTTACGTCGGAGATGTGTAGTTCCGTTCTTATATCCACATTTCTTGTTATATCAGATTTTGTGCAACCTTTGACGCTTCTTAAAAATTTCATCTCTTGCATTTGGATCCTACTTTCTTTTTTTTTCCGTTATTCTCCATGTTTCACTATCGTATAAGAGGGTTGATACTGATATCATCTTGTAAAATTTTATTTGTGTATCCTTTCTTGTTATGTTTTTAACGTTTTGCTAATTCTTCTGGAGATATGTGTGCATTTATTCAGTTTTTCTTCTGTCTTTGGTTTTTACCCAGAAAAGCCATAGTTTTGGTTGCATTTGCCGATATTTTCATTTCATAGTTTTGGCAGATTTTTTTGTAATGTATATATAACTTTCTGTAGATTATCCTCTGTTTCTGTTAGAAGTACTAAACCGTCAGCATATAGGGTGGTGTTCTGCTCTAAACGTATTCCTTTAAAGCATTTCTTCTTCTATTACTTCATAATAGCATCAATATATGTGTTAAATAATGTTGGCGACACACAGCAGCCTTGTCTAACTTCTTTGTTTGTTGGTATTTCCGTAGTTAATCTTCCGCCTGGGTGTATGTCATGCAGCTAACGGAGGCGAACGAAAGGCAAGTCTTCAGTGCCTTAAAGCCGAATCACTTTTGGCTTACGAAGACAACTCCAAGGCAGTTGGAAGATTGGGTAGATAGGTAGTAATCAGCCTTCATAAAAGTTCTAAAATACTTGCAGTGCCCAAATTTAAATTATTAAATACCATTAAACATTTTTAGAATAAGTATAAAGGGTTTTGTAATTTTTGTATGTCCTCAAGTATTCCTTTATCATTAATGTGAATATTTTGTAAATCTGTAAGAACTGGAGTATCTTGAATTTTCATCTGACTTTCGTTAACAGTGGCTCTTTCTTTTGAATTAGATTGTAAACCTGAAATCTTTATTTGTTGAAAATATCCAAAATAAAGCCAGTATTTTATGCTTTAACTATGTTCCTGAACGCGTTAGAATTGGTTGTAGTGATTGACAGGTATCGGAACATTGTTTATACGATTATTGTATTAGTTTAGGAGATTTATATTTTATACTTTTAAGAGAATAACCCACACAAAACATGGTTTGGATTAATAGGACTTGGTTTCAGTTTGAGCACATTTAGGATATTGTGCAAGTCTAATTCATAATCAAAAGCTGCCTACACTGTTTATCGATGTACTCAAGTTGATATCTATGCTGTTTTATAAATAAATGCTATTTAGTCGGTAATATCAAAGCGGTTGTATTAACTAGTAGTTTAAAAATAGTAGAATAACAAAGCAAAGCTAACTATTGTATTGAGAATTATAAATAGAAATCATTGTGTAATAGATATAGTTTATATATAACATTAATATTTGTAACTAGTTAAGTGGTGATTGTAATAAGTACTTGCAAAAGAATTAATACATTAATAACGAATTCTCAAATTGGGCAACAGCAAAAAAGGTATGACCAGGTTTGGGTTCAGATAATAGTACACCTTTTGTCAATTTTCCACAACCTTTTCCACGAATACTGCACCTTAATTCATGCAATAAAGACGCATAATTAGCGAAATGCCCTCACAATTCCAGAATATTGTGGTCATCACCTTTTTCGTTGATTGAACGACTTTCGCCTTTCTGGGATGAAGTTCATCAGGTCACCACCATTCCATGGACTCTCTTTTCGATGGAGGATCATACAACATTGTTTCATCCCCTATGATAATGGGCTTCAAAATCGGCTTTAGGTCGTCTCCACACGTTTAAAAACGACCGCGCACATTCGACTCGACGTTTGTTATCACTGCTAATTCCTTCACTTTCAAACGGCGATCTTCTAACACAAAATCTTCAATAATTGAATTATGTTGAGGCGTTATCACTTTAATTGGTCGACCCGATCGTTCAGCACCTTCCAGGGAATCTTGCCCCAAACTTAAACATTTTGCCCACTTTTTTTACAGTGTAATATGAAGGAGATGAATCACCGTAAACGCCGCCTAAACGTTGTTTTATGTGATTAGGCGTATGCCCTTTTTTGGTAAAAAATTTGATGACCGCGCGGTGCTCAATTTTCCTTACTTCAGACATTTTTTCTTTTTGGTCGGCTGGTTACTAAACACTACTACTCTTCGAACCGTCATATTTATAGCGTAGACCTTGCGTATGTGCAGGCATGCCGTGACGGAGTTTGAACACGATTGCACCTGTATAAGCCTGTCAGGACGAGAATTTCTGACGCCTCGTATGTACGTAAGTTAAAACTTTTATTTATTATATATTATTATTATCTATTATGGAGTTGTTATTTTTATATTCAACTATTGCAATTGCAATGACTCAGTGGCTGTGAAATTCACAAACACCCCAGCAAACTCGGCACCACCTAAATTAATAATTTATTCGGAGCGCAGAGCTTCAAGAGTATATGGACTCTCATTGACGTGCTAAATTATTAATTTGTGGAGGGTGGAGTTAACTGCGACACCTATGAAATGCAAACTATATTTATTTTATTTACAACTGTATTGCTCTTTTGTCTTGATTTCCAAAAGGTTAAATCGGCTGAGGACGTAATAGGTGCATAAAAAGAATGAATTGCAGATGAAAGGCATATATTCGGCATAGTTTTTGAAGTAATCGTTACATATTTATGCATACGTTTCTAGCATCTTTCGTGAATAACGATCTGAGCTGTAGTGATTTCCTTATATTGTCTTATTAAAAGCACCTCTTCTTTTCTTGTATTAAGTTTATTATAATGAGAACCTACCTTTCAATATAAATAATGATAATATTAATAGTTTATTAATAAGCTTGCATACATTGCTTATTGTAATATTGTATATCCCCTTTCCTTAAGATGATTGTATTATAAAAATCATTAATTATCAAAAACGAATAATTCTTTAGAGATTATGATTTCACAAATTCATGGTGTTCGTGGCACGTGTTAATATTGCTCTATCGCATTGAAATATAGTAGAATCAGTTTTATTTTTTGTGTAGCGAAACTAGATTAGAGAGTGAGATCGATAATATTTCAATGTCACTTTAATGTAGCTGTGTTCACAGATTCTTAGATTTTTATTAACTGTTCTATGGAAGTTGATTGTGATAGTGTTTTCAACGATTTTATTTGTACTTTCGATGCACAATTTTCACCTAATTTTGATAAAATTCCGCGAATAAAAAACAGCAAGAGAAATACTAAAAAAAATTGCGGTGGATGGCAAATTAAAGTTTTTCATGGTATCATTGTGTATGTAACTTTCCGCTATTCATAACGATAGATATGTAATAAACATGTTTATAGGGTCGTAGTAATTAATTGTAATTAAACCCAGTAAACATCCTATTAAAAGTTAGATTGAACCCGTTGTTAAAGTAATTATTTTCGAGAGAGTAATCGGCTACAGGATGCAACAGCCATTTTGTATCCCCTTCCATACAGTATGCAAAATTCGAGGAATTGAGTTTGTAACTTATGTTCTAAAACACTATCACATAAACAGACGAGACATCTGGGGTATCTAATAAAGGAAAAAAGCAATATCAAAGGTGTTGTAATGAAATATGCAGCAAACACATTCCCAGGAGATTTAAAGTTTGCATGTAATATTAACGATACAACGCGCAGAGTTCCGGTGCATCCGAAGTATCCTTTTAATTAGGTATTAACGCATCAGTTAAGTTAAGGATAAGTAAAAATACAGAAACCTAAACAAGAGAAATTACTCAGCATTTTTTTGCTTTGCGAATGTAATATTTATTATAAGTTATAAGCCCTTTCAGTTGAATCTTCTTCTTCTAATAGTTTCTATCCGTTTCGGATCTTGTCTACTGTGCATGCTATTTTAACTTTGTTTGCTACTGCTCGGAATAATTCAACCGTATTCATACCGAACCAGGTTCTAAAACTTTTCAACCAAGAAATTCGTATTCTACCAATACCAGTCTTTACCCTTACTTTTCTCTGTAGAATAATCTGCAGTAGATGAAATTTGTTCCCATTCTTGATTATGTGTCTTAAATATTGTAGTTTCCGAATTTTAATGGTATTAACTACTTCCTTTTCTTTTGTTTGTTATGTGTTCCGTCCACGGTATTTTTAGTACCCTGCTATATAATCACATCTAAAATGCTTCCAATTTCCTTGTCGTTGCTTCAGTGAACATCCATGCCTCTACCCTGTAGAATGAAATGGAGAACACATAATAGCGCAGGAGTTTTATCTTGGAGTTTAGTTTTAGTATAAGTAGACATTTACTTTTCAATTTTGTTACGTATTTTTTGTGTAAGTGATCCCATTGTTTATTTACAGTGGTTCTGAGATAGGTAAAACTGCTCACTTGTTCTATCCATTTTTGATTTGTTGTGAGATGACAGTTGTCATTTTTTCTTTGCTAATGACAATTAATTCTGTCTTTTTGGTGATTATGTCTAGACCGTACAATTGGCTCTGATATTCTATCCATAAGTTATTGTAATCCTTCCAACTTGTCAGCGAAAATAATCGCATCATTTACATAGCGGACATTATTCAATCTTTCTTCATTCAGAAGAATTCCAGATTCTGTGTGTACTAAAGCTTTCTGCTAAAGCTGAATATGTATTCTGGGTATATATTAAACAGAAGTTGAGAGAGAATGCATCCCTGCTTTACACCTCGTTTGTATATTTGTATCTTCCGTTGTGTTATTCCCGACTCTGACAAGACCAGGTTGATTCCACTATAGGTCAACTATTATCCGAATGCCTTTCCCAGATGAGCCGCTAGCAAAAATGTAACAAACTTCATTCAAATAAGTAAAAAATAGACAGCCATGCTGGAAATGAAAAAAAAAGGTATTTTTTGCAGCGATGTGTTGAATTTTGCGTCCAAGAATACACTCCTTTAGCTGAAAAAATCTATTTACAACAAACAAAAATTGAACAGCCAAGGACATATGTAGCTTAACTGGACTTATTTCTAAATTGAGTTAAAATATTCTCGGCTAACAACTGGATCAATTGTCTATTTGCATCTAACATATGCATATAAATGCATGGTTGCGAACTACTGACATGTACACAAAATCATTGTCAGTTGCAAACACTATTCATTTATTATCTAATATGTATATCACAAAGCTAGTAACTATAGCAATACTGTACATGAAATTGAAGGATTTGTCAATAACGTGTTGCTAAATTTTAAATTACCTAACGAATAATATGTTATGGGTAATTAAATAGTAAAATTTAATGTTTCAGTTAGGCTTAATTACAGTCACATACATAAATACACTCTAGTACTTTCATTTTAAGTATATCACTGGCCAACAAATATTTTTTTTCTGCTGACTAAGATCTGACACTTGTTTTTAACTGATACAGGTACGCTAATGCCAAATATGAAACTCATTTTTTCCTATCACGTCAGGTTTTTTTTCTATGGCATTTCTTGTTTGCCGAAATTGGATCTTACGGAGCAATATGTTAAAGCTTCAGATTTGCAAGGGGACTGTTTTAAGTACATATGTCAAAAGTTTTCACGACTAAGTTACGAACAAATTAAAGCTAGGGTATTTGTTGGACCTCAAATTGGAATCATACTTATGAACAAAGCTGAGAAAGAAGCTTGGATTTCATTCACTACGGTCGCGAAAAATTTTCTTGGAAACAAAAAAGCCTCTAATTACAAAGTTCTAGTGAAATCGAAGCTTCAAAAATTTCATCACCTCGGTGGTAACGTGAGCATAAAGCTTCATTTCCTTCACAGTTAGCTCGATAGGTTTCCCGAAAGTTCAGGTGCTGTAGGCGATGGACAAGGCGAGAAATCTCATCGAGAAAAAGAAACTCGGTACCAAGGAAGATAGGATCCTCCTGTTATGGCCTACTACTGTTGAAGTATTCAAAGGAACTACCAAACCAAAATACACAGCGGAGAGTACAAGAAACGAAACTTTATTCCCTGATGGTTGTCTATGTTCTTCCAAGTATTCTTGTAATTTTTTAATAATTATTAAGATAAATGCTTGTAGTATATTCGTCACTAGTATTGTTTTTAATAAATAAATAAATAATTAAAATTATACACCTTGTTTCTATCTTATCAGTTCGTAAGTAATAACATAGCCGGATTATTGGTTCTTCAAAAAGCATAATATGGCATAAATTTTGACGTGATACATAAAAACTAATAAAATTTTCGGATTCAGCACACCAAAATTAACAAAAAGCAAGTCTCATAAAGAAATCAGCGAAACTTGTGTTGGGTAGTGTAATGTACTATCAATTTATGAATGTAACCATATCATTTTTCGTCAGTAAGATTAGCCGTATTGCAATTATTATAGGTAATTTACTTAAAACAGTTGTGAGAGTGAGGATATATGAAATTACTTGAAGGGATTAGGGAAAATCTTAAGATTTTTGTTTGTGGCGAATTGGTTCTTCATATCTTTTGGTAAATGTCATATATATTAATGTGTTAATTTTTTGTTTTCATTTGGTTACGAATAAATAAAATAATAGAAATAATAATAATGTAACGTATAATGTGTATACGCATTATAATAACGTCAAAAAACCATGTATATGTAACACTTTTGTTACATATCCTTTGATAATAAAAACGTCCTACTAAGCAAGGGAAAAAGCAAAGTAAATCCCAACATAAAGTACGTAACACATGGGCTGAAAAGTCCCGGGCCTAACAAAGAAAACACGGTTTTTTTGGTTCAAAATTAGCTTTATTCATCAACGTAATCTCCATCAAGAGCAACGCAATCATTCCAGCGCCGCTCTAACATTTCAATATCACTTTTGTAGAACGATTTATCTTTTGCCTCAAAATAGGCCTCAGTTTCAGCGATAACCTCTTCATTCGTGGGAAATTTCTTACCGGCGAGTATTTTTTTCAGGTCTGCGAACAGCCAGTAGTCGCTGGGACCCAGATCTAGCGAATACGGTGGATGTGGGAGCAATTCGAAGTTCAATTCATGTAGTTTTGCCATTGTTTTGATTAACTTGTGACATGGTGCGTTATCTTGAGGAAACAAAATTTTTTTCTATGCCATATGCGGTCGTTTCTTTGCAATTTCGGCCTTCAAACGCTCCAATAACGCTATATAATATTCACTGTTGATGGTATTTCCTTTCTCGAGATAGTCGACGAATATTACACCACGCACATCCCAAAATACCGAGACCATAACCTTTCCAGCCGATTGTTGTGCTTTCGGGCGCTTTGGACGAGGGTCACCAGTTGCTGTCCACTCAGATGACGATCGTTTTGATTCCGGAGTGAAGTGATGGATCCATGTTTCATCCATTGCCACATATCGACGTAAAAATTTCGGTTTGTTACGTTTAAACATGGCCAAACACTGCTCAGAATCATCAACACATCCTTGTTTTTGGTCAACAGTGAGCAAACGCGGCACCCACTTTGAACAGAGCTTTCTCATAGTCAAATGCTCATGCAATATAAAGCCAATACGTTCTTTTGATATCTTTACGATGTCAGCTAACTCACGCAACTTCACTTTTCGATCATTCAAAACGATTTTGTGGATTTTTTTGATGTTTTCTGGTGTTACCGCCTCATTTGGACGTCCACTGCGTTCTGCATCATCGGTGTCTCTACGACCACGTTTGAAGTCAGCAAACCAACGTTTTATTGTTGTTTCAGATGGAGCGGAGTCCCCATAACACTTTTCAAGCCATTGCTTCGCCTGAACGGTATTTTTTCCCATCAAGAAGCAGTGTAAAATTAAAACACGAAATTGTTTTTGATCCATTATTTTGAAAATAACAAAAGTAGCGTGACTCTTAGCACAATAACTCACAAACTAATGAATAGAATATCATGAAATTTTAACAGCTGTCTTTTGATGGTTAGTGCTAACTGAGAGAAAGGTGACTGCAATAAAACTAGCGTCATCTATGTGTTAGGCCCGGGATTTTTCAGCCCATGTGTTATATGATAATAAAAAAAATAAATGTTAAAAACGGTTGTATGCAATGCAAACAACTGAGATATTAGGGTAGAGATATTATTCCAAATTAAAGAATTCTCTAACAGAGTGGAAATAATGTTGGTAGAGAAAGCTGTTTAATTTCACTCTAAATGAACGAAACGTTTTACAGTTTTTGATAGAAACTGGGAAGTTGTTGGAAATTCTAGCACTGAACGCAATGGCACCAACTGCGATGGTGTGGAAAGTGGACATTGGTATTCAAACAGCGTAACAACCTTCCTCCAAGATATATAAACAGAACAAATCCAATATCCCGAAATCGCGAAATATCGGCACACAGCAGGAGGCCATATTGCAATCTTGACTGGATTACAGAGCAATATATGGACATAGGTGTTAAACAAATATGCTTTTGCGGATATTTTCTTTGTTAAATCATCAAAATGAGTATTTCATGACAAGGTGTTTTCGATCGTAGCTCCCAGAAATTTAATTTGATTACAAACCGTGAGTTCCTGACTAACAAGCCGAATCGATCCGTCATCCATAGACCTTTGCCGGGTATGAAGCACCATATATTTAGTTTTCTCCATGCTGGGAGATAGTTTATTACTGTTAAACCAACCCAAAAGAGTAGTTAAAGTATTATTAACACCAAGGTTAGTACCGTTAACGAGAATCGAAGTGCCACCAGCACAGGACGTCATGTAGTCGTTTGATAGCAATTGTACTATGTCGTTGATATACAGACTAAATAGGACTGAATATTGACCACTGGAATTAGTATATTTGATCTGTACGAATTGTGTTCTACCATGAAGGTAAGATGAAAACCAGGTATCTTCCCTCTTATACTATAAGATTTCAGCTTTACGTATCACAGAAATTTGGAATAGATAGACCTTAAAATATTGGGTTGCCATTGGCTAATGAGCGAGGCATATTCACATAGAAGAAATTGATGCAATTTCTTCATATGAAATTTCTGTCAGTTGTCAAGTTTACTTACAATTTTGGCGTTGGTTCCTGGAGTTTTTCATTGTATTTTTTATCTTTATAAACAAGTTATGGCAAAAATAGTTTTCTTCAAATATCTTTTATCCCATTATTTAATAATTCAAGGTACCATACAATCAATTATAAAAATAATTTTTACTCTACTGTTACGAGATTACAGCTTTGGTTCGGTATGGCTAAGGAAGCAGTAGTGCAGCACCATCGAAGTAGTAACGCCTTCGTGAAACAATATACGATCACTTAGGACAAATCTTAAAAATATATAATTAGGGGACATGTTCATTCATTCTTTTTAAGAAATGAATTGCCTACATGTACAAAATTATTAAACGTAAATACAATACATTTTAACCTTGCATTTAAACCAACTTATTAATCCCTTGCATTCATTTACTTTTTAACATAATTAAATAAGCTCTAACTATTTCGGTAGATGAAACAACCGAAGGATACATTTATATTGTAATTGATGTTACTTTTACTTTATTGTTACAATATTATTTTACCAGGTCATATAACCATAATGTATTGCACATAAAATATGAAAAATTTTGGTATTTATTATACAAGGTTTTAATAACCAAACTTTGATGTTTACGGTGTAGTCATTTGACAGTTCCATCGGATAATTTCACCAGTATAATACAGCCGCCGATCGTAGCGCTACCTACTGCATTCTTAATCTTGAATGAAGTACAGTGCTTTTTCATCTCAATATACAAAAAGTTTAATGATGTGTGTCACTGCGTACATTTTTTCAAATTTGTGTTACTAATCTCAACAACTACAGTGAATTCATATTTATTTATCATATAAGAAAATATTTTAGAAAAATTCTTTCTGAGATATCAGAGTTTGAGCATTCACAACAAATGTTAAGTTACACTGTGAATTAGGCTTAGAAATATATGACTATTTTTCAAAACATCACATTCTTGTATGCCTTGCAACATCTACTATTTCAGCATGGATAATTATTAATAATGCTGAAGATGTAATGGTATGATAACAATTGTGAACTTACATGTTCTTTGGCACAATGGCGTTGTTCTCTAACTTTTGGTAGCGTTTTAATTTGACTACAGACATTATTCAAGCAACTTTACGAAAGCTTGATTTAATTAACAAGCTCATATATTATATTGTCCGCATTAAATCAAAGTTCAGTCATCTTGATTACTGTAGATGTTTTATATAACCCTTGCATATGTTAATTGTGCATATTTTCAAAAATAGCACTGACTAGCAAGTTATTGTTAACCAAGCAATAATGACCTTTTCGATTAAAACATTGACAAAATTTTTACTGCGTTGGTGTCTTCTGTATCGTTCCCACTTTGCCTTTTCAATCTAAATGAATGTACAATTGCACTTTACTTTCGAGTTTTATTTATCATACAGATTTGTAGAAATTGTAGCCATGTTTTGATATAACAAAATTCTCAATTGACGATTGTTTTCGGGACCAAACTATTTCGTTAAATAGATTGACTGTAATTGTAACGTGAAAAATATAATAAACCAATGCAACGTATTTTTATTTTCAACAAATTTGGTCTGTTGAAGCAACAAGAAGAGGCTAGCAAAGGTATTTCTTACCACAAATAATCTTAATGTTTGAAGTTTATTAAATAATTTATTTATTAAAATTTAAATTTTAATAAATAAATTAAATAATTTAAATTAAAAAAAAAAGATTTTTGGTCACATTTTATTCTTTCAATGCTCCTATTTTTCTAAGTGTAGTAAGCTTCCTTTGAAAAAAGTAGAAGGCGAGCATTAATTGAAAAGAATTTGAGGAATCTTGTATCCTATAATATACGAGAGATAACGAAAAATTTTAACGATCCTAATTTGTGAAAGCTCCAGTCAATCGAAAAAGTAATTGGACTATAAAAGGTTGCGTCATGGAAATATTATTAATAAGTAAAATATCGCATTGTTTCTTATTTCTTTTGTCTATAAAAAAAGAATAAATTGAAATTACGTTTTCGTCTTCGTCTCTACATTTCAAATTAAAAATGATATTACTATAAAACACCATTTAAGTTTCTCGAGAACGGAATTAAATACTATGTTCCGTTTTATGCGCGGGAATGTGCAATTCATACGACCTGACGGTATAATTAGCAATCAGAAAAGGATATCGACACGTTAATTTCGTATACCTGAAGGTGATGCAATTCTGTGGCTCTCTTGCGATTCTTGTTGCGAACTGTCTGCCTCCTCTGAAATACACTCGCTTGAAATGTTAAGTGTGCAAGCAAATGTAATTTGATCTTAATAAATAGCTTTATAATAGATAATTTTGTCTACGATGTGAATAGAAAGTGATGCATTGCTTAAGTCGATTGAATAATGGAATAATGAAAGTGAAAAGAAATCAAATATATTTGGTTAAGTAATAAATTGAAGGATGTAGCAGTTATTAAAAGAAAAGGTTGGTTTTTTTTCATAGAAAGGATTGAATTCATTTTTAATTTTAACTTGAATTCGCTTCAAGAGAATATTAATTAAGATGAGAAATATTATTTGAAGGAGCCATATATATATTCTGGTGGAAAATCTCACGCTCTTTAATTTTTTGAAATGGTTTCTTTGATTTAAATGTTGTTCTATTTGCTTTTCAATTTAAATGATAATGTTTTCTAATTAAAATAACCAAATTTAAGGTTGAAAAGATAAATATATTGACAAATTAATAAATATATACCGCTTTTTTACAAACAGTGTTTTTTTTACAGAAAACCTACGACAATCCCTGTCTAGCTAATCTTTAAATGAGAGCAATAGATACAAATAATTTTGAGGAACTTAAGAAGATTCGACGTCTTTAATCTTTGAAATCGTACTCATTCGCACGTGATTTCTGGCCTTTAAGATGGACTGGTCTTCGGCTTCCAATATATGTGTCTGGAACTTCCAAATTTTATTTGTAGTATCAGCTGATACACTTTATGAATGGATATACACTAGGGTGACAGAATGAAATAGACACCAGGTAAAGCGGTATAAATATGTAAACAGCTAAATTCTAAGAACGAATTAAGAACTTTCTCTTGTCATTAGGGTAGAGGTAGATGTATCGGAAGGAATTCGTCATAGTTTAGTATCGTTACAACAATGCCTCGCTTACAAGGTTCGAGTGATATTAGCGACTTCACCCGGTGTCGCATCGTTGGCCAGAGTGAACACGGCGCTTCGCAACGTGAAATAAGTAAATTTTTAAAAATTCCGTTGTCCGCAGCTAACCGTGTGATCACACAATTTAAACGCAAGGAAAAAACAACAATAGAGCCGAGACCAGATCGTGCCGGACCTTCTGAAAGAAGTAAAAGGGTGCTTGTGCGCGAAGTGTTAAGAGAACCGCGAAAAAGTACAGCTGAGCTTGCGGCAACTTCACAGAAAAGTCAGCGCACCGTTCTGCGATACCTCCACAGTGTGGGGATGTATAAAAGGGTGGCAAAGGAAAAACCTGTCCTTGCGGCGTTTCAAAAACGGCACCGAATCGCTAGGGCAATCGAAATGCGAACGAAGCCCGAAGAGTTTTGGCGGTTTGTTATTTTTTCAGACGAAAGCAGATACTGCCATTTCAGTGATAGTGGTCATACGTGGATATGGAGACGTTCGTCACAGCAACTGGACGACAAATTTTTGCATCGGACGGTGAAATACGGCGGTGTGAACATCATGGTGTGGGGCGCGATGTGGTATGGTGGTAGATCGCAATTAGCAATCTGCGACGGAAATATAAATGCGGCAAAATATATCCAAATGTTAACAGAAGGACTACTACCGATATTCGACAACGCCATTTTATCTAAAGAAGACGCCACTTTTATGGAGGATGGAGCACCCTGCCACAAAGCAAGAACAACAACCATATGGAAAGAGGAACAGGGGATTCGGATTTTACTATGGCCAGGCCAATCACCAGACATGAATCCGATAGAGAATGTTTGGCACATAATCCAGACAAATATGGCGAGACGACCCCGAAAACCCATCAATAAGGAAGAACTCGTGGCAGTTATTACAGAAGAGTGGTTAAATATTCCAGAAGACACCATTAATCATTTAATAGATTCTATGCCACGACGGCTCGCAGCACTTCAAGTAAAGGAGGATCGACAAAATATTAGTATAATTTTTAAATATTTTGTATATATAACGAGAATAGAATCTTTTTTTTAATTAGTAGGTGTCTATTTTATTCTGTCACCCTAGTGTAATCGAAGATCTTATAGTTATATGAGAAAATAACTAATTATTCTCAGGAGACACGATGACAACATGTGTGACTTTGACACGATGTGTTTCTATATCCATAGCAGCCCATTTGTTTACCTATATAGTAGGCCATCCAGTAGACACATGCTTGATATAAGTGAAATTATATAGGTAAATGCTGCCAGTCCTGCCATCCTTCCGTCGTACGAAAAATTTTGAAGATTATAAGTATAATTTCGTAATAATACATATTTATAGAATGTGATTGAAATGTGTGGGTACAGTATATTAAACGTCTTTTAAGAATGAAGTTTGGAAATATTTATTTATATAAAAAATATGTTTACGAAAAGCGATATATATAATAAAGGATAGTAAAGTTTACATCTCCTCTGCAAGTGTTGTTGAAGGGACTTTTCTTTTTAAATTGAAAATTATGAATTATAAGTTAACAAAGAATACCCAAAGTAGATACCTGTAAAACTTTAGAAAGAAACCTGTACAGATTGAATATCTGTGTTAAAAATTCATAAAGAGGGAGTACTAACGGCACTTTGCCTCCAACTTCTAGCATCAACGATAATAAAAAAAAAAAATAACGGCGTGCACCAAACAGTGACGAGAAAGTATGTGGAATAGGTAGACTAGTAAAATTTAGAAAAAATTGTTGATAATTAATAGATAATATTTCATATCATTACAATGCGCAACTAAGTCCTCGTTGTTTTTTTTTAGGAAAATACAACTTTATTGTTAAAAAATGATTACAAATGCATCATTCAAAGTATTGGCCATCGCTAGCTACAACTTCTTTCCGTCTTTCTGGAGAACTAGAATGCCGTTACGGTAAAAGTGTTTATCTGTTGAGGCTATCCAAAAATCAAGCCATTTTTCGATGTCTACACATGAGCAGAACTGATGATTAGCCAGACCATGTGCCATCAAACAGAAAAAATGATAATCAGACGGCGCAATATCTGGGGAATATGGCGGGTGGGGAAGTACTTCCCATTTGAGCGTTTCCAGGTAGGTTTTAACGGGTTTGGCAACGTGAGGCCGAGCGCTGTCATGCTGCAGAAACACTTTTTCGTGCCTCTGCTCGTATTGTGGCCGTCTTTTGCGCAGTACTCGCCTCAATCGAATCAATTGAAGTCTATACCAATCCCCAGTGACGGTTTCATTCGACGTGGTTCCACTATATACACAGGATAAGTTTAGCAGCGTGAATATTCGGCCGAGCCGACGACGTGGAAGCATGACAGGACAGTCCCCATGACATTCTCTTCTTTGGGTTGCTGTAATGAATCCATTTTTCATCACTCGTCATGGTGCGATGAAGAAAATCCTTCTTTTTTGCCGCTGGAGCAGTTGTTCACAGGCGCAAAACGACGCTCAACGTCCACTGCCTTCTAATCGTAAGGAACGCAAGTTCCTTGCTTTTGAATTATTCCCGGCGCATGCAGTTTCGAGGAAGTTAGAAAATGGCTCGACGAATGGTTTGCCGCGAAAAGCGAGCAGTTTTTCTGGCATAGTATCCATAAATTACCTGAAAGATGGGTGAAATATGTAGAAGCTGATGGCCAATGTTTGAACAAAAAAAAAGAATTTCCCTTGAAAACAGCGTGTTTCTTTTTAGCAAAAAGAAACTGAAAGAAAGTTATGCATACACCTGGTATACCTCTGGGAGAGTAAACGTCACCCGATTTATATGACAGATACTTAAATAACTTCTTCTGAATTCTTTCAGTAGATAATTCATGGTAATGGTGATATGGATACCAAACATTTGACGCATATTCTAATTTGGAAGGACCAGGCACTAGCAAACAAATTTTAAGGTTCTTGCAGCTTCCGAAGAGAAACTCAAGTGGATTAGAGCAGCAGCGCTAAAGCAGAAACCAATGCCAGAAAGATATTAAAATGTAATGATCTATCGCATCAAATGCTCTACCAAAATCAGTGTAAATACATCAACTTGCCGACGATTATCAAGATTTTTATTGACGTAGAAAAATGTTGTTTCAACCGTGTTGATATTGTCGTGGAAATTTGCTTTATAAGAGTTACTATCTTCTTCCAGCTCAATGCAATAAATAGAGATAAAACGTATACCTCCTTAAAGATATACTTTTATCGATTTGTATCATGTTGAAAGCAGAAGGAAATCCATCAGGCTTTTAGCAGTCGGTTTTATAGATTTTATAGATTACAATTTTGCTGTAATATGCCACGTAGGCACCATAAATTCTCGGCCTGATATAGAAAAAGAAACTTGGAACAATATAAGCAACTTCTATACATTTATTACAATGATTAATTAATAATTCGATACCCTTGTAAAAGATGTTCCATGACAGCTGCCTGCAGTTCGCTGTCGTTCTTAAAACGACGTCCCCTAAAGTCCCTTTTTAAATTAAAAAACAAATAAAAATCACGCGGAGCGATATCCGGTGGATGTGTCAATTCTTGAAAGCCACATTCTCGGTTGTCGTGCAATAATCGTACAACCTTTGTTAATTTTCCACTACGTTTTGCACGAATACTGTCACTTAATTCAGTCAATAAAGATGCATAAAATGTGTCTTTCACAGTTGTGTTGCGCTCTTTAAAGTCAATTAGCAAATATCACCTTTCTCGTTGTTTGAACGACTTTCGCCTTTCTCGGATGAGGTTCATCAGGTCTCCGCCATTCCATAGACTCTCTTTTCGATGGAGGATCTTAAAACAGAATCACTATTTCTTCCCCTGTGACAATGGACTCCAACATCGGCTTTGGGTCGTCTCCACGCATATTTTAAAACGACCGCGTATTCGATTCGACGTTCACATTGAAGAGAAAAAGAAGTCGCGGTACCCATCTTTCACTAATTTTATTCATACCCAAATGGTCATGGAGAATTCGGGGAATACTTGTTTCGGATATTTTTGTTATCACTGCTAATTCCTTCATCTTCAAACGGCGATCCTCTAGCATTAAATCTTGAATAATTGAAATTTTTTGAGGCGTTATCATTTCAATTGGTCGACCCGACCGTTCAACATCTTCCAAGGATTCTTGCCCCAAACGGAAACATTTTGCTCACTCTGTTACAGGAGTACGAAGGAGATGAATCACCGTAAACGCCGTCTAAACGTTGTTTATGTGAATAGGCGTATACCCTTCTTTTGTTAAAAATTACCTCGTATACTTACTGTAATTTTAAATAAATACAAATTTTAAAAATCCATATATCTACTATCCTTCATTAAGAAAATACTTTCTGTCTATATGTGCTAGGAACTTGTCAACCTCTTTGGTACAAAATTTAATCTAGAAGATTTGTTGTAACATATTACGCGACAAGCTTCCAACAGTTTTGATCAAGGTACATACATGAAGTACCAAACATTATCTATTAGTTAATTACATGGTTTTGATGAAGCGGTTCTGATAATCGAAATTCCCCTCGGTAGTCGATTTGTTTTTATAATTATCACAAAATATTACCGCTACAAAGTGCATGTATCCGATCTTATCTCTGATCAAAATCGATAACTTTCTTTTTGATGTAACATATTATTTTTACTTTCTGTTATACGTTCGTATTGGGTATTTTTTTATATATATAGAATTATTTTAATTGAATAACGAAGGATAGAAGATGTCGTACTTTTTAAGGATGCGGATTATGCATGGTCGTGACGTAAGAATTTTATATCTGAAAGTGGTGTAATCCATGTCAAGCAAGCTAAGATATGCAAAAGTAAATATCCGTATGTGCATAAATACGTACTATTGTGTGACAACAAAGATCTAGCCAATTCTGAGTCTTAACACTATTTGCCATGTCGTTAACATTAACATTTATTGCTATAATAATAATATATGTTTATTTAATTATACCACATTAAAAACACAAAAGCAAAAAATAGACAATTTGTACAACTTAGGTAATTTGAGTCTCTCTTTAAAAAAAATCGCTTATGTCATACAAACGTCTTTCCACAATGTTTCTTCATGATTTTTCTAGAGGTTGACTGTCGTTATCTTAATTTGGGTAACACTTTCCTAACACATGGGCTGAAAAGTCCCCGGCCTAACACATAGATGACGCTAGTTTTATTGCAGTCACCTTTCTCTCAGTTAGTACTAACCTTCAAAAGACAGCTGTTAAAATTTCATGATATTCTATTCATTAGTTTATGAGTTATTGTACTAATCGTCACGCTATTTTTGTTATTTTCAAAACAATGGATCAAAAACAATTTCATGTTTTAATTTTACACTGCTTCTTGATGGGAAAAAATATCGTTCAAGCGAAGCAATGGCTTGAAAACTGTTATGGGGACTCCGCACCATCAGAAACAACAATAAAACGTTGGTTTACTGACTTCAAACGTGATCGTAGAGACACCGATGATGCAGAATGCAGTCGACGTCCAAATGAGGCGGTAACACCAGAAAACATCAAAAAAATCCACAAAATCGTTTTGAATGATCGAAAAGTTGCGTGAGTTAGCTGACATCGCAAAGATATCAAAAGAACGTATTGGCTTTATATTGCATGAGCATTTGACTATGAGAAAGCTCTATTCAAAGTGGGTGCCGCGTTTGCTCACTGTTGACCAAAAACAAGAACGTGTTGATGATTTTGAGCAGTGTTTGGCTATGTTTAAATGTAAGAAACCGGAATTTTTGCGTCGATATGTGGCAATGGATGAAACATGAGTCCATCACTTCACTCCGGAATCGAAACGATCGTCATCTGAGTGGACAGCAACTGGTGAACCTCATCCAAAGCGCCCGAAAGCACAACACTCGGCGGGAAAGGTTATGGCCTCGGTATTTTGGGATGTGCGTGGTGTAATATTCATCGACTATCTTGAGAAAGGAAATACCATCAACAGTGAATATTATATAGCGTTATTGGAGCGTTTGAAGGCCGAAATTGCAAAGAAACGACCGCATATGGCAAAGAAAGAAATGTTGTTTCATCAAGACAACGCGCCGTGTCACAAGTCAATCAAAACAATGGCAAAACTACATGAATTGAACTTCGAATTGCTCCCACATCCACCGTATTCGCCAGATTTGGCTCCCAGCGACTACTGGCTGTTCGCAGACCTCAAAAAAATGCTCGCCGGTAAAAAATTTCGCACGAATGAAGAGGTTATCGCTGAAACTGAGGCCTATTTTGAGGCAAAAGATAAATCATTCTACGAAAATGGTATTGAAGTATTAGAGCGGCGCTGGAATGATTGCGTTGCTGTTGATGGAGATTACGTTGATGAATAAAGCTAATTTTGAACAAAAAAAAACGTGTTTTCTTTGTTAGGCCCGGAACTTTTCAGCCCATGTGTTATTTGCGCAAGAACACTGAAGTTGCGATGAGCCGAAATTTTGGTAGCGGTAGTATAATAATTTGGACGACTTTTACCCATAACAATAAACCCTTATATGGTTCTGATAGACTTTGCTGAACAATTGCCAGCGTAAGACTGGATGTTTCAGCAAACCAATGTAGCTATCCATAATTCCATTGGTTTCATTAAAAGGAAATTATACTCGTAACGGTTGTCGGGTTCCACCGGCCCACTAGGTCAGTACCTTTGAAAATGCGAACCGCAGTTGTTCGCGAAAAGTCAGGGACAAAAAACCTTGTGACACGGCGGAACCCGACAACCGTTACGACTATAACAAACGGCCGTGAAAGTCAAACACACTGCTGGATCAGGCCCCCACCATGATTAACAGTGCATTCCAGAAGATTTGGGCGCTTTATACGTCTTCCAACGATGTAATCAATTTGTTTATCCCATAAAAGTTTTTGATCCAGTACAATACCTAAGTACTTAATAGAATTCTACATTATCAACATATTACAATAGAACACGTTCAGTAAATATATTTATTAATTTTGTGTTAGTGGACCTATAGAAATTTCGCTGTTTTGAGTTAGCGTTAGTGTAAATATTCTGTGTATAAAATGTAATAAACACTAATACATAATTTGCCGAAGATATGTATTAAGAAAACAAAATATTCTGTTGAAAAGTTCATATGGATGTATAGAAATAAAAAATAGAAAATAGAAGAGGAGAGCCCCGACTTGAATCCAATCGAGTTACTATGGGAATAACTTGATCGGGAAGTACGGAAATCGGCTCCGACATCAGCTACTGACGTGTGGAACAAATTGCAATCGAGTTGGACCACAATAACACAAGAAACTCTGCCAAAACCTATTGCAAGAATGCCTCGATTGTGTGCTGCAATTATTAAATCAAGAGGAGGTCACATAGATGAAAGCAAAATTTAAATTAAACGTTTTAATTTTCACATTTATTTAATATATTTTTATGCATGTACGTGTGTCTATACATAAAAAATAAATATTATTAACATTTTTGCTGAGTTTTTATACATTTTTGCTGTCAGTGGGAGTGCCTAAACACTTTTGAGCGGTAGTGTATGTATTTTATTGGGAAGCTATTTCAGAACTGTATGTAATTGTTTCTTTCATTAGATTATTCTTATAAGCAGAAACGAATTCCAATTATTTGACCGGCATCGTAGATGTATTGGAAATAGCTGGTAATATAAGGTTGATAACATCGGAACACTTGTAGTGAAGATCTAGCACTGTGTAAAATGTTATCAGAAATGCAAACTATTTTATATAAACCAAAAAAAAACATATTCACGACGTAGTAAAATGTAGTTCATTTAATTGAAAACTGTTCAAAAGAAATAAAAAAAGAGATATTTATTTAAAAATGTTAGAAGACTGATATCTAAAAATTACAATCCACAAGTTTCATTGTGATCTTTTGCGTCAATACTAGGTTGCGCAATGGTATATCCAAGTTCTTCCTTACAATTTAAAACTCTTTTCGAAAATGATAGGCTGCCATCATCGCCTGACTGTTGCTTCACGCCCACATCGTCAAGATTTTTACACTAATGAGGTTAAATTCTTGTTATTTCTATAAATTTAATCATAAATAACTGATTTATTCTTTAATATGTAATCATGTCTTTCCAATACAACTTTTCACGCAGCGTTTATACAAATGGAAAAACTCAATACCATTTGATAGTAGTTTATGTAATTATTGAGATAAATTCAATAAATTCGTTCAAATAAATTTTACCTTAAACTAGCCTTTGAAATTATACGTATGTCTTACCATGCTACTGAAACTTCTAATACGAATTATGTTTGGTATAATCTATTTGAATGATATGATAAATATCGAAATCATAAAACGGAAATATTTAACTGAATGAAATGTTTACTCTCCGTCACGAAAATAAGATTCAACCATGAATGATTTGTGTTGTACAGTAGAAACCATTTTAAATCGCATTACGATTTTAATAAGTTACCGTCAACTATACATATGAACGAATATTCTGTCAAATTGAGAACTATTGCAACTGAGAATAGTACAAATTCGGCAAAAGTTTTTGTTGGAATGGACTAAGAGAGGTAAAATTTATTTGAACGCTGTTTATTTTCTGCAAATACTTCGAATTGTAAGAACTCTCAAGAACTAGCGTCGCTTAAACTAGAAATAGTTTTTGACATAATTCGGTTAAACGTTATCTTTGTTGTCCTGTGTTAGGGAGGTGTGGTTTGATAATTAATATAATTTTCATTCTTATATTTTCAAAACATCAGCAAAAAAGTATTGCAACACAAATATATCCCAACATTATCTATATATGTATTTACGTACTTAATTTTTTACTTAGTTTCTTAATAAACATTTTATATCTTTTTCCAAAACAACGCATCAAGTGGTCTGATTCTTAAAATATAAAACCGTTATCAATTAAGATTTATAAAAATAGCACGAAATTCTATACTATACGACAATAAATTTTAATCCGCAAAAATGGGGATATAAGAGGTTTCTAACACATAAATATTTTTTTAATTTCTCTTTACATAAATTTTATACTAATCAAATTCGCGTTGCATATACACTATTACTCATGAAAACCTACCTTTCTAAGACTGGAAAAACGGTAAGTGTAACCAAATGGTATGACATATCTTAAAATTGTTAAATTCAGAACATGAAAACTGTATTGAATGTATTTACGTACGGAAGAAAACAAAATGGTCGAATGTTTAAGATTCTCTGATGTTACTGCAAAAGTGCACTACGATTCCCAACCAGTCTTGGGTCGTTTCTTCGAGGTAGAAACCAGAGCTATTATTAGTAACTTTTCGAATAGTGGCTTAGCGGATGTACACTAGGGTGGCAGAATAAAATAGACACCAGATAAAGCGGTATAAATATGTAAACAGCTAAATTCTAAGAACGAATTAAGAACCTTCTCTTGTCATTAGGGTAGGGGTAGATGTATCGGAAGGAATTCGTCATAGTTTAGTATCGTTACAACTATGCCTCGCCTACAAGGTTCGAGTGATATCAGCGACTTCACCCGGGGTCGCATCGTCGGCCAGAGTGAACGCGGCGCTTCGCAACGTGAAATAAGTACATTTTTAAATATTCCGTTGTCCATAGTTAACCGTGTGATTACACAATGTAAACGCAAGGAAAAAAACAACAGTGGAGCCGAGATCAGGTCGTGCCGGACCTTCAGAAAGAAGTAAAAGCGTGCTTGTGCGCGAAGTGTTAAGAGAACCGCGAAAAAGTACAGTTGAACTTGCGGCAACTTCACAGAAAAGTCAGTGCACCGTTCTGCGATACGTTCACAGTGTGGGGATGTATAAAAGGGTGGCAAAGAAAAAACCTCTCCTTATGGCGTTTCAAAAACGGCGCCGATTAGCTTGGGCAATCGAAATACGAACGAAGCCCGAAGAGGTTTGGCGGTCTGTCATTTTTTCAGACGAAAGCAGATACTGCCAATTCAATGATAGTGGTCGTACGTGGGTATGGAACGTTCGTCACAGCAACTGGACGACAAATTTTTGCATCAGACGGTGAAATACGGCGGTGTGAACATCATGGTGTGGGGCGCGATATGGTATGGTGGAAGATCACAATTAGTAATCTGCGACGGAAATATAATGCGGCAAATATATCCAAATATTAACAGAAGGATATTCGATATATATACCGATATTCGACAACGCCATTTTATCTAAAGAAGACGCCACTTTTATGGAGAATGGAGCACCCTGCCACAAAGCAAGAACAACAACCACATGGAAAGAGGAACGGGGGATTCGGATTTCACCATGGCCAAGCCAATCACCAGACCTGAATCCGATAGAGAATGTTTGGCACATAATCCAGACAAATATGGCGAAACGACCCCAAAACCCCAGCAATAAGGAAGAACTCGTGGCAGCTGTTACAGAAGAGTGGTAATATATTCCAGAAGACAGCATTAATCATTTAATAGATTTTATGCCACGACGACTCGCAGCACTTCACGCAAGTGAAGGTGGATTGACAAAATATTAGTCTAATTTAAAAATTTTAAAATATTTTGTATATATAACGAGAATAGAATCTTTTTTTAATTACTAGGTGTCTATTTTATTCTGTCACTCTAGTGTATATCGTGTATCTGTCCGGAAGTTTTCTTAAAAAAAAACTGCAAAATATATAACACATTGTTTCAATGCTCGTTTGTCTGCTGAGTCCGGTGAGTTAAAAATCACTAAAGTTGGCTCGATATATACTAAGAAGGAAAATAAAAAACTAGTTACAATCATTATTTAATTGCAATGGCACCATTTTTTTTCAGTTCCAGCATGATTACGGAAAAAAAAGACCTCCTGCAATAATAAAAACGAAGCTGTACTAACTTTGCTGTAATCTCTCTAAACTAGCGATTGTCAGCCGTCCTAGCACCGCGACTCCCAAATAGTAAATATAAATAAAATTAATATTTCGCGACCACCTTCCTACAATTTTATGTTGCTGCGTTTACAGCAACATGAGGAATTTATTAGTTCCAATTTGTTGTGTACGTACTCTTTGTAATTTGGTCTCCTTCTTCGCTGTGAGAGCAAGGTTGTACAATGACAGTTACCTACATTATGCTTTTACCTCATTGGATTGAAAGCTACAGTGCATTATTTGCTAACAAGTTCTCTCATATGAAAGTATGAAGCCACCAAAGTTAGTTCCACACTTTGCAATTAAAAATCCAGCTCATAAAAATAGATTCTTCGAATTTTTCGAAGGAAAATTACATACTTTAACAAATCAACTTCTATTTGTAAGTCACGCCATTTTGATAAAAGTGTACTTGAAACATCTTATCTTGTAGCGTTAACAGTAGCTAAGATATCCAAGCCTCATACAATCACCGAAAACCTCATATTGCCTGCTGCAATTGATATAATAAGTGTTTTAATAAGGCCTGAAAGAAGCACAAGAAGTGAAAAAAGCTCCGCTTTCTAACGACACAATATCAAAGCGAATCGATGGCATGGCCGACGATATTTGGAATCAGATAATTCAGCAAGTGGGTTCAAGTGAATTTTTTAGTAGTCAATTTGATGAATGCTGTGTGAATGTATTGCAGTATGCTGTGATGGCGTGGATTATATAAAAATGTTAAAAAATCGCCTTATACCAAGGGCGGAATGGACGCACTGCTTCCTTCACAGAGATGCTCTTGTGCCAAAAATATATGCTGAAGATCTCAATCAAAATTCTTTGTGAAGCTGTAAAAATGGTTAATTTTATTAAAAACCGACCGTTATAGAACAGGCTGTTTGCTAAACTATACGATCAAATACGCGAAAGTAAAAAGTCTCTTCTCTTCCATAGAAGTTAGTTAAGCGGTTATCGTGGGGGATAAACAATTGCCATTCTCATTATTTTTACAGAATAATGGGTATATGTTGCTTACTTAGCTCATGTATCTGAATCTGAATTTACAAGGACGAGATAAAAACATCTTACTAATGACAGACAAAGTTCATGCTTTCACTAAGATGCTTGATATCTGAGTTATACGTCTTCCTAGATTTACAATAGATTAAGGATGGCATACTACAGGGGTCTTTACTAGGACCATTACAGTTTCTGTTATATATCATCGATTTACCTACTAATGTCCATTCGGGAAAAAGTAAGTTTATATACGGATTACACTACTACAGCAGAAAATCGCAAAGGAAGACTTGAGTTAGATTAAATAAATGATACAGCTTTAAATGAAGCAGTTGACTGACTGAGCAGCAATGAATTACAACTCAAAAAATATAAAAATAAAACTATATATACTTTTACGCGAAATCGAGAGTGTATTCACATCATAGAAATAAATTTATTAAATACGTTGGATTATAAGGAGCACAGCAGGTTTCATCGGTAATTTACGCAATCGGAAGACTGTGTATGTCTGCATATGATGCGACAAGAACAGTTCACTCGCTTCTATTTCTCTTTTTCTAAACAATATTATAGTGCCTTTCTAACGTATCAATAGAGCATGTACATCCGTAAATTTAACAGTTTAACTGTATAACCACTTATTTAATAAGTAATTTTTCGTGGCTGTTCAGAATATGCGCGTTTTATGGTTTTATAGCTGTTAGTGAAAGGGAAAGAAAAGAAATATTTTTATCGTTTCAATAATATACACTGTCGCTCATAATACACTGACGCTTGTTTCAAAACTTTAAGAGAAACAGTTATAAGAGAAATATTTATTCATTTACGATTTATTGCACACGTGTGCACAAAAGATAAAGTAATAATAAACCAATTCCATCCAGAGATGGGTTTTGGGTGTTGGTCATTCTCTTCTAATTCGTATTTCCAGTGCATCCCCTGGAAGCCCTATCGACTTAATATTTCGACTTTGGGGAGACCAAGCCATTATTCTTAGTATTCTTTTATTCTCTGCATCAGCGAGGTAGTTTTTGCATAACAAAGACGTGTACTTTGGATTGTTATCGTGCATCAACACAAAATTGTTACCTATTAAGAGCAATCCGAATGGTAAAGCATTTTTTTTTAATATCTCGCGATAATTCTCCTTCCTCATTATTCCATCAATTTTGGAACCACTATCTTTCTCTATTGTTGTTGTAATGCACCCAGGAAGCATTTTTTCGTCTTTTGAGCACCTGACAAATGTTCTGCGGTCTTGACCAAAAACTTTATTTTTGGACTCATTAGCCCATAGTACGTTTCCCTATTGTTCTATTGTCCAGTTTTTCTTAGTGTTAGCCCAGTTTGTTTATTCCCACGACATCGTAACGGTTTTCATGTAGCATATGACCGTGGATGTTTGGTTCTTTTAAACGACGTTTCTCTGTCCTAGCGGATATCTTCCTGTTTCTAGCTCGATTCATCTTCGCCGTAATTTCAGAAGCCGTTAATCGTCTGTTTGTCTTACTAAGCAATTTTATGCGTTCATCGTTACCCCTTGAAGTTGCTTGATTTTTGCTAGCTGGTATACCAGTTTGTTTAAAGCGCCGCGCAGTCAAATTTACTGTGTTCTTTTTACATTTAGCACTGATCGTGTTTCAATATGAAGCGGTTTTCCGTGATGCATTTTTACGCAGGAATTAAATTACTTACTCGCACAAAGAAATAACGATATGGGACTGCACGTGACGGTATTTAATGATACACTAAACTCACGGTAAATATAATTTATGCATGCTTTATGGAGTAAATACCAACTCTGCAGGAACTCAATCAATTATTAGAATTTTGGTTTCATTTATAGTGTCATAAAGTTTCTACCTGTATATTACTTAAAGTATCTATACCTGGTATTGTATGTACTGTACCCTTATTATTCGGCTATTTTGAAAAGTAATATTCCAGTTTCGTTATATATTAACTTAGCTCTTTAATTAGTAAATTGTGTACATGCTTATAAAATGATTACAAAAGTGCTTCTTTTTAAAATGTTTTGTTAATATTTAAAGTGTCCATTCTAGTATGACCGGTGCTGTACATATTTTCATCAGAAACTAATAAATATTATATATAAATAAGCTAGTGAGAATTGTATATGTTTTATAACATGTAAATATTGTTATATTATGTTTGCACATGTGTGTTTTCAAACAGTAAAATTGTATTACGTGTATGTGTATTTTGAGAATGGATGTATTGTGTTTCAAGTTTTTAAATGTGACTATAGCAATTGAGGATCATCTACTTTATTTGATAATTCGATGATCGATTTTTTGTTTTTCTATATGCATGAATCTATATGTCCTGTGCTGTTAACATGTTCCTTGAGGCTGTGATGTTATTTCAATATTTGTGGTCCTTTAATCAGTCAAGAAGATGTTGCATCGTCCGTGCTGTATAAGTGCCGTTATAACTGAGAACCTCATGTATGTATAAGGTGAGTTTTTTGAAAATAGGAACTTTATCTTTACGTACATTACGAATTTTAAATTGTTATCATGTTCGTATACTAATTCAAGGTCGTGAGGAGCGAGAATTTTGCTAATTCTTTCTAATGATTCATTTACATATGATGTTGGAATATAATTTGTAGCTTTTTGATTATTTTACGAGCGATGTCTATTAAGTTTTGCATACTGAGGCATAGAGGGTGCCATTAATCAAATGTCAGTATTAAAAATTAAACTCCATCTTTAAATTTCAGTGCGATATGTGTGGTGCTATAGCTACAACGAAAATGAAATCAAAACGAGGACATTTTCGCGCAATAGTTTTTTATAATTTTCGAAGACAATTATCTCAACAAGAATGTCTTGCCGAGTGGGTTTCTCTTCAATTTATCATTGGTATGGAGATTTCGAACGTGGAGGGATTAGCCCTAACGATGACCCAAGAGCAGGTGTACCAAAAACGGGAGACACTCAGAAAAACGTCGATGCTGTGCGCAAGGTTGTGTCTAAAAAAATAGTTTTCAGTTGGGTATCACATCTGTTCACCAAAAAAAAACAGAAAGCAGCCAGGGTATTGGTGTTGAAAAACTTTAGACCGCTTCAACGCCGAAAACTCTAAAAACGTGTACACCGTTAATGGTGGTGGATCTTGGATTTACTCATACGAGCGATAAAATAAACGTCGGTCGTCTGTTTGGATGTTTCAAGGTGAAAAAGAACCAACAAAAGTCATCCGTTCTTGAAGTGTTTCCAAAAAGATAAACAGTCCGGACCTAAATCCCACTGATCTCTTTACTTTTCCGAAAATTAAGATCTCAGCCGTTAAAAGGAGTCGATGTTTTAATAGCGCAATTTTGACTGTACCAATAGAGTGGAATAATTTCGACTTGGTTCGAGAGCATGCGAAAGTGCATTTAATCCTCGTGGAGATCATTTCTAAAAACAATAGTCTTTAAAAGCTATCTACCGTTTTATTTCAGCTGTATATGCAAAACTTAAAAAAGAACCCCGTAGTTGTTGTAACATTTTTTAATCTGTTTTTAATAACGGAGTTTACAATTGTTTCGGGATAACAGTCACTTTGATCAATAATCTGCCATTGGAACTGGATGCTTGTAAATTTTGCTGCTTTGTCACCTAAGGAAATGATGGTACCTCTCATTTTTTTGTGACAAACATGAATTAAAACTTGTTCTCGATGATGCAGATTTCTGGCACCGCTTTGTTAGAATTATATTTCGTCGTCCTATTAATGTTAAATCTAAAAAGCTGGTTATTGTTTTCTTTTTCCACTGTAAGTTGAAGTTTTGGATGGTAAATATTGAATTGAAATATGATGTGCTTGGTTGGGAGCTGAATCAACAACACGTCTATAGAAGACAGCTTTGACATTTGGTTATGATATGATATTGGCTTCTAAGACAAGTTGAGAAACAACATTAGGTATGGAAACACTCATAACACAACCAAAGACAGGTCTGTTAAATTTATTATTATATTGGAAGTATGTACAATTGTATTATGAACAATTGTTTACGCTCTGTGTTTCGAGTTTAACATGTAGGCCTGATTTACCAGCAACTGTTGTATCATCTTAAAATATAAATTATTCTTTCATCTTAAGTAACAACCAAATCCAAGCTATTCTTCTTCATTATAATTCTCTTATTTACCTCTTATTTAATCAATAGGTGATAATTTTATCAAATACATAAATATAAAACCTCTTTCAGTTCCTGAAGGATTTATGACAATATGTAAATATACATTTAAAATCTCACGTAATACAAGGCAGATAGTAAAATTTAAATATTTGCGCTTTCACGACGTGTAGTCCAGATTAGATATGTATCTATTCTATGGTACGAAATGAATGGCAATTCTTGACATTGCTAAGGTACTTTTCCTAATTTAAAGTATGTTTATCAACATATTTAATCTTATAATATAATCACTTCAATTAAATAAATGGAATTCAGAACATCCGAAATTTCGTAACTTTTCTAGAGACTATTCACGCATACTTCAAATACAACAAATTTCTCAGGAATGTAATTTAATAGGTGCCAGCCAGAATCTGAATCATAATCCGATGTAGAATTGTGTTGTAATCAACATATATAATGCAATAATATTAAAATATAATAAGAGATTGTTTGTTTTCACATTGGTATACGTCTTACAGGTGCTAATCTTATAGATAATCTTTAATAGCACTGTGTTTAAATTGAAATCGGTGCCACTCTTTGATATTATTGTATGGTAAAATTGAGAAAGCAATAATATTTTTCCTGCTGTTAGCAATAGTGGAATCAAAAAAACTTGAGTATAGAGTTGTTGAAATATTATGAGATAAATACATTTTTGTTTCCAGTGGAATACCTGGTATATTTCTCCATATTTTCAAGGAAGGTTAAGTAAAAGCTATCTAACACGCAATTATCCTAAATTTAGAAATGAAAAGAGTCACAAACAAGATTAAGCTAAATTATATATCATTCTTGTCCCAAACATTTTGAGCGCATTTGTATCCACTTCGTTTTTATGCCCATATTCTCTTTTTGAAAGAACGTAATGAAGTGTTCATTTTTGTCACCTTTATCTTTTCTATTTTGGAAACTGTGACAGCATCATCGAATAGAAGAATTATACAAGCTAACGATTGTTACTACTAATTCAGAAACACTTTTACATTATTAGAAACTGCGTCTTGGAAAGGAGAGGGCTAGAGAAAGGAATGATAGAGATGATTAAGGCAGTGTATAAAAATAACAGCAATAAAGTCAGAACTTCCAACGCAGAATCCGCTGAATTAGAAACACAAACTGGATTAGTGCAGGGATGTGTATTAAGCCGATTTTTATTCTCTATATCAAAACACGACGCTATTAAAAAAGTCAAACAAAAAGGAAAAAATATGAAAGTAGCAAACTGGAAAATGAATGCAATTAACGTACAGGAACTAATCAAATGACGATTGCAAGGACTGTGTGGATGTAACACACACCAACAAACACACACACATCAACAAACACCGGTAATAAGAAATTTATAACTCTTCCTTTTCACCCAACAGTAAAAGGATTAAGTAAAATTTTCCGACAACTAAATATGAACGTGTCTTTTGTGTCAAAAAACAACTTAAAGAATCTCTCAGGGAATCCCAAAGATAAACCGGAGTTTATATTCGACAAACAAAAAGGAGTATCGAAACGAGGTTCAAAGAACATATTAGACACTATCGTTTCGACAAACCTGTACTATCAAGCGTAGCAGAGCATATGGTAAAATCCGGATATAAGATTGATTTAAAAAATCTGACACTACTTAAAAACGTGAACTCGTATAGAGAATTAGACGCGTACGAAACGGTATATATGAAAAAGAACGGAAACTTATTGAACAGAGAACCACCCCCAATTGCACACTCGAGTTTGATGGATTTATGTTAAAGATACGGTTCGCTTTCGGTCCATCCTTTCCCGTAAAAGGCATTAGACCACCCAGTAGATTGTAAATAGTCATATGTTTTAGAGCCTGCGTAGAAAATAATTTGCGTATGTAATATAGTTTTTACTTTCAGACGGTAAGACAGTTGACAATGGGAGCCCATGTGCTTTCGAAACGCTGCGTTCCGCATAATTAATAAATTTGTGTGAGTGGAGTTTACTGCTATACCTGTGTACAGGAACTAATGTTTGCGGATGATATGGTATTGATAGCGGACTCAGAAAAAACATTACAGTAAAACTTGAAGATATACCAAGAAGAACTAACAAAGATAAACATGGAGATAAACACGATGAAAACAAACACAATGAAAATAGTGGTACAAGAGAAAAACATTAAAATCGAAGGAACAGCCTTAGAACTAGTTAAAAGTTACAAATACTTAGAAACAACCATTGAAGACAACGGGAGAATATAGAAAGAAATAAATGAGAGAATAGGGAAATTCGCGAACACGTAGAATACATTAAGAAACACAGTTTTAGATACAAAAGAAATGCCAAAACAAATAAGAACAGAAGTGTATAAAAGGGTGATCAGACAAACACTAACATATGGCAGCGCGTGATCATCAACCACGAATAGAGTTAAAAGAAAGTCACGGCCATAGAAATGAGATTCCTAAGAAGAATAGAGGAAAGACAAAAACAGAAGCACGACAATAGGCTGATTTTTGAAGCCAAAACAGAGGGCAAAAACAGAATAAGTAAATCCCGGAACACCGGTGTATCCAAGTCTTATCTACGGTTGCGAAATGCATGAAGAAATCCCTTGGATTGCGTTGGATCCCGGCCAGACACACCTCCGAGACCGTCACCCGATTTCGTTTTTAAATATAGTTTTTATAGTTAACACATGGGCTGAAAAGTCGCGGGCCTAACAAAGAAAACACGGTTTTTTTGGTTCAAAATTAATTTTATTCATCACGGTGCCTTGTCTTGATGAAACAAAATTTTTTTCATTGCCATATGCGGTCGTTTCTTTGAAATTTCGGCCTTCAAACGCTCCAATAACGCTATATAATATTCACTGTTGATGGTATTTCCTTTCTCAAGATAGTCGATGAATATTACACCACGCACATCCCAAAATACCGAGGCCATAACCTTTTCAGCCGATTGTTGTGCTTTCGTGCGCTTTGGACGAGGTTCACCAGTTGCTGTCCACTCAGATGACGATCGTTTTGATTCCAGAGTGAAGTGATGGATCCATGTTTCATCCATTGTCACATATCGACGCAAAAATTTCGGTTTGTTACGTTTAAACATGGCCAAACACTGCTCAGAATCATCAACACGTTCTTGTTTTTGGTCAACAGTGAGCAAACGCGGCCCCCACTTTGAACAGAGCTTTCTCATAGTCAAATGCTCATGCAATATAAAACCCATACGTTCTTTTGATATCTTTACGATGTCAGCTAACTCACGCAACTTCACTTTTCGATCATTCAAAACGATTTTGTGGATTTTTTTGATGTTTTCTGGTGTTACCGCCTCATTTGGACGTCCACTGCGTTCTGCATCATCGATGTCTCTACGACCACGTTTGAAGTCAGCAAACCAACGTTTTATTGTTGTTTCTAATGGAGCGGAGTCCCCATAACACTTTTCAAGCCATTGCTTCGCTTGAACGGTATTTTTTCCCATCAAGAAGCAGTGTAAAATTAAAACACGAAATTGTTTTTGATCCATTGTTTTGAAAATAAGAAAAGTAGCGTGACTCTTAGCATAATAACTCACAAACTAATGAATAGAATATCATGAAATTTTAACAGCTGTCTTTTGAAGGTTAGTACTAACTGAGAGAAAGGTGACTGCAATAAAACTAGCGTCATCTATGTGTTAGGCCCGGGATTTTTCAGCCCATGTGTAATCATTGTTAAAATTTGTTCAATAGAATAGCTGTAAATTTGAATGAAGCGCATAACTTTGAAAATAGTTATGGGTGGTTGTCGCTTTCACTATAGCTATTATTGTGCGCAAAATTTTTATCAAAATCTTAATGAACCACATTTACGCTAGTTTGTAATATTGTCTTTCGCATTCTATTCTTATTTAAATGTCGTACTGTACAATTACAAACACTTGTGAGATAAAAGTTAAAAGTTAATTCATCGTTGTTTGTAAATACTGTTTACTGCATAGAAAATAAGAATTTAGCTGCACTGCGATGTCGGTAAAGTAAAACTAAATTACCCATTAACTAACTTATTGTCTACTCGACATGCATTTGCACCCATTGTAAACGTTTTGTTCAATTACCGCGCTGTACAAGTAGTTTTCTTATTGTAAACTGGGCGGTTAACACAGTTTTCGCATGTAGGTAGTGTATTTTATGTTCTCGCTATTTTCCATGCAGTTCCCGTTCATGTTACAAATCCCTATGTTATAGTTTACTCGTACAAACATTATTACAATTGCAATCAGTGTTCCAAGAAGTAATCAACTGTTACAATATGCAACGGCTGTTCTTTTTTTTTTCAACTTCCGATAGTTCATAAAAACAAAACAAGTGTAAATAATAAAATGAATTTATTACCAAAAGTTATGTACAAACATGGTTAGTTTTCTAGACAATCACCGCGAAGATTGATGCACTTGTCAAATCTATGGACGAGTCTTCCAATTCCTTCTGCATGGAATCTTGCCGCCAGTGAGTTGAGATGGTCCGCGATGTTGTTTGGAGGTTTTCTATACTCTGGGGCCTTCGCCCTCCTAGCCACTTTTTCAGTTCACGAAAGAAATGGTAAATCTCTGTTTATCTCGAACCATTTAGTCAACTCATTGAACAATATCTTCTGATCCAACGTACTTGCGTCCTTGTGCTCCTTTATCGTGAACAACGACTCGGGCTTCTCTAAACTTCCTACTTCATTCACACACAACACTATCCGCCATAAAGTTCCCTTCTGCTTGGCGGGAGAATAAATTGTAGCAGCCATGTTTACATGCCTGTAGCTCAGCTAGAAATGGGGTAATGACGTTGCAAGTGGCATATATTCTTCTTCTATTCACCTTCTGGGCATCCCCGTCTCCCATAGCTCGCGTGACTGTTTATAGGCAGGAACGAAGATTGCAAATAGACAGCCCTCGTATTCAATTTCCTAATTTAGAATTATACTAATTTATTAATTGTAAACTTTTAGGAAACTACCTTATAACCATCTATGTTCATTTAGTATCCGCTCTAATAAGCAAAGTAGCCGAGCAGGTGCACGCTGACTATTAGATTAAGGGGACAAACACAAAATTACATATTTTGCGAACTTAGACCGCTAATAAATTTACCAAAACTGGTTAAATAATTAATCTAATTACCATCAATTAAAATGCAAATTACTCGAAAGCCTTATGCATGTCAAAATTAACCGTCGTCTTTGTAGGATCCAAATCTCAAAGTAGACGAGGACATGCGACAAACTTCCCAAATTAAATTACTTATGTACCTAAAATATATTAAGAGATCCGTTCTTAGCGTCGTATTATTTAAGTTATAAAGTTAAGATTCTCCCTGTCTCTCTCTTCTTTTTGAGTCGCGTGTTAAAGATCAATTAAAAGTTTAAGGAAACAGATTTGAGGATCTTCAAGTTTTCTTTAGCTTTTGGGACTCGCATTGCTTTATTTCTATCAAATTCAGGCCTTTTTTACGAAAGTCGAAATCAATAGAGTAGAATATATATTGTTATTATCCAACAGATTACAATCCAATTTATTTTAGAATAATACTTAAAGACAAAACAAATCATAAACTACACAATAAATTATAACGATATATAACAACAGAAACAAAGAGCAATGCATATAAAGTCTTACAACTACAAACGTAATCCAGATATGATAAGCAACTGGGTATGGATATTATAATTTGTATCACGTAATTGAGAAGTACTACTAAAATTCCGTGTCATGACTATGAGGATAGAATGGAGAGAATTAGTCGGAGATTGAAGTTCCGTTGTACATCATTAAAAATTCATGACGAAATTTGTGACATTTGCTAGTTCTGTGGTACAATTTGCTTATAATTCTTGACAAACAACAGCAACCTATTATACAAATAAACTAGGTTACAGTTATAGATGTGTTAAAGAGAGATTTTGGATTTGCATTTTGCAAATAATTCAATGCATGTAAGCGTACCTATCTATATAACCTAATATATAGTCCGCTCGAACCTTCAAAGTCAATATGGCTCCTATGGGAAATGCGTACGCAATTGTCACATTATGTCAAAATTATATTCTTAGAATGTTTTAAATACTACAGTTGGTTATATAAAGAAATGACAAATGGAACATAGCCAATATTTCTCGTATATGTTTATTATACGAGGGGAGGTTCAGAAGTTCGTGGAATGGAGGGGATGGAGTGGGGATGGGGGCGCCTGCTAGGTGTCATTCTGATTGGCGACTCATCGTTAATATATAAGTTAAGTTGCAGCCCAATAGTGTCAGTAGTTTACGAATAGTTGCCTGCTAAACAAGTGAATCCGGAAGAAAACTGTAACTATGGAGGAAATTGAACACCGTGCTGTCATAAAGTTCCTTACAAAGCAAGGAAAGAACGCTCAAGCCATATTGAATGAAATGGAAACCGTTTATGGGCAATAGTACCCTGGTAAATCAATGATTTATAAGTGGCATGGTCTTTTTAAACATGGTCGGGAGTCGATTGAAGACAACCCCTGCTCAGAACGGCCAGTTGAGGTCACCACATCAGACATCGTCGAAAAAGTGCAAAACTTTCTACTGCAAGATGCCCGTTTGAAGAAAAAACAATTATCTGCATTAGATGGAGTATCAGATACCACGATTTTGCGTATTCTACATGTCCACCTGGGTATGACAAAAGTCAGTGCAACATGGGTACCGAGAATGCTCACGCCGCTGCAGAAACAGCTGCGCGTCTGTGCGTCCAAACAATTTTTGGAGCTGTCTAGGGACAAACCTGCACAGATTTTAGAGCGGATTGTTACCGGAGATGAAACATGGGTTCATCACTTTGAGCCTGAGTCCAAGCGGGAGTCTATGCGATGGTATAAAAAGGGGACACCACCGCCAAAGAAATTCAAAGTGTCAGAATCGACTGGAAAGTTGATGGCTACTGCTTTTTGGGATTGTGAAGGGATATTATTGATTGATTACAAAGAAGACGGTAGGAGCATAACCGGAGAATATTACGCAGCGATATTAGAAAAATTAAACGAGGCCATCAAGGAAAAACGTCGAAGAAAATTGACCAAGGGTGTGTTGCTCTTGCGAGACAATGCGCCGGTTCACAAGAGCAATGCAATGCAATGGCTGCTCCGCACAAGCATAGCTTTCAATCAATAGTCCATCCACCCTACAGTCCAGACCTGGCACCTAGTGATTTTTATTTGTTCCCCAATTTAAAAAAAGACTTACGTGGAAGAAAGTTTTCCGACGACAATGAGGTAAAGGAGGCAACTTTGGCCCATTTTGAGGCGAAAGATAAAAAATATTTTTATGATGGTTCAGAAAAATTATATCATAACATACAAACCTGCACAGATTTTGGAGCGGATTATTACCGGAGATGAAACATGGGTTCATCACCTTGAGCCTGAGTCCAAACAGGAGTCCATGCAATGGCATAAAAAGGGGATACTACCTCCAAAGAATTTCAAAGTGTCAGAATCGGCTGGAAAGTTGATGGCTACTGTTTTTTTGGGACTGTGAGGGGATGTTATTGATTGATTACAAAGAAAAAGGTAGGAGCATAACCGGAGAATATTACGCAACGATATTAGAAAAATTGATGCAGGCCATCAAGGAAAAACGTCGAGGAAAATTGACCAAGGGTGTGTTGCTCTTCCGCAAGACAATGCGCCGGTTCACAAGAGCAAAGTTGCAATGGCTACTATGCACAAGCATGGCTTTCAATCAATAGTCCATCCACCCTACAGTCCAGACCTGGCACCTAGTGATTTTTATTTGTTCCACAATTTAAGAAAAGACTTGCGTGGAAGAAAGTTTTCCAACGACAATGAGGTAAAGGAGGCAACTTTGGCCCATTTTGAGGCGAAAGATAAAAATATGTTTATGATGATTTAGAAATATGAATTCATAGATCTAATAAATGTATTGTGCTTAAGGGTGATTATATTGAAAAGGAAAAATAGATTTATTGTTTTATTTTATTTAAAACCCTTTCATTCCGCGAACTTCTGGACCTCCCCTCGTAATTATGTTACATGATAGTATTTATTATAAATATTACGAGTTATTTCTATATTTTCCAAATTATATGAAACAGCTTTCATTAAATATAATGTACGAACGTGACAACTTTCTCTTTTTGAATTGATTCTACAATTGAATTAATAAGATTAGTAAACTGACTTATTTATTGAGAATAATGCTGCAAGCATATAATATAAATAGTGGTCTTCTATATATATGAACAAACATTAAGTATATTAGAAAATAAAGCTACTGATGGTAAAGATAGACGTAAGGTTTTTAGAATTAAAGCAGAACAGCTGACACCAATAAGTAAAACTTAAATACCAATTTATTTGTTGGTAGTGTAGCTGTCAAAAAAGTCACTAGTACAATATCGCACAACATTGCTCAGGTTGAAAAGAGATGTACATACATAAACTCTTTGTCAATAGAAAAAGATGGTAACATTCCATAAGAGTAATACTGAATTTTAAGGTGCAAACAGATTATAAGTAGTGTTTTTATTAATACTGAATTTTTTATTCGTGTTTTCTAATTAATTCTGGAATTAAACATTTCCATTAGCTGAAAATTTTTGATTTGTCCTTGTGTTAATTAAAGAATAAACAACGTATCTACGGGTATGTCCCTTAACTTTTGATATTTGTGTTTTTGGAACAGTTTGGGGCAATGGAAAAAGTAAAAAAAAAGGGACCCAAAATTCGTTGTCTAATGCTTCAACTGCCACTTACCATTCTGTTTTAATTTTGCAGCACCAACCTTATTATTAGTAACTAGCAGACTTATTAGTTATAATTATTAATATCTTTAGATTGTAACACAGCGCTAATGCAAATGTACGCATTTTTATTACCTACTTTTGTCCTGTGATTGCATGCTTCACTGGTAAATTATATATATATATATATATGTATTACCAATAGTTACTAATAGGTGCCCTGTGCGGTAAAATGCCTTCTACAGGGAGGGTTGGCTTTTAAGTTTTGGCATACGGAGCTGGAATAAAACAGTAGATAGTTTTTATAGACTTTATTGTTTCTCGAAGATTAATATGTACAACTCTGGACGTAGTTATTCCACTCGTTTGTTGATATAGTCAAAATTGCGTTTTTGAAAGCATCATCTGCTCCTTCTGATGACAAAAACTTCTGACTATGCAGTCCGTTCTTGATTTTCAGAAAGGTAAAGAAGGCTTTGAGACTTAGGTCCGGACTGTACGGAGTAAGGCTGTAAAACAAGTGCTATTAAAGGTTCGTACGGCTCCGTTAATCATTATCAAGAATAATGAATGTAATTATGTATTTGCCATTTTAGTTTGATTGTGTTATCAATGGGTACTTTATATCAACAAAGCCTGAATAAACAACATACTGAAACTAAAATAGTAAGTAATTATAACGACAGAACTGTGTGGTTATAAAATTCGCAGGTATTCTACATACAATATTCCCAATGCAGACGCAAAAAGTTCTTCAAATACCAAACTTTTTATAACCTATTTGGTGGTCCCGGATATCTGGTATCTTTTTGGGAAATGAAGGACCGAAAACGAACTGTATCTTTAACAGGGCATTATGGAAATAAACCACGAAACGATATATATCGTTTCGTACGCGTCTAATTCTCTACACAAATTTACGAATAACTTAATATTTTTTAATTCAATATTATTTTTAGATTGTACCAAACGGTCTGCCACGCTAGATAGTTCTAGTTTATTAAAACGATAGAGCCTAATATGTTCTTTAAACCTCGTTTCGATACTCCTCTTGGTTTGTCCAATGCTCATGAAAAGGTTCGCATTGCAAATTCGAAGCGAACTAGAAAACGAAATCAAATATTTCCGGAGAATTTGAATGAGGTACATGGAAGACATTTTCGCGGTTCCAATAAAGGAAACATGCAGGATTTCCTGGCGGAACTTAACTCAAAATTCACTACAGTCAAGTTTACTATAGAACAGGAAACCTTAGCCATACGTAGTAACCATAAATTAGAAATAGACATCTGTAGAAAAGAAACTAATTTCAATAGATTCATTACGGCTGATTAATACTTCTATTCTAGAGCCTTTTTAACACCAATTCACCCTAGCTGCTTTCTATTCTGCAGATACCGCATCTATTGGGGAACTAGGCTTTTCACACACAAATTTTCATGAACATTTTTTTCAATTGGGGTGTTTGAAATCCTCAATGATGCCTCACTCTCGCGATATCGTCACATGTCGATCTTCGTTGACGATCTAGCGTACAGCATGGACGTTTTCCTGAGTGACTGCCGTTTTTGGTGCACCTGCTCTTCGATCGTCGCTAAGATTAATCAGTCCACGTTTGACTTCGTCATACCAATGAAAAATTGTTAGCTGGTGTAGTGTTTCCATCTCGACGGTTTAATTCCATTTTTCAATTAACTTGTCAACTTTGACAGTTCGTTGTAGCTACAACATTATCGCACTGAAACTTTGGATTTGGTTTAACTTAATTTTTAATACTCATATTTGATTAGTGGCGCCCTCTATGTTTCAGTATGCAAAACTTAAAAGACATCCCTCGTATACAAAACAGAAATGTTCGAATTGGTTACATATTTTACAATTAAATTCTTGCAGTCGTTCAGATTTATCCTTTTTCTTTACTTTAAATATCCTTATAACTCGAGATAAAAATATCCGCATGACATGAACTTCTTTTTTATGCCCCCCTACTAGTCGAGAATTGTTGACGACATCTATATTAATTGCTATTCAATACCGGCAAAAAATACCAGATAATTATGTTTTTAAATCCAATGATGTAATCCGTCAATCAACAAAAAGTAATCTCGGTAAATTTTTTTCATCTGTGTATATCTTCTCTGTATAAATCGCACGAATAATAATAACTCAATCAAAAATCGCCGGCATTTCTGTATTAGTTTCGACACAAAATTCGTTTATTTTCAACGCTTTTTATACGCTTAAATTCGGAACGGACGAGGCAGCATGTTCGATCGCCGAAAGAGGGAAAGGGATCGTCTAATCGAAATGACCTCATACGGTAGCAAATATGGGTCTTGATTCTTACGAAAACAAGTCGAATACGCGCAAATACAGATACATTCTCGCGTAGGCACGCGATTCTGATTAGTTCGTTTTTGTAAAGCACGTTTAAGTCACGTTTGATAATTCGACACGTGATCGCAACATGTTTTGACAATTACGAGCGGAAAGTATCTTGTTCGAACAGTAGCGTACTGTTAATTTTGGGCGATGTACTGTGTAGGAAGAGTGAGAGAGGTTGGGGTTGAATACGTACACATGTATATAGGTACTTCTAAATACGTCAACCAGCCTCAAATCGACTTATTTTGCCGGCCTACAGTACACTCCCTGTCCATTTTATTAGGGCCACCTTATAAATTTGAGCTTTTGTGTGTTTCCAGCGCGATAATTTACAGATACAAGTTCACAATACCTATCTAAAGATGTCCCTAACTATCTTTCTAAGAAATTGTGTATTATTGTCCCCCTAATGAATCATTCTGTACTGTATAGGAGATGGGTAGAGGCAAGATTGAAATACGCAGTAATTCGTGGAATATTATTTGGATCGCTTACTACTGTGGAAAGAATATTTATCTGTTTATGTAACAAAGTTTTTCCCGTGTTTACGTGCTAGTGTTGTACTTTAAGTTATTGCTTGTATGAACTTTATATTTTTTCGTTATGGGTAAAAAAGGACATACCAAATGAGAAAAACCTGCGTATTGTGGCATTGAATGACAGGAGTATATTCTCAACGCACAATTGCAAAGAAAGAAAAAGTATCCCGACACACCGTACAGCGCATCGCCGTTTTAATGAAGAAAAAGATACCCACTACAAGTACCGGAAGAGCGTATTGCGGCAAGAAAAGGATCGCTATTAATCGACGTATCCTGTAACTAGCAACTGAAAACCTAGCAACTGAAAACCGAGGTATAGCCGGCAAAGTAATAGGGAATGTAATGTCTCAACAAGGAGTGCAAATATCGACGCATACAGTCCATAGGCGATTGTACGAAACCGTATTAAAATGCAGACGCTCTCCCCGTAAAAGCCAAAATTAATTATGATGAAGCGAGCACGTTGTAAATAGGGAAAACGTCATCAACATTGCACAACTGAAGACGAAAGGTAAAACAAAATAACTTAAATGAATATATATATATCATAGAATTTTTTTGTTTAAACAATGTCTTTTGCTTAAAGATCGTATTCAGCGATGAGTCAAAACTAAGAGCCATGACCGAACGAGCCCAATTTCTTAGACAAAGTCTATTCGAACGGTTTGGTGAAGCTAGTGTACTGAAAACGGTAAAACACCCTCCGTTAGTTATGGTATGGTCCTGTATATCAGTCGAAGATCCTGGACAACTATATTTTTGCCAAGGTACCATGAATCAGCATCAACAATATAAGCGTGTATTGGACGATGCTTTGAATGCCATATATCACTGATTCAGACCCGAATGAAGGGCCTCACACATTCATGTAGGATAAGGCACCATGCCACATGGTCAAATCCATCCAAAGTTCATTTGGAAACCTACGCTCTGCCAGTGTTACCTTGGCAAGGAAATTGTCCCGACCTCAATGGAATTAAGAACGTGTGGAGTGGTCTAAAATCGCGCGTATATTCGAGAAGAAACACTACAAAAGAGAAATTAGTAAGAGATATTGAGAATGTGTGGCAAAATGACACTACAATTACACATACCATTAACGCTTGCATAGACAGTATGCCAAAAAGTATAAGAGAAATTATAAAAGCCAAAGTAGGCATTACAAAATATTAGTTGTATAGTTGTTACGGTGTCTATAAACAGTTTTGAATAAACTTATGCTTGTACAATACGCTCTTCTTAATATATTTTAACAAAATCCCTATGTTAGCAAGTGATCTTAAACATTGGACAGGGACTGCAGTTGAGCCATTATAAGTTCCTTCGCCATGCTTGCCGAGTATGTATTTTTATTGTAAAATATGTTTGAGTGTATGAATAGCGAAAATTTAATTTACAAGGAGTGTATAAAGTGGAGAAACATGTACTTACCTTAGTATCCAGATTTGATGTATACTGAAAGGTACCCTACCTTTCGCAAATCTCCGCCCTGTTTGCTTCAAGTTAATGATATTCGTTCTTAGCCTCTTTGAGTAGCTTTGAAACTTGTGGGTTTAACGTGGAAATAAAATATTTGATATTCTAAAATGTCCACTGTAATACGATCAAGTAAAGACCCTTTTGAATAATTTATTAAGGATTACCAATTACAACCTAATACAACAAAAAGAAACCTTGGATGACCAACGAGATTTTAGAGTTAATGCAACAAAGACGTAGAAAGAAGGATGATGCCATCGGATGTAACCTAAACCGAATCATCAAGAGAAAGGCCAAAGAAGCTAAGGAAGCAGATATTATGCAAACTGCATTGAAATCGAGACATTACAAGCAAAACACGACAATTTCAACGTATACTGAAAAATTAAAGAAGTTACTGAGACGCACAGACGTAGGCACTTAACCAGACTATCCAAAAACGAAGGAAATACGATAATTAATACAGCTGAATTGAAGGATGGATGGACAGCATATATTGAACAACTGTTTTACGACACAAGACTACCTGAACTGGTGGATGATACGGGGCCATATATTCTCGCTGATGAAGTTATGGAAAGTATAAAATCTATGAAAGAAGGAAAATCTCCAGGACCCGATAAAATAAATACTGAGTTCTTAGAACTTTTCGATAATGGCAGGGTAAGATGGATGATGTCCGTGTTCAATAGAATATAAACATCCGGAAAGATTCCGCATGATTGGTTTAGATCAGAATTTATCACATTGCCGAAAAAACCAGGAGCAAAAAGAATGTGAAGAATACAGAGCAATAAGTTTGATGAGTCACCTTCTGAACCTTTTCCTCGAAGTTATACATAGGAGGATCTACAAAACATGTGAAGAATAAATAGCATTTACGTAATTCGGATTCAGAAATGCAGTGGGTACAAGAGATGCCATATACAGCATACAGGTATTATTTCAGTGGTGCAGGGACATGGGGTGTATGTTTTGTTGATTACCAGAAGGCATTTGATAGAGTAAAATACCAAAAAATGATAGAAAACATGGCCTTAGACGGGAAAACATCAGGATAACGGTTAATCTATACTCGAATCAAACTGCTTTCGTCAGAGTTGTGAATGACAATACAGAAGAGACAAACATACTACGAGATGCAAGGCAAGGTTTCAGATTTAATATATATAGTCAGAGTACATATTTAGGGAAGCTTTAGAACACACAGAATCTGGAATTCTTCTGAATGGGCAGAGATTGAATAATGCAGACGATACGGTTATTTTCGCTGACAGCTTGAATGGACTACAACAAGTTATGGATAGAATAACATATCATCGTTAATTTTATGGTTTAGACATAGACACAAAGAAAAAATTGACAACTGCTATGTGACAATAAATCAAAGACGGATAGAATGAGTGAATAGTTTTACCTATCTCGGAACTACTGTAAATCAACAGTGGGACCACTTACAAGAAATACGTAACAGAATCGAAAAGGCCAGGTTTATTTATCATAAAATGAGAAATCTATTCATTTCTTCTGATAGAAGACAAAACTTTCTTTTACACAATTTTGAAAAACATTTAACTATAAATTGGTTCAGGAATATGTTGTAAAAAAATTTTTTGCAATAAAGTTAATGTTTAAATTTCTGCTCTTATTTATTTTATGTAAAAATTTTGCATATTGTCGCAATCTTTTTGCATATATGCCCCAGGTTTATGCATATTTTCTCGAAAATAGATGCATATATACGTGCATATATTCCAGTTTTTCTTTGCATGTAATCCGGTCTCTACTCATTACAAAGTTCAGAAAGAATTATAATTTTTTTTTCTATATTTATTTTATTTGTTGATTTTGTTTGAATGGAGCTAAAGAAATTTTGCTGCTCTAAGTTACCATTATTGTAAATATTTTCTGTATAAGATGTAGTATTTTTTTATTATTTGTTATTTTTTCTTGCATTTGTTTTTTTTTTTGTAGTTCAGCATTAACGATATATAATTTCCCGAAGGTATTAAGAAAACCATATATTCTGTTTAAAAGTTCATTAGTAAGTAGTAGAAATTTCGCTTTCGATCGAGATGTTCGTTAAATACACTAGAGTGACAGAATAAAATAGACGCCAGGTAAAGCGGTATAAATATGTAAACAGCCAAATTCTAAGAACGAATTAAGAACTTTCTCTTGTCATTAGGGTAGGGGTTGATGTATCGGAAGGAATTCGTCATAGTTTAGTATCCTTACAACTATGCCTCGCTTACAAGGTTCGAATGATATTAGCGACTTCACCCGGGGTCGCAACGTTGGCCAGAGTAAACGCGGCGCGTCGCAACGTGAAATAAGTAAATTTTTAAATATTCCGTTGTCCACAGTTAACCGTGTGATTATACAATTTAAACGCAAGGAAAGAACAACAGTGGAGCCGAGACCAGGTCGTGCCGGACCTTCTGAAAGAAGTAAAAGAATGCTTGTGCGCGAAGTGTTAAGAGAACCGCGAAAAAGTACAGCTGAGCTTGCGGCAACTTCACAGAAAAGTCAGCGCACCGTTCTGCGATACCTCCACAGTGTGGGGATGTATAAAAGGGTGGCAAAGAAAAAACCTCTCCTTACGGCGTTTCAAAAACGGCGCCGAATGGCTTGGGCAATCGAAATGTGAACGAAGCCCGAAGAGTTTTCAGCGATAGCGGTCGTACGTGGGTATGGAGACGTTCGTCACAGCAACTGGACGACAAATTTTTGCATCGGACGGTGAAATACGGCGGTGTGATCATCATGGTGTGGGGCGCGATATGGTATGGTGGAAGATCACAATTAGTAATCTGCGACGGAAATATAAATGCGGCAAAATATATCCAAATATTAACAGAAGGACTACTACCGATATTCGACAACGCCATTTTATCTAAAGAAGACGCCACTTTTATGGAGGATGGAGCACCCTGCCACAAAGCAAGAACAACAACCACATGGAAAGAGGAACAGGGGATTCGGATTTTACCATGGCCAGGCCAATCACCAGACATGAATCCGATAGAGAATGTTTGGGACATAATCCAGCCAAATATGGCGAAACGATACCGAAATTCCAGCATCAAGGAAGAACTCGTGGCAGCTATTACAGAAGAGTGGTTAAATATTCCAGAAGACATCATTAATCATTTAATAGATTCTATGCCACGACGACTCGCAGCACTTCACGCAAGTAAAGATGGATCGACAAAATATTAGTCTAATTTAAAAATGTTAAAATATTTTGTATATATAACGAGAATAGAATCTTTTTTTTAATTAGTAGGTGTCTATTTTATTCTGTCACCCTAGTGTATGTCATTGGTGTATGTGTATATAGAGGATTGGAGGCAAGTTTCCGCCTTTCGATGTACTATTTTCTGCAGCTAGCGATTGACTCTCTACGTTATCTACTATTGCTGTTTAGGTTCTATCTATTAAACGTTTTTGTTAGGTTGTTTTTGGTGCATTTGATTCAATCTTGGTTAGTGTTTCTATCAATTTTTCCTATGAGACGGAAGCCTTTTTCATGTCTATAAAGATTACTAGGGCTATTACTTTTAACTAACTATATTTGAGATAAATTTGCACTTATTATTGTCAGACACAAATTGGTTATATTAATTGTAATTCAGAACTGCCTACATTTATGATAATATAGTTTATTGAGGCAATTTAGTTGAAATACCGCTTGTTCGGAATATGTTTAAACCATACTAAGTTGATATTGATATTAAAACAAACAATATAAATATCATAAAGATAGTACATAAGGGGAATAGCCGTACAACTTTAAAATAGTATATACATACATAATTGTCTTAATATTGTCTGCTGACCTGTTGTTCATGGTCAGTTACATTATTAATTGTTATCGCTGGATTTTACTTGAATGCATAAAGAAAATGCGAATTTAACGTTATTTTTTAAAGTCAATTCAACTTTGTTTGGCGTAGATAAAAATACATTTATTGTTATCACCTAGTAAACAATGTATCCCGTGTTTAATTATTTAAATTTATATTTGTTAACACGAATAAAGTACATTTTTGTGCGTAAATATATTATATATATAAAATACTCCACTAAAATTGCATATCAACTTGGTTAAAACGCAGTAAAGGCTATATTTAAGACGGCTTCGTTACAGTGGAAGAATAACATTTTGAAAACAAGTTCGTTTATTTATTTTTCACTTACTCCAGTAATAAAATCAATATACACAGCTACACGCTTTTCACTAACATATATAAATGATAATAATGACGGCAATAGATAAAAACAGCCAATGATACATAATGTAAACGAAGGCAATTAATAAAATGCATCTGGATGAGAAAAAGCGCATATTAAATTATTTCTTTATATAACGTATACAATTTTACCATAATTTATAATTATTTTTTTTGGGTGTTACGCATTTGAGTAGAGCGTAGAAATTTGGGAGAGTTTCCATAGGTACATGTAAGACCGTCGAACGACAGTAAGCAGACATCTCCAAGACATTTGATATGATTAATCATGAAATTCTTAAGAAACTGGACACGTTTGGGTTTGTCCTATCAACATTAAGACTTATCTGTATGCTTGTTCACAAAAAGGTGGCATTTCCTTGGTGGATAACGATCGGCTTATCTATCTATATGTTATATAACAACTTCGAGATATGCTTGTATAACAGCATTCACCCCTTATTCCGACTTTTCTTATCCGAACATCAGCATGGTTTTACGACCAAAGGCTCTAGAGTATCTAATGTTGCTGTTATTATGTAGTTCTTCTCTGAGTCTTTAGATGAGCAAGCCGACGTCGTACACAGAGACTTTTCGAAAGCTTTTGGTCGCCTAAATCAAGTATTGGCAACCTTTGACATGTTGTGGGCCAATCTTTAGTGTGCAAATACGTTCACTGGCCGCGTTTAAAAGTAGTGCATTTTAAAGTAGTGTTCATAATTTTTAGCGATAGATATTAGACATGAAATAATACGACAATGTTATTATAATGCAATTTATTAAAATAAGAAAATGAAATGAAAAAAATAAGTACATTATAATTAAATCGTGAAATTTTTGTTTAATTGGGTTTTTCAAAATGTCTCGCGGCCCGGATCAAATATTACAACGGGCCGGATCCGGCCCGAGTGCCGGTTGTTGCCCACATATGGCCTAAATCATACCAGGCTTTTGATGAAACTTAACGCTGTTGGTTTTTCTCCGTTATTGCAAAATCCTAGCTCTCTAATGGAATACAATTTGTTAGCTATATATAATCATTCAAGTATTATCTCTTCTACATCTGGAGTACCGCAGAGTAGTAATCTGGGTCCACTACTCTTTTTAAATTTTATAAATGATTTCCCTTCAATTTTAGATTGCGGCAAACTATTATTCGCTGATAATTTAAAATTATTTTCAGCGGTAAGTACCTGCGTCTTCTTGTTTTCCTTTTTAGGTGTCCCGCCTCCATTATTTTTCCGCGCCAATTTAATTGCTTCCTCCTTATTTTTTTATTATTGGTTTTTGCTTTATTATTGTTCTAATATTTTCATTCTTGATCCTGTCCAATTTTGTTTTCACTGTTATTTTTCTTAGATGTTTCATTTCCATTGCATTTATCTTTATTTCATCTTACTTCTGTAATATTTAGTTTTCACATGCCTACGTTATTACTGGGATCGTTATAGTTTTATATATTTTTATTTTTGTCTCCATATCAACATCTCTGTTTCCTAGAATTGTTTTGTTTAAAGAGTAGTACGCTCTTGTTGATTTCTTCCCTTTGTTTACTAATTCTCTATCTATTTTTCCGCATCTGTCAGTATTCTTTCCAAGTAGTCGTATGTGATTACTGTCCCCAATGTATTGCCTCTACACTTTATTTCTTTGTAGCCTCTATTGTCTCGGTTTTCGTATACGATCATTACCTTAGTTTTATTCAAGTTTACTATTTTCTATTTTCGTCGTCCACATGTTCTTTAGCTTTTGCATTTTATTTTTGGAGTTTGCAATAAGCACCACATCATCTGCATACAGTAAGTTACACATCACAGGTTCTAGATTTCTGTACCCCATTATTGTGCTGTGCTGTTAGGTTTGTATTTTTATCCGTTTGACTACTCTGCCCATCCTTAGTACGAATAAGAATGGATTAGACTGTGTCCTTGTTTTATTCCTTTTTTTCATCTGGAATTCTTCTGATTTTTGTCCTGCAATTGGTATCCTGAATCTTACTGTCCCGTATGTACTTCTGATTGCATCTAGCTGGGTTTTAGGGATTTCCTTTACACTTTCCCATACCTCTCTTCTATCTATCGCACCAAAGGCTGCTTTCAAATCGATGAACACTAGAAACATTCTTTCTCCTTCTTCAATTGTTCTTTCTATTAAGTTCTTCATTATACAGATGTTGTCGTTCGCTTGTTTCTCTGGCTTGGAAGCTCTCTGTTCTTCCTCTAGTCTTTGATCCATATAATCTCTTGGACGTTTTTTCAGTATATCTGTGTGCAGTTTGTAGCTTGTTTGTATTAAACATATAGCTCTATAGTTTTCGGATTGGGTCTGCTCTCCTTTCTTGTAAATCGTGATTATTAGATTATTTTCCCATTCCCTGACTATTTTCTGTTCCTTCCATATTCCCTTTTGACATCTCCCATATCCATTTTTTCCTTCCTGTCCGAGCTATTTGATCATTTCTGGTAATATGCCATTATCTCCTCTTGCAAGAGCAACACACCCTTGGTCAATTTTCCCCGACGTTTTTCCTTGATGGCCTGCTTCAATTTTTCTAATATCGCTGCGTAATATTCTCCGGTTATGCTCCTACCTTTTTCTTTGTAATCAATTAATAATATCCCCTCACAATCCCAAAAAACAGTAGCCATCAACTTTCCAGCCGATTCTGACACTTTGAATTTCTTTGGCGGTAGTGTCCCCTTTTTATGCCATTGCATGGACTCCTGTTTGGACTCAGCCTCAGCCTAGTGATGAACCCATGTTTCATCTTCGGCAATAATCCGCTGCAAAATCTGCGCAGGTTTGTCTCCACACAGCTCCAAAAATTGTTTGGACGCACAGACGCGCTCCTGTTTCTGCAGCGGCGTGAGCATTCTCGGTACCCATCTTGCACTGACTTTTGTCATACCCAGGTGGTCATGTAAGATACGGAAAATGGTGGTACCTGATACTTCAACTAATGCAGATAATTGTTTTTTTTTCAAACGGGCATCTTGCAGTAGAAATTTTTGTACTTTTTCGACGATGTCTGATGTGGTGGTCTCAACTGGCCCTCCTGTGCGGGGGTCGTCCTCAGTCGACTCCCGACCATGTTTAAAAAGAGCATGCCACTTATAAATCATTGATTTACTAGGGCACTGTTGCCCATAAACGGTTTCCATTTCATTCAATATGGTTTGAGTGTTCTTTCCTTGCTTTGTAAGGTACTTTATCACAGCACGGTGTTCAATTTCTTCCATAGTTTCAGTTTTCTTCCGGATTGACTTGTTTAGCAGGCAACTATTCGTAAACGACTGACGCTATAGGGCTGCAATTTAACTTATATACTAATGATGAGTCGCCAATCAGAATGACACCTAGCGAGCGCCTCTATCCCCATTCCATCTTCTCCATTCCACGAACTTCTGGACCTCCCTTCGTATATGTAGATTTGCACCGGCAAGTAAAGGCTCAGGAAACATGGATAAAAATTCGGAAATCTTTTATTGTGTTGCCCTAGGGCTGGAATATAAGGAAATGGTAATTTACATTGGTTTATTCTATTTATTTTAGTCTTATCGTGGTAAAATATTCTATAGAAAAGATTTTAAGAGAGGAAATCAAAATTTTCATTATTGAAATTATTTCGATTAACAAACAAAAGAATACCGCTGAAACCGTACAGAGACAAAGACAGCCGAAATAATGAAAAGTCTCGATCTCTTCGACATTAAAAACGTTCCGCAATCGTTAACGGGCATGAAAGCGATACAGCTCTGTTTTGTAAAACGTGCAAATGACGAACAATCGAAATTCGAAAACAACGGCACCGGTACCACCCACGGGACGCCGCATGATAGCAGCCGCCGCTCGGTTTTTTGACATATCATCGACGGCGATGTTATCGTTGCGACCGGCAAACGTTGCGTTGATCCCATTTGACGGGCCCCCCCTTCGAATCGCGTCCGAAATAAACGCGCTAATTGAAAAATTACACACATACGAACATTCCCCGCTACCTGTTAATCAAAGCGTTTACCGAGCGATATCGAATGACAAAAGACGGACGGCATGGCCCGCTCGATTTTCCACGCGGCTTTATTCCCCGCACTCTTTTATCGCGATAAGTTGTATCTGATGAAGTATTTTCGATACCTATGTACGTAAACGCTTGGATTCTAAATGCAATTTTTATAAGCTGTGATTCTAATATTGTAAAATGCTTAAAATACTGTAAATATCATCTTTATACCGATGATATGCAATTTTATTATTTTTTTAATGAGGAGGAAGCGCTCGAGGCTGTTTCTAATATAAATAATGATCTTCAAATGCTTGCTGACATATCGCTAAGACGTTGTCTTCATATTAATACAAGGAAAACTTCAGTCTTAATTTTTTTGGTCGCACTAAAGCTCGTAATGCTGCTACGTCCCGTACTCGAATAAAAAAACATGTATCTCATATACCGAGACTTGCACAGGATGTTAAGTACTAAACTTAAGAAAAACATTATGCGAATCTCTTGTTTTGTCAAGATCTAATTTTTGCGTGGGTGTTTACTATAATTGATTGGATGGTACTGACAGAGGTAGAATCCAGCGATTGCAAAGCTCTTGCTTAAGATTTATTTACGGCTTTGGTAAATTTTAAAGAATATCTCATGCTCTTGGATGGGCAAGATGGTTATGCATGTCATATTGAACTGAATTCTCCTCTACTGCTTTTTATCACAAATTAATTTATAATAAAAAACCTAACTATCAATACTGTAAGATTATCTTTAGAAACGGATGTTCATAATGTTAATTGGTGATTTAAAGGTCTACTTACTCCTTCAGTTCACAACCTAGAGGTGTTCAAAAGGTCATTCCCTTATAAAGTTGTTAGATGCCTTAATGCAATTCCTTCGACATTCGTGACTTAAAGCCAACACTATATGCTTCATTATCTATATACCTAGTCAGCATTTTCGTTTTTGTCCATCTATAGCATTCCTTTCCTTTTATTTTTTTCATTTCCATTCTTATTTCGGTTTTTAACACATGGGCTGAAAAGTCCCGGGCCTAATAAAGAAAACACGGTTTTTTGGTTCAAAATTAGCGTTATTCATCAACGTAATCTCCATCAAGAGCAACGCAATCATTCCAGCGCCGCCCTAACATTTCAATACCACTTTTGTAGAACGATTTATCTTTTGCCTCAAAATAGGCCTCAGTTACAGCGATAACCTCTTCATTCGTGCGAAATTTCTTACCGGCGAGCATTTTTTTGAGGTCTGCGAACAGCCAGTAGTCGCTGGGAGCCAAATCTGGCGAATACGGTGGATGTGGGAGCAATTCGAAGTTCAATTCATGTAGTTTTGCCATTGTTTAGATTGACTTGTGACACGGTGCGTTGTCTTGATGAAACAACATTTTTTTCTTTGCCATATGAGGTCGTTTCTTTGCAATTTCGGCCGTCAAACGCTCCAATAACGTATTATAATATTCACTATTGATGGTATTTCCTTTCTCAAGATAGTCGATGAATATTACACCACGCACATCCCAAAACACCGAGGCCATAATCTTTCCAGCCGATTGTTGTGCTTTCGGGCGCTTTGGAAGAGGTTCACCAGTTGCTGTCCACTCAGATCACGATCGTTTTGATTCCGGAGTGAAGTGATGGATCCATGTTTCATTGTCACATATCGACGCAAAAATTCCGGTTTGTTACGTATAAACATGGCCAAACACTGCTCGGAATCATCAACACGTTCTTGTTTTTGGTCAACAGTGAGCAAACGCGGCACCCACTTTGAACAGAGCTTTCTCATAGTCAAATGCTCATGCAATATAAAGCCAATACGTTCTTTTGATATCTTTACGATGTCAGCTAACTCGCGCAACTTCACTTTTCGATCATTCTAAACGATTTTGTGGATTCTTTGGATGTTTTCTGGTGTTACCGCCTCATTTGGACGTCCACTGCGTTCTGCATCATCGGTGTCTCTACGACCACGTTTGAAGTCAGCAAACCAACGTTTTATTGTTGTTTCTGATGGAGCGGAGTCTCCATAACACTTTTCAAACCTTTGCTTCGCTTGAAAGGTATTTTTTAGGCCCGAGACTTTTCAGCCCATGTGTTAGTTAAGTCGTTATAGTTATATTTGATTCATTTTATGTATGTAGGTCATCTTTGAGTTTTGGAAGAACAGCATCTGCGTACTTCTAAGTCACTGATCCTGAACTCATTGGCACATTTTTCTTTTTTTAAATATATTTTATTTATATTGTGCTGATAAACCGCACGTTATTATTATTAAATACTGCTATACATAAAAATTGCGCTTAAGTTCCACGCCCTGTATTTTTCGCATTTGTTTTTGTACAATTCATCCTACTCAGTAGTGACGCTCAATAGTGTAAACAAAATGAAGCACATTAAAGATAGCCATACATGCATGGAATTCATTTCCATTAAACTTTGCTTCACGATGAAACCATTATCACCCTTTCCATGTGTTTGAGATAATTGTTCCAAATATCTGAGGTATATACATATGTCTACATTTTCTCTCCGAATTTGTATTGTCGCCTCATGGCTATATTTGCTTCACCCTATGTTTGTTGTAATGACCTTTTGCACGTTTTTCCATTAGTGCTTTTCGATTGTTTTCTATTTTAATTCTTGAGCAGACGCGCTGACGTTGATTTTACGATATATTTTGTTATCTACTTAGAATTTTTTTCTTTACTCCAAATGGCTCAATTACATTCTTAGAACAATGTGACTTTAACAGTTTAGCGCAGTTAGTTGTTCGAAAATCGCAACGCAAAACTGATAAGGAAGAGGGCACCGAAGTAGTAATTTGTGGGGCAGTTATGGAGTACAAATATTTTTTCAATTCTGTCGCATTGTCTAAGATTTGACTACCGAACAGCGTAAGCAGAAATGGATAAAGTTGGTAAATTAGCGGCAATCCGTACATTCTTGAACCCATTTGTAAGTATTAGTAAGTAGCGCTATTAGTCTTACTTCATAACTAGGAAATATAAGTCTATAACGATTCAGTATTACTTCTAGAGCCCAAAAACTTGGACTTATTTTTGATTTTCTTGATATATTCGGCAAATTATACATCGAACCTAATGCTGAACGGCAAAGAAATGCAAATTCATGAGAAAATAACATTAAAAAAATTATTACATTTTATACAGAGAATACGCACAATAATGGTAACTCGAAACAGCGAAATTTTTATAGGTTCATTAACACGGTGGAGTTTAGATCGGGAAAGCATTCTATTAAATTGATTTCCTTTCAATAAAACCATTGCAATTTTGTTTACCAAAGTCTGTCAGAACCGTTTCTAGAAGTTGTATATAAGAATTAGAATTCATTCGCATAAAAATAAAACATATAAGGGTTTTGCTGTTATGGGTAAAAACTACCCGAACTATTATACTAAAGCTACCATAATTTCGGCTCATCCTACCTTCAGTGTTCTTGCGCAAATCGTGTCAATAATATTTGAAACCATCAGGCCCATCCAAGTTAAATTCCTTCGCATCAGATAATATGACGTTCCACTCATGATCCTCCACTTATTGATAGATTTAAATTACATTTTATTTGTTGCGAGGTTACACTAACAGAAGAGAGTTAGTTCTTTATATATTACTTCCCTTAGTGTGATTTTTGCCGCAGGAATTGCCCAACTTGATGAGATGATGGGATCGTCCTACTTTCTCAGCTATGACTCGGTTTGAAAACCATACCTCTTTAAAACAATTTAGTTTTGTTTTTTCTTCTTGGATAGCAATTTACGGCATTTTTATTAACTAATATGTGTACTTGGATAATACATACACTAGGGTGACCGAATAAAATAGACACCAGGTAAAGCGGTATAAATATGTAAACAGCAAAATTCTAAGAACGAATTAAGAACTTTCTCTTGTCATTAGGGTAGGGCTAGATGTATCGGAAGGAATTCGTCATAGTTTAGTATCGTTACAACAATGCCTCGCTTACAAGGTTCGAGTGATATTAGCGACTTCACCCGGGGTCGTATCGTTGGCCAGAGTAAACGCGGCGCTTCGCAACGTGAAATAAGTAAATTTTTATATATTCCGTTGTCCACAGTTAACCGTGCGATTACACAATTTAAACGTAAGGAAAAAACAACAGTGGAGCCGAGACCAGATCGTGCCGGACCTTCTGAAAGAAGTAAAAGGATGTTTGTGCGCGAAGTGTTAAGAGAACCGCGAAACTTCACAAAAAAGTCAGCGCACCGTTCTGCGATACCTCCACAGTGTGGGGATGTATAAAAGGGTGGCAAAGAAAAAACCTCTCCTTACGGCGTTTCAAAAACGGCGCCGAATGGCTTGGGCAATCGAAATGCGAACAAAGCTCGAAGAGTTTTGGCGGTCTGTCATTTTTTCAGACGAAAGCAGATACTGCCAATTCAGTGAGAGTGGTCGTACGTGGGTATGGAGACGTTCGTCACTGCAACTGGACGACAAATTTTTGCATCAGACGGTGAAATATGGCGGTGTGAACATCATGGTGTGGTGCGCGATATGGTATGGTGGAAGATCGCAATTAGTAATCTGCGACGGAAATATAAATGCGGCAGAATATATCCGAATATTAGCAGAAGGGTACTACCGATATTCGACAACGCTATTTTCTCTAAAGAAGACGCCACATTTATGGAGGATGGAGCACCCTGCCACAAAGCAAGAACAACAACCACATGGAAAGAGGAACAGGGGATTCGGATTTTACCATGGCCAGGCCAATCACCAGACATGAATCCGATAGAGAATGTTTGGCACATAATCCAGACAAATATAGCGAAACGACCCCGAAAACCCAGCAATAAAGAAGAACTCGTGGCAGCTGTTACAGAAGAGTGGTTAAATATTCCAGAAGACACCATTAATCATTTAATAGATTCTATGCCACGACGACTCGCAGCACTTCACGCAAGTAAAGGTGGATCGACAAAATATTAGTCTAATTCAGAAATTTTAAAATATTTTGTATATATAACGAGAATAGAATCTTTTTTTTTTATTAGTAGGTGTCTATTTTATTCACCCTAGTGTATATACATTTAATAATATTTAATAATAAATAAACTTTTGAAGATGTTTAGAGGTTTCCTTACACTGAAGGGTGATATGTGATTTGGTAGGATGTCTGTCTAACTCTGTGGACCTATAGAAATGCCGGTGTTTTGAGTTACCTTTATTATAAGTATTCACTGTATAAAATGTAATGCATCTTTTAATGTTATTTTATTTTGTAATTGCGTTTAATTATAGTTATATATAACATTAACTTCGATGCATAATTTGCCGCAAATATTAAGAAAACTAAATATTTCGTTCAAAGGTTCATATGGAACTATAGGAATTACGCTGAGTGTAGTATCACTGCTTAATGGCAGCGATTTTCCGTTAAATCTTATCAAGGGTGACAAATCAACGTTGTTTCTAAGTGGCCCAAAGTGCCGATCCATTGGTTAATTCCTGTTTAAGATTAAACTATTGGCACGACCCTTTCGCACCACATATGAAACACATTTACAATCCTTGTTCAGTTTATTAGAGCCAGTTGCTAAAATAGCGATTTTGTTCAAATGAATAATGAAAAACGTATTGTACAAGCGTAAGCTGATTCAGAACTGTTTATAGACATCTTCACAACTAGATAACTAACATTTTGCAATGCCTACTTTGGCTTCTATAATAGCTCTTATTCTTTTTTGCATACTATTTATACAAGCGTTAATGGTATGTCTAATTGTACCGTCACTTTGCCTCACATCCTCAATATTTCTTATTAATTCCTCTTTCGTAGTGTTTCTTCTCGAATACACGCGTGATTTTAGACCACTCCACACGTTCTTAATTCCATTGAGGTCGGGACAATTTCCCTGCTAAGGTACCACTGGCAGAGCGTGCGTTTCCAAATGAACTTTGGATGGATTTGGCCATGTGACACGGTGCTTTATCCTACATGAATGTGTGAGGCCCTTCATTAGGGTCTAGATCATTGATATATGGCATTCAAGGCATCGTCCAATACACGCTCATGTTGGTGTTGATTCATGGTGCCTTGGCAAAAATACAGTGGTCCAGGACCTTCGACTGATATACAGGACCATACCACAACTGACGGAGGGTGTTTCACCGTTTTTAATACACAACCTTCACCAAGCTATTCAGATGGATGTCATCTAACAAATTGAACTCTTTCGGTCATGGCTTCTACTTTTGACTCATCGCTGAATACGATCGTTAACGAAAAGACATTGTTTACACAAAAAAATTCCACGATTTACAGATTCATTTAAGTTATTTTGTTTTACCTTTCGTTTTCAGTTGTGCAATGTTGATGACGTTTTGCCTATTCACAACGTGCGCGCTTCATCATTGGTGTTAATCTTGTCTTTTTCAGAAGACATCTGTATTTTAATTCGGCTTCGTGGAATCGTTTACGTACGCGTTGATATTTGCGCTCCTTGTTGACACATTACATTTTCTATTTCTTTGACGGATAAACCTCGGTTTTCAATTGCTTGTTGCAGGTTACGTCGATCATCTCGACTAGTAGTGATCCCTTTCTTGCCGCAAAATGGTCTTCCGAGGCTTCTAGTGGTTATTTTCTTCTTTTTCATTAAAATCACGATTCGCTGCACTGTTTATCAGGATACTTCTTCTATCTTTGCAATAGTGCGTTGGGAATACACTCCTGTACCCAATAATGGCTCAATATACAGTTTTTTCTCATTCGTTATGTCCTTTTTTTACCCACAACGAAAAAATGTAAAGCTCATACAAGCAATAACTTAAAGTGCAACATTAACACATAAACACGGAAAAGACGTTGTTAGATGAATAGATAAATATTCTTTCTACAATAGTAACCGATCCAAACAATATCCTACGAATTACTGTGCCTTTCAACCTTGTTTCTACCCATCTTCTATACAGTACAGAATTTTTCATGAGGGGGATAACAATAGGCAAGAGGACATTAAGTGGCACTTTCTCAGTTTCTTAGAAAGATATTTAGGAAACGTATTTAGATTGGTATTGTAAACCTTATTCATGAATTTTATATTTGTATTTGTAAATTATGGCGTTGGAAACACACTAGAGTTTAAATTTATACGGTGGCGCTAATAGAATGGACAGGGACTGTATTTGTTGAATATATGTGAAATAACGCGAATATTTTGCCTACCTTCATGCTGCCACTTATTATAGGCCCACCAATTAAAACATTAAATTGAAAAAGTCCGGAGAAAGCGATTTTCTTCGAACATCCGTTAAAATTTTAATTGACTCCTCTTATACCTTTTTAATGTTTAATGAGAAAATTTGCTACGCTTGTATTTATTTGAGATATTGACAAATTAATTAGCTTCATTAATTCCATGACCTACGCATTTTCATAAAATAAACGATATAGAGATTCCCATCTAAATTATTAAATTAAGCACCCGCCAGTCTAGACGTTTAATCGTCATTCGAAGTGCTGATTTCTAGTTTTAACCTGCTAATCTTAGGATATTTGCTTTTAGTCAGAATTAGCTTATTCATCTTTCGCGATACGTGTGAGGCTCAAAAAATGGTATAATTTTACCTCCGATAATAGGCAGCGATGATAAAGAACTGTGAAAAGTGTGAATTAAATTGCGAACGGTAATGTCGAGAAATGACTCGCAGCTGTCGATTGTAGATGATGCGTTCTAATTTTAAACGATCTTTAATAATTTTAGAACGTACATCTATCGGGTGTATGTATAGATATTGCATCGAACAATAGCAAACTTTCAACTTTAAAATATATGTATCAATTATCAGTCTATAAATATACATTACTTTCGCCATTTATCGCGTGCATGTTAACTTTTAACATATGTACGATAAAATCTAACGTTAAGAACATTGATGACACTTGAAAAAAATGTGTATTGCACAACTAGATGAAATAAGTGCATTAAAATTCTGGAGAAATATAAGCTACACGTGGCTTTACGTAATTACTAGTAGTTTGAAATTATTTTATGAACTTTTGATTTTTTAACGTCTTCGCAAATTATACATCGAGAACTTAATGCTGAACTGCAAAGAAACGCAAATGCAAGAGAAGATAACATTTAAAACAATTGTTACATTTCATACCGAAAATATTTACAATAATGATTTCCTTTTAATGAAACCACTCCTTTGTTTGTCTGGAATTCTGGATAGCTGTCTATCAGAACCATTTCCGGAAGTTATACATAAGAATTAGAATTCATTCGCGTACAAATAAAGCATATAGTAGTCTTATTGTTATGGGTAAAAGCCGCCCAAACCACCAAAATTTCGGCTCATTGCAACTTTAGTGTTGATAATATTTGAAGCCATTGGGCCCGTCCGAGTTAAATTTCTTCTGATCAGAAAATATGTTATTATTCTACTGATGATCCCATCTCATGATCTTGCGCAAACTTCAGACTTACCTGTTTATTTGTCACTTTTTAAGGGTAGTTTTGAAGCTTATTTTAGCCACCGAAAACGTTTATTGCCGGATTAAGTTTGTTGTACACATCTATTTGTTACTAATAACTAGAGACCGGATTGTATGCAAAGTGCAAAAATTTAATTTTATTTATTTATTATATTTTACGTCTATTTATAGATGTCACACTGATTGAAGTTAGTTAACGCTAATTAATGTAATCAGTGTAATGCATCTACATATAGACATAAAATATATTAAATAAATTTAAATTACATTTTATCTGTTAGGCGTTACATTACCACAAGAGGCCAACAGAAATGTCGCTGAGCTCTGTTTTTAAGTCAGTTTTTGTTGCTGCCCTTAATGCGATTTTTTGCCGGAAGAATTGCCGAAATTTATAAAATTGATGAGATAATGGCATCGTCCTAAGATGTTTAGAGGCTTTTTTACACTGAGAGGTAATGCATGATTTCGTGGGATGTCTGTCTAAGTCTGTGGAATTATATGGTTTGTTCCAACTCCCTGGTAAGACCGTAAATTTACCGTCCGGTACCTGCGCATTGCAAAAAAGCCGTTCCAACTACGTAATGCATTGTACGTGGAACGATAACTTTAGCATTCCAACTTCACTATGCATCCTGCATGTACCAGTTACTGAACGGTCGAACCGATACATGATCCAGAGTAGAAACCTTTTGTACCGACATGCGCAGTATCAAGCTGAGTATTTGTCTAGTCATAACCTCCATCAGCAGTGGTACACAAGATGGTTCCGAAAGTGTTCCAACTATCTTAATTGTTGACCGATTCAGATGATCGGTGTATGAACTCATACGCGTACCGTAAAAAAAATCGGTGGTTGAAACAAACCTATAGTTTCGTTCGTATTTATACGCACATGCGGCAGGTACTTCCCCTATATATCTAACAGTTATTATACTGACAAAATAATGTTTCTGCTATTTCTTTACGTTTAGAAATGTAATCTTAGGTAATTCTCAAATCATAAAGTTGCTAAATGTCTATAGGGGAACTACAAAATTATATGGAACTATAGAAATTTTACTGAGGGCATATCTTAGTTCATACAGACTTTTTTAATTCACACTCTCAAAATATTATAAAAACAAGTCAAAAACAAATTGTAAAATAAGCCTCTATTCCGCACATATACAAAGACCTCTAACAGTTATAAAAATAATGTTCTTATCAATTTGCCAACAAAGATAATCATAAATTAACTTAAATTTGCGATTTGTCAATTTGTACATCCTTTGCTATTACTGTCGCACATAACCTTGACACTTTCTGTAGCAGTCTTGCCAATATTAGCGAATTTAGAGCAGATTTTCGAACCCGTCGGCCAATCGAAGTTCGAAAGTTCGATCGGATTGAGATCTGGACTTTGGAGAGGTCACTTCATAACAACAATTTTCTGTCTATGCTCCAGTTATTCCGAATACTCACGGCATATTTTTGTAGTGTGTTTTGGATCATTATCGTGCTGGAACACGAAGTTTTTAATCGTGTTCCAGATAAAATGGAAGTCCTCACCAAAATCTCCCTATAACCCTCTTTTCTAAGGACACCATCTATTTTGACCAAATCGCCCACAGAGGTACCCCCAAAACAACCCCAAATCATAACCTCTCCTTCTCCATGTTTTGTTCTTCGTGTAATATGTTAGTTGTGTTCGTTCGATATTCGATCCGCGGACAAATGTTCTGTCTGAATCAAAGGTGAAATATTTAGATTCGTCGGTCCAGAGAACTTTCCTCTAATCTTCCAAACTTCACTCTTTCTGTTTTCTCGCCGGTGCTGTTTAGCTTTGTTTGATTTGTGTAATAACGGTGTCCGCATAGCAACTCATCCACACAAACCAGCTTGGCGGAAACATCTTTGTACTGTTGCGACAGATTTTGGGCGCGAAATATTCGCTTCACCGGCAATTTTTGGCGTTGTTTTTCATCTGTTTCGTTTAAATGAATACGTAGGCTTCCACGGTCAGAGTTAGTAATAAATGAACTACTTCCGGAATTGGACCATGTCATGATGAGATAATAGAAATTAAATGAGAGTAAGAGGGGAAAGAAATAAAATAAAAAGAAAGATAGAAAAAGAAATAAAAAGAAGAAGAATGAAAAAGGGGGGCCGTGTAAAAGAAAGAAAGGTGAAAAAGTAAGAGAAGGAAAGAGTGACAGAAAATTGGAAAAGGAAAAAAGAACAAAAGAGAAAGGTAGGATCCTGACGTTTCGCCTCCGTCCTAGGAGGCTTCTTCAGGAGACACAGGGGAAACCAAAGTGGGTGGAGGCGAAACCACTGTGGCAGAAGGTTACGATAACTCGGCGTGTTGACCGCGCTAGAGGCGAAAACCTTCAGAAGGTTTTCGCCTCTAGCCCGGTCCAATTTCGGAAGTAGTTCGTTTATTATCATTACCGTTACTATTATTTCGTGTACAATATTCCGTTTTTCTAATAAATTGTATCATTATTTTACATCTTTAAAATATTATTTCTGTATTTGCGGCTTTCAGATTTAAAGCTCACCAAGAAATATGTAGAATAAACTCTTTTGAAAAGTTAAGGCTTTAATATTTTCATTGCAGTTTCTACTTCTAGTGGGAGTTGTGTTATCCAAATTTGATTGTGCTTGGCCTCTGTTTTAACTGATTGCTTTTCCTTCTTACCTTTAATCTTTAGTCTACCACTCGTTTCATTCTTATCTTAGGTGACACGGTCCAATTGTTTGTGATTACAATTGGGAGATCTTCTACTGGTATTATTATTTTTGGTCGTCTGGAGTGCTGTTTATTGGATACACTTCCACTTCTTTGACACTTTTTAACATTATAATCTACGGCTCTTCGGTTTAACTTTAGTAAATTAGGAATTTCCCGGTTACTTGTGGCGATATTGTTATTTGCCCATGCATCACTCTAGATAATACTTTTCTTGCCGGCATTGCTTTCAAGTTACTCGCTGTTTTAAAATACTTTGCACAAATTCTTCAATATTCCTTGCTTGCAATTTCAAAGCTGAATGCAAACTAAATTTTTCATTATATTAATAATGTCCGTGTCGTCTATTTTCGTACTTTATGCCGTAATAAACATTTCCGAAAAATTGCTCTTTATCTCATCCGTCTACCTGAGCATTTTCGATTTCTTAATGCTATTCAGCACATTACGTACTCACAGAACATTACAAAGGAATTATAATCTATCCCGCACTTACAGTTTAATAATACAGATATTTTGATAAGGATAAAAAATAGTTTCTTCGAATAATCTCCAATTATGCAAGTGGGTAAACACTTGTGGCCGGTAGTGTATAATCCAAAAGTTAGTACTTCCAATAGATATTAACTTCATGTCCCTTCTGAAAAGGCTTTAACGTAAATGTACATACATACAAATATAATGCATGAAGAAATTGTCTCAGGAATTTCGAAACTTTTTTGCAATACTAATACAATAAAATGAAATTAGTTCCGTTTTATAATGTTATTGTTTGAAATGTTATATTTTTCAATAATATATTATTGAGAGCCACGCAAGGAATTTTAAACATCTAATTCGTTCAAAATTATAACAAATGCAGGAAATTCGATCAATAAACAAGTTGTAAACGAGCTATATCAGCTGAAACCACTATCAATCGCATTTAATTGGTGTAAACGGATAAATGTCAACAAAAACGTGAATAATTTCGCTAATTACCATATTTTTTCATTTCAAGGAACGGAATACAAAAAGAAATTAAGTGCTCCGTAACCTCTTAAACGACATTAACCATTTTTTGTCTTCACATTTTTTGCAGACAGCGTCAGAGAGCGATTTCTCAGCGTGTTTTCTTAGCTATCGAAGATTACGTGGATCACACTAGTCAAAGCTGATTTCGGACGAAGATCCAAAGGGCGGACACGTGATGATGGAATTCCTCTCCACATACGCATACATATGTATATGCAACAACAATAATACCGTTATCGAGCCAAGTTCGCGTAATCTTTAGGACGATTCATTCATATTACACGCATTTATGGATATATGTATGTACATCTGTAGTAAATTTTGCGCTATGTTCTAATTAGATGCTCAATTATTTCTCGATAAGCGAAACTGATGCGTACTTTCTTATCACGACCAGAACTTCCTGTTCGATCCGAATGAAATTATTCTATATGCGGAGCAGACAATGCAATAAATCATCTTTCAAGATATGAAACTGTATGATATGTGTAGAAGCTACTTTATAAAATATTCATGTTAAAATTTCTCTAATTTAATGTATTTTGGAGAATCAATGCAATTTACGGTCTTTTAGAAAACCTTGCATGTATTAATATGCACGGGTCAATAGTTTCGTCTAACCTTTCAATATATGGTGATAAATAACTTTTTAATAACGTTTTTGTATTCATTTTGGTGCATGATTTCCTCTACAAAATACAATAAGCCTGGACCTTGTAACCAAATTTTTACATATGGATCTTTTACTATTTTTACGATACGTGTTTTATTGTAATAGCTTCCATTTCATATTTGCTATTATAGTAAAGGCATAGAGTTCCCTTTCTTAACAAGAAACATTTACTGTTTTAAGAAGTTTCCACGAAGTCACAAACTGGGTGGTACCATTACCAATATTACAATCATTAAATATGTTACCACACTTGTTTCAATCAAATGAGTACGACGTGCGAAATAAATATTTTTTAATGCACGACCGTGCCCACATTGAGTGATGTTATACTTGCAAGTTTAAAGTAATTCTTGTGACAACTTAATGGATCTTTCGACGCACCTTAACAAATTTACCTTACAAGGTAACGCCGGCGGGTGTCCACCTCCGATTTCGATGAAACTTAACAGATCGAAAGAGTACCTTAAAATAAGAGACACGTATTTTTTTTATCGGCGTATCTGCACGATTTTGGGGTACAGCTCCCACCAAAGTTTGGACGATTTTTCAATTTTTGCAAATATTTCCTAAATTATAACAGATATTAAAATTTGTTCTTAATATAATTTGCAGCACATTGCATGGCCCTAAGGATGGCGTCATCAGTATTCGCATACAGTTAATAAGGCGGGACGGGGTACCCAGTGCCCCCCATTTTTTTACATTTTTTCTTTTTCTAATTCATCAAAAGAAGGCCGATTTTACATAGAATATGATGATGTATAATAAGTTTAGAGAATTAATAATTGCAAAAATAGAAAAATAATAATAAAGCTTCAAAATTAATAAACTTGTCTATTGATATAAATCAAATGAACTATAACAGAAATAAGTTTTTATCCTTAACGTAATTTCCAGCATAATACATGGTCTCAAGGTAGATATCTTCACAAAAAGCTAATAACGGGGGACGGGGTACCCCATACCCCCCATTTTGTTAATAATAAGTTTATTCCTTATTCATCAAAAAAAGATCGCTTTTATATAGAAAACGGTGATGCATAATAAATTTAGGAAATTAGTAATAATAGTAATAACTCAAAATAAATATATGTACGTGTCTATTGTCATGAATTTGATATGCATTTATCTACGCATACGTGAGTTTTATTAATTATTCAGCCACTTCAGATATAATTTATAATTTGCATTATAAGTTTAACGCGATAAGCGATCTGGCGATTGATCATATTATTATATAAATAAAGATGCATCCCCGAATGCATAGTAATTAACCACGAACGTTTAAGTGGTCACGTCTGCATGTAGGAAATAGGTATATAAGACTAGTATTCCAAATGAGAACATTAGAAGTCGTCTTTCGTGCAGTAAGTCAGTACCTTCAGTAGCCTTCTTTTGATGAATAAGAAAAAGAAAAATGTAACAAATGGGGGGTACTGGGTACCCCGCCCCCCGTTATTAACTTTTTGCGAATACCGACGACGCTACCTTTGGGGCCATACAATATGCTGCAAATTATGTTGAGAAGAAATTTTAATATCTGTTATAATTTAGGAAATATTTGCAAAAATTGAAAAATCGTCCAAACTTTGGAGAGGACTGTGCCCCAAAATCGTGCGGATATGCCGATAAACAAAAACGTGCCTCTTATTTTAAGGCACTCTTTCGATCTGTTAAGTTTCATCGAAATCGGTGTTCCCTTGTTAGTATGGGAAAATCTGAATTCTTGTCAATAACACTTTCGTATTCCACTTTTATTTTTTTTTCGCCTTCCGCCAAATACTTTCTAAATCACATTTTGTCTGACTATCTTGAAACACTTGCTGGCTTTTCTTGATAGCTTTGGCGTGTCTCGGATCGAATTGAAAAACTACCTTCTTTACGCCATCAAAATGTTCACTGTAGTAAAACGCAGACTTTAACCATGTTCCCCGACACGTAGTAATCGGCTGTGGTGGTTTAGGCACTTTCGGACACAGTTCGTGAAATGTTTTTGTACGTTTGAGGGGGCTTCAGAAATACTGCCTTCGTATGAGCTACTAAAACATTTATTCATTGATAACATTTATTGTTAATTGTGTCACAAGATTTAAAGTATGGATTTTACCCGTTATATATAACAGATTGCCACTATCTTCTTTAAGAGATCGGCATAAGGAAAGCATGTTAGCAGCACCGTCAGTCACAAATATTAAAAGTTGGGTTGTTGAAACTTGAAATGTTTTTAAAAATTTTAAAATTTCATCGCTAGTAGAATAGTAGAGCAACTCTTTTAGAAGCAAGTAAGATAGGGGATGACAGAGAATATTTTTGCCGATCGGTTATTTCATCCACAAATAATCACAATTTTTTATCTTTCAATTCTGCTTCAACGTAGTCACGAATAGATGGCATAAAGTTTTTTCACGATGTCCGACTTGGTAATGTATAATCCGAATACTTGCTCCAGAAGGAGACAAATGCTTATTGATCTAATAAAGTGAACGGTACACTACATAGAATAAAACAAACACCCAAATCAAATATTAATTGTTCGCCGTATCGTTTGCCACCGATTGCAGTTGACTGTTTTATACTTTTTAGGTCACGTTCTTCTTCGTATTCTAAATCCGGCAATCTCGCTATACGTTTTCTAGTTTATACGCCGTTTCCGAAACGTACCTAAATGCGATATTTTCTAAGCATGTGTGTACTCACAAGCACTCACAACGACCAGCATTATTCTATACTGAACAAGCCTTCCGAGCACTTCACCCCTTCACGTTGTTCTCCGCACGGCACTGAAACTTGCTCCATTTTGCCGAGGCTAGTTGTAATTGACCAGTCTCAATTAATGCTTTACTGACTAGCCTAAGACTTTACAGAAGTTAGTTTAACTCATAAAAGAATCATTTCATGAAATTTCATTAAAGTACGTACCGGTGACCCGGAGAGCTATAAACTATTTGGAACACATTCGCTGAAAACGGAAGTTTCACCCTCGTAAACTTCTTTTCGGTTGATTAAAATTAGTTCCGAGTATATTTTGAAATGAATTACTCATCCATAAAATTTTTAGACCCGAAACTTTCCTTTACAAGCTTATAATAAGTACGTCAATACCTGCTACATAGTTTAAGGAGAAAACTTGAACAAATACTTATTTTTGAATACTGATACTTTACAGTAATTTCACAATGTATATTTAGCAAGGAATCATCACTAATATAAACAAGAAACAGCAGAAAAACAAAATTCCAAACGAAAAAAAAATACCACTTTTCAAAGAAAGCAACATTGAGCGACATTTTTAAACATTACAAGAGTTTATTTTAATTTTACTGCGATCGTAAATTAAGATATTAGATTTTTTGAGCTATCGTTAATAGCGGTAGACCAAACCATGTTATCTTGTTTCCCCCTCTCTCAATTTATAACGGCGTGCCGCTAAGAAGATACTGGTTTATTACATCTTTATTGTCGTACGTGCTAATACCACAAAAAAATCAGTCAATTTTAATTAAGTGAAACGACAGCTAATGCGTTTATAACGATCACTTCCCTCTTCTATGATCGAACAATTGATGCTTATCTGTTTATATTAAACGAAATGATCGCTGTACTAAAAAAAAAGGGGGAGGACGCGTCCTATCCCAACTCGAATGCGTTTATGACATTTCGCCTCTTATTATTTTTTAATAGCACGCGCGGAACACTACTAAACGCTGCGCCGTTATCCATCCATTAAACCGTATTATTATTGCCCATCAGCCGGTGTAATAATTAGCCCCGAACGTAATTTAAGAGCGTCGTAAAATTGATCGCTTAGCACTCGAGTTACAGTGTTCCACGTTGATATTGGTCCAGTGTCAATATTTAGCGAGATATATTTAGATGAACGTAGATATGAATAAGTCATTTCGCAAATTTATGCGTTACATTATTAAATTTCGTTTTCATCATTGAGAAGAGTTCAATATTTCTAAGAAAATTAAGACCGCATTTTGTGCAAGATATTAATGGCGATTATGTTTTTGGAATGCCAGGGATTTGTATCGGAATTGAAAGCATACTTTATATAGTTCAAAATTTACACACTGAGACATTCTTTTACCGTGATATCGTAAAGTTTCTAGGATGAAGACGCCATTGAAATAGAAAACATATGTCTCAATTTTAGCCATACTATCATACTTGTAACACAATCTTAACTTTTGAAAATTATTTTGAGAGTGTTATTGTGACATCAACAAATATGCCATTTGATTTAAAGATAGAATAGAACAACAAGTACAGCTGGTATTTAAGATTTTATTAATAAAAGAAAGGCAAAACTAAAGCAAGTGTTAAAATTGTCAATTAGTTTCAATTTCCAAGTTCATACGCCTTTTCATGTAACTAAAGGCATTTTGCAAGCATTGCGGGCGCTAATAAAAAGAAGCAGACGATGGGCAGCAGAAATACGACTCAAAGTTAAAGATAAGAAAAATGAATGGAGCAGATATATGCATAGCAGAAAAGAGGAGGACTATAAGATGTACAAAATGGCAAGGAAAGTAGCTAAAGAGAGTATCAAGAAGACTGAGAGAAAACCGAGAATTATTCTAAGGAGCAATAAAGCAATTGAGGCAGAAGAAGACGATAAGATTGGAAAGTATAAGAGATGATAAAGGAAATATACTAACTGAGGTTAAAGAGATAATGGAAAGATGGAAAACCTATGAATACCAAAATGCCAGAGTTAGTAATAAACGTACTACTTCCGGAATTGGACCGTGTCATGATGAGATATATATAAGAAGAAATAAGGGTAAGAGAGGAAAGAAAAATAAAAAGAAATAGAGATAAAAAGAAAAAGAAAACATGATAAAGGGTGGGGGGACGCGAAATAGAAAGAATAAAGGGGGAGGGGAAGATACGAGAGAAAAGTAAGAGACCAAACAAAAAATTAATGTACAGGAACTAATTTTTGCAGATGATATCGTATTGATAGCAGACACAGAAAAGACATTACAGCAATAAATAACAAATAACATAGAGATAAACTAGTTGAAAATAAACACAATGATAATAGCGGTAGAAGAAGAAAACAACATCAGAACCGAAGGAACAGCCTTGGAACAAGTTAAAAGTTACAATTACTTAAGAAAAATCATTGAAGACAACGGGGGAATTGAGAAAGAAATAAATGAGAGAATAGGGAAATCCGCAAACATATACAGCTGTGGCCATATGTATTCGCCACTCTCGTTTTGAACGTGTTACACGAATATTATTGTATTTCTAAGAAGCAGGGTCGATGACGGACTTAACTAGGTACCTGGTAATGAGGGTTTAATGGTTTATTGCAAGCCATTCTGAGTAAATTAGAAAATAGACGTAAAATTGTAATTTCTGAATATTCTTCAGTCTTTCTTAAAAGTTGTAAGAGTAAGGTTGAGCTAGTTAGAGTGAAGATATTGTGTAATACGATAGTATACAGTAAAAAGTAATGCCGAAAACACGCGAATTGACGGAGGTAGAGCGAGGACAAATTGGGGTGTTAGAAAAGCAAGGGTTGTCGGTGTCTGCTATTGCCCGACAAGTGAAATGTGCACGATCGACAGTTAGAATGACGATAAAACGATACAAAGAGAGTGGATCTTTGACAAACAAACCGAAAACTGGTCGAAAAAGGAAGACAACTAGCAGAGATGAGCGAGTCTTAGAGCGGATGTCTTTGGGAGACCGGAAAAAAGGGTCTAAACAACTTTCCAGTGAGCTTTTCCTTCTACATAATGTTGCTATTTCTCCTTGCACGGTTAGAAGACCCCTTTGTGAATTAAATTTAGGTGGATACAAAGCTCGACATAAACCACGGTTGTCTCCGCAACAAAAGAAAAAGAGACTGCTGTGGGCTAAAAGTCACCGCGACTGGACCATTGACAATTGGGCCAATGTTATGTGGACGGATGAGTCAAATATTGAGGTAAGTAATACATAATTATTGTATTTGCGGTATTCTGTATTCAATTCCTGGTATCTACAGTGTTTTTATTCTCTTTAATGGGTTTCAAAATGTAACAGTATTCATGTTTTTGTTGGTAGCTTCGTGGTAAACCTGGGCCTCAATAAGTGCGACGCAGGCGAGGAGAGGCCTTCCATCCAGACTGTATTCATCCCGACTGTCAAGTTTGGGGGTGGTAGCATAATGGTTTGGGGTTCCATGAGTGCAACAGGCGTCGGAGAACTGTTCGTCTGCGAGGACCGAATGAACAGTCGGACGTACATCGACATGTTGGAAGAAGTTCTGGAACCGTGTGCGTTAAAATTATTCGATAGTGATGAACCAGAGTATTACTTCCAACAAGATAATGCACCGTGCCATAAATCTCGCGTAGTAATGCGCTGGTTCGAGGAAAATAACGTGCGGGTCCTGGAATGGCCGGCACAATTCCCGGACTTATCGCCAATTGAGCATTTATGGTACATTTTAAAGGGAAATGTAGCTAAATACTCATCTACCACAAAGCAATGCTTTAAAACAAAAACATTCGAAGAGTGGAATAAAATCACCCCCGAACAGTGCTACAACTTAGTGAGCAGTATGCCCCGACGAATTCGTGCGGTGATAAAAGCCCAGGGAGGAGCTACCAAATATTAAGCAATATCTGTATATATCTGTATACACTCAAAATGAAACATTTTCATCGATAAATTTTTTTTTTATTTCTTATATATTCGTCGGAATAAAAAACAAAAAAAGGTGGCGAATACATATGGCCACAGCTGTATTTAATACATTAAGAAATACAATTTTACATAAAAAGAAATACCAAAACAAATAAAGACAGAAGTGTATAAAGGAGTGGTTAATTGATTAAATTGCAAAGTCAAAGAACACGACTCCTCTTCGTTTGCCTCCATGCCACTCTGAGCTCAATCCAATTGAACTGATATGGGCACAAATAAAAAATGGGGTTACTGCACACAATTCAACTTTCAAATTAAACGAAGTTAAACAAAATTTACATAATGCCACCAATAAAGTAACTACAATAACTTGGCGGAATCTTAAACAAAGAGCCTTAAGAAAACAAAATTTAGTTACAATGGAGGTTTTAGATACCATTTTGTGGAAAAAAATTCAAGGAATATTTTTTCCATCTATTTAATAGTGTTATGAAAACGTCGCAAAACCTATCTATTGAAAAACTGTTTATTGCGGCGCATACCTTATAATAAACCATACATTCAGTTTGCGTCCAATATATTGTCGAAATACTGGAGGTGTGTGTGTTTGTGTTAGGAAGATCCTATTTCATATTATTAGATTATTTGGTCGATGATATTCCAAAGAAGGGAATAGGATATATAAAAGGCGCGTCAGAATATGCGTTTTATACGAACAAATATTTCCAATAGCGAAATTGGTCGATAAATGAATATTTATGGGTGTTGTGTGCGTAGGACAATCGAAGAAAAGGAGAGACTGGTAGGCTTCAAAGCAGAAATCGAAGTGGAACAACCAGATCAAAGACGGAACGATACATTTAAACGGAAAGAAATCTGTGCTGCAGATGGGTCAAAAACGAAAACTAATTCTGGTATATGTCTGTGCCTCTATGTCGACGTATATCCGTTTTTTCAAACGGAAGTTTATGCTACAGAAACCTGCATTTGTGAGGGCGGCTATCAACAGACATGTGGGAGTTGTTTTGTATTCTGTCAGACAATCAGGTTACCTTAAAGGCGCTAGGATCAAATCATATAGCCATTAAACTGGTATGGCAGCACTTGCAGGGCTTGTCTAGCCTTTTCTGAATACAATAGGGTTACACTAGTGGGGGTTTCAGGGCGCATAGGCATTGCAGGCAACGAAAGTGCAGACCAGATACCAATCTGAAATTGACTCCATTGGAACCTAACCGGATATAGGTATTATAAAAACTACAGTGTGTAATGCAAAAGCTTACAACTGACATATTAGCATTTTCATCTGTTCAAAATGGGAATTTTAGTTTGTATATGTAGACTATAGGATGAAGAAGAAGAAACGCTCTATTACGTTATTTTGGAGTACTCAGTTTTAAGTCAGAAAAGACATATGCTGGATTACTGGATTAACCGTTGGGAAGAAGAGTACTATACTGGCTATTAAATTTAGTTAAGGAAGTTAATCTGTTTTAGTAAAGCAAGCCAAATGCGGAAATAGCGAAATATGCCTCTTGGATGGAGTATTGGGAATACAGCAAGACCGAAACCTGTATTAAGCAGTAATAAATCACTCTATGCAAACAGGAATTTTTAGCGAAAGTATACTGTTATCATATTGGTATTTTAGTAGTGTTTTAATGTCTTTGTAGATATAAGTATTGTTTAGAAAGTGTGAATTGTGTTTCTTTGATATATTAAATAACGTTCCCTAAACGTTATCATCGTTGTACTAATAACCACATGAAGCGCTGTACATAAAGAGACCTCTAATATCGTGTCACAGCGACCCCACCGTTTTCAACAGCCCGCAATGGCGCGAGACACGCGATCGTCACAAAAATGAACGTAGGCGCACGATGAAGACAGGTTAACCCGTTACGATTATGTGATGTGGTATTGACGATGACGTCTATCCGCGTGCTGCTAGCGTACGTAGGTAGAAACGCCTTAATAAAATTAATCGGGGAAATACCGGGATCAATTATGCAGTAATATCGTAATTAATAATCGATTTTCGGTTTAGCGGATATGTTACATTGTGCTAATAACGCCCTATGTCGTTCTAGTTTATAAAATGTTCGTGTTGCGATATAAGAAATCATATAGATGTAAATACAAAACAGTTAATGTGTTAATCTCGCGTTAACCTTTTTTCTCGAATTTCTATTGGAAAAATATTAATCAGAGTTTAACAGAAAGAATTGTGCTATAGAAATTGTCCCAGATTTGCAATACAGTTACTAAAAAAAGGAAAATTCATATCACGATGTTTCATATGTTTGTCGTACTTAAGTAAATACCAAGATATCTTTGTTTCAGTAAGAGATAGTGCATATACGAGGGTGGACCTTTATGCTGTACCCGTGGCCCCCTTACAATAAAACTACAATGGCATTATATTTGTTATTTTTCGACATAGTCTCTTTCTACACTAATGCACTTGGTCTATCACTACTCCAACATCTCAACAACCTCCTGGAAAAATTTTCACTTCATAATTACTGGAAAATTTTGCCCCACCTAAGATTTCTTTTAATTTAGGAAACAGCATGTAATCACTACGAGCCAGATCCGCCGAATATAGTGGGTGCTCCACTAATTCAAAGCCTGCTTGGTGTATAGCAGCCATAGTAATACCAGATGTATGGCTAGCAGCATTATCCTCATAGAACATTCCTCGGCGTTTCTCTTTAATAGCGTCTCGCAATTTAGAAATCAATTTCGAGGGGCCTGTAAATGCTCCTGTCCTTTTTGAAAACAGTCAGTCAGGATGATTCCTTGAGCATCCCAGAATACAAATATTTTGAGCCGGAGCAAGTTTAAGAATTTCTGCCATCAAATCCAATCAGACGAGTAAAATGTAAAATATTTCCAATGATGTAGCAGCTATAAATATACTTCTGTCAATTTCTTTACCAAACAATAATTGTAGTATCACTGTATATTTATAACAGTTAGACCTCAGCAGGTAACAACTACCAGAGGCTTCCAATTCGTCTATTCCTTTCCTTCCAAGATTTTCGTACCGTTGCTTTGAATTATACGTGTATCTGTCTTGGTGGCCTTTTGTTTTTCGTTAGTTTATATATACTTAATCCCATTGAATATGCGTTTAACTATTTTTTCCATTAGTGCAGTCTTTACTTCTTTTGGCATTTTAATTTTATAGCATTGTATATTTTCTTCTGTTCCCAGTTATTTTATCTTTAATATTTGACCCGTTATTAATTATCACTGCTAAGTATTTGAACTTCTCTTGCTCCAGTTAGGAAAACATTAACACTACTTGATGTACATGTGTTACTTGTAACAGGTAAATAATTGTAGCCTAAAAAAGTATTATGATGTCTTTGGCAAGTTATTATTGTAAAGAACGCAAGATGTAACAAAATAACCTTCATAAAGTTAACTGCAAACAGTACGAAATTGATATAATAGTATTGCGAATCTGTATGTGGTTAGTTAGTTCTAAATACGACAAAAATAAGTTTAAGATGAGATGTTTAAATATGTTATAGACGGGATATCTCAAAACAGTCATGTTAATGTAACCAAACTAAATTTGCATTTGAAACAATCCATATAAACGTACTACTTCATTCATTCATGTTTTCTTATTTCCGATTAAATCTTTGGTCGGTGAGATCAAATTTACGATCAAGTTTAGTATAAACAACATACCAGTTCGAAACTGAGTAATAAAATTGCTAAAAATACAGTTAATCATATGGTCATCAGTGCTAAAATTAACAATTCCAATACGTATATAGAATGGCAACTAAAATAGATAACGTAAACAATAGTGACTCATACGAGAATAACTTGAGAAGAAAATATAATCGATAAAAGAGACATTTCTTACGAACCACTTTTATAACATTTAGTAGAAGGAAATGAGAAGCACTGTTTTATAAATACGCGTGGTCGAAATTGTTGGGGAATGTAGCGTTTTATATGTAGGAGGAACAATTAGATTTTCTTTCGACCTACATTCTGGAAACTGAAACAAACTGTGTAATTCGTAGACTGTTAGAGTCGGAGGAAACAGAAAATTTCAGCGTCATTTCGGATGTCGCTAATAAAGACGACAGTTGTTCATATGTCCTGCAAGTAACGAATTCTTGATATTTATTATTTTGAAAACAGTACGTTACTTGTAAGCACTAACTATACACAAATTTTATGATTTGTGTACATTACGAACCAGTTACTAGATGAACTAGATGATATACATTACCGTCCATATTAGTTCGGACACGCAAATAAATTAAAAAGAATAATAGCGATAAGAATTAAAATATAAAAGTAAAAGAAAGTAATTCTAGTGAAAAGTTAACAAAAACTTCTTAAATATTCCGTTCATCAAAGACACTCTTTTGTGCGAAGAACAGCTTTCACAACCCGAGGCATCCGTTCCACTAGTTTTTCAGGGACTCTATTTAGCATATTAGTCCATTCCTCTTGTAAAATGTTCCACAGGTGGCCTACGGAGGTACGGCTTGCTTTTCGGATCTTCCTGTCCAATTCATTCCATAACAGCTCGATGGGGTTTAGATCGGGGTTTTGCGGCGGCCATGCTATTATTTGTAAAATACCATTATCTTGTTCTTCATTTAAGAAATTTTTACATACTGTACACGTTGAGTGTTTGTGATCGTTGTCCTGCATGAATATAAAATGTGGCCAATTAGACGTTGCCCCGATGGTATTGTATTTCTTTGTCGTATTTCTAAATAACCTTCTTTTTGCAAAATACCTTCGATTCACTCAAATCTAATGTGCCGGCACAGGAAAAACAACTCCAAACAAGCACAGAACTTTTTCCTTGCTTGATAGTTGGCACTACACAATCCTGCAACATCCTTTGGTCTTTCGCTCTTCTTTCAAAAACGCGCGTTGATTGTCGGAACGCTTCAAACTTTGACTCATCAGCACCCTTGTCCAACCATCCAATTTCTATGAGTTTCAGCCCACTGTAGCCGTTCTTGCCTGTTTCCCCGTCGAAGTAGGGTTTTTCTTTTGTTGCAATGCGCCGTGAAGATTTGCAGCTTTTAATCCTCTTTTCACTGTGGTAGCAGAAATTTTTCTTGCACGGTCGCGATTCATTTCGGAGGCGATTTCTGGTGCTGTCGGTCTCGTATTTCGCTTGTTCAGCAATTTTATACGCTCATCGTCGGCGTGAGTGGTTATTCTCTTACGACCTAAACATGCCCGATCTCTTGCGTTGATATCTCCGAATAATATCACTAACAGTCGATTTAGCAACATGTATTTTTTGGGAAGTTTGACGCGCTGAACAACCTTCTTGATGAAATGCAATAATTACAAAGCGCTTTTCTAAAGTTGTCGGTTTTCCTGCCGGCATTTTAATAACTTTAATCAGGTTCACACAAAAAGATACGCTTCTAACCCTAACGCACGCAAGAGCAGGTTTATTTAGGAACTAAAGCATTTACCAATGCACCCTACACTTTCAGGTGGCCTGCTCCCACCCCAAAGGGTTTTGTAAATGTATTACCTGTAGTATAGTCCCAAAAATAATCATATTTGTGGTGATGAGGGTTATTCCGACAGTTACTATGTTGGGTCATAAAACATAATAGGTTTTTAATCATTTTCTAATCGATTTTCTTTGAAGTTTATTTCTTTTATTGCATTTGGCATACATTGTTAGTAGGACGCAAGCAAACATTAAAAATGAAATATTGGGAAGTCGTATAAAATGGCCTTTTCGATAAGTCTTAGTTGATCTTAATTTTGTTTTTGCCAATATGCTTCTTAGGCTCTAGTCGAAAGAGTTTGTTCCGTGGGTGATACTGAATCAATCACGAAGAACCATTGCTATAAAGTCGTGACCATGTAAGTAAGGCAACGAGTAAATGTCGGTTTCAATTTTGAATACGTGTCTTTATGTATATCTCTTGTTTCGTTACGATGCCAGTACAGTGAATGGTAGATTTTGTGACCTATCCTATGCTTCTTACATTTTCAAGCTAGGTAACTTGCACCTTATTAAACCACCTTAGGATTTAGGTCTTATTAAACTAACATTTACAATTTTACAAAATGTATTGTCTTCTGTAAGATGACAATTTAAAATAATTTTTTGCCTACAATTGTACTTTTTTGGTCGTGATCCCTCAACCTTTCGGTTCTTTTATAAATATTATCCGTTTAAATTCAAACACTTCCCAGGACGGTATTAAGTTTTGCAACATTCCAAGGAACGTGATTTAACACATGAACGTTAATCTATACAATACTGACCGAATATTTCTTGGAAACCATATTAGCGAGCGTCAAACGGAACAAACCGAAACGTTCGTTGAGCTATGGTCAACTTCTATTAATAAGCGTATCAAACTTTCCGAATGTTTTTTATTGCTGGTAAACAATTGGCATTACGTTAGGTTTTCGCAATATGACGTAAATGAAAAGAAATAAAAGTGCCATTTAGTATTCACGACAAAAGAATTCCTAAGTCACAAGTGCGCACATCACCGCGCAAAAGTCATTGGCAGCGTATGGACGGAGGAAATCCCTAGAAGAGAATTTATTTATAATACGATATAGTAATCAAACGTTAAGCGCCTATAAAAGGCCCAGGTAGGTGTCGTAATAAAAAGTACCTTTGATGCTTAGAACAAACAGGATCCTTAAATGTGGAGCATATTAATTTTATTATTTTGCTTACGTGTTGTTTCTCGCAATTGCACTTGTTTATCATTTGATTTTGTTTCTACCTGTAGGTAGGTATTTTTTGAAGGAATGCTTCTTAACTAAAACTTATAATAATAGCATTTGTTGACAATGGTCGTTACAAGGCGTGTTCCAATAACTAGCAATAAAACTGCTCTTTCTACAGCCTCTGAAAATTATTATATTATTATAGAACAATGAAAAATAATTAAAAAACAGTGAATGTAATACAAGAATTGAGGTATAAGGGTCATAAATAACGAAATCTGTAAGTACGATAAGTGGATTCATATACGAAGGCGACCAGAAATGTTTCCTGAATCGGCAAGAGATGGCGCAAGTTGAAATGGATACATTGGTTGGCAAGAGCAACATTTTGTAAGACAGCTGTCAAAATTTCCAACGTCTACTGTCAATAGTTGTTCAAGAGTGTGTTTTGTGTTGCAAGTCAGGCAGTTTCGCAAAAATGGATAAAATCGAACTTCGTGCAGTAATAAAACATTTTTAGATGGCTGGGAAAACGGCTACGAAAATTCGAAATATTTTGCTAGAGGTTAACGACGAATGCATCATTGCCGTACAAGCACAAGTGACGAACCACGCAGTGAACGCCCAAAAATCGGTACTAACGATGAAATGGTCGATTAGATCCGTGATGTCGTGTTAGCCGATCGCCGATTGAAGCTGAAGGTGATAGCAGGGACACTAGGCATCTCAGAAGAACGCGTTGGCCGTATCTGGGTTTGCTTACACCCGAGCAAAAACGAAATCGGGTGACCGTTTCGGAGGAGTACCTGGCTAGGATCCAACGCAATCCAAGGGATTTCTTCATGCGTTTCGTAACCGTGGATGAGACTTGAATCCACCACTACATATCGGAGAATAAGAAACAGTCGAAGCATCGGACTTTTCAGGGCAAATCGGCTCCTAAGAAATCAAAACCCGTTCCATCTGCCGGATAGGTCGTGGCGACCATTTTTTGGGATTCCCAAGACGTGATCCTCATCGACTATCTTCAGAAGGGGAGGATGATTACGGGGCAATACTGTAGCGATTAATTGACCCGATTCGATGCAGTATTAAAGGAGAAACTGTCTCGTTTGCAGTGGAGAAAAGTGTTTTTCCAACACAACAATGCAACGTCTCATCCCGCATCGTCGTATCCAAATTCAATAAGTTGCGCTACGAATTAGTGTCTCATCCTCCATATTAACCGGACCTAGCCCGCAACGTCTTTTTCCTATGTCCAAACCTCAAATGAGGAGGTCATTGCCGCTACAAATGGTTATTTTGCAGACCTCGTCACATTCTACTTTTCCGGTGACTTGAAGAAGCACCGTTTGAAAAAATGTATTGATCTGCAAGGAGACTACATTGAAAAGTAAAAATAAAAAACCACACCAATACCGTGTTTTTCATGTTGATTTCGGAAATATTTCAGCTTACCCTCGTTTGGTACCACAATTTAAAAGTATCTTATATTTACTTATTATTTTATTATGGTCCATCTAAATTACAAACAGAAATTTATTTCACGTATCTAAAATTTAGAATTGTGAATTTGTGTTTTATAAGTTTCTTTGTTACAAAGACGTTATTTTGCTAATTTTATGAAATATTCGTTTCAATGTTTCGACGTTGGCAAATAACATTGTT